>LR738709.1:132880905-132999598 GCA_902687465.1 Secale cereale
ATGGGTGGGACTCGCAACTTAATACCAGCGAGATGTTCTGGATAGATATCTCAAGGTGGATGATTAGTAGTAGATATTGATGGATTTCGGTCTACTTACTTTGGCGTACCGCCCATGCTTTGAACCTCAACCTTTCTTGCAATGTAGTCAGCATTGGTTTGCGTTCGTGGTCCTGTCAATTGCCCAGCTGTAATTTGTTTACCTCACATAGCTGTTTTATCGTCTTTTGGGAGAGAGACATCACTAGTGAACATCATGAGACTCCGGTCCATATTACCATCATTGATCACATCCACTATTTATTTTCCGTTATTATTTACTATTGCAAAAACTATCTATCACTACTATCATTGCTTTTAACCCTTTGTGAACTACAAGGCCGGAGGGATTGACAACCTCTCTGTACTCGTTGGGAGCAAAGTTATTTGTATCTGTGTGCACGTCCACGTTGATTGCTAATTGCGCCGTTAGCAGTTGACACCTACTTGTTGAACCTAGGAGTCTCTGGGGATTCGATCCTTGGCATCTTTGCTAGGGGAAAACACTTCTACTTACTGCATCTTACACCTTCCACTTGGGGTAACCAACGAGGGGTTCGAAGCCCATCAGATGTATAGGTGCACTAGTTCGGCGAAGAGATGTTAAATGGCAAGTGATATGGATGGCAAAACAAAGTAATATAAATCTGTAATAAAAAGTGCAGCAAGCAAACAAGTGGTAAACGTGAGCACAAATGGTATTGCAATGGTGGAAACAAGGCCTAGGGATCATACTTTCACTAGTGGCAACTCCCAACAAAATTAATATAATCGAATCACATGATATTTCCCATAAAACATGCAATGGAGACGCACCCGGAGGTCATTCCTTCGTGGTCAAGAGATGACGAGAATTATGTAGGGCTACAAAAGCACACCTCAAAGTTCGTAGTTCTCAATCTAAGGATTTCCCAATGTCACCGCGGCCATCCAAAGAGAGTCCCACAATCACCACAACATATCTAAAGGATAGTCAAAGACAAGCACCAAGAGACTCTTAATCTTCAATCAACACACAAGAGAGGAAATCACTCATGAAAATATTTTTCTAATCCATGTCCAATAGACCGCTGTCACCTTGGTCTCGGGGATTATACTAGATAAAGACACGTGAGTACATCAATCCAATACATAGAGGAAGGGGAAATATCATGGGATCACCCTAGATTAACATAGCCTATGATCACAACGAAGATCACATCATGGGAGAGAGAATTGACCACATAGCTACTGGTAGAAACCTCAGCCCCGAGGAGGAACTACTATCGCATCATGGAGGGAGGAAGCAACGTCGATGGAGATGAATCCGGGGGCACTTCCCCGTCCCGGCAGGGTGCCGACACAGGAATTCTGGTCCCTCGAAGCTTGATGGCGATGGCGGCGGAGATCGGAATTGCGTTTGGAGAAAAGGGGTCTGGAATCAGGGTTTCCTCGACGGGTGTTAAATATATGCCAAAGGGGGTCGCCAGGGGAGCTAAGGGGGGCCCAGGCGGCCTGGCTAGGCGGCCAGGGGTGGGGCCGCCTTGGCAGGGCGCCTGGAGCCCCTGTGGCCCCCCTCCGGCCCTACTTTGGCCGCATGGAAGCTTCCGGAACGCTGATTTTTTATATAATTTTTCCGGGATTTTTCTGGAAGTTTACGTAATGGGAAAACCTGAAATACAAAAACAGCAGAAAACAGAAACTGGCACTGGGGTGCACTGAGTTAATAGGTTAGTCCAAATATGATCAAAAGTTTATGGAAGTGTATAAATATCATAGCAATATCACACAAAAGAGGCATGGAGCAAGCAGAAATTATAGATACGTTTTGGACGTATCAACATCCCCAAGCTTAATTCATGCTCGTCCTCGAGTAGGTAAATGATAACAAGCATAATTTCTGTGGTGACATGCTATTAACCATATAAGGACTTTTTACAGTCACATGACAAGTGCTTTTACTTTCCGTTATTATTTACTATTGCAAAAACTATCTATCACTACTATCATTGCTTTTAACCCTTTGTGAACTACTAGGCCGGAGGGATTGACAACCTCTCTGTACTCGTTGGGAGCAAAGTTATTTGTATCTGTGTGCAGGTCCACGTTGATTGCTAATTGTGCCGTTAGCAGTTGACACCTACTTGTTGAACCTAGGAGTCTCTGGGGATTCGATCCTTGGCATCTTTGCTAGGGGAAAACACTTCTACTTACTGCATCTTACACCTTCCACTTGGGGTAACCAACGAGGGGTTTGAGGCCCATCAAGGAGTATTTTCTAGCGCCGTTGCCGGGGACTCCACTCTTCAGGATAGGGGAGTTGCATGCTATCTTTTACCTTTGCTGTTTAGTCTTGTTAGTTTACTTTTCATTTTTGCTTTAGTTCCTTTTATCGAAAATCACAAAAATAGTTATCTTGCTTGCTTGCTACTATGGGTTCCATCGAGAACACCAAGTTGTGTGACTTCACTAGTCACAACAACGATGACTTTATCAGCACACCTATCACTACACCTGCCACTTCCGCACCTTCATATGAAATTAAACCTGCTTTACTGAACTTAGTCATGAGAGAACAATTCTCCGGTGCTGGAGATGATGCTGCTTTACACTTGAACAACTTTGTAGAACTTTGTGATATGCAAAAGTACCAAGAAATAGATGGTAATATTGTTAAGCTTAAGCTTTTTCCTTTCTCCTTGAGAGGAGGAGCTAAAATTTGGTTTCAGTCTTTGCCTAGAAATAGCATAGATTCATGGGACAAGTGCAAAGATGCTTTTATCGGAAAATACTATCCACCTGCTAAAATTATCCAACTTAGAAGTAACATAATGAATTTTGAACAATTGGATAATGAACACGTTGCCCAAGCTTGGGAACGTATGAAGTCTCTTATCAAGAACTGCCCTACTCACGGTTTGACTACTTGGATGGTTATCCAAACTTTTTATGCAGGCTTGAACTTTACCTCGCGGAACTTGTTAGATTCGACCGCGGGAGGAACTTTTATGTCAACTACACTTGGTGCTGCCACAAAGCTTCTCGATGAGATGATGACCAACTATTCCCAATGGCACACCGAACGCGCTCCAACAGGTAGGAAGGTAAACTCTGTCGAGGAGATTTCCTCCCTCAATGAAAAAGTTGACTTGATCATGTCTCTACTTTCGAAGCAATCTACTGTTGATCCTCGTGATGTTCCTTTAAATTCTTTGATTGCTCAAGAACAAGTAGATGTGAACTTCATCTCTAGAAACAATTTTAACAACAATGCTTATAGGAGTAACTTTGGTAGCAATTCTAGACCGTTCCCCTCTAACTCTTATGGGAACAACAATGCTTATCCTAGTACCAAGAACTCCAATACTGAACTAGAGACCATGCTTAGAGATTTCATCACTACCCAAAAAGCCTTTAATAAGAATGTAGAAGAGAAACTACATAAACTAGATGATCTTTCTTTTAAGGTAGACCACTTAGCCAATGAGGTAAAATTGCTAAAAATTGAAACTTCTCCTCTTAAGGAGAGGGAAGTCATCCCTATTAATGCTACTCAAGTACAAATTAATGAAAATATTAGGATGATGGCTAAGCTAAAAGAAAGATGGGCTAGAGAAAGGGAGGAAGAGGAAAGAATTAAGAGCCTTCCTACCCACCACATTGTTGCTACTATCCAAGTTATTGAGGATGTTCACACTCTTAGCACCCAATGTACTCCTGGTCCCAATGGACCTATTAATGGTGATGCTATGACTATAGAAGCTACCAAACAATTGAACCTTAAGGACACCACTACCACTTTACTTGATGCTCGTGACCTTGATTTTGATAATTGCACTCTTACCGAAATTATTGATTTCCTTCACAAGATGTCTAGAGATCCCCGCACTAGCACGCTTAACCTTGCCTTCACAGAGCATATCACTAATGCTCTCATCAAAGCTAGGGAGGAGAAACTTAGAGTAGAAGCCTCCATACCTAGAAAGCTAGAAGATGGTTGGGATCCTATGATAAAAATTTATTTGAATGACTTCTCTTGTTATGCATTATGTGATGTTGGTGCTAGTACCTCTGTTATGCCCAAAAGGATATATGATATGCTTAAATTGAAACCTTATGATTCTTGTTCTTTTGGTGTCCGTCTCGTTGATTCTTCCATAAAGAAACCTTTGGGGAGGATCGATGATGTTCTTATCGTTGTCAATGATAATTATGTGCCTGTTGATTTCACTATTATGGATATTGAATGTGATCCTTCATGTCCAATTATTTTGGGACGTCCCTTTTTGCGCACCGTTGGTGCTGTCATTGACATGAAAGAGGGTAATATAAAATTTCAGTTTCCTCTCAAGAAAGGGATGGAACACTTCCCTCGAAAGAAGATCAAGTTACCTTTTGAGTCCGTTGTACGGGCTAGCTATTCTTTTACTCTTGATAAAACTTGATCTATGCATTATGCCTAGCTTAAAGGCATAAAAGAAAGCGCTTTTGGGAGGCAGCCCACATGAATAAAAATTTTGCTTTTGTTGTGTCTTGATGTTGTTTACTGCTGTAGCATCATCATTGTATCTTTGCTTTCCATATTTGTGCCAAGTATAGCCTCCGATTGCTAGAAAGTTCAAAAGTTGTGAGGTGCTGTCCAGGAAACAGATTCTGTCCTTGGATAGAAAAATTCGTATAAAATCACCAGATCATATTTTTGGTCTGAATTTTTTCGAAAGCGTTCTCTATATAATTGTCTTTCGTGCGTCAGTTCTGAGTTTTTTGATTTGAGTTGCAGAAGTATCCCGAACAGGTCAATTACTGCCTGCTGTTCTGTTTTTCACAGATTCTGTCCTGTTTTGCCTTACCTTCACTTTGCAAATTAAGAACTTGCTTTTTCTTTGCAAAAACCTTTTGGTAATCTTGAGAAACAGTAGAACTTCAAGAATATCCTTATTTCCAGCAAGGTATAATTATTTTATTAAGGGTACTAACCTCGCTAATCAGATTATGATGAGTTATGTATGAAGGGAGTTTTCAAGTGTGCGAGGGAAGATGATAAAAAGATTCAGGAGTGTCAAGCGCTCAAGCTTGGGGATGCCCCCGTGAACCCCCAAGAAATATTCAAGGAGACTCAAGCGTCTAAGCTTGGGGATGCCCCCGTGCATCCCCTTCTCCATCAACATTATCAGTTCGTCTTTCGTTTCGCTATATTTTTATCACTTCATGTGTTATGTGCTATGCTTGGAGCGTCTTGCTTTTAGTTTTCCTTTTAGTTTTTCATAACGAGTCGGAACCCAGCATTCTTTTATGTGGGAGAGAAATACGCTCCACCTCTACCTAGAACATTACATAGAATTTTCATGTCTATCTATGCTGTGTGTGTTCTTTGTCTTTTAATAGCTACTATCATACTTTGCTCTTAGTATTCATGCTTATCTTTCCAAGAGCTTTTATTTAGTTGGTTGCTTGAACTCTATTTAATTACCATGCTCACCTTATTAAGAGAGTTTGCTTCCGTTGCATGGGTTAATGTATCTATGATAAAGATGCTACTTTCATGATGGTGCTTAGTAGTTCAGGTTTTCTTTTGGTTAATATTAAATAGCTGGGGGGTTCCCAATGTGTCATTGGAGTACCAACTTGGTTTCTTTGCCTATGATGTGGTATGGTTTAGTAATATCTTCCTTCGAGAATTTATTTTGATTGACTTGGCGTATGCTCACGCATATTCAAGACTGTAAAGAAAGTCTGTCAAGCCTTGGTGATCTTTTGTTTCTAAGTAGCGATATAACTACCATGCCTGATACAATATTGCTTTGTCGCTCTGCATGATTATGACCGTCATTGCTCTCTTAGTTGGTCGCTCTCAGTCTTTTGCTTACCTCCACCTGTACTAAGCAAACTAACCATGCAATACATAGCTCATGGAAAAGTAGCCTAAAAACTATTGTGGTAAAGAATATGTTGCTTATGTATCTTATTTCTTATAAGTTGCTTGCTGAGCGGTAACCATGTTTCTGGGGACGCCATCAACTGTCACACTTTTGTTGAAAATCATGTGAGTTGCTATGCATGTTCGTCTTGTCTGAAGTAAGGGTGATTTACCGTGGGTTGAATAACTATGCATATTGTTAGAGAAGAACATTGGGCCGCCAACCAAAGCCATGCATCATGGTGGAAGTTTTAGCTTGGACCTTAATCCTCAATCTCTCATGAGAATATGCTTATGCATTAAAGAGGAGTCCATCATCTATTTTCTATGTTGTCCCGGTATGGATGTCCTCAAGTTGAGATCTATCAAAAACGAGAAATCAAATGCGATCTATATCCTTGGACCTTTGTACAGGTGGCATAGAGGTACCCCTTCGTGACACTTGGTTAAAACATATGTAATGCAATGATAAACCATGGGGATCCGAGCTAATTAGGACAAGGAGCGAGCACTATTGGTATTCGATGCATGAGGCTTGCAACTTATAGGATGTTTTATGCATGACACATATGAAGTACTACTACCGTTGACACAATTGCTTCCATGTTTTCAAAATAAAAAGCTTTAGCACTTAACCTTTCTTTTACCTTTATGTTGAAGCACCAACTACTGAGAGCATGATTGTCATTCTGAGTGTAATGTGCATTGTCCCAAAGTAGCATTGTCTTTTGCATGATTGTGATATCGTTTATTCTGAAATGATTGTATCTAGTCATCACTTAAACCTTGAAGGTGCCCTTGCATTTATGTTTTGCATCACTAAAGGGGGCAAGCTAGATATCACTTTATCATATTTGCACATCATGTTCATTGCAAATCTTTTTGATGTTTCAGTTTCATGTTGTAAAACTTTCAATCATTTGTGATTTTCTCTTGAGACAACTTAATTACTTTAGAATCATTGTCTCAGTAAGCTTTTGTCATATGACTATGAGAAAGTCCTATATGGTTAATAGCATGTCACCACAGAAATTATTCTTGTTATCATTTACCTACTCGAGGACGAGCAGGAATTAAGCTTGGGGATGTTGATACGTCCAAAACGTATCTATAATTTCTGCTTGCTCCATGCCACTTTTGGGTGATATTGCTATGATATTCATACACTTCCATACACTTTTGATCATATTTGGACTAACTTACTAATCCAGTGCACCCCAGTGCCAGTTTCTGTTTTCGGCTGTTTTTGTATTTCAGGTTTTCACGTTTCGAGAACTGCCCAGAAAAATCCAGAAAAATTATATAAAAAATCAGCGATCCGGAAACAACATTGCGTCCGAAGGGCAGCCTGGGGGGGCACAGGGGCTCCAGGCGCCCTGTGGGCGCCCCCCCCTGGGCCGCGCCCGGGGGGCGCCTGGGCCCCCCGAGGCTCCCCCGATGCCCTACTTTGGCATATATTTAAAGGACCCTCCGAAACCCTCAGAGGAGGAACTCTTTTCGCGATCCCATCTCTGTTCCGCCGCCGCCGCCGCTTCCAAGATCGGGAGCACCAGGAGAACTCTTCCCGGCACCCTGCCGGAGGGGAGGATCACCACCGGGAGCTTCTCCACCACCATGGACGCCTCCCGGATGACTCGTGAGTAGTCTCCCTTGGACCATGAGTCCATGACCAGTAGCTATGTGATGTTCTCCTCCCGTTCTTGTGCTTCACTAATTAGTCCTCGTGAGCTGCCCTACATGATTGAGGCACCTATGTAATCCTTATGCTGTTGCTATGTTGAGTTTGCTGGGATCCGATGGATTATGAGATTATGTTCAGATTGATCTTGAGTAATATATTTGATTCACCTCTTTAGTTCATAAGTAGTTCTTGCATGTTCTCCGTTGTTATTTATTGCTTTGGCCGAGTAATAGGTAGTGACTCCAAGAGGGAACGTTATGCTCGATTGTGGGTTCATGCCCCTTGATGACTAGCGTGAGTGACAGAAACATGAGTCTAGGGGATGTGTTGTTGCCACAAGGGGGAAAACAACGGTGCTTGTGCCCGCGGGTGCAAGGATTGTTTACTTTACGCAAAGTTCTTTTAATGCAGTTGTCTGTTGCATTGAGTTTACACTATGGGTGGGACTCGCAACTTAATACCAGCGAGATGTTCTGGATAGATATCTCAAGGTGGATGATTAGTAGTAGATATTGATGGATTTCGGTCTACTTACTTTGGCATACCGCCCATGCTTTGAACCTCAACCTTTCTTGCAATGTAGTTAGCATTGGTTTGCGTTCGTGGTCCTGTCAATTGCCCAGCTGTAATTTGTTTACCTCACATAGCTGTTTTATCGTCTTTTGGGAGAGAGACATCACTAGTGAACATCATGAGACTCCGGTCCATATTACCATCATTGATCACATCCACTATTTACTTTCCGTTATTATTTACTATTGCAAAAACTATGTAGCACTACTATCATTGCTTTTAACCCTTTGTGAACTACAAGGCCGGAGGGATTGACAACCTCTCTGTACTCGTTGGGAGCAAAGTTATTTGTATCTGTGTGCAGGTCCACGTTGATTGCTAATTGCGCCATTAGCAGTTGACACCTACTTGTTGAACCTAGGAGTCTCTGGGGATTCGATCCTTGGCATCTTTGCTAGGGGAAAACACTTCTACTTACTGCATCTTACACCTTCCACTTGGGGTAACCAACGAGGGGTTCGAGGCCCATCAGATGTATAGGTGCACTAGTTTGGCGAAGAGATGTTAAATGGCAAGTGATATGGATGGCAAAACCAAGTAATATAAATCTGTAATAAAAAGTGCAGCAAGCAAACAAGTGGTAAACGTGAGCACAAATGGTATTGCAATGGTGGAAACAAGGCCTAGGGATCATACTTTCACTAGTGGCAACTCCCAACAAAATTAACATAATCGAATCACATGATATTTTCCATAAAACATGCAATGGAGACGCACCCGGAGGTCATTCCTTCGTGGTCAAGAGATGACGAGAATTATGTAGGGCTACAAAAGCACACCTCAAAGTTCGTAGTTCTCAATCTAAGGATTTCCCAATGTCACCGCGGCCATCCAAAGAGAGTCCCACAATCACCACAACATATCTAAAGGATAGTCAAAGACAAGCACCAAGAGACTCTTAATCTTCAATCAACACACAACAGAGGAAATCACTCATGAAAATATTTTTCTAATCCATGTCCAATAGACCGCTGTCACCTTGGTCTCGGGGATTATACTAGATAAAGACAAGTGAGTACATCAATCCAATACATAGAGGAAGGGGAAATATCATGGGATCACCCTAGATTAACATAGCCTATGATCACAACGAAGATCACATCATGGGAGAGAGAATTGACTACATAGCTACTGGTAGAAACCTCAGCCCCGAGGAGGAACTACTCTCGCATCATGGAGGGAGGAAGCAACGTCGATGGAGATGAATCCGGGGGCACTTCCCCGTCCCGGCAGGGTGCCGACACAGGACTTCTAGTCCCTCGAAGCTTGATGGCGATGGCGGCGGAGATCGGAATTGCGTTTGGAGAAAAGGGGTCTGGAATCAGGGTTTCCTCCACGGGTGTTAAATATATGCCAAAGGGGGTCGCTAGGGGAGCTAAGCGGGGCCCAGGCGGCCTGGCCAGGCGGCCAGGGGTGGGGCCGCCTGGGCAGGGCGCCTGGAGCCCCTGTGGCCCCCCTCCGGCCCTACTTTGGCCGCATGGAAGCTTCCGGAACGCTGATTTTTTATATAATTTTTCCGGGATTTTTCTGGCAGTTTACGTAATGGGAAAACCTGAAATACAAAAACAGCAGAAAACAGAAACTGGCACTGGGGTGCACTGAGTTAATAGGTTAGTCCAAATATGATCAAAAGTGTATGGAAGTGTATAAATATCATAGCAATATCACACAAAAGAGGCATGGAGCAAGCAGAAATTATAGATACGTTTTGGACGTATCAACATCCCCAAGCTTAATTCATGCTCGTCCTCGAGTAGGTAAATGATAACAAGCATAATTTCTGTGGTGACATGCTATTAACCATATAAGGACTTTTTACAGTCACATGACAAGTGCTTACTGAGACAATGAATCTGTAGTAGTTAAGTTGCCTCATGAGAAAATCACAAAGAACTGAAAGTTTTACAATATGATACTGAAACATCAAATAGATTTGTAATGAGCATGGTGTGCAAATATGATAAAGTGATATCTCGCTTGCCCCCTTTAGTGAAGCAAAACATAAATGCAGGGGCACCTCCAAGGTTTAAGTGATGACTAGATACAATGATTTCAGAATAAACGATATCATAATCATGCAAAAGAAAATGCTACTTTGGGACAATGCACATTACACTCAGAATGACAATCATGCTCTCAGTAGTTGGTGCTTTAAAAGAAGGTGGAGACTCTCGAACTGTGGCTTTTGTTGGCAAGGTTGAAAACCCGTGGTCGGAAACAAAGACAAAGCATGTACCAGAGCTCTTGGTTTTAAAAACAGAGGTAATTATTATTATTATTTATTATGCATGTTCCGTCAACGAATGCTAGCAGACAACTCAATCACTTCTTGAGATGGACAAGTTTCGAGGAACGGCTCCCGAATGAGGATGATCACATCCTCTTAATCTCCTTTGTTTATCACTGCCAAAGTTTTCTGATTTCTCATGAACAAAGCGTGAAGGAGGGTTTGCTTGTTATATTAATTTTGAGCCGGGCGCACTCAATGCCAGTTCCTTCTCGTGTTATGGGTTTGCACATTAGACATGCAATCCCGGGGTGAAGCTTGTCCAACTTAAAAAGATCATGAATTAACTACTACTTCCTCATGAACTTAAAACAGAGGCACAAAACAGAAATGCATTTTTTTGAATAATTTCGAGATGGTACATGCAAGTCTCCATTAGGAATGGCAGGTAAATACCATGTAGGAAGGTATGGTGGACTCATATGGCATAACTGGTTTAAAAGAATTTGGATGCACAAGCAGTTAGTCCGCTTAGTACAGGTGGAGGTTAGCAAAAGACTGGGAGCGACCAACTAAGAGAGCAATGACGGTCATAATCATGCAGAGCGACAAAGCAACATTGAATCAGGCATGGTAGTTATATCGCTACTCAGAAACAAAAGATCATCAAGGCTTGACAGACTTTCTTTACAGTCTTAAATATGCGTGAGCACACGCCAAGTCAATCAAAATAAATTCTTGAAGGAAGATATTACTAAACCATACCACATCATAGGCAAACAAATCATGTTGGTACTCCAATAACACATTGGGAACCCCCCAGCTATTTGAGACTAACCATAAGAAAACATGAACTACTAAGCACCATTATGCACGTAGCATTTTTATCATAGACATATCAACCAATGCAACAGAAGCAAACTCTCTTAATAAGATAAGCATGATAACTAAAGAGAGTTCAAGCAACCAACTAAAGAAAAGCTCTTTAAAAAGATAAGCATGAAAACTAAGAGCTGAACATGATAGTAGCTATTGAAAGACAAAGAACACACACAGCAAAGATAGACATGAAAATTCTATGTTATGTTCTAGGTAGAAGTGGAGTGTGTTTCTCTCCCACATAAAGAAATATGAGTTCCGACTCGTTATGAAAAGCTAAAGAAAACTAAAAAGGAAACTAAAAGCAAGACGCTCCAAGCATAGCACATAACACATGAAGTGATAAAAATATAGTGGAACGAAAGACGAACTGATAATGTTGATGGAGAAGGGGATGCACGGGGGCATCCCCAAGCTTAGACGCTTGAGTCTCCTTGTATATTTCTTGGGGGTGCATGGGGGCATCCCCAAGCTTGAGCGTTTGACACTCCTGAATCTTTTTATCATCTTTCCTCGCACACTTGAAAACTCCCTTCATACATAACTCATCATAATCTGATTAGCGAGGTTAGTACCCTTAATAAAATAATTGTTCCTTGCTGGAAATAAGGATATTCTTGAAGGTCTACTGTTTCTCAAGATTGCCAAAAGGTTTTTGCAAAGAAAAAGCAAGCTCAAGGTTTGCAAAATGAAGGAAAGGCAAAACAGGACAGAATCTGTGAAAAACAGACCAGCAGGTAGTAAATGATTTTTTCGGGGCACTTCTGCAACTCTAATCAAAAAACTCAGAATAGACGCACGAAAGACAATTGTATAGAGCACGCTGTCGAAACAATTCAGACCAAAAAGATGATCTGGTGATTTTATACGAATTTTTCTATCCAAGGACATAATCTGTTTCCTGGACAGCACGTCACAACTTTTGAACTTTCTTGCAATCAGAGGCTACACTTGGCACAAAGTTGAAAAGTAAAGATACAATGATGATGCTACTGTAATAACAACATCAAGACACAACAAAAGCAAAATAAAATTTATTCATTGTGGGCTGCCTCCCAAAAGCGCTTTCTTTTATGCCTTTAAGCTAGGCATAAGACTTTAATGATGCTCTCGTAGGAATAAGAGTTGAAGAACAAAAGAGAGCATCAAGAAGCAACTACCAAACACATTTAAGCCTAACATGCTTCCTATGCATAGGAATATTGCAATAGAATAATTCATTGAAGCACAAAGCAATAAGCATAGGAAGGCAAAACAAGCATAACTTTGAAATATTCACCATAAAAAGAGGAACTTCTTATTATTAAGATATTTAGAACCATGTCACCCTCTCTCATTATAAATTTCAGTGGCATCATGGATGAACTCAACAATATAACTATCACATAAGGCATTATTTCCATGATCCAAAAGCATAAAAGTGTCATTACTCTTCATATAAGCAAAATCTATCATAACCATCATGGTAATCATCGTATTTAGGAGGCATATCATAATCATAATAAATTTTATCCTCAATAGTAGGTGGACTGAAAATATCATATTCATCATTGTAATCATCATATATAGGAGGCATAGTATCATCAAAGTAAATTTTCTCCTCAAAAGTTGGGGGACTAAAAATATCATGTTCATCAAACGTGTCATCCCCAAGCTTAGAGCTTTCCATGTCATTAGCAATATTGATATTAAATAAAAACATACTAATAACATCACCACCATCATGATTGTTATGCAAATAATAAAGTTCCAAAGGTTTTTTAATTTTCTCTTCGAACACATCATGTCCAAGTTCAAGGTAGAGCTTATAAAGCTCTCTCATATTTTTGTTGTTTTCCATTAAGCAAAACTAGTGAAAATAAAAACAAGAAACAAAAAGATTTAATTGCAAGATCTAAAGATATACCTTCAAGCACTCACCTCCCCGGCAACGGCGCTAGAAATAGCTTGATGTCTACACACGCTTCTACTCTTGTAGACTATATTGGGCCTCCAAGCGCAGAGGTTTGTAGGACAGCAGCAATTTCCCTCAAGTGGATGACCTAAGGTTTATCGAACTCAGGGAAGTAGAGGTTGAAGATGGTCTCTCTCAAGCAACCCTGCAACTAAGATACAAGAAGTCTCTTGTGTCCCCAACACACCTAATACACTTGTTAGATGTATAGGTGCACTAGTTCGGCGAAGAGATGTTAAATGGCAAGTGATATGGATGGCAAAACAAAGTAATATAAATCTGTAATAAAAAGTGCAGCAAGCAAACAAGTGGTAAACGTGAGCACAAATGGTATTGCAATGGTGGAAACAAGGCCTAGGGATCATACTTTCACTAGTGGCAACTCCCAACAACATTAACATAATCGAATCACATGATATTTCCCATAAAACATGCAATGGAGACGCACCCGGAGGTCATTCATTCGTGGTCAAGAGAGGACGAGAATTATGTAGGGCTACAAAAGCACACCTCAAAGTTCGTAGTTCTCAATCTAAGGATTTCCCAATGTCACCGCGGCCATCCAAAGAGAGTCCCACAATCACCACAACATATCAAAAGGATAGTCAAAGACAAGCACCAAGAGACTCTCAATCTTCAATCAACACACAAGAGAGGAAATCACTCATGAAAATATTTTTCTAATCCATGTCCAATAGACCGCTGTCACCTTGGTCTCGGGGATTATACTAGATAAAGACAAGTGAGTACATCAATCCAATACATAGAGGAAGGGGAAATATCATGGGATCACCCTAGATTAACATATCCTATGATCACAACGAAGATCACATCATGGGAGAGAGAATTGACCACATAGCTACTGGTAGAAACCTCAGCCCCGAGGAGGAACTACTCCCGCATCATGGAGGGAGGAAGCAACGTCGATGGAGATGAATCCGGGGGCACTTCCCCGTCCCGGCAGGGTGCCGGCACAGGAATTCTGGTCCCCCGAAGCTTGATGGCGATGGCGGCGGAAATCGGAATTGCGTCTGGAGAAAAGGGGTCTGGAATCAGGGTTTCCTCGACGGGTGTTAAATATATGCCAAAGGGGGTCGCCAGGGGAGCTAAGGGGGGCCCAGGCGGCCTGGCCAGGCGGCCAAGGGTGGGGCCGCCTGGGCAGGGCGCCTGGAGCCCCTGTGGCCCCCCTCCGGCCCTACTTTGGCCGCATGGAAGCTTCCGGAACGCTGGTTTTTTATATAATTTTTCCAGAATTTTTCTGGCAGTTTACGTAATGGGAAAACCTGAAATACAAAAACAGCAGAAAACAGAAACTGGCACTGGGGTGCACTGAGTTAATAGGTTAGTCCAAATATCATCAAAAGTGTATGGAAGTGTATAAATATCATAGCAATATCACACAAAAGAGGCATGGAGCAAGCAGAAATTATAGATACGTTTTGGACGTATCAACGACGGAGTGGCTGAGCGACGACGACGGACCGGTGCCATTGGTGAATGTGGGAGAAGCAGACGAGATAAGCTATAGGGATGGAGGGGAAAATGCGACGCAGGACTCGCCGACCGTGAGGGTTTTTATAGCAGGCCGGTAAGCATTGGGATTTTGGGGGATTTCACCGAGTCGGATGGGAAGCTTGCGCGGGAACCTGCGAGGTTGCGCGTGAACGGGCTCAGCGACGATTCATTGGTGCCACCATTTGGCAAAAAGAATGCCCCCGCGCGATGCGCAAACTTGCGATGTAAGCCGTGTGCGGCAGCGGGGTGACAAGACGTGCGAGAGGAGGATGAAAGGACACGTACACATACGGTTAATAAAAAAATGTTTGCGATTTAATTACCTACTATACCACCGTCCTGGTTTATAAGTATGATTTAACTAAACAAATATGAATGCATGTCGCCAAAGATTATATAGTTGGATTTGTATTTGAACATAGTTTCCAATTATATAATTTTTTAAACATGCATTAACATTTTGTTGGTATAATTTGAGGGCAAAGTATGGCATGGAATATAAAGGAGATTATATACTAGACGGAGGTGGTACCACACGGCCGCTCTCTACGCAGCGACGCAACTGTCGGCCGGCTTGTAGGCGATTATTTCCTGCGTGTTCAACTGGTCTATGCGTGTGGTTGCTTGTGGTTCAGGCGGCCGCGGCACGCTCTGCTCGCGTCCCACTGATACGTCTCCAACGTATCTATAATTTTTTATTGTTCCATGCTATTATTTATGAAGTCTTGGATGTTTAATGGGCTTTATCATTGACTTTTATATCATTTTTGGGACTAACCTACTAACCCAAAGGCCCAGTCCAGATTGCTGTTTTTTGCCTATTTCAGGGTTTTGCAGAAAAAGAATATCAAACGGAGTCCAAGCGGAATGAAACCTTCGCGAGAGATATTTTTTGGAGAAAATCACGCACAAGAAGCTTGAGAACCACGTCAGAGGATCGAGGAGCTGCCCTCGAGGGCGGGGGGCGTGCCCCCCTTTCCAGGGTGCGCCCCCTGCCTCGAGGCCTCCTCAAGTGGCCCACGGTGCCCTCCTTCTTCCTATATAAGTCCACGTACACCAGAAACTTCGTGAACAGAGAGAAAACCCTAATTCCACCGCCGTACCTTCTGTTCCCGTGGAGATCCCATCTTGGAGCCTGTTGCGGAGCTCCACCGGAGGGGGATCCATCACGGTGGCCTTTATCATCATTATCATCGCCCTCACCATGAGTTGTGAGTAGTTTACCTCAGACCTTCGGGTCCATAGCTAGTATATAGATGGCTTCTTCTCTCTCTCTCTGGATCTGAATACAAAGTTCTCCTCGGTCTTCAAGGAGATCTATTCGATGTAATCTCTTTTCGCGGTGTGGTTTTCGAGATCCGATGAATTGTGAGTTTATGATCAAGGTTATCTATGAAAGATATTTGGTTCTTCTTTGAACTTTTTATGTGTGCTCATAATATCCTTGCAAGTCTCTTCGAATTATTGGTTTGGTTTGGCCAACTAGATCTATAGTTCTTGCAATGGGAGAAGTGCTTGGCTTTGGGTTCAATCTTGCGGTGTCCTTTCCCAGTGACAGTAGGGGCAGCAAGGCACGTATTGTATTGTTGCCATCGAGGATAAAAAGATGGGGTTTATATCATATTGCTTGAGTTTATCCCTCTACATCATGTCATCTTGCTTAAGGCGTTACTCTGTTCTTATGAGTTCAATACACTAGATGCATGCTGGATAGCGGTCGATGTGTGGAGTAATAGTAGTAGATGCAGGCAGGAGTCGGTCTACTTGTCTCGGACGTGATGCCTATATACAATGATCATGCCTAGATAGTCTCATAATTATTCGCTTTTCTATCAATTGCTCGACGGTAATTTGTTTACCTGCCGTAGAATATCGCTATCATGAGAGAAGCCACTAGAGAAAACTATGGGCCCCGGGTCTATTGTCAACATATCAATCTACATCTACTTTACTTTTACCGCTTTTATTTGCTGTTCTTATAAACTAAAAATACCAAAAATATAAGCTATCATCTCTATCAGATCTCACTTTCATAAGTGACCGTAAAGGGATTGACAACCCCTTATCGCGTTGGCTGCGAAGTTCTTATTTGTTTGTGCAGGTGCGAGGGACTCGCGCGTGGTCTCCTACTGGATTGATACCTTGGTTCTCAAAAACTGAGGGAAATACTAACGCTACTGTGCTGCATCTCCCTTTCCTCTTCAAGGGAATACAACGCAAGCTCACGAGGTAGCAAGAAGAATTTCTGGCGCCGTTGCCGGGGAGGCTTACGCAAAAGTCATATACCAAGTACCTATCGCAAACCCTTATCCTTCGCATTAAATTGTTTGCCTCTCATTTTCCTCTCCCCCACTTCACCCTTGCCGTTTTATTTGCCCTCTTCCGTCGTGTGTTTATCGCTCGCTTGCTTCTTGTTTGCCCGTGTGCTACTTGCTTGCTTGTCGCTATGGCTCTCCCTGTTAGTGTTGACCCTCACCTCAAGAGGCTAGAGGAGATTGAAAACAATGTTAGACATTTTATGACTATACAATTTGAGCATAATGATTTTTTTCAGAAGTGAGCTTAAAGAACAGAAAAAGTTTATGGAGTATATGAATAAGGACCTTGACGATATGTCTAAGGAATTCTATGGCTTGAAATTTCAGTTTGCTCATCTTGAGAACTTAATTGCCCAAATTTCGGATAAACAGTCCACCTTGATTAATAAGATGGCTGCTAAACCGGAAGAGCATGAAAATAAATATGAAGATCTGAAAGTTATTGATGTGTCTCCTATTAGATCCTTGTTTTCTAGTATTAATCTTGATGAAGAGAGGATTGGAGATGATTCTGCTTTAAGGTGTCCCAATGATTCGGAGTTTTTAGATCTTGATGCTAAAATTGCTAAAAATGGGAGAGAAGAGATTAAAACTTTGCATAGTGATGAACCCACTACTTTGGATTTCAAGGGATTCAATTATGATAATTTCTCTTTGATTGATCGTATTTCCTTGTTGCAATCCGTGCTAAATTCTCCGCATGCTTATAGTCAAAATAAAGCTTTCACCAAACACATAGTTGATGCTTTGATGCAATCTTATGAAGAAAAACTTGAGTTGGAAGTTTCTATACCTAGAAAGCTTTATGATGAGTGGGAACCTACTATCAAAATAAAAATAAAATCTCATGAATGATATGCTCTGTGTGATTTGGGTGCTAGTGTCTCCACTATCCCAAAAACTTTGTGTGACTTGCTAGGGTTCCATGAGCTTGATGATTGTTCTTTAAATTTGCATCTTGCGGATTCCACTATTAAGAAACCTATGGGAAGAATTAATGATGTTCTTATTGTTGCCAATAGGAATTATGTGCCCGTAGATTTCATTGTTCTTGATATAGATTGCAATCATTCATGTCCTATTATTCTTGGTAGACCTTTCCTTAGAACGATTGGTGCAATTATTGATATAAAGGAAGGAAATATTAGATTCCAATTTCCGTTAAGGAAAGGCATGGAACACTTTCCTAGAAATAAAATCAAATTACCATATGAATCTATCATGAGAGCCACTTATGGATTGCCTTCCAAGGATGGCAATACCTAGATCTATCTTGTATCGTGCCTAGCTAGGGGCGTAAAACGATAGCGCTTGTTCGGAGGTAACCCAATTTTATGTTTTTTATTTTTGTTGCTGTTAGGGAATAAATATTTCATCTAGCCTCTGATTAGATGTGGTTTAATGTTTTGTCTAGTGTTTGTGCCAAGTAGAACCTTTGGGAAGACTTGTATGAAGTTTGTGTGATCTTGCTGTGAAAACCAGAATCGTTAGCGCTGGCTAAAGTAGTCGTGAGATCTTACTGGAGCGTGCTTTTTAGTTGATTCTTTTTGCAGATGATTGGTAGACAAATTCCGCAAATTTACCAATTTAGTTTGAATTTTTTGGAGTTCCAGAAGTAGGCGAAACCTGCAGATTACTACACACTGTTCTATCTTTGACAGATTGTGTTTTTCGTGTGTTGTTTGCTTATTCCGATGCCTCTATGAGTAGTATTGGAGGATATGAACCATAGAGAAGTTGTATTACAGTAGGTTTAACACCAATGTAAACAAATAATGAATTCATTTCTGCACTTTTGAGTAGTGGTTTGCTTTCTTTTACTAACGGAGCTCACGAGAATTTTTGTCTAAGTTTTGTGTTGTGAAGTTTTCAAGTTTTGAGTATTGCTTTGATGGACTATGAAACAAGGAGTAGCAAAGACCTAAGCTTGGGGGTGAACATGGCACCCCAAGTAAATTCAAGATAATCAAAAGCCTAAGCTTGGGGATGCCCCGGGAAGGCATCCCCTCTTTCGTCTTCATCCATCGGTAACTATACTTGGAGCTATATTTTTATTCGCAACATGTTATGTGTTTTGCTTGGAGCGTCTTGTGTAATTTGAGTCTTTGCTTGTTAGTTTGCCACAATAATCCTTGTTGGACACACCTATTTGAGAGATTTAAATATGGCCTAGAAATTGTTAGAACACTCTATGTGCTTCACTTATATCTTTTGAGTTGAATAGTTTTTGCTCTAGTGCTTCACTTATATCTTTTAGAGGACGGTGGTGGTAATATTTTGTAGAAATTGTTGAACTCTCATGCTTCACTTATATCTATTTGAGAGTCTATTAAAACAGCATGGTAATGTGTTTTGGCTAAAAGAACTAGTCTTCACATGATAGACATCCAATGTCAATGTAGTAAAAAAAATCACACCAAGTGCATTGAATAGAATGAGATGTTGGATGCTTGATAATTGTTTTGAGACATGAGGATAGTGATATTAGAGTCATGCTAGTGGAGTTATTATGAAATTGAGAAATACTTGTGTTAAGGTTAGTGATTCCGTATCATGCATGTATGGTGAACCGCTATGTGACGAAGTTAGAGCATGAGGTATTTGTAGAGTGCCAACCTTTGTGTGGAGGTCGGGGGCACGCGATGGTGAACTCCTACCAACCTCCCCCCCCCCTAGGAGCATGCGTTGATTGCTTTGTTTTGATGACTCATAGATTTTTGCAATAAGTATATGAGTTCTTATGACTAATGTTGAGTCCATGGATTATACGCACTCTCACCCTTCCACCATTGCTAGCCTCTCTTGTACCGCACAACTTTCGCCGATGCCATAAACCCACTATATATCCTTCCTCAAAACAGCCACCATATTGCTCCTCAACAGCCACCATACCTACCTATCATGGCATTTCCATAGCCATTCCGAGATATACTGCCATGCAACTTTCCACCGTTCCGTTTATATGACACGCATCATATTGTCATATTGCCATGCATGATCATGTAGTTGACATCGTAGTTGCGGCAAAGCCACCATGCATAATTTCTCATATATGTCGCTCTTGATTCATTGCATATCCTGGTACACCGTCGGAGGCATTCATGTAGAGTCATACTTGTTGTGGTATCGAGTTGTAATTTCGAGTTGTAATAAAAAGTGTGATGATCATCATTATTAGAGCATTGTCCCATGTGAGGAAAGGCTAATAGAAAAAGAGATGGCCCAAAAAAATAGAGAGGGGCTAATAAAAAAAGAGAAAGCCCCTCCAAAAAAATGAGAGAAAAGAGAGAAGGGACAATTGCTACTATCTTTTTCCACACTTGTGCTTCAAAGTAGCACCATGTTCTTCATTGTAGAGAGTCTCATGCTTAGTCACTTTCATATACTAGTGGGAACTTTCATTATAGAACTTGGCTTGTATATTCCAATGATGGGCTTCCTCAAATGCCCTAGGTCTTCGTGAGCAAGCAAGTTGGATGCACACCCACTAGTTTCTTTCGTTGAGCTTTCATTCATATTTAGCTCTAGTGCATCCATTGCATGGCAATCCCTACTCACTCACATTGATATCTATTGATGGGCATCTCCATAGCCCGTTGATACACCTACTCGATGTGATACTATCTCCCTCCTTTTTGTCTTCTCCACAACCACCTCTATTCCACCCATAGTGCTATATCCATGGCTCACGCTCATGTATTGCGTGAAAGTAGAAATGTTTGAAAATATAGAGTATGAAAACAAATGATTGGCTTAAATCGGGGTTGTGCATGATATGAATATTTTGTGTGATGAAGAGGGAGCATAGCCAGACTATATGATTTTGTAGGGATAACTTTCTTTAACCATAGTATTTTGAGAAGACATGATTGCTTTGTTAGTATGCTTGAAGTATTGTTATTTCTTATGTCAATATAGACTTTTATCTTGAATCTTTCAGATCTGAACATTCATGCCACAATTAAGAGAATTACATTGAAAAACTATATTGGTTAGCATTCCACATCAAAAATTCTTTCTTTATCATTTACCTACTCGAGGACGAGCAGGAATTAAGCTTGGGGATGCTTGATACATCTCCAACGTATCTATAATTTTTGATTGTTCCATGCTATTATTTATGAAGTCTTGGATGTTTAATGGGCTTTATCATTCACTTTTATATCATTTTTGGGACTAACCTACTAACCCAAAGGCCCAGTCCAGATTGTTGTTTTTTGCCCATTTCAGGGTTTTACAGAAAAAGAATATCAAACGGAGTCCAAACAGAATGAAACCTTCGCGAGAGATATTTTTGGAGAAAATCATGCACAGGAAGCTTGAGAACCATGTTGGAGGATCGAGGAGCTGCCCTCGAGGGTGGGGGGCGTGCCCCCCTTCCCAGGGCATGCCCCCCTGCCTCGAGGCCTCCTCAGTTGGCCCCCGATGCCCTCCTTCTTCCTATATAAGTCCACGTACCCCAGAAACTTCGTGAACAGATAGAAAACCCTAATTCCACCGTCGTACCTTCTGTTCCCGTGGAGATCCCATCTTGGAGCCTGTTTTGGAGCTCCACCAGAGGGGGATCCATCACGGAGGCCTTCATCATCATCATCGCCCTCATCATGAGTTGTGAGTAGTTTACCTCAAACCTTCGGGTCCATAGCTAGTATCTAGATGGCTTCTTCGCTCTCTCTGGATCTCAATACAAAGTTCTCCTCGGTCTTCGAGGACATCTATTCGATGTAATCTCTTTTCGCGGTGTGTTTGTTGAGATCTGATGAATTGTGAGTTTATGATCAAGGTTATCTATGAAAGATATTTGGTTCTTCTCTGAACTTTTTATGTGTGCTCATAATATCCTTGCAAGTCTCTTTGAATTATTGGTTTGGTTTGGCCTACTAGATCTATAGTTCTTGCAATGGGAGAAGTGCTTGGCTTTGGGTTCAATCTTGCGGTGTCCTTTCCCAGTGACAGTAGGGGCAGCAATGCATGTATTGTATTGTTGCCATTGAGGATAAAAAGATGGGGTTTATATCATATTGCTTGAGTTTATCCCTCTACATCATGTCATCTTGCTTAAGGCGTTACTCTGTTCTTATGAACTCAATACACTAGATGCATGCTGGATAGCGGTCGATGTGTGCAGTAATAGTAATAGATGCAGACAGGAGTCAGTCTACTTGTCTCGGACGTGATGCCTATATACAATGATCATGCCTAGATAGTCTCATAATTATTCGCTTTTCTATCAATTGCTCGACAGTAATTTGTTTACCCGTCGTAGAATATCGCTATCATGAGAGAAGCCACTGGAGAAAATAATGGCCCCCGGGTCTATTCTCAACATATCAATCTACATCTACTTTACTTTTACCGCTTTTACTTGTTGTTCTTATAAACTAAAAATACCAAAAATATAAACTATCATCTCTATCAGATCTCACTTTCGTAAGTGACCGTAAAGGGATTGACAACCCCTTATCGCGTTGGCTGTGAAGTTCTTATTTGTTTGTGCAGGTGCGAGGGACTCGCGCGTGGTCTCCTACTGGATTGATACCTTGGTTCTCAAAAACTGAGGGAAATACTTACGCTACTGTGCTGCATCTCCCTTTCCTCTTCGAGGGAATACAACACAAGCTCAAGAGGTAGCACCCGCCGCGCGCACTCTGCTCTCGCGTACCTCCGGGTGCTCTGCCCTTGTACCTCCATGTGCATGATCATGCACGTTCGTGCGCAAGTAGTTGCGTCGGGCGCGGCGCGACGATGCAGTTACCCGCTGCAAAAACTGCCATGCGGACGCGCCGAGAATCCATGCCGCCCAGCCCCCTTTTATTCCTGCAGCCATTTACCTTCATATCTCGTCTCACACGACACAATAACCACACCCACGAGGACACATACAAAGAGGACATCCAGCGGTTCCAATGGCGCTCCCTGTGGCTCTAATGGCGCTCCCAGCAGCCGACGATGACAATGGCGGGCAGTTCACCACGCATCACGTAGTGAACACCCACATGAGGGGGAAGGCCCTCTCGGTGGTGTACACGAACGATCCGGTCTCGGTGGAGAGCTCCATCCATACTATGGAGCAGTTCCTTGCCGAGGACAAGTACCGAGTGGTCGGCTTCGACCTCGAGTACACCATCGGTCATGCCGGGCACGATCAGAAGGTTGTCGTTGCCCAGTTGTGCGTGTGACATGATGTCCTCGTCTACCACTTCCACCTTGCCACAAGGCCTTGCGAGCGTTTCTCCAGGTTTATCAACAGCTCCGACTGTAGTTTCGCTACGGTGGACAACACCAACGATCTAAAAGCGCTCAAGGTTTCGGACTTGAAATGCTCGAATCTTGTCAACATCCAACACCACTACAAGGTCTGGGGCAGCGACAAAATCAAACTGAACTCCCTGGTCGACCTCGCCTCGGCCATCATCGACCCCTACAACGCGAAGATGAAGCAAGAGAGCAATAAGGACAAGAACGCCTGGCACAGTGGGTGGCATAAGAGACTGGATGAACAACATGTCAAGTACGCGGCCATGGAGACGTACACAAGCTATGAGATGTACAGGCGGATTGTTGACATGAGGAATTGTCTTCTTCCTGACCCAGACGAGGGATCGAGCCACATAGCAATGGCGGGAGCGTCACAAGAAGTAGATGACTAGACGATCGTTTCTCCTACTTTAGAATGCATGCAATTGTTTATTGAGATGTGTGCGAATGATCTGTATAGTCACTTATGTAATTGGATGTTTATTTCAGTTATATATATACATGTTATTCTACTGTAGACAGAGCAATTCACACGGTTTATTAGCAGCAATCGTCTGTGTTATTATTAGTCTTCGCACACATTTCAGATTACAGACCTGTTTGCCGCGTATCACACACATCTTGTTCAGTTGAACCGTTTCCATTGTGTTGCCTTATCACACACAGTTCATCCCAGTGAACCGTATGCTGTATATCACACACGCCTTCATCTAGCTGCCCATTTCCTTTGTGCCTCCTCATCCCAAACAGTTAATTGAGCTGAACCGTATGCCCTGCATCGCACACCCAACTAAATTCTGAACCGTGTTTGATGCATCTATCATCGCAAACATTTTGCACCTTTTTGATGGGGTTTTTACACCATCGTTTGCAATTATCGCATCGCACACAGTTTCGTCGAAGGGTCTCTGATCGTAGTGTCGTGTTTGGACCATCCTGGAGTAGTGTATGTCCTTTAAGCACCGCTAGGTGACAGGCCTGCTGCAGGAGCAACTCCGGACATTATGAACGTCTGGCAAGCTCGTTCCGATGACTACTCGATAGTTCAGTGTGCCATGCTTTACGGCTTAGAATCGGGACTTCAAAGACGATTTCAACGTCATGGAGCATATGAGATGTTCCAAGAGTTGAAGTTAATATTTCAAGCAAATGCCCGAATTGAGAGATATGAAGTCTCCAATAAGTTCTATAGCTGCAAGATGGACGAGAACAGTTCTATGAGTGAACACTTACTCAGAATGTCTGGGTACTACAATCACATGACTCATCTTGGTTGCAAAGTTGATGAAGATAGTGTTATTGATAGAGTTCTTCAATCACTGCCACCAAGCTCTAAAGGCTTTGTGATGAAATATAATATGCAAGGGATGCAGAAGACTATTCCTAAGCTCTTCGCTATGCTCAAAGCTACGGATGTAAAAATCAAAAAGGAGCATCAAGTATTGATGGTTAACAAGACCACTAGTTTCAAGAAAAAGGGCAAGGGAAAGAAGGGGAACTTCAAGAAGAATAGCAAACCAGTTGCTAATCCTGCTAAGTAACCCAAGTCAGGAGCCAAGCCTGAATCTGAGTGCTTGTACTTCAAAGGGACTGGACACAGGGAAGCGGAACTGCCCCAAGTATTTGGCGGATAAGAAGGATGGCAAAGTGAACAAAGGTATATTTGATATACATGTTATTGATGTGTACCTTACTAATGCTCTTAGTAGCACCTGGGTATTTGATATTGGTTCAGTTGCTAATATTTGTAACTAGAAACAAGGGTTACAGATTAAACGAAGATTAGCTAAGGACGAGGTGACGATGCCCGTGAGAAATGGTTCCAAAGTTGATGTGATCGCCGTCGGCACGCTACCTCTACATCTACCTTCGGGATTAGTTTTAGACCTAAATAATTATTATTTGGTGCCAGCGTTGAGCATGAACATTATTTCTGGATCTTGTTTGTTGCAAGATGGTTATTCATTTAAATCAGAGAATAATGGTTGTTCTATTTATATGAGTAATATCGTTTATGGTCATGCACCCTTGATGAATGGTCTATTTTTGTTGGATCCCGATCGTAGTGATACACACATTCATAATATTGAAGCCAAAAGATGCACAGTTGATAATGATAGTGCAACCTATTTGTGGCACTGCCGTTTAGGTCATATTGGTGTAAAGCGCATGAAGAAACTCCATGTTGATGGACTTTTGGAATCACTTGATTATGAATCACTTGGTTCTTGCGAACCATGCCTCATGGGCAAGATGACTAAAACTCCGTTCTCCGGAACAATGGAGCGGTCAACTGACTTATTGGAAATCATACATACTGATGTATGTGCTCCAATGAGTGTTGAGGATCGCGGCGGGTATCGTTATTTTCTGACCTTCACAGATGATTTGAGCAGATATGGGTATATCTACTTGATGAAACACAAGTCTGAAACATTTGAAAAGTTCAAAGAATTTCAGAGTGAAGTAGAGAATCATTGTAACAAGAAAATAAAGTTTCTACGATCTGATCGCGGAGGCGAATATTGGAGTTATGAGTTTGGTCTTCATTTGAAACAATGTGGAATAGTTTCACAACTCACGCCACCTGGAACACCACAGCGTAATGGTGTGTCCAAACGTCATAATCGTACTTTATTAGATATATGGTGCGATCTATGATGTCTCTTACCGATTTACCACTATTGTTTTGGGGTTATGCTTTAGAGACAGCTGCATTAATGTTAGATAGGGCACCATCTAAATCCGTTGAGACGACGCCTTATGAACTGTGGTTTTGGCAAGAAACTCAAGTTGTCATTTCTTAAAGTTTGGGGCTGCGATGCTTATGTGAAAAGCTTCAACCTGATAAGATCGAACCCAAGTCGGAGAAATGTGTCTTCATAGGATACCCAAAGGAAACTGTTGGGTACACCTTCTATCACAGATCCGAAGGCAAGATATTCATTGCTAAGAATGGATCCTTTCTAAAGAAGGAGTTTCTCTCGAAAGAAGTGAGTGGGAGGAAAGTAGAACTTGATGAGGTAATTGTACCTTCTCCCGAGTTGGAAAGTAGTACATCATAGAAACTAGTTTGAGTGATTCCTACACCGATCAGTGAGGAAGCTAATGATGATGATCATGAAACTTCATATCAAGTTACTACTGAACCTCATAGGTCAACCAGAGTACGTTCCGCGCCAGAGTGGTACGGTAACCCGGTTCTGGAAGTCATGTTACCAGACCATGATAACCTATGAACTATGAGGAAGCGATGATGAGCCTAGATTCCACAAAATGGCTTGAGGCCATGAAATCTGAGATGGGGGATCCATGTATGAGAACAAAGTGTGGACTTTGGTTGACTTGCCCGATGATCGGCAAGCCATTAAAAATAAATGGATCTTTAAGAGGAAGACTGACGTCGATGGTAATGTTACCATCTACAAAGCACGACTTGTTGCGAAAGGTTTTTGACAAGTTCAAGGAGTTGACTACGATGAGACTTTCTCACCCGTAGTGATGCTTAAGTCTGTCTGAATCATGTTAGCAATTGCCACATTTTATGATTATGAAATCTGGCAAATGGATGTCAAAACTGCATTCCTTAATGGATATCTCAAAGAAGAGTTGTATATGATGCAACCAGAAGGTTTTGTCAATCCTAAAGGTGCTAACAAAGTGTGCAAGCTCCAGCGATCCATCTATGGACTGGTGCAAGCATCTCAGAGTTGGAATATACTCTTTGATGAGGTGATCAAAGCATATGGTTTTATACAAACTTTTGGAGAAGCCTGTATTTACAAGAAAGTGGGTGGGAGCTCTGTAGCATTTCTGATATTATATGTGGATGACATATTGTCGATTGGAAATGATATATATTCTAGATGGCATAAAAGGATACTTGAATAAGAATTTTTCAATGAAAGACCTCGGTGAAGCTGCTTATATATTGGGCATCAACATCTATAGAGATAGATCAAGACACTTAATTGGACTTTCACAAAGCACATACCTTGATAAAGTTTTGAAGATTCAAAATGGATCAGTCAAAGAAAGGGTTCTTGCCTGTGTTACAAGGTGTGAAATTGAGTAAGACTCAATGCCCGACCACTACAGAAGATAGAGAGAAAATGAAAGTCATTCCCTATGCCTCAGCCAGATGATCTATCATGTATGCAATGATGTGTACCAGACTTGATGTGTGCCTTGCTATAAGTTTAGCAGGGAGATAAGAAAGTAATCCAGGAGTGGATCACTGGACAGCGGTCAAGAACATCCTGAAGTACCTGAAAAGGACAAATGATATGTTTCTCGTTTATGGAGGTGACAAAGAGCTCGCCGTAAATGGTTATGTCGATTCAAGCTTTGACACTGATCCGGATGACTCTAAGTCACAAACCGGATATGTATTTTTGTTGAACGGTGGAGCTGTCAGTTGGTCCAGTTCCAAGTAGAGCGTCGTGGCGGGATCTACGTGTGAAGCGGAGTACATAGCTGCTTCGGAAGCAACAAATGAAGGAGTCTGGATGAAGGAGTTCATATCCGATCCAGGTGTAATACCTAGTGCACTGGGTCCAATGAAAATCTTTTGTGATGACACTGGAGCAATATCCTTGGCGAAGGAATCCAGGTTTCACAAGAGAACCAAGCACATCAAGAGACGCTTCAACTCCATCCGCGATCAAGTCAAGGAGGGAGAGATAGAAATTTGCAAGATACATGCGGATCTAAATATTGCAGACCCGTTGGCTAAGCCACTTTCATGAGCAAAACATGATCAGCACCAAAACTCCATGGGTGTTAGAATCATTACTATGTAATCTAGATTATTGACTCTAGTGCAAGTGGGAGACTGGAGGAAATATGCCCTAGAGGCAATAATAAAGTTGTTATTTATATTTCCTTATATATCATGATAAATGTCTTTTATTCATGCTAGAACTGTATTAACCGGAAACTTGATACATGTGTGAATACATAGACAAAACAGAGTGTCCCTAGTATGCCTCTACTAGACTAGCTCGTTAATCAAAGATGATTATGTTTCCTAACCATGGACATGAGTTGTCATTTGATCAACGAGATCACATCATTAGGAGAATGATGTGATGGAAAAGACCCATCCGTTAGCTTAGCACTACGATCGTTTAGTTTTGTTGTTATTGCTTTCTTCATGACTTATACATGTTCCTATGACTATGGGATTATGCAACTCCCGAATACCGGAGTAACACCTTGTGTGCTATCAAACGTCACAACATAACTGGGTGATTATAAATATTCTCTACAGGTGTCTCCAAAGGTGTTTGTCGTGTTGGCATAGATCGAGAATATGATTTGTCACTCAGAGTGTCGGAGAGGTATCTCTGGGCCCTCTCGGTAATACACATCGTAATAAGCCTTGCAAGCAAACAACTAATGAGTTAGTCACGAGATGATGTATTATGGAACGAGTAAAAATACTTGCCAGTGATGAGATTGAACTAGGTATGATGATACCGACGATCGAATATCGGGCAAGTAACATACCGATGACAAAGGGAACAACATATGTTGTTATGCGGTTTGACCGATAGATATCTTCATATAATATGTAGGAACAGTATGAGAATCCAAGTTCCGCTATTGGTTATTGATCATAGATGAGTCTCGGTCATGTCTACATAGTTCTCAAACCCATAGGGTCTGCACGCTTAACGTTCGATGACGATCGGTATTATGAGTTTATGTGTTTTGAAGTACCGAAGGTAGTTCAGAGTCCCGGATGTGATCACGGACATGACGAGAAGTCTCGAAATGGTCGAGACATAAAGATCGATATATTGGAAAGCTATGCTTGGACACTGGAATGGTTCTGGATGAGTTCATGCATTTTTTAGAGTGCCAAGAGGTTATCGGAACCCCCCGGGGAGTCAATGGGGCCTTAGTGGAAGAGAGGAGGAGGCGGACAAGTGGAGGGCGTGCCCCCCCCCAAAGCCCAATCCGAATTGGGGTGGGGGCCGGCCCCCCTTTCCTTCTCCCTCTCTTCCTCTTCCTTCTTCTCCTACTCCTACTAGGAAAGGGGGGAACCTACTCCTAGTGGGAGTAGGACTCCCCCCTTGGGCGCGCCCTATGAGGGTCGGCCCTCTCCTCCTCCCCTCCTTTATATACGGGGGAGGGGCACCCCATAGACACACAAGTTGATTTCTTAGTCGTGTGCGGTTCCCCCTCCACTATTACACACATCGGTCATATTGTCACGGTGCTTAGGCGAAGCCCTGCGTCGGTAACTTCATCAACATCGCCACCACGCCATCATGCTGACGAAACTCTCCCTCGGCCTCAACTGGGTCAAGAGTTTGAGGGACGTCACCGAGCTGAACGTGTGTAGATCGCGGAGGTGCCATGCGTTCGGTGCTTGATCGATTGGATTGCGCAGACGTTCGACTACATCAACCGCATTACTAAACGCTTCTGCTTTCGATCTACGAGGGTACATGGACACACTCTACCGCTCGTTGCTATGCTTCTCGTAGATAGATATTGCGTGATCGTAGATTTTTTTTTGAAATACTACGTTCCCCAACAAACTTATGTCATATGGAGGCCAGACTAATTCTCATTAATTCGGTGCTCACGGATATGCCAATGTATCTCTTGTCCTTTTTTGAGGTACCAGTTGGAGTTCGGAAAAGTCTGGACTTCTATCTATCGCGCTTCTTATGGCAGAGCAATGAGTTTAAATGAAAGTACATGCTAGCTAAATGGGATATTATCTGTAGGCCGAAATACCAAGGGGGTCTTGGTATTGAAAATTTAGACGTGAAAAAACAGATGTCTTCTCAGCAAGTGGCTGTATAAGCTATCTATAGAGACTGATGCCACATGGGCCCAGATTCTGCGTAATAAGTACCTACATTCTAAAACCTTATCACAGTTGATGGCCCGACCGACTGATTCACCATTTTGGGAAGGACTGATGAGAGTGAAATCAGCCTTCTTCCATGGGACAAAATGTATCGTTGGAAATGGTACTACCACAAGATTCTCGGAGGATACATGGTTAGGGGAGACACCTCTAGTGTGACACCCCGAGACCGATGCGCCAGGTGTCAGCCAGTTATTCGTCGTTGTTGCCATGTCATCTGCTTGCGTGTTGCATTTTGCCATGTCATCATGTGTGTTGCATCCTCATGTTTTCAAAACTTGCATCCGTCTGAGTTCGCATGTCCTTTCCGTTGTCCGTTCTGAGCCCAGACACACTTGCACGTGCCCGCGGCACCTCCGAATATTTATTTTAGGAGTGGCCAAAAAATGTTCTCGGAATGGGATGAAACTTGGCGTGTGGTCTTATTATAGTGTAGACAGGCCGCCTGCCAAATTTCATCGCATTCGGAGCTCGTTTTATAGCCCAACTGTTAAATATAGCGGCACTAGTCGCCGGTTAATTCGTCGGACGTATTCGGTCTCCGAAAACCCCGCGGGCCTCTCTTCATCCCTCTCTTCTCATTCCGAGGCCTCCAACACAGCCCATCTAGCCCACCTACACTGCCCCACCGTTGCGGATCGTCCGATCGGGATCTAACGGTCCGAAAACGGAGCAAATCCCCCTAACCTAGACCCCCCCTTGCCTATTTAAGCCCCTCCCCTCGTCCAAAAATGGCATCCCTAAACATACCCTAATCCCTTCCCCTAGCTCCAGCCGCCACCCCGCATCAATTTCCGTGCCAGGCCACCCCAGCGCCGCCACTTGGCCATCCCAGTGCCGCCGCCCCCTCACATCTGCCACTTGGCACCATCCGATTGGGCCACAACAGCAGGTCCCCGTCCTCCAGCCAATGGGATGCCGCCATCTGGCCCCTCCACGTCGCCATGTCCGCCTCCCCACCGCACGGCCCGTCGGGGCCCGGGGCAGGCTCGCCCGGGCCCGAGTAACCGTCGTCGCAGCCCGACCGAGCCGCTCGCCCGAGCCCCGCTCCCCCTCCCGATCGGCATCGCCCCGCCGCCATGCTCCGCCGGCCTATCGCCGGAGGAGCTCATCGTCGTCGGCCCCAAGGTCCGACCGCGCAGCCGCCCGCCTCCCTGGCTCCCTCGCCCGCTCCTCCCTGCCGCCGCTCCTCCGCGCCGGCGAGCGCCCCGCCGCCGCCCAACCTCGCCGCCTCCTCGCATCGCCAACCGCCGCCGACGACGACCCCAGGTCGCTAGCGCGACCCCGCCTCGCCGCTGGTTCCTCCCTCTCGCCGTCTCCACCCCGCCCCGCATCTGCTCTGCGCCTGATTCGGCGAGATCCGGCCGGAGGGGCAACTCCGTCGCCCGGATCCGTCGATCTTCGTCGCCGCGGCGGCTGGCAACCGCCGGCGTCCGCCGGACCTCCTCTGCCTTCTCTGCGCGCTGCACCGGACATGTCCGGTGGCACCTGGACATGTCCAGTCCCTCCTCCTCCATTGTGCCACTAACCCGTGGGCCCAAGGATCTTGCACCGACGGACACGTCCACCGGATCCGGACAATCTCCACCCCGAACCGAGGTCTATTTTCCTCTAAGACCCTGAGTTTTGTAAATTTATAGGCATGTTTGAGTGGCCCTATCTTTTTGTGTGTATGTCCAAATTGAGCATGTAATATATCTAAATGATCGTTGTGATATGCTCTTCATTTTGTTCCGTTGTGGCATGCTTGTTTGACTTCATCTTGAAGCCCTAATCAACGTTGCAAGAGTGCTATAAGTTTAAAACTGGTGTTAACTGTAATTTTGTTAGCATGTTTGAGATGTGATAACTTTGTGCATCTTTATCCAAATCATGCATATGATATGTCAAAATGTTCATTGTGAAGTGATCTACATGTTGGTTGATGTAGCATTCATGTTAGGTGTCATATTGCCATGTTAATCTCTGTTGCAAAAGTGCATGTGGCTGATAAGTGCTGAAACTTGTTATGAGATGTTGATTTGACTTGCTCATTGCTATTGATGTGTTTGTCTTCATGCCACATGTCTATATGTTTTAGAAGCACAATCATGCCATCTTTCCTGTGGTGCAATCCACTTTTCATGGTGTGCCTTGAGGTGACTTAAACAAGTTTGTAAACATGCCATGCCAATGTTGCTGTTTTATACTTAGTGAAAAAACTGCTAAGTCTGGAATCTGTTAAGCCTGATGCCATGTTTGCTTGATGCCTCACTCAGATCCATGCATGTTCTAGTATGTGAAATGATCATGTCTTGTTATGCATGTTTTGCTATATCCATTCATGCCCTTTTTTGCATATATGGCTTGTTGTAGCTTATTTATTTCTTGCTCTCAAGTTGCTATAAATTTACCTGTCAGGCTGTTATCAGCATGATCAATTTGGTGAAGTTTGTTGTTATTGATCCATGCCTCCTATGGAGTTGCTCCAATGGAGTTGTTTGATGTATGCTATGTCTATTACATGTCCATGATCTTTATATACTTAGTAGTGATGATATGCTTGTTGTTTTGTGCCTCTGAAGGCAGCATCGTTATGATGTTTTTGCCATCCCAGATTTTGACCAAGTCTGGATAAATTTATTGCAACTTGCCATGCTTGTTTAATTGTGTTCTGGCAAGTTTTTGGGTGTGTTCCAAGTTCATGCTTGTTAAGTATCATGTCTATTTCACATCCATGACTCTTGTTATCATGTTTGGGTGTTGTAGCATATATATACCTTGCTCCAAAGTTGCTATGTTGCTGTTTTTGGACAGCTTGTGGTTAATCTTGTTTCATGTGTATGTGTTGAATCGTTGCTCCGTTTTGAGCGTGCCCTATATGAAACTTGTGTGATTTTGCATGTAGAATCATAATATCAGGTTGTTTACATGTTTGGAGTGTGTTTGCTTGTGGTTTGGATGCATCTTGCATATATGCCATGTTTGTCTTATTTTGCTCATATCTTCTAGGCTGTAACTCCGAATTAAACAAACTTGATATGTAACTTGACTAGAATTTCGAGTAGATCATCATGGTGCATGTTAACTTGTTGTTTAACAACTTGAACTTAAGGTTTGTTCAGATCTGGACCCATTTCGAAATGTGCATATGAGGACTTACCGGAATTGCTATATGTTGATTCCGGCCTCATTTAAACTTGTTGGTTTGTGTTGTTCTTGTGTGCTTAATCCCTTGCCATGTTTTGCATCATATAGACTTGTCTTGCATCATACTTGGTTGAGCATTAAGTCTTATCTTGTGTGGTGTGTTTACAGTATTGTGTGTTTCTTCTCGCTAGTTCTTTTCCGTTGCGATCGTGAGGATTCGTTCGACTACACGTGGTTCGTCTTCGAGGCTTCTTCTTCGTCTTCTTCATGGACTCGTTCTTCTTCCTTGCGGGATCTCATGAAAGATGACCATCACCTTGGATAGCTTTACTATCATTGCCATGCTAGCTGTCTCGATGCTATCGTTACATGTCGCGCTACCCATCTTTTATTGTCAGCCCCTCTCCTTGTTGCCATGAAACCTCTAACCTTTCACACCTTCCCAGCAAACCGTTGTTTGGCTATGTTACCCGCTTACTCAGCCCCTCTTATAGCGTTGTTAGTTGCAAGTGAAGATGAAGATTGCTTCATGTTGGGAGCTTGGCTTGTCGGAATATCATAATATCTATTATTATTATTTAACACACCTATATACTTGGCAATGGGTGGAAGGCTTGGCCTTTTGCTCGGTGTTTTGTTCCACTCATGCCACCATAGGAGCCGATAAACTGGCGTTATGTTCCTTGATTTTGCGTTCCTTACACGGTTGGGTATATGGGGACCCCTTTACAGTTCGTCTTTGAATAAAACTCCTCCAGCAAGGCCCAACATTGGTTTTAATTTGCTCATAATAAAAACTTAATTAATTAATTAATTGCATAGGGAGTTAGCGCTACCCGAGGATTCTTTCTACATACAGGGGGGGCAGTGCTGATGGTGTTGGTCCCAAACGGGGGTTCGACGGGGCCGCCACAGGGAAACTCGAGGTATCTGGCTCCCATAAAATCGCCCATCTGGTCGTGGCCTGAGACGAGATACGCGTGGCTACTATCAGGGTGTCGACACACCGGGAGGTCTTGCTGGACTTGTTTTACCATTGCCGAAATGTCTTGTGCACCAGGAATTCCGAGTCTGATCGGGCCTTCTCTAAGATAATGGGTAATATTATTATTATCTCTGCTGATCGTGAGGGCTTGTGATGGGCTAAGTTGGGACATCCCTGCAGGGTTATGATCTTTCGAAAGCCATGCCCGCGGTTATGTGGCAGATTGGAATTTGTTAATGTCCAGTTGTAGAAAACTTGACAGAGGTTCCGAAGTAAAACACACCATCGCGTGAGTAACTGTGACCGTCTCTTTTCATGTTGAGAAGAGAACACGGTGGGGTTATGTTTGACTCGTAGGTAGTTCAGGATCTTTAGCGATCATTACTAGTTTGCGACCGTTTGCATAGATGCTCATCTTATTCTTGTACTCATAAGTTAGCCACCATATTTTGCTTAGCCGCTGCTGCAACCTCACCACTTAACCTCTTCCTACCCTTTAAGCTTTGCTAGTCTTGTTACCCATGGTTATGGGATTGCTGATTCCTCGTGGCTCACAGATACTACAACAACAGTTGCAGGTGCAGGTTTCCGTTGACATGACATGAGAGCGATGTTCTTTGTGTTGGAGTTCTTTCTTCTTCTTCTTCGTCAGTCTTGGGTTAGGTTCCTAGTCGGCAGCCTGGGATAGCAGATGGATGTCATTGCGCTTTTCTTGTTTGCATCCGTAGTCGGATGTTTTGTATTGATGTTGTTGTATTCTTGTGACTTGTATGAATTGTTGTATCCCCATGTGTTTATGTAATGGTATGATGTAATGATATCCATCTTGCTAAGCGCCTGAGATGCGGTTGTGCCCCAATCACGTATGAGTCACGTGATCGGGATAGAATCGCATCTTGGGCTTGTCAAGTTGGTATCAGAGCCTCGACCGACCATAGGAGCCCCCTTGATTGATCGTAGTTTGGCCGTTGTTGAGTCTAGCAGAAAACTTTTTTTGGAGTCTAGTTATATCACAGAGTAGGAATTCTTTTTACTCCTCAGTCCCTTCGTCGCTCTGGTGAGGAAGCTTGACGTAGGTGTTTTGAATTACTCCTCTTCCCCTTCAAATTTTTTAGGATCACGCGGTTAGTTTTTGTTCGTTGCGTTGTCAGTTATTTCATCTGGTGCATCTCTCGTGAAGTCGATTCGACCCTCTTCTTCTTTGCAAGTTCAATCCTTGGTTCTTTTCAACCGGTGTTGTTTCCCCGTCCGAAGTGGTCTTTCTTTTTCCCACCCGCCCACCCTTTTTCTTCTCGGAGCCGGAGTCCTTAATCGAGTATCCATCCTACTCGTGTGAGTCTTGCTTTCTTTCATCAGTTGTTTCAACTGTTGTATTCTCGTCTCGTCGTCATTATTCATCTCTTTTTCTTCTCCGGTGGTTTCAATTCATGTTTTCGGTGTTGATCTTATCTTTTCCCTCGGCTCAGATGTTTCCTCTTGCTCGTTTGCCTCTCGCCAGTTAATTGTTCCGGAGTTCCGAAGACATCTCAGGAGATTCGTTTGTATTCTAATTTATTCGAGGTTGTCACATCATTCGAGTCTTTCAAACATTCCGATGCATCATCTCCTTTTAAATCATTCCAACGATGTTTTCTCTTCGGTGGGCTCATAACTCATAGGTCTTTTCCCAGAATCTTACCTGACTCTTCTAATTTCCCGGAGTATTCCCAAATTCTTTTTAAAGTATGACGTAAGTATGGATTCCATCAGTCATATGCCTTCTCCAAGACCGCTTTCAAATTCTTTTCATCATTGGTTCAACCTTCTTCTTTTCATTCGTCCGGAGTATTTCATTAATTCTTTTCTTTGTGTTCCTCCAAAGGCCATCATTTCATAAGATTTCTTCGTTCTCAGTTTTCAACTTCGTCCTCCAAATATTCTTCATTGATGCCTCTTCGTCCGTCTCACATTCGTCTGGTGCTTCCTTCAAGCATTCTTTAATCAGTTCGCGATCTCTTTGTTCTCGTCATTCAAATTTTCCTCAAGTGCTTTATTCTTCCGGCGATTCATTCTCTTGTATTCACTCAATTTCAATTCCTTACGGTGGTCGTTCTCTTTCATCACTCAATTTTAATTCTTCTCGCTGGTTCGTTCCTTTTTCTTCACTCGGCTTCAATTCTTACGGTGGTTCGCTCAAGAGTTCTTTTCCGGTGTTATCATATCAATTGATCATTTTTCCAATCCTATCGATGGTTCATGAAGACTTTCTCGAGTTCGTGCTATATCCCTCGGTAATCTTTTTCAACGAGAATAAGTAGTATGCAAATCCATTGCTTCTCATCAATTTAATTGATGGAGGAGAAGCATAACATAATTCTTATTCATTCTCGTCAAGTGGATTATTCCTTCCTTCGGAGTATATTCTTGATGAATAAATCCTAGTCCCAAGTGTTTTATTCTTTTCTTCCCGGAGTTCATAGTTTCTCGGCCTTCTCGTCGGAACCCCGTCTAAATCATCGCAAAGCTTATTCTTATTATTCTCATCCCTCATCATCCTTTCGTTACCGGAGTTCTTCATGGTGGATCATCGTGATTAAATTCTTTCTTCAAGTGGTCATCAAGATTCTTCTGGAGCAGCTCAAACATTCTTATTCTTGTCTCTTGAGTGCAAATAATTCTCCATATTCTTTTGAAGTGGAGTTTTGCAATTCTTCATTCTCAGCTAGTCCATCTTTTGGTAGTGGCGGAAATTCACCTCAAGTTTTGAGATGGTTACATAAGCCCACGAGAATCAAATCTTTCGGTGTTCATTTTCCTACAACTCCATTCAATCCTTTCTCCTAAGGATGCTCTTTCAAATTCATTCGTGGTAGAACTAGTTTTCCTCTTATCCGTTATTTTAATTCTTTTTTTTTTGCAGTTCGTCTAGAGGTATTGTGTTGTTTCTCATCATGTGTCGTTCCATCTTCACAAGCTCATATTCAATTCCTTCCATGTCCAGCCGGAGTGCTGGTCAATTTCTTTCATTCTTGTTTCTTGGCTATTTCGTTATACCAGTGCAGTTCCATATTCTTTTTCGGTCATGAACATCTTGTTACGTGCCTTTCAACCTCCTTGATTCTCGTCATATTCCTTGTCCTCTTATTTAATGAAGTCTTTGCAACTTCGTTCATCTCCGTTGTATACTTTCTTTCAAGTGCCTCAACCTCTCAAGGTTCCTTGGTTTCACTCTTTTGTCCTCACAGAACTTTGTTCTTCCTTTTCCCCTTCCGTCTCGTTCCTAAGATCTCGGGACGAGATTTCTTGTTAGTAGGGGAGTGTTGTGACACCCCCAAGACCGATGCGCCAGGTGTCAGCCAGTTATTCATCGTCGTTGCCATGTCATCTGCTTGCGTGTTGCATTTTGCCATGTCATCATGTGTGTTGCATCCTCATGTTTTCAAAACTTGCATCCGTCCGAGTTCGCCCGTCCTTTCCGTTGTCCGTTCTGAGCCCAGACACACTTGCACGTGCCTGCGGCACCTCCGAATATTTATTTTAGGAGTGGCTGGAAAATGTTCTCGGAATGGGAGGAAACTTGGTGTGTGGTCTTATTATAGTGTAGACAGACCGCTTTCCAAATTTCATCGTATTCGGAGCTCGTTTGATAGCCCAACCGTTAAATATAGCGGCACTAGTCGCCGGTTAATTCATCGGACGTTTTCGGTATCCGAAAACCCCGCGGGCCTCTCTTCATCCCTCTCTTATCATTCCGAGGCCTCCAACATAGCCCATCTAGCCCACCTACACTGCCCCTCCATTGCGGATCGTCCAATCGGGATCTAACGGTCCAAAAACTGAGCAAATTCCCCTAACCTAGACCCCCTGCCTATTTAAGCCCCTCCCCTCGTCCAAAAATGGCACCCCTAAACCTACCCTAATCCCTTCCCCTAGCTCCAGCCGCCTCCCCGCATCAATTTCCACGCCAGGCCACCCCAGCGCTGCCACTTGGCCATCCCAGCGCCGCCGCCACCTCACATCTGCCACTTGGCACCATCCGATTGGGCCACATCAGCAGGTCCTCGTCCTCCAGCCAACGGGAGGCCGCCATCTGGTCCCTCCACGTCGCCCTGTCCGCCTCCCCACCGTGCGGCCCGTCGGGACCTGGGGCAGGCCCACCCGGGCCCGAGTTCCCGCCGCCGCGGCCCGAGCGAGCCGCTCGCCCGAGCCCCACTCCCCCTCCCGATCGGCATCGCCCCGCCGCCATCCTCCGCCGGCCTATCGCCGGAGGAGCTCGCCGTCGTCGGCCCCGAGGCCCGACCGCACCGCCGCCCGCCTCTCTGGCTCCCTCGCCCTCTCGTACCTGCCACTGCTCCTCCGCGCCGGCGAGCGCCCCGCCGCCGCCCAACCTCGCCGCCTCCTCGCGTCGCCAACCGCCGCCGCCGCCGACCCCAGGCTGCCAGCGCGACCCCGCGCCGCCGCTGGTTCCTCCCTCTCGCCGTCTCCACCCCGCCTCGCGTCTGCTCCAGGCCGGATCCGGTGAGATCCGGCCAGAGGGGCAACTCCGTCGCCCATCCGTCGATCTCCGTCGCCGCGGCAGCTGGCAACCGCCGGCTTCCGACGGACCTCCTCTACCTTCTCTGCGCGTCGCGCCGGACATGTCCGGTGGCACCTGGACATGTCCAGGCCCTCCTCCTACGTTGTGCCACTGACCCGTGGGCCCAAGGATCTTGCATCGACGGACACGTCTGCCGGACCCGGACAATGTCCACCCCGACCCGAGGTCTATTTTCCTCTAAGTCCCTGAGTTTTGTAAATTTATAGGCATGTTTGAGTGGCTGTATCTTTTTGTGTGTATGTCCAAATTGAGCATGTAATATATCTAAATGATCGCTGTGATATGCTCTTCATTTTGTTCCATTGTGGCATGCTTGTTTGACTTCATCTTGATGCCCTAATCATCGTTGCAAGAATGCTATAAATTTAAAATTGTTGTTAACTGTAATTTTGTTAGCATGTTTGAGATGTGATAACTTTGTGCGTGTTTATCCAAATGATGCATATGATATGTCAAAATGTTCATTGTGAAGTGCTCTACATGTTGGTTGCTGTAGCATTCATGTTAGGTGTCATATTGCCATGTTAATCTTTGTTCCAAAAGTGCATGTGGCTGATAAGTGCTGAAACTTGTTATGAGATGCTGATTTGACTTGCTCATTGCTATTGGTGTGTTTGTCTTCATGCCACATGTCTATATGATGTAGAAGCACAATCATGCCATCTTTTCTGTGGTGCAATCCACTTTTCATGTTATGCCTTGAGGTGACTTAAACAAGCTTGTAAACATGCCATGCCAATGTTGCTGTTTTATACTTAGCGAAAAAACTGCTAAGTCTGGAATCTGTTAAACCTAATGCTATGTTTGCTTGATGCCTCACTCAGATCCATGCATGTTCTAGTATGTCAAATGATCATGTCTTGTTGTGCATGTTTTGCTCTATCCATTCATGCCCTTTTTTGCATATATGGCCTGCTGTAGTTTATTTATTTCTTGCTCTCAAGTTGCTATAAATTTACCTGTCAGGCTGTTATCAGCATGATCAATTTGGTGATGCTTGTTGTTATTGATCCATGCCTCCTATGGAGTTGCTCCAATGGAGTTGTTTGATGTATGCTATGTCTATTACAAGTCCATGATCTTTATATACTTAGTAGAGATGATATGCTTGTTGTTTTGTGCCTCCGAAGGCAGCATCGTGATGATGTTTTTGCCTTCCCAGATTTTGACCAAGTCTGCATAAATTTATTGCAACTTGCCATGCTTGTTTAATTGTGTTCCAGCAAGTTTTTGGGTGTGTTCCAAGTCCATGCTTGTTAAGTATCATGTCTATTTCACATCCATGACTATTGTTATCATGTTTGGGTGCTGTAGCATATATATACCTTGCTCCAAAGTTGCTATGTTGATGTTTTTGGACAGTTTATTGTTAATCTTGATTCATGTGTATGTGTTCAACCGTTGCTTCGTTTTGAAGGTGCCATATATGAAACTTGTGTGATTTTGCATGTAGAATCATAATATCAGGTTGTTTACATGTTTGGAGTGTTTTTGCTTGTGGTTTGGATGCATCTTTCATATATGCCATGTTTGTCTTGTTTTGCTCATATCTTCTAGGCTGTAGCTCCGAATTAAACAAACTTGATATGTAACTTGACTAGAATTTCGAGTAGATCATCATTGTGCATGTTAACTTGTTGTTTAACAACTTGAACTTAAGGTTTGTTCAGATCTGGACCCATTTCGAAATGTGCATATGAGGACTTACCGGAATTGCTATATGTTGATTCCGGCCTCATGTAAACTTGTTGGTTTGTGTTGTTCTTGTGTGCTTAATCCCTTGCCATGTTTTGCATCATATAGAATTGTCTTGCATCATACTTGGTTGAGCATTAAGTCTTGTCTTGTGTGGTGTGTTTACTGTATTGTGTGTTTCTTCTCGCTAGTTCTTTTCCGTTGCGATCGTGAGGATTCGTTCGACTACACGTGGTTCGTCTTCGAGGCTTCTTCTTCGTCTTCTTCATGGACTCGTTCTTCTTCCTTGCGGGATCTCAGGCAAGATGACCATAACCTTGGATGCCTTTACTATCATTGCCATGCTAGCTATCTCGATGCTATCGTCACATGTCGTGCTACCCATCTTTTATTGTCAGCCCCTCTCCTTGTTGACATGAAACCTCTAACCTTTCACACCTTCCGAGCAAACCGTTGTTTGGCTATGTTACCCGCTTGCTCAGCCCCTCTTATGGCATTGTTAGTTGCAGGTGAATATGAAGATTGCTTCATGTTGGGAGCTTGGCTTGTCGGAATATCACAATATCTATTATTATTATTTAACACACCTATATACTTGGCAATGGGTGGAAGGCTTGGCCTTTTGCTCGGTGTTTTGTTCCACTCATGCCACCTTAGGAGCCGATAAACCGGCGTTATGTTCCTTGATTTTGCGTTCCTTACACGGTTGGGTATAGGGGGACCCCTTGACAGTTCGTCCTTGAATAAAACTCCTCCAGCAAGGCCCAACATTGGTTTTAATTTTCTCATAATAAAAACTTAATTAATTAATTAATTGCATAGGGAATTAGCACTACCCGAGGATTCTTTCTACATACAGGGGGGCCAGTGCTGATGGTGTTGGTCCCAAACGGGGGTTCGACGGGGCCGCCACGGGGAAACTCGAGGTATCTGGCTCCCGTAAAATCGCCCATCTGGTCGTGGAATGAGACGAGATACGCGCGGCTACTATCAGGGTGTCGACACACCGGGAGGTCTTGCTGGACTTGTTTTACCATTGTCGAAATGTCTTGTGCACCGGGAATTCTGAGTCTGGTCGGGCCTTCCCTAAGATAAGGGGTAATATTATTATTATCTCTGCTAATCGTGAGATCTTGTGATGGGCTAAGTTGGGACACCCCTGTAGGGTTATGATCTTCCGAAAGCCGTGCCCGCGGTTATGTGGCAAATTGGAATTTGTTAATGTCCGGTTGTAGAAAACTTGACAGAGGTTTCGAAGTAAAACACGCCACCGCGTGAGTAACCGTGACCATCTCTTTTCATGTTGAGAAGAGAACACGGTGGGGTTATGTTTGACTCGTATGTAGTTCAGGATCTTCAGCCATCATTACTAGTTTGCGACCGTTTGCATAGATGCTCATCTTCTTCTTGTACTCGTAAGTTAGACACCATATTTTGCTTAGCCACTGCTGCAACCTCACCACTTAACCTCTTCCTGCCCTTTAAGATTTGCTAGTCTTGTTTCGCAGGTTTCCGATGACTTGACGTGAGAGCGATGTTCTTTGTGTTGGAGTTCTTTCTTCTTCTTCTTCGTCAGTCTTGGGTTAGGTTCCTAGTCGACAGCCTGGGATAGCAGATGGATGTCGTTGAGCTTTTCTTGTTTGCATCCGTAGTCGGATGTCTTGTATTGATGTTGTTGTATTCTTCTGACTTGTATGAATTGTTGTATCCCCATGTGTTTATGTAATGGTACGATGTAATGATATGCATCTTGCTAAGCGCCTAAGATGCGGTTGTGCCCCAATCACGTATGAGTCACGTGATCGGGATAGAATCGCATCTTGGGCTTGACTTCTAGCTACCCAATATCCTTCTCTCTATAATATTGTTCAGCGTAGAGATGCTTACGTTGCAACAGTATTATAGTCCAACCCTCTTAATATTCAATTCGAGAGGACTTTAGCGGGAAACCGTTGGGAAGATTGGCTCCATCTTGTGAGACGATTTATGGAAGTTCACCTCTCTCAACAGCCAGACCACTTGCACTGGAAACTAACTCAGAATGGAGTGTTTTCAGTGAAATCCATGTATTTGGATATTATCAATTCTGGCACTATCCCCCGCTCTATGCATATTTGGAAAGTCAAAGTGCCCTTAAAAATTAAAGTGTTTATGTGGTTTGTCCACAAGCAAGTTATCCTAACTAAGGATAGTTTGGCTAAACACAACTAGACGAGATCGCGACGATGTAGTTTTTGCAAACATGATGAATCTGTCAAACACCTCTTTCTTGATTGCCCAATGGCAAAAAAAAATGGCGGTCTGTTCACATAGCGTTTAACATTACTCCTCCCAACACCATCCACATGTTATTCGAGACGTGGCTGGATGGAGTTGAGTGAGAAACTGTGAAACATATCCATGTAGGAGTATGTGCTTTATTATGGGCTATATGGAACTGCACGAACGATTTGGTTTTTAACAGAACAACACATATTCATTTCTTGCAGGTTATTATGAGATCCGATAATGATAGATATAAAAGATAAGTAAAAGTGCAAAATAAAATAAAAGTAAATAAATTGCAGCAAGGTATTATTGTGTTTTCGATTTTATAGATCGAATGCAATATGATAAAAGATAGACCCGAGGGCCTTAGTTTCTACTAGACACTTCTCTCTTGAAAGAAAACATACGGCGGGTAAACAAATTACTATTGAGCAATTGATAGAAAAGCTCATAGTTATGACGATATCTAAGGCAATGATCATGTATATAGGCATCACGTCCGAGACAAGTAGACCGACTCATGCCTCCATCTACTACTATTACTCCACATAACGACCGCTATCCGACATGCATATAGTGTATTAAGTTAACAATAACAAAGTAACGCCTTAACCAAGATGACATGATGTAGAGCGATAGATCCAATCAACATGAATAAACCCCATCTTTGTATCCTTAATGACAACAATACAAATATGTGTCATGTCCCTTTCTTTCACTTGGATTAAGCACCGCAAGATTGAACCCATTGCAAAGCACCTCTCCCATTGCAAGAAACAATCAATCTAATAGGCCAAACTATACCAATAAATCGGAGAGAAATATAATGCTATAACAATCATGCATAAAAGTGTTCAGAGAAGACTCAAATAATATTCATAGATAATTAGATCAAAAACCCACAATTCACCGGATCTCAACAAACACACCGCAAAAGAAGGATTACATCGAATAGATCTCCAAGAACATTAAGGAGAACATCGTATTAAAGATCGAAGAGAGAGAAGAAGCCATCTAGATACTAGCTATGGACCTATAGGTCCGTGGTAAACGACTCACACATCATCGAAGGGCAGCAAGGTTGATGTAGAAGCCTTCCGTGATCGAATCCCCCTCCGACGGAGCACCGGAAAAGGTCCCCAGATGGGATCTCTCAAAGATCGAAACTTGCAGCAGCGGAAAAAGTATTATGGGTTGCTCTTTGGTCTTCGGGAAATATTTGGGTACTTATATAAGAAGAATTAGGGTCGGAAGGGTCATGGGGGCCCCACAAGATTGCGGGGTGCCCCCCGAGCTTGTCGTCGCCTCGTGGCTCTTCTGGCCAACTCCCGAAGCTTCTAGGGTGTCTTCTGGTCGAGGAAAAATCGTCAAAAAGTTTCGGGGCATTTGGACTCCATCTGGTACCGATTTTCTAAAAATCCAGAAAAAAAATAAAAAAACAACAACTGGCACTGGGCACTAGGTTAATAGGTTAGTCCCAAAAAATGATATAATAGAATAAACATGCATATAAATCATCCAAGATTGATAATATAACAGGATGAAATAATCAAAATTATAGATACGTTGCACACGTATCAGTTGACTTCGCCCTTTCATTGGGCTTCAAGGCGCATGACTCGTAAATCTAGACTCGTAGAAGGCCTGCGCTGGCGTTCCCCTGGGATAAAGATGTTGAGGAATGTAGCAGAATTTTAAAAATTTCTACGCATCACCAAGATCAATCTATGGAGTCATCTAGCAACGAGGGAGAGGGGAGTGCATCTACATACCCTTGTAGATCGCGAGCAGAAGCGTTCAAGAGAACGGGGTTGATGGAGTCGTACTCGTCGTGATCCAAATCACTGATGACCGAGCGCCGAACGGACGGCACCTCCGTGTCCAACACATGTACGGTTGGGAGAGACGTCTCCTCCTTCTTGATCCAGCAAGGGGAAGGAGAGGTTGATGGAGATCCAGCAGCACGGCGGCGTGATGGTGGAAGCAGCGGGGATCTCGGCAGGGCTTCGCCAAGCTCAGCGAGAGGGAGAGGTGTCACGGGGGGAGAGGGAGGCACCAGGGGCTAGGGTGTGCAGCCCTCCCTCCCCCACCTCTTTATATAGGGGCCCTAGGGGGGCGCCGGCCCCTAGAGATCCAATCTCTAGGGGGGCCAAGGGGGGAACTTGCCCCCCAAGTCTGGTGGGGCGCCCCCACCCCCAGGGTTTCCAACCCTAGGCGCAGGGGAAGGTCCATGGGGGGCGCACCAGCCCACCAGAGGCTGGTTCCCTTCCCACTTCAGTCCATGGGGCCCTCCGGGATAGGTGGCCTCACCCGGTGGACCCCCGAGACCCTTCCGGTGGTCCTGGTACAATACCGGTGACCCCCGAAACTTTCCCGGTGGCCGAAACTGGACTTCCTATATACAAATATTTACCTCCGGACCATTCCGGAACTCCTCGTGATGTCCGGGATCTCATCCAGGACTCCGAACAACTTTCGGGATACTGCATACTAATATCTCTACAACCCTAGCGTCACCGAACCTTAAGTGTGTAGACCCTACAGGTTCGGGAGAGACACAGACATGACAGAGACGACTCTTCGGTCAATAACTAACAGCGGGATCTGGATACCCATGTTGGCTCCCACATGCTCCTCGATGATCTCATCAGATGAACCACGATGTCGAGGATTCAATCAATCCCGTAAGCAATTCCCTTTGTCTATCGGTATAGTACTTGCCCGAGATTCGATCGTCGGTACACCTTGTTCAATCTCGTTGTGGCAAGTCTCTTTACTCGTTTTGTAACACGTCATCCCGTGACTAACCCCTTAGTCACATTGAGCTCATTACGATGATGTATTACCGTGTGGGCCCAGAGATACCTCTTCGTCATACGGAGTGACAAATCCCAGTCTCGGTTCGTGCCAACCCAACAGATGCTTTCGGAGATACCCGTAGTGTAACTTTATAGCTACCCAGTTACGTTGTGACGTTTGGCACACCCAAAGTATTCCTACGGTATCCGGGAGTTGCACAACCTCATGGTCTAAGGAAAGGATACTTGACATTGGAAAAGCTTTAGCATACGAACTACACGATCGTGTGCTAGGCTTAGGATTGGGTCTTGTCCATCACATCATTCTCCTAATGATGTGATCCCGTTATCAATGACATCCAATGTCCATGGTCAGGAAACCGTAACCATCTGTTGATCAATGAGCTAGTCTACTAGAGGCTTAATAGGGGCATGTTGTGGTCTATGTATTCACACATGTATTACTATTTCGGGATAATACAATTAAAGCATGAACAATAGACAATTATCATGAACAAGGAAATATAATAATAACCATTTTATTATTGCCTCTAGGGCATATTTCCAATAGTCTCTCACTTGCACTAGAGTCAATAATCTAGTTACATTGTGATGAATCGAACACCCATAGAGTTCTGGTGTTGATCATGTTTTTCTCGTGGAAGAGGTTTAGTCAACGGATCTGCGACATTCAGATCTGTATGCACTTTACAAATATCTCTGTCTCCATCTTGAATATAATTCCGGATGGAGTTGAAACGGCGCTTGATGTGCTTGGTCTTCTTGTGAAACCTGGGCTCCTTGGCAATGGCAATAGCTCCAGTGTTGTCACGGAAGAGAGTCATCGGGGCCGACGCGCTTGGAATAACTCCTAGGTCGGTGATGAACTCCTTCATCCAGACTCCTTCCCGCGCTGCTTCGAAAGCAGCTATGTACTCCGCTTCACATGTAGATGCCGCCACGACGCTTTCCTTGCAACTGCACCAGCTGACTGCCCTACCATTCAAAATATACACGTATCCGGTTTGTGACTTGGAGTCATCCAGATCTGTGTCGAAGCTAGCATCGACGTAACCATTTACGATGAGCTCTTCGTCACCTCCATAAACGAGAAACATATCCTTAGTCCTTTTCAGGTACTTCAGGATGTTCTTGACCGCTGTCCAGTGTTCCATACCGGGATCACTTTGGTACCTCCCCACCAAACTTATGGCAAGGATCACATCAGGTCTGGTACACAGCATGGCATACATAATAGAACCTATGGCCGAGGCATAGGGGATGACACTCATCTTTTCTCTATCTTCTGCCGAGGTCGGGCATTGAGCTGTGCTCAATCTCATACCTTGCAGTACTGGCAAGAACCCTTTCTTGGACTAATCCATATTGAACTTCTTCAATATCTTGTCAAGGTATGTGCTTTGTGAAAGACCAATGAGGCATCTCAATCTATCTCTATAGATCTTGATGCCTAATATGTCAGCAGCTTCTCCAAGGTCCTTCATTGAAAAACACTTATTCAAGTAGGCCTTTATGCTTTCCAAGAGTTCTACATCATTTCCATCAGCAATATATCATCCACATATAATATGAGAAATGCTACAGAGCTCCCACTCACTTTCTTGTAAATACAGGCTTCTCCCCAAGTCTGTATAAACCCAAACGCTTTGATCACCTCATCAAAGCGAATGTTCCAACTCCGAGATGCTTGCACCAGCCCATAGATTGAGCGCTGGAGCTTGCATACCTTGTTAGCATTCTCAGGATCGACAAAACCTTCCGGCTGCATCATATACAGTTCTTCCTTGAGGAAGCCATTAAGGAATGTCGTTTTGACGTCCATTTGCCATATCTCATAATCATAGAATGCGGCAATTGCTAACATGATTCGGACGGACTTCAGCATCGCTACGGAGAGAAAGTCTCGTCGTAGTCAAATCCTTGAACTTGTCAATAACCTTTAGCAACAAGTCGAGCCTTATAGATGGTCACATTACCATCCGTGTCAGTCTTCTTCTTAAATATCCATTTATTTTCTATGGCGTGCCGATCATCGGGCAAGTCTACAAAAGTCCATACTTTGTTATCATACATGGATCCTATCTCGGATTTCATGGCTTCAAGCCATTTGTCGGAATCCGGGCCCGCCATCGCTTCTTCATAGTTCGAAGGTTCACCGTTGTCTAACAACATGATTTCCATGACAGGGTTGCCGTACCACTCTGGTGCGGAACGTGTCCTTGCGGACCTACGAAGTTTGGCAGTAACTTGATCTAAAGCTTCATGAACATTGTCATTAACTTCTTCCCTAATCGGTGCAGGCACCACAGGAACATCTTCCCGCATTGCGCTACTTTCTGGTTCGGAAGGGGTGACTATCACCTCATCAAGTTCCACTTTCCTCCCACTCAGTTCTTTCGAGAGAAACTCTTTCTCCAGAAAGGATCCATTCTTGGCAATGAAGACCTTGCCTTCATATCTGAGGTAGAAGGTGTACCCAATAGTTTCCTTAGGGTATCCTATGAAGACGCATTTTTCCGATTTGGGTTCGAGCTTTTCAGGTTGAAGTTTCTTGACATAAGCATCGCATCCCCAAACTTTTAGAAACGACAACTTAGGTTTCTTCCCAAACCAAAGTTCATACGATGTCGTCTCAACGGATTTAGACGGTGCCCTATTTAAAGTGAATGCATCAATCTCTAAAGAATAACCCCAAAATGATAGCGGTAAGTCGGTAAGAGACATCATAGATCGCACCATGTCCAACAGAGTACGATTACGATGTTCGGACACACCATTGCACTGAGGTGTTCCAGGCAGCGTCAATTGTGAAACAATTCCGCAGTTCCTTAGGTGCATGCCAACGTGACTCAAATATTCTCCTCCACGATCTGATCGTAAGAACTTTATTTTTCTATCACGTTGATTCTCAACCTCATTCTGAAATTCCTTGAACTTTTCAAAGGTCTCAGACTTGTGCTTCATCAAGTAGACATACCCATAATTACTTAAGTCATCTGTGAGGGTGAGAACATAACGATAGCTACCGCGAGCTTCAACACTCATTGGACCGCACACATCGGTATGTATGATTTCCAACAAGTTGGTTGCTCGCTCCATTGTTCCGGAGAACGGAGTCTTGGTCATCTTGCCCAAGAGGCATGGTTCGCACGTGTCCAATGATTCATAATCAAGAGACTCGAAAAGTCCATCTGCATGGAGCTTCTTCATACGTTTGACACCAATATGACCAAGGCGGCAGTGCCACAAGTATACATGACTATCATTATCAACCTTACATCTTTTGGCATTCACACTATGAATATGTGTAACATCACGTTCGAGATTCATTAAGAATAAACCATTGACCAGCGGGGCATGACCATAAAACATTTCTCTCATATAAATAGAACAACCATTATTCTCGGATTTAAATGAGTAGCCATCTCGCATTCAACGAGATCCAGATACAATGTTCATGCTCAAAGCTGGTACTAAATAACAATTATTGAGGTTTAGAACTAATCCCAAAGGTAGATGCAGAGGTAGCGTGTCGACGACGATCACATCGACCTTGGAACCATTCCCAACGCGCATCGTCACCTCGTCCTTCGTCAGTCTCCGCTTATTCCGCAGCTCCTGCTTTGAGTTACAAATGTGAGCAACTGCACCGGTATCAAATACCCAGGAGCTACTACGAGCGCTGGTAAGGTACACATCAATAACATGTATATCACATATACCTTTGACGTTGTCGGCCTTCTTATCTGCTAAGTATTTGGGGCAGTTCCGCTTCCAGTGACCCATTCCCTTGCAATAAAAGCACTCAGTCTCAGGCTTGGGTCCATTCTTTGGCTTCTTCCCGGCAACTGGCTTACCGGGCGTGGCAACTCCTTTGTCGTCCTTCTTGAAGTTCTTCTTACCCTTGCCTTTCTTGAACTTAGTGGTTTTATTCACCATCAACACTTGATGTTCTTTCTTGATCTCCACCTCCGCTGATTTCAGCATTGAATACACCTCGGGAATGGACTTCTCCATCCCTTGCATATTGAAGTTCATGACGAAGCTCTTGTAGCTAGGTGGGAGCGACTGAAGGATTCTGTCAACGACCGCTTCATCTGGGAGATTAATGCCCAACTGAGACAAGCGATTGTGCAACCCAGACAATTTGAGTATATGCTCGCTGACAGAACTATTCTCCTCCATCTTACAACTGTACCAGCTGTCGGAGACGTCATATCTCTCGACTCGGGCATGAGCTTGGAAAACCATTTTCAGCTCTTGGAACATCTCATATGCTCCGCGCTGCTCAAAACGTTTTTGGAGCCCCGATTCTAAGCTGTAATGCATGCCACACTAAACCAGGGAGTAATCATCACTACGTGACTGCCAGGCGTTCATAACGTCTTGGGCTGCTGGGAAAACGGGTGCATCACCTAGCGGTGCTTCAAGGACATATGCTTTCTTGGCAGCTATGAGGATGATCCTCAAGTTACGGACCCAATCCGTCTAGTTGCTACCATCGTCTTTCAGCTTGGTATTCTCTAGGAACGCGTTGAAGTTGAGGGCAACATTAACGTGGGCCATTGGATCTACAAGACATATTGTAGAGATTTTAGACTATGTTCATGACAATTAAGTTCATCTAAACAAATTTAATGAACTCCCACTCAAATAGACATCTCTCTAGTCATCTAAGTGATACATGATCCGAATCAACTAGGCCGTGTCCGATCATCACGTGAGACGGATTAGTCATCAACAGTGAACATCTTTATGTTGATCGTATCTTCTATACGACTCATGTTTGACCTTTCGGCCTTCCGTGTTCCGAGGCCATGTCTGTACATGCTAGGCTCGTCAAGTAAACCCTAAGTGTATTGCGTGTGTAAATCTGGCTTACACCCGTTGTATGCGAACGTTAGAGCCTATCACACCCGATCATCACGTGGTGCTTCGGAACAACGAACCTTAGCAACGGTGCACAGTTAGGGGAACACAATTCTTGAAATTTTAGTGAGAGATCATCTTATTTACTAACGTCGTTCTAAGCAAATAAGATGTAAAAACATGGTAAACATCACATGCAATCAAATAGTGACATGATATGGCCAATATCATTTTGCTCCTTTTGATCTTCATCTTCGGGACTCCATGATCATCATCGTCACCGGCATGACACCATGATCTCCATCATCATGATCTCCATCATCGTGTCTTCATGAAGTCATCTCGCCAAACATTACTTCTACTACTATGGCTAACGGTTAGTAATAAAGTAAAGTACTTACATGGCGTTTTCAGTGACACGCGGGTCATACAATAAAATAAGACAACTCCTATGGCTCATGCCAGTTGTCACACTCATCGACATGCAAGTCGTGATTCCTATTACAAGAACATGATCTATCTCATACATCACATATATATCATTCATCACATCCTTTTGGCCATATCACATCACACGACACATGTTGCAAGAATAAGTTAGACGTCCTCTAATTGTTGTTTGCAAGTTTTTACGTGGCTGCTATAGGTTTCTAGCAAGAACGTTTCTTACCTACGCCAAAACCACAACGTGATATGTCAATTTCTATTTACCCTTCATAAGGACCATTTTCATCAAATCCGATTCGACTAAAGTGGGAGAGACAGACACCCGCTAGCCACCTTATGCAAACAGTGCATGTCAGTCGGTGGAACCTGTCTCACGTAAGTGTACGTGTAAGGTCGGTCCGGGCCGCTTCATCCCACGATGCCGCCGAATCAAGATAAGACTAGTAACGGCAAGAGAATTGACAAATCGACGCCCACAAGTACTTTGTGTTCTACTCGTGCAAGATACTACGCATAGACCTAGCTCATGATGCCACTGTTGGGGAACGTAGCAGAATTTTAAAATTTTCTACGCATCACCAAGGTCAATCTATGGAGTCATCTATCAATGAGGGAGAGGGGAGTGCATCTACATACCCTTGTAGATCACGAGCGGAAGCGTTCAAGATAACGGGGTTGATGGAGTCGTACTCGTCATGATCCAAATGACCGAGCGTCAAATGGACGGCACCTCCGCGTTCAACACACGTACGGTTGGGAGAGACGTCTCCTCCTTCTTGATCCAGCAAGGGGAAGGAGAGGTTGATGGAGATCTAGCAGGACGACGGCGTGATGGTGGAAGCAGCGGGGATCTCGGCACGGCTTCGCCAAGCTCAGCGAGAGGGAGAGGTGTCACGGGGGAGGGGGAAGAGGGATGCGCCAGGGGCTAGGGTGTGCAGCCCTCCCTCCCCCCTCTTTATATAGGGGCCCTAGGGCGGGCGCCGGCCCCTAGAGATCCAATCTCTAGGGGGGCGGCGGCCAAGGGGGGAACTTGCCCCCCAAGTCTGGTGGGGCGCCCCCCACCCACAGGGTTTCCAACCCTACGCGTAGGGGGAGGCCCATGGGGGGCACACCAGCCCACCAGGGGCTGTTTCCCTTCCCACTTCAGTCCATGGGGCCCTCCGGGATAGGTGGCCCCACCCGATGGACCCCCGGGACCCTTCCGGTGGTCCCGGTACAATACCGGTGACCCCCGAAACTTTCCCGGTGGCCGAAACTGGACTTCCTATATACAAATTGTTGGGGAACGTAGTATTTTCAAAATTTTCCTACGATCACGCAAGATCTATCTACTAGATGTATAGCAATGAGAGGGGAGAGTGTGTCTACGTACCCTCGTAGACCGGGAGCGGAAGCGTCAAGTGACGCGGTTGATCTAGTCGAACTTCTTCGCGATCCAACCGATCAAGCACCGAATGTACGGCACCTCCGCATTCAGCACACGTTCAGCTTGATGACATCCCACGAGCTCTTGATCCAGTTGAGCTTCACGGGAGAGTTTCGTCAGCACGACGGCGTGGTGACAGATATGATGTATCTACCGGCGCAGGGCTTCGCCTAAGCACTGCAACGGTATGACCGAGGTGTGTTTCTGTGGAGGGGGGCACCGCACACGGCTAAAACAATTCAACTTGTGTGTCCTAGGGTGCCCCCTGTCCCCGTATATAAAGGAGCAAGGGAGAGGCCGGCCCTAGAGGGGGCGCGCCAAGTGTGGGGAGTCCTACTAGGACTCCCAAGTCCTAGTAGGATTCCCCTTTCCTTTCCGGAGTAGGAGAGAAGGAAAGAGGTGGAGAGGGAGAAGGAAAAGGGGGCTGCACCCCTTGTCCAATTCGGACCAGAGGGGGGGCGCGCGCCTCCTTCCTTTTGGCCTTTCTCCTCTATTCCCGTATGGCCCAATAAGGCCCATATACTCCGAAAAATACCCGGATCACTTGGAATCTTTCCGATGTCCGAATATAGTCGTCCAATATATCGATCTTTACGTCTCGACCATTTCGAGACTCCTCGTCTTGTCCCCGGTCTCATCCGGGACTCCGAACTCCTTCGGTACATCAAAACTCATAAACTCATAATACCGATCGTCATCAAACGTTAAGCGTGCGGACCCTACGGGTTCGAGAACTTGAAAGTGCAACTAATCCCCGGGTGGTTTTGGTAATTAATAACAACATATATATCATTGAACTAATATTTACTTGAGAATCATTTCAGAGAAGTTCGATGATATGGGTATGGAAATGTCTGAAGAAGTGGACCCCTCAAAATGCTAAGACAAGCATTGGCAAAAGCTCAAGACTCTATTTTTGGTTTAGTGATCAAAGATCACATTGAGTCCATAGGAAAAGCCAATACTATTAAAAGGGGATGAGGTTGTGTTAATGATCTGGTTGCTCAAGTGCTTAGTGATCTAGCTCCCTCAACTATCAGCACTCTTCACTACTTAACACACTCATAAGTAATCTCGGACAAACCGATTCTGCAAACTCAGTCCCACCGAGATGAACCACCTCAGTTATTCTTCCAAACCCTAATTTCTCGGTCCATCCGATTTTGAGTTTCGGTCTCACCGAAACTGGACTGCCAACCTTCTGTAACCAATTGACATCACTTTGGAATATCCGAGTTGTTAATTTCGGTCCCACCGAGATGGCAAGCTCCTACCTTTGACTCACTTCGGACACACCGAGATGGTATTTTCGGTCCCACCGAAAATCCCAACGTTCACTATATTTGAACTTTCGGTCTGACCGAGTTTTCACTTCGGTCTCACCGAGATTGGTCAAATATGTGTGTAACGGTTGGATTTTGTGTGGAGGCTATATATACCCCTCCACCCCCTCTTCATTCGTGGAGAGAGCCATCAGAAAGTCTACCACTCCTACCTTACACTTTCTGAGAAGAGAACCACCTACCCTTGTGTTGAGATCAAGCCATTCCATTCCTACCATATGAAACTTGATATCTAGCCTTCCCAAGTTGCTTTCCACTCAAACCTTTCTTCCACCACAGCCAAATCAGTGAGGAGAGTTGAGTGTTGGGGAGATTATCATTTGAAGCACAAGAGCAAGGAGTTCATCATCATCAACCACATCTATTACCTTTTGGAGGGTGGTGCCTCCTAGATTGGTTAGGTGTCGCTTGGGAGCCTCCGTCTTTGAGATGTGGAGTTGAACCAAGAAGTTTGTAAGGGCAAGGAGATCGCCTACTTCGTGAAGATCTACCCCGAGTAAGGCTAGTCCTCCGTGGGCGTAGGCCATGATGGAATAGACAAGGTTGCTTCTTCGTGGACCCTTCGTGGGTGGAGCCCTCCGTGGACTCGCGCAGCCGTTACCCTCCGTGGGTTGAAGTCTCCATCAACGTGGATGTACCATAGCACCACCTATCGGAACCACGACAAAAATCTCCGTGTCACCAAACTGCGTTTGATCTTCTCCACCTCTCTTTACTACATGTGCAATTTACTTTCCGCTGCTATTACTCTAGAATTGCATGTGTAGGGTGATACTTGAATTGATCTTAATTGTGAAACTGCCAAAAACATTGCATGATCAAAAGGCAGATTTTTTATATTGTCAAGTAGTCTAATCACCCCCCCTCTAGACATACTTTCGATCCTACAAGTGGTATCAGAGCTTTGGTCTCCATTGTTTTGGTTTCCTTTGCATTGGACTCCATAAGCTTGGTTTCACAACCTAGGAGAGTATGGCGTCTAGTGAGGGTAATTATCGTAGAGGTCCTTACTTTGATGGTACAAATTTTGCTAGTTGGAAGCATAAAATGAAAATGCATATCCTTGGTCATAACCCAGCCGCATGGGGCATTATTTGTGTTGGTATGCAAGGTGATTTCTTCGAAGAAGGAAAAGTTCCGGATCGCGAAGCTACACCGGAAGAGTTGCGGATGTTACAAAACAATGCTCAAGCTTGTGACATTCTCTTCAATGCTTTGTGTCCCGAGGAGTTCAACAAAATCAGCCGTCTTGAGAATGCTAAAGAGATTTGGGATACTTTGGTTGAAATGCACGAAGGTACTGAATCTGTGAAGGAATCAAAGCTAGATATTCTTCAAGGTCAACTTGACAAGTTCAAGATGAAGGATGGTGAAGGAGTCGCTGAAATGTACTCTAGGCTTGCTCTCATCACAAATGAGATTGCCGGCTTAGGAAGCAAAGAGATGACCGACCGATTCATCATTAAGAAGATTCTCAGAGCTTTGGATGGAAAATATGACACCGTGTGCACTTTGATTCAAATGATGCCAAACTACAAGACTCTCAAGCCAACTGAAGTCATTGGAAGAATTGTTGCTCATGAGATGACACTTAAGGATAAGGAAGAGCTTCACAACAAGTCAAGTGGTGCCTACAAAGCTACAAGTGATGCTCCCACTACCTCAAGTGACAAGCTAATTTCCAATGAAGAGATAAGCCTAATGGTCAAGAACTTCAACAAGTTCTACAAGAATAGAGGCAAAGAAAGAAGCTCAAAGTCTAGATCATATGATGAAAAGAGATCTTCTAGTCGTGATCGAAACTGCTACAATTGTGGAAGACCCGGACACTTCTCAAATGAGTGTACGGCTCCCCACAAGAGAAGAGAAGAATCTCCAAGAAGAAGAGCAAGAGATGAGTCACCTCGGAGAGAGAGAAGGAGTAGAGATGATCGTTATGAACGAAGACCCTCTCGGAGAAGCAAGGATTCGGAGAGGAAAGACGAGTCATCAAGGAGCTACACAAGAAGAAGACATCAAGCTCATGTAGGTGAATGGGTCTCCGGCTCCGACTCCGACAATCAATCCGATGGAAGCTATCACTCCGACTCCGACTATAGTCAAGATGAAGGTGTTGCCGGACTTGCACTCGTATCCTCCAACTCCAACTCCTACGACTTATTTGATTCACCAAATGAGGGAATTGGAAGATGCTTCATGGCTAAAGGCCCCAAGGTAACACACCCTGAATTCATTGACTTTGATAGTGATGAGGATGACTTGCTTGGTGAAGATGAGCTCTTGCATGATAAATCTAGTGAGCTTAGTAATGATGAAAATGCTAGTAGTCTTTATAGTCGAGAAGAGTCGAATGACAATGCTATGAAGGAGATTGAGCGTCTAACTAAAGAACTAAACACTCTTAAGTTAGCTCATGAAATAACTCAAGAAGATCATAGAGAGCTCCTAAGATCTCATGAGAAGCTACGCTTCGAGAAGCTCACTCTAGAGCAAGAACATGAGTTTCTAAAAGCGATCAATGACGATCTTCGAAAGAAGAGTTCTTCATATCTTGCCAAACGACTTCTCTTGTCTAATTTCTTGCCACCTATTAAGACTAAGCATGACAAGCATAAGAAAAATTCTTCCTCTAGTAGTAACAATAACAATGTTAAATCCAATATTGTTGCTTCTAGTAGTTCTCTTGATTCCACTAACAATGTTTCAAGCCAAGTTACACTTGAGCAAGAAAATAGCTTATTGAAGGAAATCATAGAGAAAGGTGTCTACAAGAGTCTTGCCGGAAGCAAGAACTTTGAGGAGATTGTTCGCAAACAAGGAAGACACAGGAAGAATCAAGGGATTGGTTTTGAGCGAAAGTTCAACGCCGAAGGTGTTGAGTGGGAAAAAGGTCAATACCCTACTCCACAGTTTGTTTCACAAAAGGAGAAGTATGATCCTACTTCTTCCAATGTGGAACAAGCTCAAGATGACCTTCCACCACAAGACCACAAGCTAAAGGCCAAGGACAAGCTTCAAGAGGAGATTGATGCATTCATTGAAGCACCTCAAGCCATGGTCAAGTGGGTTCCCAAGGACACATCAAGTTCTACTTCGTCAAGCTCAACTACAACACCAAGGATTCCCATCAAGATGATGTGGATCCCAAAGAAGAAGAACTAGAAGGTTCTTGAGGGTGACTCCGCCAACAAACTTCACTCATATTCATTTTGGCAAGAACTTGTGCAATCAACTTCCACATCATGCACTAGTTCATGGAGTCACAAACCCTCTTGTTGGTAAGTCAAGGGACAAGGTAATCATTGCTTTCATGGACATCATCTTTTGTGAACCTCAATCTATGTCTATGGATATTCTTGTTTGTTCCTTGTGGGACTAACCCATGTAGGTATTGAAAGTGCCCTAATCCAAAGGATAGCTCCCAACTCTTGATGATCTACATCAACATTGAGCATCCACATCTTCAACATCTACATGAAGTCTTCTACGACAACCCAAGGTTAGTTTGACCCTTTAAAAGGGGTTCTCACATCTAGGCGGAGCTTTGCTCTAAAAATTGAGCTAAAGCATCTCCAAATGATGTGAACACATAAATGCTTTATGGAAAAGTGGTAACCCCACTTGTGCTTAAACGATGAGTATGACCTATGATCAAATGTTCTCATTTGGCTCCTAAGTCAATATACTCATATATAGATGACCTAGTCATCGACAAATTGTGTGCTAGTAGCTAGAGTGCTGGTTGTGCATGTTTGACACATATTTCAGTTGCTATCTTATTGTGTGAGCATGTTGAATGCATGATTTTATCCATTCAAGGACATCCATTTGTTGTTTTGATTGTTTTGATTTTTTTCTGGCCAAATGGATGGACAAGAATGCCTAAGCACCTTCCCTAGCTATCTATGCTTTCTTGTCTCAAATTCTATTCATGCTCATATCACAACTTTGAACAAGTCTTTTTCGGACTCTCCGAGTGAGGAGCACTCGGAGCCACCGATCCGTATAAGGCTGACTTCCAAAACCTTCTAAGTCCATTTCGGTCTGACCGGCTTTTCCATCTCGGTCCAACCGAAACGCTTAGACTGATCTAGGTTTCATCTCAGTGAAACCGAGTTCAAAATCTCGGTCTGACCGATATGCGTAACTGCACAGCAGTTATACATTTCGGTGACACCGAGTTTTTCAACTCGGTCCCACCGACAGCATGGGGTTATATATACCTGAGGGCTGCGCGCGATTTAACTCTTCAAACCGTTCGCCCCCAATTCCCCTGCTGTCGTCGCCCTGGTCTACGGATCGTCGCCATCGTCGCCTGTGCGCCCTCGCCGCAGGTCTCCGCCGCCGTCAACGGTAATCATCTCCGCCGTTGCCGCCGTAGAGGGACTCCACCAAGTTAGGGTGAGTCCCGATCCCTTTCGTGCTCCCCATCCAATTCTTGCACGAATGGCTTGCCTTGAATCTTTCCACGTTTGAGATATTCCCTATACATTAGATCAGATCCTCTAGTTTCGAGCGAAATTCTTAGGTTTAGGTTTCCACGGAACGCATCTCGGTGAAGCCGATTTTGAAACTCGGAATGACCGATTTGGCCTCTGGCCATTGCACTGCATCATTCGGTCTAACCGAGTTGTGCAAATCGGTGTGACCGAAACTTAGTTTCAGTGAAACCCTAGGTTATCGGTAGGACCGAAACCCATTTCGGTCTGACCGAAAGTGGTGTGTAGGCCTCTGTATACACTTCGGTTTCACCGAAACTTAAAATCGGTTTGACCGAAATACATTCTGTGAAAACTCAAAACTAAGTTTTAAACTCATTTTTTTTGCAAAAACCTCTGCAGTTGTGATAACTCTTCTACTCTGCCTATACCTTATCTTTTCACAGGTTGTCAGCCATGTCAGATGTAAGTGACAGCCAGAACAGGTCTGAGTCACCTTTTGCTGAGATTCCAGAGGCAGATACAAGTCCTGATGCTAGCAGCTCCAGTGATGATGGTGAAAGGAGCACCCCTAGTGGTTTGCCTCCTGCAGCCACCAGAACCAGGAAGAAGAGAACTTCTGATGATGAGGACTCTGACTTTGTTGCTGAGGAAGTTACCTCCAAGCCAAAGAGGAATGTGGTTGCCAAAGAGCACCAAGGGCAGCAGACAAGGAAAGGCACAAGCAAAGTAAAGCAGTCAGCTGTTGCAAAGAAGCTCAACTTGGAAGAGCCAGCTCCAAGCAAGGTGAAGAAGACTTCCAAGAGGAAGAGGGTAGTATATGCTGAACCTCAAGTTGATGCTGCTGAAGAAGAAGAAGAAGATGCACCCCAGCCTCCTCCTCAGAAAGCTAAGTTCATGGGTGATGCTATTCGAGCTCAAGCCTCCTCTAAGCCCAAGAAGCCTGCTCAAGCCAAGGCAGCTCCAGCCAAGCCCAAGAGAACAACCAGGAGCATTCCAGCTTCTGAGAAGAACAAAGGTGAGATGCCACCGTCTGAATCAGATGAAGAGCATGTGTTGCTTAAGCTCCGTCCCAAGTTGCCACTCCACAATGATGCTCATCCTCAAGCTGAGGACATGAAGGCAAGGAACGATAAAGGTCTCAGGCTATGGAGACAGTCTGATCCATATGCTGTAAGGAGAAGGACTGCTGTGGACCCCAGATTCCACACCAGAGAGCAGCAGGATTTCTATGAGACCGTGCTGATGGATAAGAAGCCCATTGTTGCTGACACCAGGTATGTTGACTGGAAGTACATTGACAGTGAAGAGCACCATGAGAGCTTTACTGCATGTGGAGTTGCTGATTTTGTGGGTCAAGAGCTGACAGCTTGGAATGACGAGATGATCATGCAGTTCTACGCCACAGCCCACTTCTATCCTGATGGCAAGATCACCTAGATGACTGAAGGTCAAAGGTTTTCTTCGTCTGTTGAAGAATGGGCAGAACTTCTGAACGCTCCAGTGCAGAGAGAGGACGACATTGATGTCTATGGGATTCCTAAGAAGAGTCATGATTCCATGAAGAACATGTACAAGGAGATCCCGGCTGCTGATTTGGAAGGATGGAAGCTTGGCTCAGTGTACTATCTCCAGGCAGGTCTGACCACCACTAACACTATTCTGAGGCATACATTGATGCCTAAGTCTGGAGACCACCGCGTGATTCGAGGCTATTCTATCAACATGCTGCACATTCTCGATGAGAAGGCACCTTTCAAGGTGATGGACTTAATGGTAGAGACCATTAAGAGGACTACAGCTGACCAGAAGAGGTCGTGTGGGTTTGCCCCGCAGATTCAGATGCTCATCAATGCCAAGTTTGGCACGGGCAAATTCATGTTGGATAGGAAGCACTTGCCACTGCAGCCAGAGCATGAGGACAACGTAATTGTGATGGATGAAGAGGATCCCACCTCAGTTGAAGGACAGGCCAAAATCGAAGCTGCAAAGAAAGCTAAAGCTGACAAAGAGGCAGCAGCAGCAGCAGCTAAGCCAAAGAGCTTTGGAGAACAAATTCTTAAAGCTACCCAGAGGATTGAACAACGCCTGGCCAGCATTGAGCAATCTCAGGAAAGCCTAGAGAGGATTGTTGAGGACAAAATCCACGCTTGACGTGAAGCTGACTGAGATTCAGGTGTCTGTCAACAAGCTTGAGGCAGACATGGAGGAAACAAGGCAGGAGAGAGCAGAGCTCATGCAGGATGATCTAGTCCAGGACTCTCATCGCCAGACTGCTCAGGTTCCCAGAGGATCCAGATCTGCAGCTATTCCAGTGACTGACTCCAGGGCTACCACTTCAGCACCAGCTACAGCTCCAGCAGTTACTCCAGCTTCAGCATCCACTCCTCCCGCGCAGACATCAGCAGAAGTCTTCGCCGATGCAGCTATTTCTACACCGACATCTACCCAGACGGGAGCAGCCAGCAGAGCCCGCAGTGACGCTTAGCTCTATACCTTTTCGAACTTTTTGGTAACTTGTTGCCAAAGGGGGAGAAATTGTATAGATCATAGGGCTTCGAGAGAGAGAGTGCTCTTTCGTCTTTCGTTCTTTTGCCGGTTTTCTTTGAGATACATTGGTTTCTCTTGGTCTTTCGAAACTTTAAGTGTGCTTGCTACTACGTTTGATGCTACCTTAATGAGTGCTTGGTCATACTATGCTTTAATGTGTGCTTAATGCTTATCATATGCTATTCATTATTGTATGGCTATTTACTCTTGTCTTGGTGATTGAGTGCATGTCATTCATTCTTATCATTTTGTGCGCTCCACCAAGATGTATGTGACATGGAAGAGTGACCCATAATCCTAATCGATTGTGCATTTGCATTCAAACGCAAATTTTAAATAATGCACAAATTTAGGGGGAGCTCTTGTTTATCACATACTTCTCAAAGCGACGATATTATTCTTTGATTATATCCTTTGTCGAAGCTTTGATCTATATGTTGTCATCAATTACCAAAAAGGGGGAGATTGAAAGTGCAACTAATCCCTGGGTGGTTTTGGTAATTAATAACAACATATATATCATTGAACTAATATTTACTTGAGAATCATTTCAGAAAAGTTCGATGATATGGGTATGGAAATGTCTGAAGAAGTGGACCCCTCAAAATGCTAAGACAAGCATTGGCAAAAGCTCAAGACTCTATTTTTGGTTTAGTGATCAAAGATCACATTGAGTCCATAGGAAAAGCCAATACTATTAAAAGGGGATGAGGTTGTGTTAATGATCTGGTTGCTCAAGTGCTTAGTGATCTAGCTCCCTCAACTATCAACACTCTTCACTACTTAACACACTCATAAGTAATCTCGGACAAACCGATTCTGCAAACTCAGTCCCACCGAGATGAACCACCTCAGTTATTCTTCCAAACCCTAATTTCTCGGTCCATCCGATTTTGAGTTTCGGTCTCACCGAAAATGGACTGCCAACCTTCTGTAACCAATTGACATCACTTCGGAATATCCGAGTTGTTAATTTCGGTCCCACCGAGATGGCAAGCTCCTACCTTTGACTCACTTCGGACACACCGAGATGGTATTTTCGGTCCCACCGAAAATCCCAACGTTCACTATATTTGAACTTTCGGTCTGACCGAGTTTTCACTTCGGTCTCACCGAGATTGGTCAAATATGTGTGTAACGGTTGGATTTTGTGTGGAGGCTATATATACCCCTCCACCCCCTCTTCATTCGTGGAGAGAGCCATCAGAAAGTCTACCACTCCTACCTTACACTTTCTGAGAAGAGAACCACCTACCCTTGTGTTGAGATCAAGCCATTCCATTCCTACCATATGAAACTTGATATCTAGCCTTCCCAAGTTGCTTTCCACTCAAACCTTTCTTCCACCACAGCCAAATCAGTGAGGAGAGTTGAGTGTTGGGGAGATTATCATTTGAAGCACAAGAGCAAGGAGTTCATCATCATCAACCACATCTATTACCTTTTGGAGGGTGGTGCCTCCTAGATTGGTTAGGTGTCGCTTGGGAGCCTCCGTCTTTGAGATGTGGAGTTGAACCAAGAAGTTTGTAAGGGCAAGGAGATCGCCTACTTCGTGAAGATCTACCCCGAGTAAGGCTAGTCCTCCGTGGGCGTAGGCCATGATGGAATAGACAAGGTTGCTTCTTCGTGGACCCTTCGTGGGTGGAGCCCTCCGTGGACTCGCGCAGCCGTTACCCTCCGTGGGTTGAAGTCTCCATCAACGTGGATGTACCATAGCACCACCTATCGGAACCACGACAAAAATCTCCGTGTCACCAAACTTCGTTTGATCTTCTCCACCTCTCTTTACTACATGTGCAATTTACTTTCCGCTGCTATTACTCTAGAATTGCATGTGTAGGGTGATACTTGAATTGATCTTAATTGTGAAACTGCCAAAAACATTGCATGATCAAAAGGCAGATTTTTTATATTGTCAAGTAGTCTAATCACCCCCCCCCCCCCTCTAGACATACTTTCGATCCTACAGAACTATGTAGACATGACCGAGACTCATCTCCGGTCAATAACCAATAGCGGAACCTGGATGCTCATATTGGCTCCTATATATTCTACGAAGATCTTTATCGGTCAAACCGCATAACAACATACGTTGTTCCTTTTGTCATTGGTATGTTACTTGCCCGAGATTCGATCGTCGGTATCTCTATACCTAGTTCAATCTCGTTACCGGCAAGTCTCTTTACTCGTTCCGTAATACATCATCTCGTGACTAACTCATTAGTCTTTTGCTTGCAAGGCTTATTATGATGTGCATTACCGAGAGGGCCCAGAGATACCTCTCCGACACTCAGAGTGACAAATCCTAGTCTTGATCTATGCCAACACCACGAACACTTTCGGAGACACCTGTAGAGTATCTTTATGATCACCCAGTTACATTGTGACGTTTGACAGCACACAAGGTGTTCCTACGGTATTCGGGAGTTGCATAATCTCATAGTCATAGGAACATGTATAAGTCATGAAGAAAGCAATAGCAGCAAAACTAAACGATCATAGTGCTAAGCTAACGGATGGGTCTTGTCCATCACATCATTCTCCTAATGATGTGATCCCGTTGATCAAATGACAACTCATGTCTATGGTTAGGAAACATAACCATCTTTGATCAATGAGCTAGTCTAGTAGAGGCATACTAGGGACACTCTGTTTTGTCTATGTATTCACACATGTACTAAGTTTCCGGTTAATACAATTCTAGCATGAATAATAAACATTTATCATGGTATAAGGAAATATAAATAACAACTTCATTATTGCCTCTAGGGCATATTTCCTTCAGTCTCCCACTTGCACTAGAGTCAATAATCTAGCTCACATCGCCATGTGATTTAATACCGATAGTTCACATCATTATGTGAATAACACTCATAGTTCACATCGCCATGTGACCAACACCCAAAGGGTTTACTAGAGTCAATAATCTAGTTCACATCGCTATGTGATTAATACCCAAGAGTAATAAGGTGTGATCATGTGTTGCTTGTGAGAGAAGTTTAGTCAACGGGTTTGTCACATTCAAATCCGTATGTATTTCGCAAATTTCTATGTCTACAATGCTCTGCATAGAGCTACTCTAGCTAATAGCTCCCACTTTCAATACGCATTCAGATTGATACTTAGAGTCATCTGGATTTAGTGTCAAAGCTTGCATCGGCGTAACCCTTTACGACGAACTCTTTATCACCTCCATAATCGAGAAACATTTCCTTAGTCATCCTGTTACTAAGGATAATTTTGACCGCTGTACAGTGATCTACTCCTGGATCACTATTGTGCCCCCTTGACAAACTCATGGCAAGGTACACAACATGTTTGGTACACAGCATGGCATACTTTATAGAACCTATGGCTGAGGCATAGGGAATGACTTTCATTCTCTCTATATTTTTTTGCCGTGGTCTGGCTTTGAGTCTTACTCAACTTCACACCTTACAAGTCAGGCAAGAACTCCTTCTTTGACTATTCCATTTTGAACTACTTCAAAATCTTATCAAGGTATGTACTCATCGAAAGTCTTATCAAGCGTCTTGATCTATCTCTATAGATCTTGATGCCCAATATGTAAGCAGCTTCACCAAGGTCTTTCTTTGAAAAACTCCTTTCAAACACTCCTTTATGCTTTCCAGAAAATTCTGGTTGTAAGCACCTTTAGGATTGACAAAACCTTCTGGTTGCATCATATACAAGTCTTCTTTAATAAATCCATTAAAGAATGCAGTTTTGTTATCCATTTGCCAGATTTCATAAAATGCGGCAATTGCTAACATGATTCAGACAGGCTTAAGCATCGCTACGGGTGAGAAAGTCTCATCGTAGTTAACTCCTTGAACTTGTTGAAAAACTTTAGCAACAAGTCGAGCTTTGTAAACAGTAACATTACCGTCAGCGTCACTCTTCCTCTTGAAGATCCATTTATTTTCGATGGCTTGCCGATCATCGGGCAAGTCAACCAAAGTCCACACTTTGTTCTCATACATGGATCCCATCTCAGATTTCATGGCCTCAAGCCATTTTGCGGAATCTGGGCTCATCATCGCTTCCTCATAGTTCGTAGGTTCATCATGGTCCAGTAACATGACTTCCAGAACCGGGTTGTCGTACCACTCTGATGCGGAACGAACTCTGGTTGATCTACGAAGTTCAGTAGAAACTTGATCTGAAGTTTCATGATCATCATCATTAGCTTCCTCACTAATTGGTGTAGGAATCTCTGGAACTAGTTTCTGTGATGTTCCACTTTCCAATTCGGGAGAAGGTACAATTACCTCATCAAGTTCTACTTTTCTCCCACTCACTTCTTTCGAGAGAAACTCCTTCTCTAGAAAGGATCCACTCTTAGCAACAAAGACCTTGCCTTCAGATCTGTGATAGAAGGTGTACCCAACAGTTTCTTTTGGGTATCCTATGAAGATTTACTTCTCCGATTTGGGTTCGAGCTTATCATGTTGAAACTTTTTCACATAAGCATCGCAGTCCCAAACTTAAAGAAATGATAGCTTAGGTTTCTCGTCAAACCACAGTTCATACGGTGTCATCTGCACGGATTTAGATGGTGCCCTATTTAACGTGAATGTAGCTGTCTCTAATGCATAACCCCAAAAGCGATAGTGGTAGATCGGTAAGAGACATCATCGATCGCACCATATCTAATAAAGTACGGTTATGACGTTCGGACACACCATTACACTGTGGTGTTCCAGGTGGCGTGAGTAGTGAAACTATTTCACATTGTTTTTACTGAAGGCCAAACTCGCTAACTCAAATATTTTACCTCTACGATCATATCGTAGAAACTCTTATTTTCTTGTTACGATGATTCTCCACTTCACTCTGAAATTCTTTGAACTTTTCAAATGTTTCAGGCTTGTGCTTCATTAAGTAGATATACCCATATCTGCTCAAATCATTAGTGAAGGTCAGAAAATAATGATACCCGCCGCGAGCTTCAACACTCATTGGTCCACATACATCTGTATGTATGATCTCCAACAAATCTGTTGCTCGCTCCATTGTTCCGGAGAACGGAGTTTTAGTCATCTTGCCCATGAGGCATGGTTCGGAAGCACCAAGTGATTCATAATCAAGTGATTCCAAAAGTCCATCGCTATGGAGTTTCTTCATGCGCTTTACACCATTATGACCTAAACGGCAGTGCCACAAATAAGTTGCACTATCATTATTAACCTTGCATCTTTTGGCTTCAATATTATGAATATGTGTATCACCACGATCGAGATCCAACAAACTATTTTCATTGGGTGTATGACCATCGAAGGTTTTATTCATGTAAACAGAATAACAATTATTCTATGACTTTAAATGAATAACTGTATTGCAACACATATGATCAAATCATATTCATGCTCAACGCAAATGCCAAATAACATTTATTTAGGTTTTACACTAATCCCGAAAGTATAGGGAGTGTGCGATGATGATCATATCAATCTTGGAACCACTTCCAACACACATCGTCACTTCACCTTTAACTAGTCTCTGTTCTGCAATTCTCGTTTCGAGTTACTAATTTTAGCAACTGAACTGGTATCAAATACCCAGGGGTTGTTATGAACACTAGTAAAGTACACATCAATAATCTGTATATCAAAATATACCTTTGTTCACTTTGCCATCCTTCTTATCCGCCAAGTATCTAGGGCAGTTCCACTTCCAGTGACCATTTCCTTTGCAGTAGAAGCACTTAGTTTCAGGCTTGAGTTTTAGCTTTGGGTTTCTTCACGGGAGTGACAACTTGCTTGTCATTCTTCTTGAAGTTCCCCTTCTATCCCTTTGCCCTTTACTGGAAACAAGTGGTCTTGTTAACCATCAACACTTGATGCTTTTTAATGATTTCTACCTTCGCCGACTTCAGCATCGTGAAGAGCTCGGGAATTCCTTTCGTCATCCCTTGCATATTATAGTTCATCACGAAGTTCTACTAACTTGGTGATAGTGACTAGAGAACTTTGTCATACTATCTTATCTAGAAGATTAACTCCCACTTGATTCAAGTAATTGTAGTACCCAGACAATCTGAGCACATGCTCACTGGTTGAGCTATTCTCCTCCATCTTGTAGGCAAAGTACTGTCAGAAGTCTTATACCTCTCGACACGGGCATGAGTATGAAATACTAATTTCAACTCTTGGAACATCTTATATGCTCCGTGGCGTTCAAAACATTTTTGAAGTCCCGGTTCTAAGCCGTAAAGCATGGTGCACTTAAACTATCAAGTAGTCATCATACGGAGCTTTTGTCAAAACGTTCATAACGTCTACATCTGCTCCTGCAATAGGTCTGTCACCTAGCAGTGCATCAAGGACATAATTCTTTGTGCAGTAATGAGGATAATCCTCAGATCACGGAACAATTCCGCATCTTTGCTACTAACATCTTTCAACTTAGTTTTCTCTAGGAACATATAAGAAATAAACGGGGAGCAACATCGCGAGCTATTGATCTACAACATAGATATGCTAATACTACCAGGACTAAGTTCATGATAAATTAAAGTTCAATTTAATCATATTACTTAAGAACTCACACTTAGATAGACATCCCTCTAGTCATCTAAATGATCACGTGATCCAAATCAACTAAACCATGTCCGATCATCACGTGAGATGGAGTAGTTTCAATGGTGAACATCTTATGTTGATCATATCTACTATATGATTCACGCTCGACCTTTCGGTCTGCAGTGTTCCGAGGCCATATCTGCATATGCTAGGCTCGTCAAGTTTAACCCGAGTATTCTGCGTGTGCAAAACTGGCTTACACCCGTTGTATTTGAACGTAGAGCTTATCACACCCGATCATCACGTGGTGTCTCAGCACGAAGAACTTTCGCAACGGTGCATACTCAGAGAGAACAATTGTACCTTGAAATTTTGTAAGGGATCATCTTATAATGCTACCGTCGTTCTAAGCAAAATAAGAAGCATAATAAGATAAACATCACATGCAAATCAAAATATGTGACATGATATGGCCATCATCATCTTGTGCTTTTGATCTCCATCTCCAAAGCACCGTCATGATCACCTTCGTCACCGGCGCGACACCTTGATCTCCATCGTAGCATCATTGTCGTCTTGCCAACTATTGCTTCTACGACTATCGCTGCCGCTTAGTGATAAAGTAAAGCAATTACATGGCGATTGCATTTCATACAATAAAGCGACAACCATATGGCTCCTGCCAGTTGCCGATAACTTTACAAAACATGATCATCTCATACAAAACCGTATAACTCATCATGTCTTGACCATATCACATCACAACATGCCCTGCAAAAACAAGTTAGACGTCCTCTACTTTGTAGTTGCAAGTTTTACGTGTCTGCTACGGGCTTAGCAAGAACCGTTCTTACCTACGCATACAAAACCACAACGATATTTTGTCAAGTATGTGATGTTTTAACCTTCACAAGGACCGGGCGTAGCCATACTTGATTCAACTAAAGTTGGAGAAACTGACACCCGCTAGCCACCTGTGTGCGAAGCACGTCGGTAGAACCAGTCTCGCGTAAGCGTATGCGTAGGCGTACGCGTAAGCATACGCGTAATGTTGGTCCGGGCCGCTTCATCCAACAATACCGCCGAATCAAAGTATGACATGTTGGTAAGCAGTATGACTAGTATCGCCCACAACTCATTGTGTTCTACTCGTGCATATCATCTACGCATAGACCTGGCTCTGATACCACTGTTGGGGAACGTAGTATTTTCAAAATTTTCCTACGATCACGCAAGATCTATCTACTAGATGTATAGCAACGAGAGGGGAGAGTGTGTCTACGTACCCTCGTAGACCGGGAGCGGAAGCGTCAAGTGACGCGGTTGATCTAGTCGAACTTCTTCGCGATCCAACCGATCAAGCACCGAATGTACGGCACCTCCGCGTTCAGCACACGTTCAGCTTGATGACATCCCACGAGCTCTTGATCCAGTTGAGCTTCACGGGAGAGTTTCGTCAGCACGACGGCGTGGTGACAGATATGATTTATCTACCGGCGCAGGGCTTCACCTAAGTACTGCAACGGTATGACCGAGGTGTGTTTCTGTGGAGGGGGACACCGCACACGGCTAAAACAATTCAACTTGTGTGTCCTAGGGTGCCCCCTGTCCCCGTATATAAAGGAGCAAGGGAGAGGCCGGCCCTAGAGGGGGCGCGCCAAGTGTGGGGAGTCCTACTAGGACTCCCAAGTCTTAGTAGGATTCCCCTTTCCTTTCCGGAGTAGGAGAGAAGGAAAGAGGTGGAGAGGGAGAAGGAAAAGGGGGCTGCACCCCTTGTCCAATTCGGACCAGAGGTGGGGGCGCGCGCCTCCTTCCTTTTGGCCTTTCTCCTCTATTCCCGTATGGCCCAATAAGGCACATATACTTCGAAAAATACCCGGATCACTTGGAATCTTTCCGATGTCCGAATATAGTCGTCCAATATATCGATCTTTACGTCTTGACCATTTCGAGACTCCTCGTCTTGTCCCCGGTCTCATCCGGGACTCCGAACTCCATCGGTACATCAAAACTCATAAACTCATAATACCGATCGTCATCAAACGTTAAGCGTGCGGACCCTACGGGTTCGAGAACTATGTAGACATGACCGAGACTCATCTCCGGTCAATAACCAATAGCGGAACCTGGATGCTCATATTGGCTCCTACATATTATACGAAGATCTTTATCGGTCAAACCGCATAACAACATACGTTGTTCCTTTTGTCATTGGTATGTTACTTGCCCGAGATTCGATCGTCGGTATCTCTATACCTAGTTCAATCTCGTTACCGGCAAGTCTCTTTACTCGTTCCGTAGTACATCATCTTGTGACTAACTCATTAGTCTTCTGCTTGCAAGGCTTATTATGATGTGCATTACCGAGAGGGCCCAGAGATACCTCTCCGACACTCGGAGTGACAAATCCTAGTCTTGATCTATGCCAACACCACGAACACTTTCGGAGACACCTGTAGAGTATCTTTATGATCACCCAGTTACGTTGTGACGTTTGATAGCACACAAGGTGTTCCTACGGTATTCGGGAGTTGCATAATCTCATAGTCATAAGAACATGTATAAGTCATGAAGAAAGCAATAGCAGCAAAACTAAACGATCATAGTGCTAAGCTAACGGATGGGTCTTGTCCATCACATCATTCTCCTAATGATGTGATCTCGTTGATCAAATGACAAGTCATGTCTATGGTTAGGAAACATAACCATCTTTGATCAATGAGCTAGTCTAGTAGAGGCATACTAGGGACACTCTGTTTTGTCTATGTATTCACACATGTACTAAGTTTCCGGTTAATACAATTCTAGCGTGAATAATAAACATTTATCATGGTATAAGGAAATATAAATAACAACTTCATTATTGCCTCTAGGGCATATTTCCTTCACAAATCTTTGCCTCCGGACCATTCCGCAACTCCTCATGATGTCCGGGATCTCATCCGGGACTCCGAACAACTTTCGGGTTACTGCATACTAATATCTCTACAACCCTAGCGTCACCGAACCTTAAGTGTGTAGACCCTACGGGTTCGGGAGACACGCAGACATGACCGAGACGACTCTCCGGTCAATAACCAACAGCGGGATCTGGATACCCATGTTGGCTCCCACATGCTCCTCGATGATCTCATTGGATGAACCACGATGTCGAGGATTCAATCAATCCCATACGCAATTCCCTTTGTCTATCGGTATAGTACTTGCCCGAGATTCGATCGTCGGTATACCTTGTTCAATCTCATTGTGGCAAGTCTCTTTACTCGTTCCGTAACACATCATCCCGTGACTAACCCCTTAGTCACATTGAGCTCATTACAGTGATGTATTACCGAGTGGGCCCAGAGATACCTCTCCGTCATACGGAGTGACAAATCCCAGTCTCGGTTCGTGCCAACCCAACAGATGCTTTCGGAGATACCCGTAGTGTACCTTTATAGCCACCCAGTTATGTTGTGATGTTTGGCACACCCAAAGTATTCCTGAGGTATCCGGGAGTTGCACAACCTCATGGTCTAAGGAAAGGATACTTGACATTGGAAAAGCTTTAGCATACGAACTACACGATCTTGTGCTAGGCTTAGGATTGGGTCTTGTCCATCACATCATTCTCCTAATGATGTGATCCCATTATCAATGACATCCAATGTCCATGGTCAGGAAACCGTAACCATCTGTTGATCAACGAGCTAGTCAACTAGAGGCTTACTAGGGACATGTTGTGGTCTATGTATTCACACATGTATTAATGTTTCCGGATAATACAATTAAAGCATGAACAATAGAAAATTATCATGAACGAGGAAATATAATAATAACCATTTTATTATTGCCTCTAGGGCATATTTCCAACAAAGGAGTGGCATCTCTCCGGAGAATCAGACCACGCGTCGGCGTCACCACTCGGGTTAAAATGACATGCCCTCACTCGGGCCCCAAGTCTATCTCCTCCGAGAGACCAATGAATGCCACCAGGTTTTTCTTGGTGATCAACTACACCCGGTCATCCGGGAAAACTTGTAGTCCAGAATTCGTTGTGTTTTTTTCTAAGGAGCAACGAACCTCGACTAGGAAACATATTCTGAGTGCCCTAGAAGCACTTGGACTTAACCAAAGGATCGATCTGATTGTCATACGAAACCTCAAACGATTAGGGGGCTAATGATGAGGTCACCTATTACAGGTTGGGTCGAGGACCCATCATATGGGGCCCACATGGGACTCCACACCATAATTGGTAGGTCCATGGACCATACTAGCATTCGGATGCATATATCAGGAAGTCCACTCGGGCACCTCGACGACACTCGGACGACCACCCATCACTCGGCTGGACCACCACCACTCGGACTAGGGAGATAAAGGGACAGCATGGGAGCTGCAACGGTCGAGGAATCCTAACTCATCCTTAAAAGCGGAGTCAAGACTACCGTTACCTGTAACTAATGTAGTTTAGGCTCTTCACACTTGTGACTGACGTAATTAATAACATTAAGTGCCCTGGCAACACGGAGGGCGTGGGGCAGCGACGCACTCTATATAAGCTGCATTCCACCTTCCGAGTTAAGGTCAAGCAATCTCTGGAACTATACACTTGAGACACCCCGAGGCCGATGCGCCAGGTGTCAGCTAGTTATTCGTCATCATTGCCATGTCATTTGCTTGCGTGTTGCATCTTGCCATGTCATCGTGTGCATTGCATCAGCATGTTTTCAAAACTTGCATCCGTCCGAGTCCGCCCGTCCTCTTCGTTGTCCGTTCTGAGCCCAGACACACTTGCACGTGCCCGCGGCACCTCCGTTTATTTATTTTATGAGTGGCCGAAAAATGTTCTCACAATGGGATAAACTTGACGTGTGGTCTTATTATAGCATAGGTAGACCGCCTATCAAGTTTCGTCGCGTTCGGAGTTCGTTTGATAGCCCAACGGTTAACCGTGTTAACCGCCGGAAGCCTCTTCTCTTTTGGCCCAGCACCCCCTTCACAACAGCCCACAAGCCCATCCTAACCCCCTCCATGCTCTCGTTCATTGGATCGTGATCGCATGGCCAAAAACCACTCCTCATTTGGACACTCCTAGCTCCCTCTACCTATAAAACAGCCCCACCCCCGAAATTTCGGGTCCAAACTCTAGTCGTCTTCCACCTCGCGCAGCCGGACACGTTCGTCCCGCGCCGGACATGTCCAGCCGCCACGTCCCCGCAGCCAATGAGAGCATGCCACGTCACCCCCGAGCGCCCCTCCACCACTCCACGGCCTCCACCTGTCCCTCCCCCGCTCCACGTCGCGCTGTGGCCCGCCGAGCCCGCGCGGGGCCCGCTCGAGCCATCGGGGCCCGAGCGCGCCCGCCTCCACCGTCTGCGTCCGCCCCGCCAGCCGCTCCTCCGCGCCTCCCGCTCCCAGCGCCGCCGCCGCTCGCACCGACCACCGCCATCGGGCATCTCCACCACTGCGCCGAGGCCGCCACCGCCCTGGTTAACCGCCGCCGGCGTCGTTCCCCGCTGGAGCCCCACATCTCCGCCGCCCCAGCATCCCGTCGGCGCCGCCCCTCGGCCCTCGCCGGATTCCCAGCGCCGCGTCACCGTAGATCGGGAGGAGCCCGATCCGGCCGGCCTCCACTCGGCGATGATGACAGCGCCCGCCTAGGCCACGGCCTCGCCCCAGCCGGCCTCGTGGGCCAGAGCCGCCCCGGCCCAGCGACGCCCAGCCGCGAGGCCCAGCTCCCGCGCCTCTACCCGCCTCCGCGTGGGCCTCCAGGGCCTAGCCGAGCCGACCCAAACCCCGTCCCTCCGGCCCAGCCTCTCCTTCCTTCTTGGGCTAGGCCCAGTGGTGAGCGCTGCTAAACCTCGCTCGGTGCACGTTATAGTTATACGTCGCCCACTTTTTCCTCTGTAAAATATGGCTAAGTCCTTTACTGTCATAAATTTTTGTGCATCTTTGTGTAGCTGTAACTTTTTGTGTGCTGATCCGTTTTGAGTGAATGATATGTCAAAATGTTCGTTGTGATGTGCTCTTCATTTTGTTCCACTGTGGCATGCTTGTTTGAGTTCATCTTGATGCCCTAATCATCGTTGCAAGAGTGTTATATGTTTAAAACTGCTATTGTCTGTAATTTTGTTGCGTACTTGTGATGCTTGTAACTTTGTGCATGTTTATCCAAATGGAGCATATGATATGTCAAAATGTTCATTGTGAGGTGCTCTACATGATGGTTGTTGTAGCATGCTTGTTTGAGTTCATATTGCCACGTTAATCTCTATTGCAAAAGTGCATGTGACTGTTAAGTGCTGAAACTTGTTATGAGATGCTGATCTGACTTGCTCATTGCTATTGGTGTGATTGTCTTCATGCCACATGTCTATATGTTTTGGAAGCATAATCATATGGTCTTTGCTGTGGTGCAATCCATTTTCCATGATATGCCTTGAGGTGACTAAAACAAGCTTGTAAACATGCCATCTCGTTGTTGTTGTTTTATACTTGGTGAAAAAACTGCTACGTCTGGAATCTGTTAAACCTGATGCTATTTTTGCTTGATGCCCCACTCAAATCCATGCTTGTTTTAGTATGTCCAATGATCATGTCTTGTTGTCCATGTTATGCTCTATCCATCCATGCCCTTATTTGCACTTATGGCCCGTTGTAGCTTATTTATTTCTTGCTCTCAAGTTGTTATAAATTTACCTGTCAGACTTTTATCAGCATGATCTATTTGGTGAAGCTTGTACCATTGTCTTTTGCATGATTATGATATCGTTTATTCTGAAATCATTGTATCTAGTCGTCACTTAAACCTTGGAGGTGCCCCTGCATTTATGTTTTGCTTCACTAAAGGGGGCAAGCGAGATACCACTTTATCATATTTGCACACCATGCTCATTACAAATCTATTTGATGCCTCAGTATCATGTTGTAAAACTTTCAGTTCTTTGTGATTTTCTCATGAGGCAACTTAATTACTACAGATTCATTGTCTCAGTAAGCTTTTGTCATGTGACTATGAAAATTCTTTATATGGTTAATAGCATGTCACCACAGAAATTATGCTTGTTATCATTTACCTACTCGAGGACGAGCAGGAATTAAGCTTGGGGATGTTGATACGTCCAAAACGTATCTATAATTTCTGCTTGCTCCATTCCTCTTTTGTGTGATATTGCTATGATATTTATACACTTCCATACACTTTTGATCATATTTGGACTAACCTACTAATGGTTGCAAAAGTGCACAATGTTCTTGGTTTACACTTTATTGTGTAGGAATTGCTTGGAAATTGACAAAAACGCAAAATGAGTCGTATTGGAGTAGGACTCTGACTTTCCTGAAATCTGTCTGAGAACGTTTTTTAAAGATGGTCACGTTTCGGCCCGAATACGACGTCAAACGGAAAAAGTCTAGTTGCGAAAGTTATGGGGAATTTCGAGGCGATGCTTCTGGATATAAAATTCGTCCAAATCGGAGTCCGGACGGCCGAGTAAAGCCCGTTTTACTGAGGCCCAAAATCTGATGACGGGAATCCGAAAGTCTATATAAATAGAGGAAACCTAGGTCACCAAGGGCCACGAATTTTCCTTCTCCCGAGCCGCCGTCTTGGAGGGGAGGACCAGCACCATTGCAGCACCATCCACAAGGAAGAAGGGGGGCCAAGGAGCCGCTACCCCCTAGGGCCGCCGCCGCCCCCTAGGGCCGCCCCCGCCGCCGCGCCCCCAAGGGCCGCCGCCGCCGCCGCCTCCGTGGCTGCCGCTGGCCGTCTCCTCCTCGCGGGGCTGCACCTCTCCATCAACACCATCATCAACCTCCTCCTCACCATGTCCATGTGTGAGTAGTTTCCTCCGGGGCCGAGGGCTCGTACGTGTAGCTATGTGGTTATCTCTCTCTCCCATGATGTGATCTTCGTTGTGATCATAGGCTATGTTAATCTAGGGTGATCCCATGATATTTCCCCTTCCTCTATGTATTGGATTGATGTACTCACTTTTCTTTATCTAGTATAATCCCCGAGACCAAGGTGACAGCGGTCTATTGGACATGGATTAGAACAATATTTTCATGAGTGATTTCCTCTCTTGTGTGTTGATTGAAGATTGAGAGTCTCTTGGTGCTTGTCTTTGACTATCCTTTAGATATGTTGTGGTGATTGTGGGACTCTCTTTGGATGGCCGCGGTGACATTGGGAAATCCTTAGATTGAGAACTACGAACTTTGAGGTGTGCTTTTGTAGCCCTACATAATTCTCGTCCTCTCTTGACCACGAAGGAATGACCTCCGGGTGCGTCTCCATTGCATGTTTTATGGGAAATATCATGTGATTCGATTATGTTAATGTTGTTGGGAGTTGCCACTAGTGAAAGTATGAACCCTAGGCCTTGTTTCCACCATTGCAATACCATTTGTGCTCACGTTTACCACTTGTTTGCTTGCTGCACTTTTTATTACAGATTTATATTACTTTGTTTTGCCATCCATATCACTTGCCATTTAACATCTCTTCTCCGAACTAGTGCACCTATACATCTAACAAGTGTATTAGGTGTGTTGGGGACACAAGAGACTTCTTGTATCTTAGTTGCAGGGTTGCTTGAGAGAGACCATCTTCAACCTCTACTTCCCTGAGTTCGATAAACCTTAGGTCATCCACTTGAGGGAAATTGCTGCTGTCCTACAAACCTCTGCGCTTGGAGGCCCAACATAGTCTACAAGAGTAGAAGCGTGTGTAGACATCAAGCTATTTCTGGCGCCGTTGCCGGGGAAGTGAGTGCTTGAAGGTATATCTTTAGATCTTGCAATTAAATCTTTTTGTTTCTTGTTTTTATTTCACTAGTTATGCTTATGGACAACCTTGCTATTGGATCGTTGCTTGCGGGAAGACGCCCCACACCTGTGGTGGTTGCTCCTCCCCCTACTGAAATTGTGCCCTATAAAATACCAGCTGGTATTATCGATTATGTTTTGGCTAATCGTTTATGTTTTGGCTAATCGTTATGCAGGAGACAGACATTCCGATGAACACTTGCTATATCTGTCACAATTATGTTCATTATTTAAGCTTGCAGGTGTATCAAGGGAGTTTGTCATGGGGAAATTGTTCGCCGTATCACTTATAGATAAAGCTTCAGATTGGTATAAGCTTCTCGATAACTCGCACTTGCTTGATTGTCAAGAGCTTATGTCTCTCTTTTATACTAAGTTTTATCCTCTTCATGAAATTCATCGAGACAGGAACTATATCTATAACTTTAGGTCTCGAGACGGAGAAAGCATTGCTCAAGCTTGGGGGAGACTGAAAACGTTAATACTAAAAAGTCCTAACCATGGGCTCCCCAAAGATGCTTATGTGGAGAGTAAGAGTACCTTTTTGCATGTGGATCATGGTAACAATGCTTTATGTGATGCTTATATTGTTGAGTTTATTCGTGATCCCACTGAAAATTATTATGAGAAGGGAACATATGCTTATAGATATTTCAATAATATTAAGTTCCCTCTCTTTATGTTGAAGGTTTTGAAGCTGCACTTGTTTTGTCTTCCTATGCATATTGCTTTGTGCTTCAATGAATTATTCTATTGCAATATTCCTATGCATAGGAAGCATGTTAGGCTTAAATATGTTTGGTATTTGCTTCTTGATGCTCTCTTTTGTTCTTCAACTCTTATTCCTACGAGAGCATCATTAAAGTCTTATGCCTAGCTTAAAGGCATAAAAGAAAGCGCTTTTGGGAGGCAGCCCACAATGAATAAAATTTTATTTTGCTTTTGTTGTGTCTTGATGTTGTTACTACAGTAGCATCATCATTGTATCTTTACTTTTCAGCTTTGTGCCAAGTGTAGCCTCTGATTACAAGAAAGTTCAAAAGTTGTGACGTGCTGTCCAGGAAACAGATTCTGTCCTTGGACAGAAAAATTCGTATAAAATCACCAGATCATCTTTTTGGTCTGAATTTTTTCTACGGCGTGCTCTATACAATTGTCTTTCAGGCGTCTGTTCTAAGTTTTTTGATTAGAGTTGCAGAAGTGCCCCGAAAAAATCGTTTACTACCTGCTGGTCTGTTTTTCACAGATTTTGTCCTGTTTTGCCTTTCCTTCATTTTGCAAACCTTGAGCTTGCTTTTTCTTTGCAAAAACCTTTTGGCAATCTTAAGAAACAGTAGACCTTCAAGAATATCCTTATTTACAGCAAGGAAAAATTATTTTATTATGGGTACTAACCTCGCTAATCAGATTATGATGAGTTATGTATGAAGGGAGTTTTCAAGTGTGCGAGGGAAGATGATAAAAAGATTCAGGAGTGTCAAACGCTCAAGCTTGGGGATGCCCCCATGCACCCCCAAGAAATATTCAAGAAGACTCAAGCGTCTAAGCTTGGGGATGCCCCCGTGCATCCCCTTCTCCATCAACAATTATCAGTTCGTCTTTCGTTCCACTATATTTTTATCACTTCATGTGTTATGTGCTATGCTTGGAGCGTCTTGCTTTTAGTTTCCTTTTTAGTTTTCTTTAGCTTTGCTTGCTGTTCATAACGAGTTGGAACTCAGCTTGCTTTGTGTCGGAGAGAAACACGCTCCACTTCAACCTAGAACACAACATAGAATTTTCATGTTTATCTTTGCTGTGTATGTTCTTGGTCTTTCAATAGCTACTGTCATGCTTAGCTCTTAGTTTTCACGCTTTTCTTTTTAAAGAGCTTTTGTTTAGTTGTTCGCTGGAACTCCCTTTAGTTATCATGTTTATCTTGTTAAGAGAGTTGGCTTCTGTTGCACTGTTTGATATGTCTATGATAAAAATGCTATGTCCATAATGGTGCTTAGTAGTTCATGTTTTCTTATGGTTAGTCTCAAATAGCTGGGGGGTTCCCAATGTGTTATTGGAGTACCAACATGATTTTGTTTGCCTATGATGTGGTATGGTTTAGTGGTATCTTCCTCCGAGAATTTATTTTGATTGACTTGGCGTATGCTCACGCATATTTAAGACTATAAACAAAGTCTGTCAAGCCTTGATGATCTTTAATTTCTGAGTAGAGATATAACTTCCATGCCCGATTCAATGTTGCTTTGTCGCTCTGCATGATTATGACCTTCATTGCTCTTTTAGTTGGTCGCTCCCAGTCTTTTGCTAACCTTCGCCTGTACTAAGCGGACTGACTGCTTGTGCATCCAAAATCCTTTAAACCAGTTATGCCATATGAGTCCACCATACCTTCCTATACATGGTATTTACCTGCCATTCCTAACGAAGACTTTCATGTACCATCTCGAAATTATTCAAAAAAGCATTTCTCTTTTGTGTCTCTGTTTTAGCTCATGAGGAAGTAGTAGTTAATTCATGATCTTTTTAAGTTGGACAAGCTTCACCCCGGGATTGCATGTCTAATGTGCAAACCCATAATACAAGAAGGAACTGGCATAGAGTGCGCCCGGCTCATTAAAAAAATTATACAACAAACAAACCCTCCTTCACGCTTTGTTCATGAGAAATCAGAAAACTTTGGCAGTGATAAACAAAGGAGATTAAGAGGATGTGATCGTCCTCATTCAGGAGCCGTTCCTCGAAACTTGTCCATCTCAAGAAGTGATTGAGTTATCTGCTAGCATTCGTTGACGAAACATGCATATCCAAAAATAATAATTTTTACTTCTGTTTTTAAAAACCAAGAGCTCTGGTACATGCTTTGTCTTTGTTTCCGACCACGGGTTTTCAATCTTGCCAACAAAATCCACGGTTCGAGAGTCTACACCTTCTTTAAAGCACCAACTACTGAGAGCATGATTGTCATTCTGAGTGTAATGTGCATTGTCTCAAAGTACCATTGTCTTTTGCATGATTATGATATCTTTTATTCTGAAATCATTGTATCTAGTCGTCACTTAAACCTTGGAGGTGCCCCTGCATTTATGTCTTGCTTCACTAAAGGGGGCAAGCGAGATACCACTTTATCATATTTGCACACCATGCTCATTACAAATCTATTTGATGTTTCAGTATCATGTTGTAAAACTTTCAGTTCTTTGTGATTTTCTCATGAGGCAACTTAATTACTACAGATTCATTGTCTCAGTAAGCTTTTGTCATGTGACTATGAAAATTCCTTATATGGTTAATAGCATGTCACCACAGAAATTATGCTTGTTATCATTTACCTCCTCGAGGACGAGCAGGAATTAAGCTTGGGGATGTTGATACGTCCAAAACGTATCTATAATTTCTGTTTGCTCCATTCCTCTTTTGTGTGATATTGTTATGATATTTATACACTTCCATACACTTTTGATCATATTTGGACTAACCTACTAATGGTTGCAAAAGTGCACAATGTTCTTGTTTTACACTTTATTGTGTAGGAATTACTTGGAAATTGACAAAAACGCAAAAGGAGTCGTATTGGAGTAGGACTCTGACTTTCCTGAAATCTGTCTGAGAATGTTTTTTAAAGATGGTCACGTTCCGGCCCGAATACGACGTCAAACGGAAAAAGTCTAGTTGCGAAAGTTGTGGGGAATTTCGAGGCAATGCTTCTGGATATAAAATTCGTCCAAATCGGAGTTCGGACGGCCGAGTAAAGCCCGTTTTACTGAGGCCTAAAATCTGATGACGGGAATCCGAAAGTCTATATAAAGAGAGGAAACCTAGGTCACCAAGGGCCACGAATTTTCCTCCTCCCGAGCCGCCGTCTTGGAGGGGAGGACCAGCACCATTGCAGCACCATCCACAAGGAAGAAGGGGGGCCAAGGAGCCGCTGCCCCCTAGGGCCGCCGCCGCCGCCGCCGCGCCCCCAATGGCCGCCGCCGCCACCGCCTCCGTGGCTGCCGCCGGCCGTCTCCTCCTCGCGGGGCTGCACCTCTCCATCAACACCATCATCAACCTCCTCCTCACCATGTCCATGCGTGAGTAGTTTCCTCCGGGGCCGAGGGCTCGTACGTGTAGCTATGTGGTTATCTCTCTCTCCCATGATGTGATCTTCGTTGTGATCATAGGCTATGTTAATCTAGGGTGATCCCATGATATTTCCCCTTCCTCTATGTATTGGATTGATGTACTCACTTGTCTTTATCTAGTATAATCCCCGAGACCAAGGTGACAGCAGTCTATTGGACATGGATTAGAAAAATATTTTCATGAGTGATTTCCTCTCTTGTGTGTTGATTGAAGATTGAGAGTCTCTTGGTGCTTGTCTTTGACTATCCTTTAGATATGTTGTGGTGATTGTGGGACTCTCTTTGGATGGCCGCGGTGACATTGGGAAATCCTTAGATTGAGAACTACGAACTTTGAGGTGTGCTTTTGTAGCCCTACATAATTCTCGTCCTCTCTTGACCACGAAGGAATGACCTCCGGGTGCGTCTCCATTGCATGTTTTATGGGAAATATCATGTGATTCGATTATGTTAATGTTGTTGGGAGTTGCCACTAGTGAAAGTATGAAGCCTAGGCCTTGTTTCCACCATTGCAATACCATTTGTGCTCACGTTTACCACTTGTTTGCTTGCTGCACTGATACGGAGCATCCTTCGTTCATCCCCATGTACACTACGACTACTACCCAAACCCCAAGTGGACACAAGGTGAACCCATTCCTCGATGCTTCCCCTTTTCATTCACGCGAGACTTGGTTGCTACCTAATGCAAAGACACTACATGTGCTTAGGAACCGAGGAGACGACCAAGGAGATGCTCGAAGCATAGGACAAGTCCACACCGACGCGGATCAAGAAGTGCCTCAAGTGGAGTCGCCGCGGAGCTACAGCGGCCGGACATCCGGCCGACCCCCGGACATCCGGCGCCTCGCGTCGAGCCGGACATCCGGCGCCAGCCCGGAAATTCGGCGCCCATCACAGAAGCTGGACCATGCCAGCCCGGACATCCGGCCCCAGCGCCCGGACATCCGGCGTCTCGGGAAGGCCCGGACATCCGGCCCCCGCCCGGACATCCGGCCCCTGTCTGCGCACAGTGTATCGGGCCTGAGGCCCATGTATCCCTCTCCCACTTACCCCTTCATGGACCTAGACTATATATACCCCTTCACCTCCTCCTAGTTAGGGTTAGCTTAGTGATAGCTCATTTGATACCTAGAGCTTTGCTCATCTAGTGGTTCATCTCCTTGTGAGTGACTGCGGCCCCTCTACGGAGAAGATCCACACGGATTCAAGACCTCCGCTACGGAGAAGATCCCGCGGGATACCCCCCAAGACCTCCTCACGGAGAAGAACCGGTTACCCTTTGTATCGTCCCTTGTTGATCATGGATCTTGTATCTCTTTGTGTTTCGAGGATCTAGCATATGTGTGACTTGTTCTTGTTGGTTTGAGTGATTCTCTCGTGTTTCCCCTCGTGATTCCCCTTTGTGTTCTTCGTGTTCATCGTGGGATCCCCTCCATTTCGTGAAAGATCGGCCACATAGGGTTCCGCCCTACATCATATGGTATCATGAGCCACGGTTTCTCATGAATTTGGAGCCTCCCCACCGTTTTCTAGCCTTGTTTTGTTGTGTTCTTCCCCAATTTCGAAAATCCCCACCAAAAATAGCCCCAAAAATTTTTTGTGATCTGTTGGTTTGATGAGATTTTGTTGATTTTGATCCGTGGATTTGCTTGGTTTCAAGTGGATCTAGCATTTCCCCAAGTTTCCCCATCTTTCCTCCACAAAATCCGTCAAATTTTGCCCCCAAAATCATCAAATTCCGCCCACAAACGAGTTTGGAAGTCCCGATTCAGATCTGGAATCGTCGGGCCGGACATCCGGGCCATAGGCCGGACATCCGGGCCATCGGGCCGGACATCCGGGTCCCCGGCCGGACATCCGGCTCCTGGAGGGCAAAATCCCGCGCGGTTCTGGACATCAGGCCCCGGAAATCCGGCCCCGGCCCCGGATGTCCGACCCCTGGGAATTTCAGACTTTTTCGTTTCACCGTTTTGTCCATAACTAATTCATCCGAACTCCGATTTCGACGTTCTTGAGCTCGTTTTGAAGCTCTTGACATCCCCCATAACACAAAAATACTACCATCATCATTTGACTCCATCATATTTTGTGGATTTTGGCATCTTTGCCTAGGGCTTCCACCATATCATCCGCTATACCACCACCGACTTCCGCAACCTAACCATTTTGTCCCCCATAGCATTTGTGGTTGCTTGAGTAGTGATTTGAGTCTCCTAAGGTGTTTAGGCTACTTAGGGACCATTGCTTCTTCATCAACCACCACCACCACTTCCGCATAGCCTAGTCCACCATACATAGCCAACCCAACTTAACCAAATTTTTGTTCAAGCTTGTTTGAGTTGTGGCTTGTGTCTCCTAAGGTGTTTCGGCTACTTAGGGACCGTGACTTCAACTCCGACATCGTGTATAGCCCATCATTCCACTTCCGCAACCACCACGGCATTGCCGCTACCACCATTTGATATTTGTCCTAGAGATTTTGAGTTGTGGTTTTTCCGTTTCCTAAGGTGTTTCGGCTAATTAGGAACGGGTCTACATCAAGAGCACCACCTCTCATCATCAACACGGACGGTAACCTCGACGACATCATTGTATATTCCCCTTGCAATTGCATTGTTAACCCCTAGCCCATTTTGCGTCACTTGCCTATCGAGACTAGCCTTTGAGTATTGCCGGCAACGTTACTTGTGCACATTAGTAATCATCGATCCGCCCTTCCATTGCATACATACCATATCATCTTGGTATCATCATATCATCCCTTGTGTCACAAGATTGTTCCCGCATATACACAATTGCTATCTTGGTTTGTGCATTTCGCATCGTGGCCATACAAAAAAAAAGAGAGAAAAGAGCTCAAAAGAGAAAGAGCCAAACAAGCTTTTAAGCACAAAGAAAAAGATACGCAAAGAGCTTTTAAGCAAGAGACGTAGCATCATACCAAATTGCATATAAGATTGTCATACTTGATCATTTTGGATCATACCACCGGAATACCATACATATAGCATACTTGGGATAGAAGTCGTTGCATTTTGCTTAGTAGGTTGTGCACAAGTCGTATCCGCCTATTGTGCAATCGCGCTAGCGTCTCTCTAGTGTTGTGTAACACGAGCATTTTCGTGGATTCCACATTTTGGCTCATTCCTTGGTTGCACGACCCCATCTATCTATCCGTGTGTGTGTTTCTGTGTGCCACCCATATTGCTATTGGTCTCCTTGTTCCATTTGCAAATTTGTGAATCTTTTTCAACTTTATTGACTCTTGCTAACATTTTGCATCAAATTTTTGTGCCACTATCCTCACCGAGCTCCACCATAAGCTTTACTTGTGTAGGTGTGAGAAACCGACAAGAATTGGTACCAATTGTGCTATTTCCTTGTTCCACATTTGAGTGATCATTGATCCATCTTCAACATCGGTCAAGGTACATTTGGTATAGTTCTTCTCTTTCTCCCACTCATACTTGCTAGCGTCTTGTGATGGATAGGCAAGGCATTTCATCTCCGGTCTTCTACATCGACGGCGCGAACAAGGACATCCACGCGAAAACCATCGGACTACAACGAGAAATGCAAGAGTGCTTGGGCAACATTGCCATCGAACAACGACACTTCGAGACAAGGACAATGGCTTCCTTCGACGACATGTGCGACTCCTTCAACAAACAAATGGCGGAGCTCCGACACTTGGTGGTCGATTACAAGTCTTCTTCCCCTTCGTCATCCTCTCGGCGGCGACGTTCAAGTCACAAGTCTTCGGAGCGCAAACATGATGCAAGTGCAAGTCTTCCACGGCCACACCGCCATGGCGACCATCGACATCATCATGAAGGGCAAGTCACCTCCAAGCATCTTGTGCACGACGACGACGAACGACATCTACCAAGAGCTCAAGCACGACAACGACATCATCATCATGAAGATGCTCGACAAGCGCATACCTACAAGTCCGAAGACGCTCTACTTCACGCCAAGGCCAAGCTTCAAGAGCAAAAGATAAGACCGCGAGACAAGCACACCCAAGATGGAGCTACGGCTACAACCACCACTTCGGCATCTTCGCCAAGTGCTATCAAGGCATCTTCGCCTTCGGACGTACGGCATCTTCGCCTACTTCCCATGAGTTCGCCTACATTGACATCTCCAACTACAAGGCGACCACCTACGAGCGAGGGTGACACTTCCATCTTCGGAAGCTCCCCACATCAAGACGGCGACAAGATGGTCAATCTAGGGCCATCCCCTTCGACTACGGCATTCACCTTTGGAGGCGTTATGGATGAGGCGGCGAAAGGAGTTGAGTTTGGCGACGTTTGCACCTACATCTCTCCGACACCCACATATGATGAGATGCCCCAATTTCCATGTGAGGAGAGCCACCACCACATGAGTGACATGAGTGACTCCACCATATGTGACATTGAGTGCATTTCCTATGAGAGGATGAGTGTGACCACCACTAGCCCCACACATGAGAGCATGCCACACATCCTATGTGAGGTTGAGAGCCATTTGAGTGACTCCACCAACCATACGAGTGAGAGCTTCCACGAGGGAGTGAGTGAGCCACAACACTTAGTGAGTGAGGTAGTTGATAGGGCATGTGAGGCCACTATGATTTCTAACGACTTAACCTCTACTCCGAGTGTGTTTTCATTGGTGCTAGGTCTCCTACATGACGATATGCCTACCCTCGACGAGTCCATCCCTCCAATGGACAAACCGATGGCCATGGTGGAAGAAGATGCACCACCCACATGGTTCCATCATGATGAAGATGAGAACGAGTGGATCTTCAACACCTCACCTACAACGCATGAGCGAAACTACAAAGGTAAAATAGGTGAAGGTGATGCTCTTGTCCCGCTAGTGGACTATCTTGACAATGATTGCTTGCATGATGTTGACACACCTATTGCCATGCTTCATGCTAGTGCGACTTCATCATGTCTTGAATTACCTATTTATGATGAATATGATGATGAGCATGTTGAGTTGCCTAGTTGTGATGCTATGCTCCATAGGATATCATGTGAAAATTCTTTTGGTCACATCATGTTTGATAATCCTTTGAACTTGTCATATGCTATGAGTGAGATTTCTCATATTGTTTCATATCAATCTCAACATAGTAGCTATGCATGCCCCATTAAAGTAAATCCTATTTGCACTTGTGGCATAGATGACAAGATGATGGTCATTGGCTTTTGTTTTTCATGCGATGATATTGCCATGCTCCCTTTACATAATTTGCGCAATTCATCTACTATGCCATGCCATGAACACATTGTTCCAAATATGCTTTGCTTTGGATGTTGTCAATATTCTCCATGTGATGTTTCCATTGATGCTCATGAGGAGACCCCCATAGTTTCCTCATACATACTAGGAGATTTTGATGCATTCCATACCTTGAATGATTACCATGATTGTGTGCACCATATGCATCCCATGAATCACAATGATATTTCTCGTGATGCATCACACAACTTGAGTCTCCATTATGCCATACATAACAACAAACCTCTCATGATGGATGACATGTTTCTTTACCACGCATCTCATTTATTTGAGCATTGGATATTTTGTGCTAACCACCACACGCACGTGCGCATCATGATGGATGATGTGTACATATACCACGCACACACAATTTTTCCTTTGTGTTTGTTTTGTGTAGGTACTCATGAACACTTGTCAACCTCACAATCCCATGAGTTGACAAAACAAGCTCTTGAGAGCAACGACGATTTGGGATCCCGTGGATTGTCCCTACCACCGCTCTCTTCGCGCAACCACTACGCACATCTCTTTTACTTCGCTCTCACACGGCTATGGGCTATTTGCCACTTGTCACATTATGCCCATACTATCGTGTTCACTTTGCATGTTATGCCTCTTGCTATGATTTTGCCATGCAATTGTGACCCTTGCTTGCAATTACCCATGATTCACCATTATGATACTCCTATGTGTATTTGCATGCTTGGTGGAGACACTAGTAGCTATTGCCATGATTTCTTTGTGCCCCATGCTATTGTTGAGTCTTGTGTTGGGAGAGTCATGATATCCCATTGCTATTTCCATATGGCCTCTCATCAACACATTGATGATATTTTGCTCATATCTTGCTTGCATGCTTGTGCTATGCCATGTGCATTATTCATGTCTCCTATTTGCACACATGCCATGATTGCCATGATTACCTCTAGTACGTTGCATCTTCGCACTACTAGCTTGTTTGACTTGATTGCTATGCTTGCTTGCTATATTGCATCACCCATGTTCCACTCTTCCTTGCTTTCTTGGGTTGATGACATATATGTTCATGCCATTCACATGATTCACATTGATCATTGTCACTTGTCTCCATTCGTTGCATCTCTCATATTCCCTTGTATTGAGTGCAACCATGCTATGCCTATTGATATTGGAGACTTTGACACCCTTCTTGTGATGCATACTTACTTGATTGAGCCTATTGCACTTGGTTGTTCTCGCATCTTATGCCTACATACCATGCACCACACCCTTGTACTTTCTTATGATAAGAATGATGCAAGCACTTGTTGGGTATTTTCCCGCACGAATGCTAGGTTTTGCATTACGGCTAACCTCAGTTGTTTTTCCGAGTGTTTGTCATGTTCTTTCATTTTGACGTATTCACAAGGCGGTACCATCACAAGGCATCTTGGGCATGTGAAGGCATACACGTTGCGCGACAACAACATCTTCGAGAACATACATAAGGTGCATTCCTTCTTTGTGAGCCATCCTCACATATGCATATTGGATAGGCCATACTTTCATTGTTGTTTCCTTCTTGTTGTCTACAAGATACATCTACGGGATGGAGGACCGACATTGAAGATGGACCCTTTGGATGCACCTTCGGACCTTCACTCATGCCACGACATCGAGCATTGGTATATCAAAACTTCTTTGGCACATTGCACCAAAACCTTCATATTTGTTGATTGTGTGCTCACATGCCATGCTCCATGGACAAATCATATCCATGACAAATTTGCATGTTATGCATGGATTGACTCACAATATGATTGCCTCGTTGCATCGTGTATTCCCATGTCATCCATGATATATGAGCTTGTGCATTTCCTTAGCAAATTTGTTGTGATCTTTCTTGATGGCATATTCATAAATCATGATCATATTGTCCTCCATCAATTGCATGATAACATACACATATTGAGCATCCATTGCCATGTTCATGCTCTTGATAAACCATCACACTATGACATCATTTTGCACAATGGTAGAAATTGTAGCTTTGTGCGCCATGCCGATTACCCTACCTTTGTGTACACAACAAATGAATTTGCTCACATGAATGCTTTGTATCTCAAACTATATCATCTTGATAAGCTTCATGTACCTTGTCACACGGACTCATTCTTACATGATGGACACTTTGTGTGCGCTAACCATTGTATTCCCAAGTGTACTTTGTGTTTGCTCATTTTGCATGTACCACATACCGGAGACACCTTGGAGTACTTGGATTGCGACATGCCCTCAACTTCGTCCAACTACAAGTCCGTTCACGACTACCGTTTCCATGGTGATGAGGTTTTTGATCCGAGGTCGGATCTTTCCCAAGGGAGGGGAGATGATACGGAGCATCCTTCGTTCATCCCCATGTACACTACGACTACTACCCAAACCCCAAGTGGACACAAGGTGAACCCGTTCCTCGATGCTTCCCCTTTTCATTCACGCGAGACTTGGTTGCTACCTAATGCAAAGACACTACATGTGCTTAGGAACCGAGGAGACGACCAAGGAGATGCTCGAAGCATAGGACAAGTCCACACCGACGCGGATCAAGAAGTGCCTCAAGTGGAGTCGCCGCGGAGCTACAGCGGCCGGACATCCGGCCGACCCCCGGACATCCGGCGCCTCGCGTCGAGCCGGACATCCGGCGCCAGCCCGGAAATTCGGCGCCCATCACAGAAGCTGGACCATGCCAGCCCGGACATCCGGCCCCAGCGCCCGGACATCCGGCGTCTCGGGAAGGCCCGGACATCCGGCCCCCGCCCGGACATCCGGCCCCTGTCTGCGCACAGTGTATCGGGCCTGAGGCCCATGTATCCCTCTCCCACTTACCCCTTCATGGACCTAGACTATATATACCCCTTCACCTCCTCCTAGTTAGGGTTAGCTTAGTGATAGCTCATTTGATACCTAGAGCTTTGCTCATCTAGTGGTTCATCTCCTTGTGAGGGACTGCGGCCCCTCTACGGAGAAGATCCACACGGATTCAAGACCTCCGCTACGGAGAAGATCCCGCGGGATACCCCCCAAGACCTCCTCACGGAGAAGAACCGGTTACCCTTTGTATCGTCCCTTGTTGATCATGGATCTTGTATCTCTTTGTGTTTCGAGGATCTAGCATATGTGTGACTTGTTCTTGTTGGTTTGAGTGATTCTCTCGTGTTTCCCCTCATGATTCCCCTTTGTGTTCTTCGTGTTCATCGTGGGATCCCCTCCATTTCGTGAAAGATCGGCCACATAGGGTTCCGCCCTACATCATGCACTTTTTATTACAGATTTATATTACTTTGTTTTGCCATCCATATCATTTGCCATTTAACATCTCTTCGCCGAACTAGTGCACCTATACATCTAACAAGTGTATTAGGTGTGTTGGGGACACAAGAGACTTCTTGTATCTTAGTTGCAGGGTTGCTTGAGAGAGACCATCTTCAACCTCTACTTCCCTGAGTTCGATAAACCTTAGGTCATCCACTTGAGGGAAATTGTTGCTGTCCTACAAACCTCTGCGCTTGGAGGCCCAACATAGTCTACAAGAGTAGAAGCGTGTGTAGACATCATTGGGTGATGTTGTTCTTGTGTGCTTCATCCCTTGCCATGTTTTGCATCATATAGAATTGTCTTGCATCATACTTGGTTGAGCACCTTGTCATGTTCTTGAGTGGCGTGTTTACCGTGTTGTGTGCTTCTTCTCGCTAGTTCATATTCCGTTGCGTTCGTGAGCATTCGTTCGACTACACGTGGTTCGTCTTCAAGGCTTCTTCTCTGTCTTCTTCATGGACTCATTCTTCTTCCTTGCGGGATCTCAGGCAAGATGACCATCACCTTGGATACCTTTACTATCATTGCCATGCTAGTTGTCTCGATGCTATCGGCGCTACCCATCATTTATTGTCAGCCTCTCCTTGTTGCCATGAAACCTCTAACCTTTGACACCTTCCCAGCAAAACCGTTGTTTGGCTATGTTACCCGCTTGCTCAGCCCCTCTTATATCGTTGCTAGTTGCAGGTGAAGATGAAGATCGTTCCACGTTGGAACTTGATGTTTTGGGAATATCACAATATCTATTATTATTATTAACACACATATATACTTGGCAATGGGTGGAAGGATTGGCCTTTTGCTCGGTGTTTTGTTCCACTCATGCCACCTTAGGAGCCGATAAACCGGCGTTATGTTCCTTGATTTTGCGTTCCTTACACGGTTGGGTATATGGGGACCCCTTGACAGTTCGTATTTGAATAAAACTCCTCCAGCAAGGCCCAACATTGGTTTTAATTTGCCTCATAATAACAACTTAATTAATTAATTAAATTGCATAGGGGGTCGTGTCCCCGAGGATTCTTTTCTACATAGTAGGGGGGCCAATGCTGATGGTGTTGGTCCCAAACGGGGAGACTGCAGGGCCACCACGGGGAAACTCGAGGTCTGGTATTTTCCTGTAGGCTCACCTATCCGGACGTGGCCTGAGACGAGATACGGCGGCTACTATCAGGGTGCCGGCACGCCGGGAGGTCTTGCTGGACTTGTTTTACCATTGTCGAAAGGTCTTGTGCACCGGGAATTCCGAGTCTGATCGGGCCTCCCCTAAGATAAGGGGTAATATTATTATTATCTCTGCTGATCGTGAGAGCTTGTGATGGGCTAAGTTGGGACACCCCTACAGGGTTATGATCTTTCGAAAGCCGTGCCCGTGGTTATGTGGCAGATTGGAATTTGTTAATGTCCGGTTGTAGAAAACTTGACAGAGGATCCGAAGTAAAACACACAACGGTGTGAGTAACCGTGACTGTCTCTTTTCACTTTGAGAAGAGAACACGGTGGGGTTATGTTTGACTCGTAGGTAGTTCAGGATCTTTAGCGATCATTACTAATTTGCGACCATTTATGTAGATGCTCATCTTATTCTTGTACTCGTAAGTTAGCCACCATATTTTGCTTAGCCGCTACTGCAACCTCACCACTTAACCTCTTCCTACCCATTAAGCTTTGCTAGTCTTGTTACCCATGGTTACGGGATTGCTGAGTCCTCGTGGCTCACAAATACTACAACAAAAGTTGTAGGTACAGGTTTCCGATGACTTGACGTGAGAGCGGTGTCCTTTGTGTTGGAGTTCTTTCTTCTTCTTCTTCTTCAGTCTTGGGCTAGGTTCATGGTCGGCAGCCTAGGATAGCAGATGGATGTCGTTGTGTTTTTCATGTTTGCATCCGTAGTTGGATGTCTCGTGTTGATGTTGTTGTATTCATGTGACTTGTATGCATTGTTGTATCCCCCATGTATGTATGTAATGGTACGATGTAATGATATCCATCTTGCTAAGCGCCCGAAATGCGGTTGTGCCCCAATCACATATGTGTCACGTGATCGGGATAGAATCGCATCTTGGGCCTGACAAGTTGGTATCAGAGCCTCGACCGACCATAGGAGCCCCCTTGATTGATCGTAGTCTGCTCGATGTCGAGTCTAGCAAAAAAAATCGGAGTCTAGTTATATCGGAGAGTAGGAATTATTTTTACTCCTCAGCCCCTTCGTCGCTCTGGTGAGGAATCTTGACGTAGGTGTTTTTAATTACTTCTCTTCCCCTTCAAATTTTTTTTAGGATCACGCGGTTAGTTTTCGTTTGTTGCATTGTCAGTTCTTTCATCTGGTGCATCTCTCGTCGAGTGGTTGACCCTCCTCGTCTTTTGCTTCAATCCTCGGTTCTTCCAACCGGTGTTGTTTCCCCTTCCGAAGTTGTCTTTCTTTTTCCCACCCGCCCACCCTTTTCCTTCTCGGAGCCGGAGTCCTTAATCGAGTATCCATCTGACTCGTCTGAATCCTTTGCATTATTTCCTCAATTATTTCAACCGGTGAATACTCGTCTAACTCGTCTTCATTCTTCTTTTTTCTTCTCCGATGATTTCTCCTCTCGTTTGATATTCTTCATCTCTTTTCTTCTCCGGTGGTTCCAATTCAATTTGTATTCGGTGCTCATCATATTCTTTCATCGGCTCAAATGTTTCCAATTGCTCGTTCACCTCTCACCATGTAATTGTTCCGGAGTTCCGAAGACATCTCAGGATATTCGTAGGTGTTCCAATTAATTCGAGGTTGTCACCTCATTCAAGTTTTTCAATTATTCCGGTGCATCATCTCCTTTTCGATCCTTTTCAATGGTGTTTTCTCTTCGGTGGGCTCATAACCCACAGGTCTTTTCCGAGGATCTTACCTGACTCTTCTAATTTCCCAGAGTGTTCCGAAAATTCTTTTCAACGTGTGACGTAAGTATGGATTCCATCAGTCATATGCCTTCTCCAAGATCGCTTTCAATTCTTTCATGTTGGTCCAACCTTTCCTCATTTCATTCATCCGGAGTATTTCATCAATTCTTTTCATTGTGATCCTCCGAAGGTCATCATTTTAGAAGATTTCTTCATTCTCGGTTTTCAACTTCGTCCTCCTAATATTCTTCATTGATGCCTCTTCACTCGTCTCACATTCGTGTGGTGCTTCATTCAAGTACTCTTTAATCAGTTCACGATCTCTTCATTCTCTTGTATCTTAATTCCCCAAGTGCTTTATTCTTCCCAGCGATTCATTCTTTTGTATTCACTCAATTTCGATTCCGTACGGTGGTCGTTCTCTTTCATCACTCGATTTTAATTCTTCCTGGTGGTTTGTTATTTTCTTCACTCAGTTACAATTCTTACGGTGGTTTGCTCAAGAGTTTTTTTTCGGTGTTATCATATCAATCCATTCCTTTTTTATTATTTCAATCCTACCAGTTGTTCAAGAAGACTTTCTCTAGTTCGTGCTATATCCCTTGTTAATCATTTTTCATCGCGAATAAGTAGTATGCAAGTCCATTGCTTCTCATCAATTTATTGGTGGAGGATAAGCATAACACAATTCTTATTCTTCTTTGTGGAGTTGATTAATCCCTTCCTTAGGAGGTTATTCTTGATGAATAAATTCTAACTCCAAGTGCTTTAATCTTTTCTTTCCGGAGTTCAAGTTTACTCGGTTATCTCGTCGGAACCCTGTCTAAATCATCGCAAGGCTGTAATCTTATTCTTGTAATCCTTCAATCCGTTGTCATCATCCTTTTGTTACCGGAGTTCTTCATGGTGGTTCATCGTGATTCAAATCATTCTTCGAGTGGTCATCAACTTCTTTTGGATCAAGCGCAAGCATTCTTATTCTTGCCTCTTGAGTGCAATTAATTCTCCCTACTCTTTTGAAGGGAGTTTTGCATTTCTTTCTTCATTCTCATCTATTCAATCTTTTGGTGGTGGCATAATTCACCTCAACTTTTGAGATGTTTAAATAAGTCCAAACCAAGCTTATTCTTTTGTGGTTGTTTTTCACAACAACTTTGTTCAAGCCTTTGTCTTGAGGATGCTATTTCAATTCATTCGTGGTGAAATTTTTCATCTTCTTCTCGGTTCTTTCATTCTATTTTTAAACTCTTCCAGAGGCATTGTATTGTTCATCTCGTCATGTTTTCGTTTCATCTTCTCAAGTTCTTGTTCTATTCCATTCATGTTAAACCAGTGTGCTATTTCTTCCAGTTTCAGCCGGAGTGCTGCCCAAATTACTTCGTTCAAATTCCTTTTCTATCTCTTTTAACCGGAGTGGTTTAATTTCTCTCTTGTCACTTAACCTCCTCGATTCTCGTCGTATTCCTTGTTCCTCTTGTTTAACGGAGTCTTTGCAACTTCATTTTCTCCTCGTGTTCGTCATTTCGACTGGCTCATCCTTTGAACATTCTTTGACTTCACTCTTTTGTTCGAGAAGAACCTTGTTCTTCCTTTTTCCCTTCCGTCTCGTTCCTAAGATCTCGGGACGAGATCTCTTGTTAGTAGGGGAGTGTTGTGACACCCCAAGACCGATGCGCCAGGTGTCAGCTAGTTATTCGTCGTTGTTGCCATGTCATCTGCTTGCGTGTTGCATCTTGCCATGTCATCGTGTGCATTGCATCAGCATGTTTTCAAAACTTGCATCCGTCCGAGTCCGCCCGTCCTCTCTGTTGTCCGTTCTGAGCCGAGACACACTTGCACGTGCCTGCGGCACGTCCGTTTATTTATTTTATGAGTGGCCGAAAAATGTTCTCGGAATGGGATGAAACTTGGCGTGTGGTCTTATTATAGCATAGGTAGACTACGTGTCAAGTTTCGTCGCATTCGGAGTTCGTTTGATAGCCCAACGGTTAACAGTGTTAACCGCCGGAAGCCTCTTCTCTTTTGGCCCAGCACCCCCTTCACAACAGCCCACAAGCCCATCCTAACCCCCTCCATGCTCTCGGTCGTTGGATCGTGATCGTGTGGCCGAAAACCGCTCCTCATTTGGACACTCCTAGCTCCCTCTACCTATAAAACAGCCCCACCCCCGAAATTTCAGGTCCAAACCCTAGTCATCTTCCACCTCGCGTAGCCGGACACGTCCGTCCCGCGCCGGACATGTCCAGCCGCCACGTCCCCGCAGCCAATGAGAGCGTGCCACGTCACCCCCGTGCGCCCCTCCGCCACTCCGCGGCCGCCACATGTCCCTCCCCCGCTCCACCTCGCACCGTGGACCGCCGAGCCCGTGCGGGGCCTGCCCGAGCCATCGGGGCCCGAGCGCGCCCGCCGCCGTCGTCTGCGTACGCCCCGCCAGCCGCTCCTCCGCGCCTCCCGCTCCCAGCGCCACCGCCGCTCGCACCGACCGCCGCCGTCGGGCCTCCCCACCACTGCGCCGAGGCCGTCGCCGCCGCCCTGGTTGACCGACGTCGGCGTCGTTCCCCGCTGGAGCCCCGCATCTCCGCCGCCCCAGCATCCCGTCGGCGCCGCCCTTGGGCCCTCGCCGGATTCCCAGCGCCGCGCCGCCGCAGATCGGGAGGAGCCGATCCGGCCGGCCTTCGCTCGGCGACGATGCCAGCGCCCGCCTGGGCCACGGCCTCGCCCCAGCCGGCCTCGTGGGCCAGAGCCGCCCCGGCCCAGCGACGCCCAGCTCCCGCGCCTCCGCCAGCCTCCGCGTGGGCCTCCAGGGCCCAGCCGAGCTGGCCCAGACCCCTCCCCTTCGGCCGAGTCTCTCCTTCCTTCTTGGGCTAGGCCCAGTGGTGAGCGCTGCTAAACCCCGCTCTGTGCACGTTATAGTTATACGTCGCCCACTTTTTCCTCTGTAAAATATGGCTAAGTCCTTTTTTGTCATAAATTTGTGTGCATCTTTGTGTAGGTGTAACTTTTTGTGTGGTAATCCGTTTTGAGTGAATGATATGTCAAAATGTTTGTTGTGATGTGCTCTTCATTTTGTTCCACTGTGGCATGCTTGTTTGAGTTCATCTTGACGCCCTAATCATTGTTGCAAGAGTGCTATATGTTTAAAACTGATGTTATGTGTAATTTTGTTGCATACTTGTGATGCTTATAACTTTGTGCATGTTTGTCCAACTGGAGCATATGATATGTCAAAATGTTCATTGTGAGGTGCTCTACATGATGGTTGCTGTAGCATGCTTGTTTGAGTTTATATTGCCATATTTATCTCTGTTGCAAAAGTGCATGTGGCTGTTAAGTGCTGAAACTTGTTATGAGATGCTGATTTGACTTGCTCATTGCTATTGGTGTGATTGTCTTCATGCCACATGTCTATATGTTTTGGAAGCACAATCATATGGTCTTTACTGGTGCAATCCATTTTCCATGATAGACCTTGAGGTGACTTAAACCAGCTGAAAGAACATGCGGTGCCCCCATGTTTGGTTTTGGTAATTGATGGCAATCTCTATGGACTAATGGTTGCCTTGAGTTATATTTGAAGGGTTTGTCCATAGTCTTTTCTTGGAGTTCATTTGTTGGTTTCAAGGAGAGTTTGTGATGACCAAGGTGCTATTAAGGAATTATCCAAACATTGGTCTTGTGGGTGTTGAGCTTATTGCAAGCATGTCTTGAAGAAGAAGAGTTTGTGATCATTCATGTTTACCTTCAAGACATTATCCAAATGAAGAGAGTTGGAAAGATTCAAGGTTGATCAAACTAAGTCAAAGAATGAATCGATTTGATCAACACACAAAGTGTAGAAGATGTACTGCGAGGGATCAAGCAATCCCATGGTATGGTAAGCATTGTCAATCATGCTTTGTGTACTAACCCATGGTCTTCGTGAGAGTTCTTTGTGGGGTTAGGTTGCGGTGTGCAAGATCAAGTGGAGCATCACGAAGAGATCAAGTGCTTGAAGCTTGCCATCCATTGTGGTGACAATGGACTTGTGAAGATATGCCGAAGAGTGGCTCACCCGTAGTGGAGTATGGGGGAGCAATCTACTAGTCTTCACCGAGACAACGCAATCAAGAAAGGTGGTCCAACTTGAGGAAGTCAAGATCATCTACATCTAGCTCAAGTGGACTTTGTGCAAAGCAAAGGTTTGCCCTTGATAGGTTTTATATTTTACCGGTCTCGTGGTGGTAGTTGGGAGACCAGGTTATAGGATCGTTTGTCGTACTATCAAGGGGGGCTCTCGAGTTGGTAGCTTGATCGTATCGTTAGTAGAGAGCTCAAACCATTGCATCCTTGCATCATGTTTCTTGTTTCTTGTTTGGTTCTCTTTGTGAGTCTTAGAGCTTATGGTCATCTTGATGACAAGCTTGAGTTCATCGAAAACGGAGTTCACATGCGTCTTCTATGATGTTTTCGGTGTTGGAGGTTTTACTGGTCTTATCCGAGGAAGGGTTCTCACCATTTTCTTATGGGCCTTTTCTAATTTTCTTATTATTGATATTTCTATCAAGATTGTGTTAGCCCTTGTCGCTAGCTTTCCAACAAACTTGGTTTCATCGAATTCGGAGTCCGTTTGCAAAAGTTGTGGCAGTTTTGGTGTTCTCAAAAGGCTGCAGCGGTACTACCGTGAATTGGAGCGGATGTAATTTTTTAGGGACAAATTACATTTCAGCCCCTAGTTGTGTCACACCCGTGTGTTTTTCCCCTAAATTCAAAAAACCCTCGTTTCTGTCCAAGCTCGTTTGCTCCTCTTATGCTTTTGCCATTTGACCGTTTGACCATAACTTTGAAAACATCATCACGAATTCATACTAACTAAGAAAAATGCATATAAGATATCAAAATGTTCGGAAAAACATCACCTATATGTGCACATCATTTGCATTCATGACAAAAGTGTTGAAAATCCAAAAAAAATCATATAAGCTCAAACCGAGGTATGGACTTTTCAGCACTGTTGTCATGAATGCAAATGACATGCACTTATGGGTGATGTTATTTCGATCATTTTGATAACTTTTTTGCATTTTCTGAGTTAGTATGAATTCGTTATGAAGTTTTCAAAGTTGCGGTCAAACGTTCAAAGGGCAAAAGCATAAGAAGAGCAAACAAGCTTGGACAGAAACGAGGGTTTTTTGAATTTAGGGGCAAAACACACGGGTGTGACACAACTAGGGGCTCAAATGTAATTGTCCCAATTTTTTACTACCGCTCCAGAGCGGTACTACCGTGGCTCCTACAGCGGTAGTACCGCTCCGGACCAAAAACTCGTCCCAAGTCCTGCGGTGGTAGGCCCGGACGTAATTTTTTAGTACCGCTCGCAAGCAGTAGTACCGCTACCCTTAGCAGTAGTACCGCTACCCCTAGCGGTAGTACCGTGAGGTCAAGCGGTACTACCGCTCCGAAGGTTCTTCTGGCCTTTTTGCCTCCTCGCTGTTGTTTTTCAAAGGGGTAGTACCGCCCGAGCGGTAGTACCGCTCCTTGGAGCGGTAATACCGCTCTGTGCGGGCTGTGAGCATAACGGTTGGATTTTTCTCCACCTATAAAAGGGGGTCTTCTTCCCCAATGAACATTATCCTTTGAGCTCGTGTACTTCCCCAATTGTTGACCTTTTTCGAGCTTGCTATCTCTCAATCCCTCCATGGATTCTTGCTAGTTTTGGGGGGAAAAGAGAGAGGAGATCTAGATCCACACTTCCACCAATCACTTTCTCCTCTTTGTGAGGAGAACCCTTTGGATCTAGTTCTTGGAGTTCTTGGTGTTCTCCTTCTTGTTCTTCCTCTCTTTTCCCTCCCTAGCATTAGTTGCTTTGGTGGGATTAGAGAGAGAAGGACTTGGGCACTCCGTGTGCCCTTGCCATTGCATTTGGTGCATCGGTTTGAGTTCTCCACGGTGATACGTGGAAGTGAAGTTTGAGAAGCTTATTACTCTTGGGTGTTTGGGCACCCTAGAGCTTGTTCCTCTTGGGTGCCTTGGCGCCCTAGACGGTTGGTGTTGTTCGGAGCTCAATCATTATGGTGTAAATCTCTGGGCAAGCGTCGGGGTCTCCAATTAGGTTGTGGAGATTGCCCCGAGCAATTTGACGGGTACCGGTGACCGCCCCCAAAGGTTGCCAAAGTGTACGGGTTCGGTGACCGCCCCCCAAGGGTTGCCATTTTTACGGGTTCGGTGACCGCCCTCAAGGGTCCCTTAGTGGAATCACGGCATCTTGCATTGTGCGAGGGCGTGAGGAGATTACGGTGGCCCTAGTGGCTTCTTGGGGAGCATTGTGCCTCCACACCGCTCCAAACGGAGATTAGCATCAGCAAGGGTGTGAACTTCGGGATACATCGTCGTCTCTGCGTGCCTCGGTTATCTCTTACCCGAGCCCTTTACTTATGCACTATACTTTGTGATAGCCGTATTGTTTCTTGTCATATATCTTGCTATCACCTACTTGTTTATCTTGCTTAGCATAAGTTGTTGGTGCACATAGGTGAGCCTAGTTGTTGTTGGTTTTGTGCTTGACAAATTAACCGCCAGGTTTATTCTGCATTTGTTCAAGCATAAACCGTAATTATTTTAAAAGCGCCTATCCCCCCCCCTCTAGGCGACTTACACGATCTTTCAATTGGTATCAGAGCCTCGTCTCTCTTTATAGGGCTTAACCGCCTAGAGAGTAAGGATGTCGACTAGGGGTTTAGGTTTCTCTGACACTCTTAGGTTCGATGGCACAAATTTTGATGTTTGGGTAATTCGCATGCTTAATCTCTTTAGGGTCATGGACCCAAATTTAGACCGAATTGTAGATATGGGTTTTTCTCCTCCAAAGGATCCACAAAGATTATCCTTAGAGGATGAGAAAAACTCTTATCTCAATGCTCAAGCTTCTAATGTGCTTTTTGATGCTTTGAGCAATGTAGTTATATTTCAACTCATGCCGTTCCGGGATGCTCATGAGTTGTGGACAAAGCTTCAAGATAAATATGGTGTGTCCAAGAATTGTGGGAATGATTGTTCTCGCTCCACCTCCGACCGTGTTGTCTTCTCAACTTCTTCTACTTCACCTACATGTGGTTTGCCACAAGGTAATGATATGGTGAGTAGTGTTGGTCATTGCAATGATGATAGTATGCTTATTGTGGATGATCCTTCATCACTATCTTATTGCAATGCATATTCTTTGGACTTTAACACTTCGAGCACCCTACATGTTTCACATGCTTGTGTTGATAGTCCTTGCATATCATGTAGAAATTGCTTGACTAAAACTCATGATGATATGCTTGCTATATCTTGTTGCCATGATAAAAATGCATCTATTTCCTCGAATTGTTATGCTAACAATGTAGAGGAAACCCAACACCCCACAGAACAAGATGTAGTCTTGAATGGTGCTTCAAGGGATCCTATATCATCATCTATTGCGTTTTGCCTTATGGCTAAGGCTTCAAAGGTATCTCACACTTTGAATCCCAATATATCTTGTGATGATAGTGATGATGACAATGATGATGATGTTGATAATGATGAAGAGAATGATAATGTTGCCTCCTTAAAAATTAAGGGGGAAATGATTTTTAAAGCTCTTCATAAGAATAAAATGGCTCGTTCCAACTTGATGGAAATCATGTCTATGGCCATTGAGGGCAAGAAATATATAGAGGAGTTGGAATCTCATCTAGAGGAGCATGAGGTCACCATTGAGAAAATGGAAAGTCATGAGCGTGATTATGCTAATGAGATCGCGGACCTCTCGCAAGCTCTTGAACTTGAACAAACCACCAAGGAATCTCTTGAGGAGACTTTTGCTCTAGAACTATCTAGAATAAAGGAATCTTGTGATAGAGACCTCGAGGTGGCTAATGATTTTGAAACTAAAAATGAGAAGCTTGAAGTTGCACATGCTAAACTCCTTGAGGATTTTGAGCACCTCGCAAATGGCTCAAGGGTCATTAAGAGTGAGCTCATCAAACTCACCGAGTCTCATGCTCATCTTAGAGCTTCATATTCTAAATAGCTTGCCAAGTTGCCTTCTCCTCTTGCTATTATTGATGATGCTTGTGCTACTAACTCTATTTCTAGTGAAGCATCCATTTTGAAGGAGAATGTTGAGCTAAGGGCTCAACTTGAGTTGCTATCTGGCAATTATGGGAAATTGGAAGAAAGTCATGTAAAGCTCACAAGCTCTCATGATGATCTTCTAGTATCCCATAATGTGCTAAAGATAGCCCATGAGGCTATGGGTATCAAGGTAACATCTAGTGAGCCTCATGTGGATACTAGCACTACTTCAAGTCAAAATGCTATCTTGTCATGTGCTAGTCCTCGTAATTCATCTACTCACAATGTTAGTACATCTTGTGATGAATTGCTCTCCTTGCCTTGTTGCTCTAACAATGAAGCTTATAATTCCTCTAGTACTTTTGTTGATACTAACCATGTAGAGGAAATCAAAGAGCTCAAGGCCCAAGTCACTTCTTTGAAGAAAGACTTGGAAAAGTGTCATGAAGGGAAGTCCACACTCAATAATATCTTGAGTATGCAAAAATCCCCCAACGACAAAGGTGGACTTGGATTCAACTCCAACAAGAAGAAAAGGTCCAAGATCATTAACAAGAATAAGGGCCAAGAACAACTCAAGAATTCGGCCAAGATTATTTGCTTCAAGTGCAAAATTGAAGGGCATCATGTTAGATCTTGCCCATTGAAGAAGAAGGCCATTAGTGACAAGCAACAAGGGAAGAGGCCACAAGTTCAATCTCGTGTTCAACCGCAAGTTGGAGAAAGGCCGCTTCCCAAGAAGACTCATGGTAATGCTTCTCATTTTGAGGAATCAAATGAGAAGAAAGTGAAGAGTAGATGTTGCTACTTATGCCGTGAGAAGGGTCACCTTGCTTCTTCATGCACTAGTGGTAACTTATCCAACCCAATTATTATTGATGATGTCTATTCTCTTGGGAAGGATAAGGTTGGCAATGTGTTTGCCAAGTTTCTTGGGACTCAAAGTGGTGTCAAGAAAAGAACCATTTGGTAGCCAAGCCTATTGTGACTAACCTCTTAGGACCCAACTTGGTTGGGGACCAACTAGCTCAAACTTGATCAATAGGTGTTTTTGAGGGCATTGGAGACTTGGCTAGATTATGAAGAATTAAGGGGTGTTCATCATTCATATTGTCTCAAGCCAAGTCATTCGGATTATCAAGTTTCTATCTTATATCCAATGTTCCTCCTTGCGATAACTCGTGCTTAAATTGTTTACATTGAAAGTTACTTGCCCCTTTGCATGTTTTGGTTTTGTTCCTTGCATGTGTTTGTATATGCTGTGCGTCCAATTTGTGTATCTTGAGAAATCAAGTATGTGTATATTGGTTTGCACATCATGTATGTGTGTGTCGTGCATTGAGCCTTTGTGCTTCTTGCTTTTATCTTAGTTGGCTCTTGTGAGAGTAATGGAACATCCCATTTTGGGGGAGTGATGTGCTTTGTGCACCTCACAATCCTATAAATGCGAGTACATGAGGAATACCATCTAGTATTGATATTACAAGATTATCTAGTCTCTATGTGCTATGTCTTCTCATGAGAAAGTCAAATTCTAAATGTTCCATTAATTATCTCTTGTTGGTTCTCTTTTGCATCTTGGTAAGTTTTTCATTGGTATCACATTATGGGGGAGTAATATTCTATGTGCATATTACAAGCCTAGAAAATGTGTAAATTTGAGATATTGTCACCTAGAGTTGATAGTATAAAACTATAAATTGTGTTGTTCCTGTTGGGGAACGTAGCATAATTCAAAAAAATTCTACGTCTTCACCAAGATCCAACTATGGAGACATCTAGCAACGAGCAACTAAGAGTGCATCTACATACCGATATGAAGATTGCGTGCGGAAGCTTTCAACGAAGCAAGGATGAAGTAGTCGTACTCTTCACGTTCTTCGTCACCGATGATCTAGCGCCGAACGGACGGCACCTCCGCGTTCAACACACGTACGGTGCAGCAACGTCACCTCCTTCTTGATCCAGCAAGGGGGGAGGAGAAGTCGTCAGAGATTCGGCAGCACGACGGCGTGATGACGGATGCAGTGGAGATCGCAGCAGGGCTTCGTCGGGCGCCCTGCGTGGGAGTTGGGAGGTGTGACGGGAGGGGGAGAGGCGCCAGGGCTGAGGTGCGGCTGCCCTCTCCCCCCCACATATATATAGGGGCCAGGGGGGCGCCTGGACCCCCTGCAGATCCAATCTGCAAGGGGGCGGCGGCCAAGGGGGGTTCCTTGCCCCCCAAGGCAAGTGGAGCCCCCCTCCCCTTTAGGGTTTGAACCCTAGGCGCAGGGGAGGTGGGCGTCCCTTAGTGGTGCGCCAGCCCAGAGGGCTGGACACATCCCCTCGCGGCCTAGGGGCCCCATCGGGATGGGTGGCCCCACCCGGTGGACCCCCGGGGCCCCTCCGGTGGTCCCGGGACGCTCCCGGTGACCCCCGGAGATCACCCGTTGGCCGAAACTGGACTTCCCATATATCAATCTTTACCTCCGGACCATTCCGGAACTCCTCGTGACGTCCGGGATCTCATCCGGGACTCCGAACAACTTTCGGGTTTCCACGTGCATTTATCTCTACGACCCTAGCGTTACCGAACCTTAAGTGTGTAGACCCTACGGGTTCGGGAGACACGTAGACATGACCGAGACCACTCTCTGGTCAATAACCAACAGCGGGATCTGGATACCCATGTTGGTTCCCACGTGTTCCTCGATGATCTTCATCGGATGAACCACTGTGTCAAGGATTCACTCAATCCCGTATGTTATTCCCTTTGTCCATCGGTACGGTACTTGCCCGAGATTCGATCGTCGGTATCCCCGATACCTTGTTCAATCTCGTTATGGCAAGTCTCTTTACTCGATTCGTAATCCATCATCCCGTGACTAACCACTTAGTCACATTGAGCTCATTATGATGATGTCTTACCGAGTGGGCCCAGAGGTACCTCTCCGTCATACGGAGTGACAACATCCCAGTCTCGGTTCGTACCAACTCAACAGACACTTTCGGAGATACCCGATGCGTACCTTTATAGCCACCCAGTTACGTTGTGACGGTTGGCACACCCAAAACACTCCTACGGTATCCGGGAGTTGTACAACCTCATGGTCTAAGGAATAAATACTTGACACCGAAAAGCTTATGCATTACGAACTATATGATCTCGTGTTATGCTCAAGTTTGGGTCTTGTCCATCACATCATTCTCCTAATGATGTGATCCCGTTATCACCGACATCTCATGTCCATGGTCAGGAAACCGTGACCATCTGTTGATCAACGAGCTGGTAACTAGAGGCCTACCAGGGACTCAATGTGGTATGTGTATTCACACATGTATCGCTGTTTCCGTACAATACAATTCAAGCATGAATAACAGACAATTATCATGAACAAGGAGATATAATAATAATGCTTTTATTATTGCCTCTAGGGCATATCTCCAACAGTTCCTAGGTGGCATGTTAGCTCTACAAGTTGCATTTTGCTTGTGTTTGATGTGAAGATGATGTTGGATATCATTGCTATCTATCACCGGGAATTATTTCCAAATACCTCTTGTCTTTGACAATTGGTAATCATTTATGTGGTGGAAATTATTGATCATCTTTACATTGTCTTTTGGTTTTATTTGTCTTATCTCTTGCCAAGTTTGTGTCAACTCCCATTTCCTTCCATGCCACTTGTGGATCTCGTGTTTTATTGTTTTTGTCGAGTGTTTTCTAGATATAGTGAAAGTGGTGATCCCACCTTGTGCATTTTGTACTCGGATGCAAATTCTCTTTAAATGCACAATTCGTGGGGGAGCTATCCTATTTTCAATAGAACACTCATCTTGTGATCCATATCAAGTGTGTGTTGATGGAAGGCAAGTCGTTTCTTTTTGGTACTTGTGCCATCATGAAACTTTGGAGATGGGTTGGTTTGTTTGGAACCATCCTCTCTTTTGGGAGTTCGATATCTTTCCTTTTGCGTGTATCAATGGATATCTCATTCCTTGATGTATCTTCTAATAGATATCTTCCAAGTGATGATTTCTCCATTTGGTATCCTATTTTCACTTGGTATTTCTTTTTCATTTTGTTTCGTTTCTTGAAAGTCTTGAGCATGCATATTTATTTCATGTATTTTCTTTGGCATGATTTCTTTCTTTAACCCAATATATAAGGTAAACTCCACCTAGTCTCAATTTGGATGAGATGTGCATGAAATTCATTTTCATATATAAATGCACATATGTTTGTGGTGTTTTTCCTATGTATTGGTGTTTCTAACTCTTTGGTCCCAATGAGTTTGGGTACCATTTTGTTTGTGTTGGTGTTCTAGGAACAATTGGAGATGCAGTGGATGCTCGGTTCATTCAAAAGGAAGGTGGTGTCACCATGTGCTTATTGGAGTCAAGCTAGGATGATCAATGAACTACTATCTACCTTCAATTGGTATCTACTACATCCTTCCAATGGTATCTCGGTAACAAGTATCACCATCTACTTCATGCACACATTTCTTGCACCAACCTTGTGTAGGTTGTATCATGGCATGTTAGTCATTCCTTCTTATGATACTTGTTTCCTTTCTCAAAGCATCCCAACAATGATCTCTTGTTGCTAGTTGTGATGTCTTTGATGCTCGTGTGGTTGGAACTCATTTATATACAATAAGAACATATCTAGCCATGTGCTATGCCTTCAAGCAAATATCTTATTGGTATATTTATGACTTCCTTGGGGATATCTTATTCATTCCTTTTTTGCAACAATTTCGTGTGTACATCCTTCTTTGTGGATTGATATCATCATGATCTTCATCTACCTAGAATCTTATACACTTGAGAGAAGTTGCATATCTATTTGATATCCCCTTCTTTCACATCCAACTTTTCGTTCCTGTTTTATTTCTTTGGTGGCTCCGTGAAGGTGTGTGTCTCGAGTGCGGATCTTATATCGTTGCATCTTGATGCACTCTTTTGTGGTGAAGATCTTTTTTTTTTCTCTTGCTTGTCTTGACGAGGCTTTTGCCATTTCTATTGGTATCCCTCCTCATAACAAAGCTATCCTTTTTATATCTTCACCACAGGTTGTCACAAGCATAGGTTATTTATATGATTAGTAGTGAGCTTGTGAACCCATTTGCTGTTGTGTGTAGGAATGATAGGCCTTGCACTCTGTATCTCATTCATTCAAGAGTATATTGATGCTTAATGTTAATCCACGATCAATCTTCTCAAGTGCTTTGCCATGACTCACACACACCATTTTGGTTGAGCCTACTCTTAAGTTGACTCTTTTATATATTTCTCAACCAGTTGTTTGTTGCAAGTGCTAGGCTTTGTTTCCTTCATGCTCACTTGCACTTGGTGTGAGTGTCTATTGATCTTGGGGGAGTGATGATCCTATTTTGTGCACTTGGTATCCTGATGAAAATATTCTAAGGAGTGCATAAATTATGGGGAGCTTCACTAGTGTCTTTAGAACACTCCGTTGCTATGTCGTGAGGTTCTATTGATCTTGGGGGAGCGACGATCCTATTTTGTGCTCGTTGTATCCAAATACAAAACTAAATTGTGCACAAATCATGGGGAGCTTCTCTAGTTTCTCTAGAACACTCCTTTGCTCTTATCATAATATCTTTTATTCATTTGGCATGTAGGATCATTGGTCTAGTTGGGTCAATTGGTATCTTTTGATAGCTTGATTCAATTGGTATCCTTTGATTGCTTGATTGCGTGTTTTTCTCCCTTTGTTATGCCTTTGTGGCATATCATTCTTTTGCAATCTTTGGGCCTCAATATAGTTTGTCTTCCTCCAAGTATTTACAGTTGGATATATGTATTGCATTCCACTCTCTATTTTGAGGAATACGCAATTTATGGAGGAACACAAGTTATATTGGCCTTCTAAGCTATTCGCCCATTTTGGCAATCGATGCCAACGGGGGAGAAGTTTCGGAGAGTTTAGTTTTGTGAGGAAGTTTAGAGAGTTGTCTCTTCTCTCTTCTTGCTTTGGTTTTGTTCCTAAGCTTTTGCATCTCATGCGCATACATTATTGTTGCATGGTATGGTGATGCATAATTCCTTATATAAACTCTCTTGAAAGTGGTTGTCATCAATTACCAAAATGGGGGAGATTGAAAGAACATGCGGTGCCCCCATGTTTGGTTTTGGTAATTGATGACAATCTCTATGGACTAATGGTTGCCTTGAGTTATATTTGAAGGGTTTTTCCATAGGATTTTCTTGGAGTTCATTTGTTGGTTTCAAGGAGAGTTTGTGATGACCAAGGTGCTATTAAGGAATTATCCAAACATTGGCCTTGTGGGTGTTGAGCTTATTGCAAACATGTCTTGAAGAAGAAGAGTTTGTGATCATTCATGTTTACCTTCAAGACATCATCCAAATGAAGAGAGTTGGAAAGATTCAAGGTTGATCAAAACTAAGTCAAAGAATGAATCAAGTTGATCAACACACAAAGTGTAGAAGATGTACCGAGAGGGATCAAGCAATCCCATGGTATGGTAAGCATTTTCAATCATGCTTCGTGTACTAACCCATGGTCTTCGTGAGAGTTCTTTGTGGGGTTAGGTTGCGGTGTGCAAGTTCAAGTGGAGCATCACGAAGAGATCAAGTGCTTGAAGCTTTCCGTCCATTGTGGTGGCAATGGACTTGTGAAGATATGCCGAAGAGTGGCTCACCCATAGTGGAGTATGGGGGAGCAATCTACTAGTCTTCACCGAGACAACGCAATCAAGAAAGGTGGTCCAACTTGAGGAAGTCAAGATCATCTACATCTAGCTCAAGTGGACTTTGTGCAAAGCAAAGGTTTGCCCTTGATAGGTTTTATATTTTACCGGTCTCGTGGTGGTAGTTGGGAGACCAGGTTATAGGATCGTTTGTCGTACTATCAAGGGGGGCTCTCAAGTTGGTAGCTTGACCGTATCGTTAGTAGAGAGCTCAAACCATTGCATCCTTGCATCATGTTTCTTGGTTCTTGTTTGGTTCTCTTTGTGAGTCTTAGAGTTTATGGTCATCTTGATGACAAGCTTGAGTTCATCGAAAACGGAGTTCACATGCGTCTTCTATGATGTTTTCGGTGTTGGAGGTTTTACCGGTCTTATCCGAGGAAGGGTTCTCACCATTTTCTTATGGGCCTTTTCTAATTTGCTTCTTATTGATATTTCTTTCAAGATTGTGTTAGCCCTTGTCGCTAGCTTTCCAACGAACTTGGTTTCATCGACTTCGGAGTATGTTTGCAAAAGTTGTGGCAGTTTTGGTGTTCTGAAAAGGCTGCAGCGGTTCTACCGCGAATTGGAGCGGATGTAATTTTTTACTACCGCTCCAGAGCGGTACTACCGTGGCTCCTACAGCGGTAGTACCGCTCCAGACCAAAAACTCGTCCCAAGTCCTGCGGTGGTAGGCTCGGATGTAATTTTTTAGTACCGCTCGCAAGCAGTAGTACCGCTACCCTTAGCAGTAGTACCCCTACCTCTAGCGGTAGTACCGTGAGGTCAAGCGGTACTACTGCTCCGACGGTTCTTATGGCCTTTTTGCCTCCTCGCTGTTGTTTTTTAAAGGGGTAGTACCGCCCTAGCGGTCGTACCGCTCCTTGGAGCGGTAGTACCGCTCTGTGCGGGTTGTGAGCATAACAGTTGGATTTTTCTCCACCTATAAAAGGGGGTCTTCTTCCCCAATGAACCTTATCCTTTGAGCTCGTGTTCTTCCCCCATTGTTGAACTTCTTCGAGCTTGCTATCTCTCAATCCCTCCATGGATTCTTGCTAGTTTTGGGGGGAAAAGAGAGAGGAGATCTAGATCCACACTTCCACCAATCACTTTCTCCTCTTTGCGAGGGGAACCCTTTGGATTTAGTTCTTGGAGTTCTTGGTGTTCTCCTTCTTGTTCTTCCTCTCTTTTCCCTCCCTAGCATTAGTTGCTTTGGTGGGATTTGAGAGAGAAGGACTTGGGCACTCCGTGTGCCCTTGCCATTGCATTTGGTGCATCGGTTTGAGTCCTCCATGGTGATACGTGGAAGTGAAGTTTGAGAAGCTTATTACTCTTGGGTGTTTGGGCACCCTAGAGCTTGTTCCTCTTGGGTGCCTTGGCGCCCTAGACGGTTGGTGTTGTTCGGAGCTCAATCATTATGGTGTAAAGCTCCGGGAAAGCGTCGGGGTCTCCAATTAGGTTGTGGAGATTGCCCCGAGCAATTTGACGGGTACCGGTGACCGCCCCCAAAGGTTGCCAAAGTGTACGGGTTCCGTGACCGCCCCCAAGGGTTGCCATTTGTACGGGTTTGGTGACCGCCCTCAAGGGTCCCTTAGTGGAATCACGGCATCTTGCATTGTTCGAGAGCGTGAGGAGATTACGAGGGCCCTAGTGGCTTCTTGGGGAGCATTGTGCCTCCACACCGCTCCAAACGGAGATTAGCATCCGCAAGGGTGTGAACTTCGGGATACATCGTCGTCTCCGCGTGCCTCGGTTATCTCTTACCCGAGCCCTTTACTTATGCACTATACTTCATGATAGCCGTATTGTTTCTTGTCATATATCTTGCTATAACCTACTTGTTTATCTTGCTTAGCAAAAGTTGTTGGTGCACATAGGTGAGCCTAGTTGTTGTCGGTTTTGTGCTTGACAAATTAACCGCTAGGTTTATTCCGCATTTGTTCAAGCCTAAACCGTAATTATTTTAAAAGCGCCTATCCCCCCCCCCTCTAGGCGACATCCACGATCTTTCACAAGCTTGTAAACATGCCATGTCGTTGTTGTTGTTTTATACTTTGTGAAAAAACTGCTAAGACTAGAATATGTTAAACCTGATGCTATGTTTGCTTGATGCCCCACTCAAATCCATGCTTGTTTTAGTATGTCCAATGATCATGTCTTGTTGTCCATGTTATGCTCTATCCATCCATGCCCTTATTTGCACTTATGGCCTGCTGTAGCTTATTTATTTCTTGCTCTCAAGTTGCTATAAATTTACGTGTCAGACTTTTATCAGCATGATCAATTTGGTGAAGCTTGTTGCTATTGATCCATGCCTCCTATGGAGTTTCTCCAATGGAGTTGTTTGATGTATGCTATGTCTATTACATGTCCATGATCTTTATATACTTAGTAGAGTTGATATGCTTGTTGTTTTGTGCCTCCGAAGGCAGCATCATGATGATGTTTTTGCCTTCCCAGATTTTGACTAAGTCTGGATAAATTTATTGCAACTTGCCATGCTTGTTTAAATGTGTTCCAGCAAGTTTTTGGGACTCTTCTAAGTTCACGCTTGTTAAGTATCATGTCTACTTCACATACATGCCTCTTGTTATCATGTTTGGGTGCTGTAGCATATATATACTTTGCTCCAAAGTTGCTATGTTGCTGTTTTTGGACAGCTTGTTGTATATCTTGTTTCGTGTGTATGTGTTGAACCGTTGCTCCGTTTGAGCTTGTCCTATATGAAACTTGTGTGATTTTGCATGTAGAAGCATAATATCATGTTGTTTTCATGTTTGGAGTGTGTTTGCTTGATGTTTGGGTGCATCTTGCATATATGCCATGCTTGTCTTGTTTTGCTCATATCTTCTAGGCCGTAGTTCCGAATTAAACAAACTTTATATGAAACTTGACTAGATTTTCGTGTAGATCATCTTGGTGCACGTTAACTTGCTGTTTAACTACTTTAACTTAAGGTTTGTTCAGATCTGGACCAATTTCAAAATGTGCATATGAGGACTTACCGGAATTGTTATATGTTGATTCCGGCCTCATTTAAACTTGTTGGGTGATGTTGTTTTTGTGTGCTTCATCCCTTGCCATGTTTTGCATCATATAGAATTGTCTTGCATCATACTTGGTTGAGCATCTTGTCATCTTCTTGAGTGGCGTGTTTACCGTGTTGTGTGCTTCTTCTCGCTAGTTCATATTCCGTTGTGTTCGTGAGGATTCATTCGACTACACGTGGTTCGTCTTCAAGGCTTCTTCTTCGTCTTCCTCATGGACTCATTCTTCTTCCTTGCGGGATCTCAGGCAAGATGACCATCACCTTGGATACCTTTACTATCATTGCCATGCTAGCTGTCTCGATGCTATCGGTGCTACCCATCATTTATTGTCAGCCTCTCCTTGTTGCCATGAAACCTCTAACCTTTGACACCTTCCCAGCAAAACCGTTGTTTGGCTATGTTACCCGCTTGCTCAGCCCCTCTTATAGCATTGCTAGTTGCAGGTGAAGATGAAGATCGTTCCATGTTGGAACTTGATGTTTTGGGAATATCACAATATCTATTATTATTATTATTATTATTATTAACACATATATACTTGGCAATGGGTGGAAGGCTTCGCCTTTTGCTCGGTGTTTTGTTCCACTCATGCCACCTTAGGAGCCGATAAACCGGCGTTATGTTCCTTGATTTTGCGTTCCTTACACGGTTGGGTATATGGGGACCCCTTGACAGTTCGTCTTTTAATAAAACTCCTACAGCAAGGCCCAACATTGGTTTTAATTTGCCTCATAATAACAACTTAATTAATTAATTAAATTGCATAGGGGGTTGCATCCCCGAGGATTCTTTTCTACATAGCAGGGGGGCCAGTGCTGATGGTGTTGGTCCCAAACGGGGAGACTGCAGGGCCACCACGGGGAAACTCGAGGTCTAGTATTTTCCTGTAGGCTCACCTATCCGGACGTGGCCTGAGACGAGATACACGCGGCTACTATCAGGGTGTCGGCACGCCGGGAGGTCTTGCTGGACTTGTTTTACCATTGTCGAAATGTCTTGTGCACCGGGAATTTCGAGTCTGATCGGGCCTTCCCTAAGATAAGGGGTAATATTATTATTATCTCTGCTGATCGTGAGAGCTTGTGATGGGCTAAGTTGGGACACCCCTGCAGGGTTATGATCTTTCGAAAGCCGTGCCCGTGGTTATGTGGCAGATTGAATTTGTTAATGTCCGGTTGTAGAAAACTTGACAGAGGATCCGAAGTAAAACACATATCGGTGTGAGTAACCGTGACTGTCTCTTTTCACTTTGAGAAGAGAACACGGTGGGGTTATGTTTGACTCGTAGGTAGTTCAGGATCTTTAGCGATAATTACTAGTTTGCGACCGTTTGTGTAGATGCTCATCTTATTCTTGTACTCGTAAGTTAGCCACCATGTTTTGCTTAGCCGCTGGTGCAACCTGACCACTTAACCTCTTCCTACCCATTAAGCTTTGCTAGTCTTGTTACCCATGGTTATGGGATTGCTGAGTCCTCGTGGCTCACAGATACTACAACAAAAGTTGCAGGTACAGGTTTCCGATGACTTGACGTGAGAGCGATGTCCTTTGTGTTGGAGTTCTTTCTTTTTCTTCTTCTTCTTCAGTCTTGGGTTAGGTTCCTGGTCGGCAGCCTAGGATAGCAGATGGATGTCGTTGTGTTTTTCATGTTTGCATCCGTAGTCGGATGTCTCGTGTTGATGTTGTTGTATTCATGTGACTTGTATGCATTGTTGTATCCCCCATGTATGTATGTAATGGTACGATGTAATGATATCAATCTTGCTAAGCGCTCGAAATGCGGTTGTGCCCCAATCACGTATGTGTCACGTGATCAGGATAGAATCACATCTTGGGCCTGACAACCCATCAAGAAAACCAAGCCTTAGGGCACGAGATGTAAGGCTGTTACCTCCATTGAGAGGAGCCTGAACTCATTAAACACCGATTGTTACACCTACGTCGTAGCTAGGCTCCACCCCTCTTTCCTATCCCTAGTACTCATTATCAGGATCGTAACCCCGACAGTGGCGGGATACGACGCCTGCGACGACCGAAGGCGGAGGTGGTTTCGGGAGCTCGCCGAGAACGACGTTATGGCGAGCAAAACGACCAGCGTTAGGCATCTACGACATATACGCGGGGTCACGAGCATGCTGTCGTGCTCAGTTGGCCACGATAACCCACAAGTATAGGGGATCACAACAATTTTCGAGGGTAAAGTATTTAACCCAAATTTATCGTTTCGACATAAAGGGAGCCAAAGAATATTTGCAAGTATTAGCAGTCGAGTTTTCAATTCAACCACACCTGAAGAACTAAATACCTGCAGCAGAGTGATCAGTAGCACATTAATATGATAGTTTGATAGCAGTGGTAGCGGTAACAACAATAGTAGTAACAATAGAAGTTTAAATTTGAATTTTTACTTAGGTTTTCATCCAGAAGCAAACAAGCTTAGCAAAATAGGATGACATGGCATCATTAGTTAGATATCACTGTAGCACAACTGAGTGTTACAAATCTTCTCCACTAAAAGAAATCTTGTCCCATGATTTAGGAGATAGACAGAAACAAAGCAGGGTATTCATCATGAAGATGATCCTCGCGTTCCCAAGTGGCTTCATCTTTAGAACGGTTCGACCATTGAACGCCCCCGTTTCAATCTTAGGTGTCTTTGCTCTATGACCGGAGGAGGTGCAAGGCACGTATTGTATTGTTGCTACTAAGGATAAAATAACGAGGTTTGAGCACATTGCTTGATCTTATTTCGTCAACATCATGTCATCTTGCTTAATGCATTACTTTGTTTGTCATGAACTTAATATTCGAGATGCATGCATGATTGCAGTCTTGGGGTGGAGTAATATTAATAGATGCAGTTGGATGTCAGTCTATTTGTTATGGACGTGATGTCTATATATATTAATTATGCCCTGGATGATCATCATAATTATGCGATTTTTTTATCAATTGCCCAATAGTAATTTGTTTATCACCGATGCTATTTACGAGAGTTATGCCTCCAGTGAACGCTATGCCCCCGGCTCCATTCACCTTTATATTAGAACATATCTTATAATTCCTCGTTGTTTTCTATTTTTATTTATTATATCCGTCACTACCAGATTTGATACTTGCAACGGGCTCGGCGGCGTCGTTGAAAGCCGCGGTTGAACTTGATGTCCAAGAATTTCGTGCGCCTCCCCAGCACTAGTTGCGCCTAGACGACATCATCTGCTCCTCTGCGCGGTCGAGCCTGTTCGCGCCGGTGCCTTCACCCCTTTCGTGCGCGTTGCTCCAGCTCTGTCGAGAGATGAGAAGGGACGAGATCGGGTAGGGAACGAGCAAAAAGTGAGAGGTGCTTCGGGAAGAAGATATCTTAACCTGTTTGGCATATCCACGCATAATAAGCCACAAAGACTTGAAATTTAAAGAGGTAAATACACCGGTGGTGCCTGAACTTGTCACCGATGTTCACTTTAGTGTCTGAACTTGAAAAATACATTGAATTGGTTCTAAAACTTGACATGAACGTGCGAATACGGTGCTAATTCTATCCATAGACGTAAAGCGCCATGACGTGGCACTGACATCGCGTGGGCCCATTTGTAGCTACGAAACAAAATTACTTGAGTACTATATATGACCCTATGACTAGTGGGCCCGCCTAGTTGTACGAAACTCTTGTACCGCAGTTGTAGCTACGAAACAAAATTACTTGAGTTTCTGGCTGAATATATTAGCCTTGAGGGGCCAGTTCTAAGATCGAAACTTGAGATAATTACAACTGCGGTACCTGTACTATCTGGCATGTAACAAGACGGTCATGGTACTCGTCGGTTGCTCCGATTCGGTCCTCAAATACAGAGAGACGCTCCAAAACGGTCCTTTGTACGTATCAAGCTACGAAGCAGGTCGGACGAGCGCCACATCATCACACGAGCTGGTCATCCGCACGGGTTCGGTTGGTAATTTTCGTCGAGCCCTGCCCAACTGGGTGCGTCCAACTTGAGCCCAACAACCGCCTGCGTCTTCCTCTCATGCCCCATGCGACGACGGCGTAAGACGGTGCAGGTGATCGCCGACATCTAGGCGACGAGAGTCGCTCATACCGGTGGGTGCTTGCACAACGGCGGTGACATTGTCGTTGCCCACCGTGAATGGAGGCGTGCGATCCTATACGGCGGCACAACAGTGCCCCGGTACCCATGTACGGTAAGATTTGACAAGCACGGGCATGTTACTATGTCGATTCTCATCTATACAGCGGCCCAACGGTGCCCCGGTACCCATGTTACACCATGGCGGGTGTTTGATGGACAAAATTTGAACTTTAATTTATGTTGGTTTAACAGATAAAGGCACTGATTTCTGTACAATCGAGTTCATCCATGGCGGATTTTTCATGGGCACCGATGGAAATCGGTCATATCTCAATGGTCGGAAGGTCTGTTACGATTATTGTGATAGCAGTGTTGCTTGTATGGAAATGTTGTATGAATTAGTAGAGAAGGTGGGTTATGAGACTGCAGGAAGAATTCAAATTTATTTGCTGCTGCCTGGGATGCAAATGAATGAAGATGGGCTCAGGTTGATTGCAAGCAATAAGGACACAAAATGCATTAGCAAGCTGGTGAGGGAAGGGCACAAATATCTGATGTTGTATCTTGTTCATGACGCCGCTTCTGGTGGAGGAGGATGGGCTCATGTGTTAGCAAATCCATGTACACGTACACCTGATGTGACCAATCCTATGAAGAGCAAGGTAAATGACAGTCTTGCCAAGGAGCAAAGCATTGTACTTGTTGGGGACAGCAGTGCTTCCATGTTGCGTGCATATGAGGAAAATGTAGAAGGCACAAGCAGGAGGACGAGAAGAGGGACAACCGAGGTAGAGGAGGAGTTATGTAGCGAAACTGATAGCGAAGACTCATATTATATTCCAGAAATAATTGACAGTGACTATGACCTCAATGATGGTAATGATGATTTGATCAATGAGGATGCAAAAGCTACCGGTGATGAGAAGAAAGGGACAAGGACAGGGAAGGAGCTAGGAGAAGATCCAAACTCCGAGGATGATAGTCTTGATCTGCCTGAATCAGATGATGATGATGACATCAAGTTCGATTTCAAACATTTCACCGAAGTTGATTTGAAGGAGCCGAAGTTCTATGTGGGGCAGGTTTTCCCATCTATTGCATTGATCAGACATGCCATTAGGGAGTATAGTTGCAAGGAGAGGCTGCAAATAACATTTCCCAAGAACGACAAGACAAGGATTGGAGCTGTGTGCAATGGTGGTTGCCCTTGGTATTTATATGCTTCATTTGACAATAGAACCAAGGGAATTCAGGTTAAAACATTTAAAGATGAGCACACATGTACAAAGAAGTGGAGTGTTAAAGCGTTCACTGTGAAATACATTGCTGCAAAGTATGTTGACAAGGTCAGAGCAGATGATAAGATTTCTTTAAAGGGTTTAGGAGCAATGGTGCAGGAACAGTGGAACATGAAGGTTCATAGGCAGAAGCTTTGGAGAGCAAGGAAAATAGCATTTGATATTATTTATGGTGATGATATTGCTTAGTACAACATGTTGTGGGATTATGCAGCTGAGTTAAGGAGGTCAAATCCTGGTAGTACTTTTTTGTTGCAAGTTGCCGATGATGGCCAATTCCAGAAGTGCTACTTTTCTTTTGATGCATGCAAGAGGGGATTCCTTGCAGCTTGCAGGCCTGTAATTTTCTTAGATGGTTGTCATTTGAAAACTCAGTTTGGTGGAGTTTTGTTAACTGCAATAGGAATGGATCCTAACGACTGCATTTATCCCGTGGCCTTTGCTGTTGTGCAAGTTGAAAACACAGAAGCTTGGAGATGGTTCTTGACTCTTCTTAAAGAAGATCTTGGCATTGTGGACAGCTCACTTTGGACACTCATGTCTGACAAGCAGAAAGTAAGTCACTTGCAGTTGTAATATATGATTTGGTTGCATTTCTTCATCTAGTACTACATGCTTCATAATTAGTAATTATTTAGCACTAAATCAATTTATTCACATCCAGGGTTTAATTAAGGCAGTGAGAGAACTATTTATAAATTCAGAGCATAGATATTGTGTGAGACATATCTGGCAGAATTTCACAAAGAACTTTAAAGGAGAAGTGCTAAAGAATCAATTGTGGAGATGTGCTAGAAGTACTACTCATGGTCAGTTTAGAAAGAACATGGACAGAATGCTAGTTCTTAGTAAGGAAGCTCATGACTGGTTAGAGGAGTTAGACCCAAAAACATGGGTAAGGGCATTTCAAAATGATTTCCCCAAGTGTGATGTATTATTGAACAACAATTGTGAAGTGTTCAATAGGTATATTTTAGATGCAAGAGAACTCCCCATATTGACCATGATACAGAGGATTAAAGGACAGATGATGGGCAGACACTATGGTAAGCAACTCGAGGCATTGAAATGGCATGGTACAATCTGTCCCAAAGTGAGAAAAAGGTTGCAAAGGCATATTGATGTTGCAGCCACATGTCATGCTGATCCTGCTGGATTGGGCATTTTCGAAGTGCAAGACAAAAACAGGCAGTTCAGTGTGGACATAAGGTTGAGCAAATGCACTTGCAGAAGGTGGGATTTAACTGGGATTCCGTGTTGTCATGCGGTAGCAGCCGCAAGATATGACAATATTCCACCTGAAACATTGGTCCACCCATGTTACTCCATTGAGACTCACCGCAAGGCTTATGAGCACATAATCTTGCCATGTAAAGATGTGAGTGAGTGGGAAAAAATGTATGGCAGACAAGTGCTTCCTCCCAAAATTAAAAAAAAGAAAGGTAGAAAGGCGAAGAACAGACGGCAACAACCAGAAGAGACTGAGGGTAGGGCAGGTAGGAAGGTTGGGAGGGGTGGATCTATTATCCATTGTAGCTATTGTGGAGTTGCAGGACATAACATAGGTGGTTGCAAAGATTTCAAATTAGGCCTAAAACCCAAGAGGAAGTTAAGAAAAAAGAAAGTAAGAGCGGAACCTGAAGTTTCCTCCTCTGATGAAGAATATGAGGCCATGACACAGGTAATATGACTGGCCACAACTTCCTTAATGCTAAATTGGTTTTTATATAACCAGGACATTACTAATTCATATTATTTATGTAATCAGGAGCAGAATATGCAAACTGAGGGTTTATTACAGCAGGAACCACCTACTTATGAGGCCGAGGTCATTACATCATTAATGGAAGAGGTATCTAATTGTTTTCATAATTTTTATTACTACCATGTAATTCATGACTGCAATCTTATTAATTTTTCTGAATTGTTGTAGACAAATGTTCCAAGCCAGATCATAGAACCACCTGATTCAGGCCCTTTACCTCCATCTGCTTTTATTGAACAAAATGTCCCAAGCCAACCCCCTGTTCAGCCAACAACTGCAACATCACAGGGAAATGTTCATAGAAAAAGAGAGGTGCTTGCACTGGCTAAACTTAGACTTGCTGCTGAAAAAAAGAGATTGCAGATCAGACAAAGTTTGATGCAGCTTTGAACAAGATCAGAGAGGAAGAGCAAAAGATTTTGCAAGCTGAGGAGAAAAGGAAACAAGAGGCTGCAGCAAAAAAAAGAGATTGAGGAGAAAAAGAAAGCTGTGCTGAGAGAAAAACAGTTGCCAGCTGAAGAAAAAAGAAGAGAAATTGAAGAAAGGAAGAGAAAAAGGTTGGCTGAGCAGCAGGAGAAGAGGGCACTTGCAGAGGCCAAAAGGAATGCACTGCAAGTTTAAAAGATGCAAGCAGAGGAAGCAAGACAGATGAAGGCTGCAGAAAAGAAAAGAATTGCAGATGAAAAGATAAAGAGAGCTGAAGATTCACTAGGAATAGAAGAAATGCAATTTCTTATGATGCAACAGGATGAACAGGAGAGAATTAGAGGTTGCAAAGATTATCTTGCTCAAGGGGAGAATTCAAGGCAACAGGCATGTGAGAAGCAAAATCTGCAGCAAGATACATCCAGGACACAAGATTGGGAAGAGAGAAAGAAACAAGCAGAAGAATGGAACAGAGCAGAAGCACAAGCTGATGAAGGAAAGAAACAAGCCATGGAAGAAAATCTTAGGTTGGCTAGTGAGAAACAAAGGCATTCTGAATGCCATGCAAAGCAGAGCACTTTGGAGCAGCCACATCAGCCAATGAGACCTTACTTCAGTCAGGCCAGGACAGGTTTTAAGAAACCAAGAAAAAGCAGCATGTTTGATATATTTAGGGAGGAGAGGATATAAGCATTTGACACATATGAAGTAATGCGTGTTTTCTTTTTGTTAAGTTGCAGAACTCCTTTATTTGCTTTCATGAACCTGTTAAATGTTGGTCAGACAGATCATGTTATGTTCAGGCCAACCTTGTCAAACTGAATGCTTTTCAGTGAAACAAACATATTAGCCCCTGTTCTATTGTGTCCAACCGATTATTTGGGCATATGATTTCTGCTCTTTCTCTATTCTGTATGGAAACAAACATGTTTTATCAAGTTGCCAAACTGCAAACTTGCTGCAATTCCAGTAAATTTTATACAACATTCACAAGATATCAAACTGCACTCAGAAGTTACCAAACTTCATTTCATAACATCGTCGTTTGACTTCATTACATAACTGACCATACTAGTAGTGCATATACCTTCCCAGGACAAGTTAACACAAGTGAAAATGATAGCATAAACCTTCCCAGCAAAAGGAAGCATAGAAACTTCATTACATACCATGCCAGTTTGGCAAATTGACACTTCTACTTGATACAATGACATCCTAGTTCACTAGGAGTAGCAATTTAGATAGAGATGTCGGCGTCGCCAGGCAACTTGTCCTGCGGTGGACCAGCCGACCTGATGCCCATACCCGTCGGCTTCACGCAGCAGTTCTTCGCAAGGACGTCCAGCGGCGCCGTCGGTCTCCAACTGCCGTCGCCAGGAGCACGTGGCTGCTGCAGCGAGTCTCCAACAAGACCACCGCTTACATGCGAGCGAGGAGCACCGGGCGGAGGCACGGGACACCGCGATGCCACACCTCCTGGGGAAGTACCTCCCCACAAGCCCGACCCCGCCACGGGTGCGATCCCCAACCTCGTCGCGGCTGATCGGGGCGCGCGGGGGG
>LR738709.1:132999673-133069239 GCA_902687465.1 Secale cereale
GGGGGGGGGAGGCGACGGTGTTGCCGACGCTTGCAGAGGATTTGGGATTTAGGGCTGAGGTCGAGTGGGGAATTTTGGGCTACCAGTTCGTAGCCCATCTGGTGTAATTGGTTCGGCTCGACCAGCCCGCGCACTGACGTGGCAGTAGTCTGGCCTGCTCGCGTACAAGAAGCGTAGCTTGATACGTACAAATGACCGTTTTGGAGCGTCTCTCTGTATTTGAGGACCGAATCGGAGCAACCGACGAGTACCAGGACCGTCTTGTTACATGCCAGATAGTACAGGTACCACAATTGTAATTATCTCTCGAAACTTGTTCGGTTTGCTGGCTAGCGCGAGCAGCGTGCAAGCGTTAGGCTGCTGGTGTTCGGTCTCTGTTTGGCTCCTTTTTCAATTTTTTTGCCAAGGTACTTGACAGGCGGGCCCACTAGCCATAGAGACATTTACTATTCAAGTAATTATGTTTCGTAGTTTTAAGTGGGCCCCATGTCATGTCTGTTCCACATCAGCCGTATACGGTGCCACCTCGACGCACTTTACGTCTACAGGTGTGATTAGCACCGTATTTACACGTTCGTGCCAAGTTTTAGAACCAGTTCGACGTATTTTATAAGTTCAGGCATTAAATTAAACATCTGTGGCAAGTTGAAGCACCATGGGTGTATTTATCTCAAATTTAGAAGTCAAACTAAGCAAATTTCGAGCGGAATCTGTGTTTGGCTTCCATATCCACGCCCCAAAGAGGTGGAGACTTGACGGGCCCGATAAGGCGCAAGCGAAAACCCTCGCCTAGCCTTTCCCTGCACGCGGCGTGGGGGCGTATTTATTCGCGAACGAGGTCGAGATGCGGGCACTCGCGGCCGCAGCAGCAACTGCAGTAGTGGCGGCGCCTACCCCCGCGCGACTCCTCCTCGTCTCCGCCCGCCGCGCTGCTCCGCGATTCGGTGAGTCCTCGCTTCTCCCGCGACTTCTCCTCCTCCCCCAAATCCCTTCCGGTTCCACCCCGCTCCAGCCGTTCATAGCGCCGCGCGGTCCCCGCGTCGCCCGGAGTCGCGAGGTCCGATTTGGCATCAGAAACCCGAGGGGTCATGGGTTTGAGTTTGGTAAGGTTTTGGGTTTAGGGTCCGCGCCTGCGAGCTTCGAAGATTTACAGGGAATGGCGGATTGTCTACTGGACCTTTTGCGTGGTTTAGAGTGTACGGTGCTTGAGATGTTTGATTTGAATTTAGTTTCCCATGGTTCCGGTTTATAGCACTCTAAAGTAAATTTGTTGTGCACGAATCTGCTAGTCGGCGCATGGGGGTCATGCGAATTTACCCACAGCTTTTGGAATTGGGGATGAAAAAGGCTGTAGTTCGTTCTGCACTCTGCTCAAGCTTAACTTATGACATGCTAGGTTGAAATTATAGCCTGTGGATTCGTGTCCGATGATGCATATTTCACTTCATAGTGTCCTGCTTTTTTGGCCCAATTTCGGCCTTGTTGCTTATCTTTGTGCTGCCTATCTAGCTAGGTCATTGTAGAGCATCTCCCTTCACAAGGTTACCGAGGAGCGCCTGCTACGCTTCCACCATCATGGGAGACGAGACCTCCACTTCTGCCTCAGGCTCGGCCCAGGAACCTGCAGCACCGGTGAGTATTGGATTGCTGTTTCTGGAGATGATTATGTTGTGCCTGTTTTGCCTGTATCTACTTGATTGAGATGTTGACGACTCGAACATATTGCTAGTCTGTGCAGGGAGCTGGGAGTGTCAAGCAGCAGATCTCCAACTTAGTGGCTCTGTCACTCCGTGCGACAGTGCCTGAAGTGGATGTAGAACCGATAGTTGAAGTTTGCACGGGAAAGTTTGGTGACTACCAGTGGTATGTTGCCTGTGTGTCTATTTTATTTGATGATCTGGACACCTGCAAATCCTGTTCATGTTAGCATCCCTTCAATGTGCTCATCAAGAAACTGCATCTAATCTGTATGCAGCAACAATGCAATGGGATTGTGGTCAAAAGTAAAGGGATCCGGGACGAGCTTCAAAAACCCCAATGCAATCGGACAGGTTAGAACGATCCTAATCTCTGGAGTGCTGGTTGTTTACTTCAAGAAGATCTCACGGAGTAGGAGGGTTCTTCGATAGGTGCCACTACCATTATTTCCTTGTTCACTCATTTCAACCTTTTCATACATGCTGATTTTTTCACAGGCGATTGCTAAGAACCTGCCTGTCTGTGATGTCATTGAATCAGCCTCTGTTGCTGGTCCTGGTTTTGTGAATATTGTCTTATCCAAGAGCTGGGTTGCTAAGGTCTGCCTGAGATTGTTTTACCTGCAAGCTTTGCATTCATTCATTGATACTGCAATTCCTTTCTGCTAAGCACCAATGAACTACATTGTTGCAGAGAATACAAGATATGCTTGTGAATGGTATCAAAACTTGGGCACCAATTCTGCCAGTTAAGAGGGTAGTGCTTGATTTCTCATCTCCTAATATTGCAAAGGAAATGCATGTTGGGCATCTAAGGTCAACAATCATCGGAGACACCTTAGCACGCATGTTTGAATTCTCAAATGTTGAAGTTCTCCGACGCAATCATGTGGGAGACTGGGGTACACAGGTAATAGATTTGGTGCTATGACCTTTAGGTACTTTAATACTTGTTTTTTTTTCTGGTGAAAAATACGTGCACAAACATATGACCCCTTAATCTGTTCAACCCTTTTGGTTCATAGAGAATGTTGTAATGCACATAAATTCATCCTTACTTTTTCCTGGGTGTGGTTATGAACTTATGATTTTTGGGCCTCCATTCATTTCCAGTTTCATGTACCTTTGACACATTGACACATTAAAATGTTCAGTTGGTGGTATTTTCCCTGAGATCTACTACTACCTATTACACTACGATGTGCTCTATTCATTTGCTGCAATGTGCACTACTTTCTGTACTTTGGTAGTTTGATAAACTAGAGCTTGTTTCCACTTCACAATCTAATTGGATTTAATTTGTTTATCCAAATGCTACTGTGTTTTCCTTTTAACTCTTTGATTGCTCTTTGATAACATTTTATAACCTTGTAATTATTAGATGTACTATTAATATCTAAGCTTTCTTATCTACTACCTCCGCCCAGAATTAGTTGACGCTCAAGTGGATGTATCTAGCACTGAAATAAGTATTTTGTAATATACTAGCAGTTGAAGTTATACTTGATCGAACTATTTTGTGCCGTGCTGGAGAAATCGGAGTCTTGGTATATTGCATTGGCAGAGATATCTACTTCTGCTTGTTCTGTAGGCACCAGTAACTGTAAAATTTACTTGCTTATATGGAGGCCTTCTAAGTTGAATGAATTTCTGCTTCGTGTACTAAACAATGTTGGTCTTTGTTCATGCAGTTCGGAATGCTCATAGAATTTCTATTTGAAAAGTTTCCGAATTGGGAGGAACTTGGCAGCCAGGCTATTGGTGACCTTCAGGTATGGTGTTGTTCCATGCATTGTGCTTATTTTGCCAAAGTCAAAAGAAGTGCTTACTCCCTCCGTCCGGAAATACTTGTCATCAAAATGAATAAAAGGGGATGTATCTAGATGTATTTTAGTTCTATATACATCCTTTTTTGTCCATTTTGATGACAAGTATTTTCGGACGGAGGGAGTATTTAACATCGTGTTCTCTGATTCATAAATAGTCATATATTAATTTAGTTATTTGCTGCAGGTTTTCTATAAAGCATCCAAACAAAGATTTGATGAAGATGCAGAATTTAAAGATAGGGCTCAACAAGCTGTTGTTCGATTACAGGTAAGTTCACCTTCTTGCATGTGGAGTCTGGGAAGATTGTGGTTTTTTCATCTAACCTCTAAGCAATAACACACTGTAGGGAGGGGAGGAGAAGTATCGTGCTGCTTGGAAAAAGATATGTGAAATCAGCAGGACCGAATTTGACCAGGTTTACAAGCTCTTAGATGTACAACTTGAAGAAAAGGTATTTTCTTTTACTGATCTATAAAGTTTGCTCAATAAAGTATCGACGGAATGTAGCTACAACCTGATTTTTTGTAATGTTGAAACCAACACATCTGTTTCTTGAATGTTATCCATCATAATATCCTTGTTGTATGCAAATTGCAACATGAACTTTTGTATTTTCTTGAACTGAAACTTGTGCAATGTTTTTAGATTAGCAGTTTTGCTCAAAGTTTTTTTTTTCTCCCACTTGAATCATGATGAAGAACGTGCCGGTAGTCAAATATTAAATCTTAGTTTATTCACCCTGGCATATTTTCTCATTGTCATGGATTTCCTAGCAGATCCAAAATTTACAATTGCTGCCAAGTATTACAATCTGGCTTCACTTATTGGTTGTTATGGATCCTTTTGCTTTAGAAATTTAATAAACCCCTGTCTTTTGGGGCCAATTTCTTCCGCTTAGCATATTACCATGCAATATTTCTTGAGACATTTGCAAGACTTAAGAAATTCCTTTTTGTTGTGTATTTGTTGATGCCATTTTTTTTGCAGCACTTTATACTTTACTTTATCATCCAAAATCACTCTGATCAAAGCAACTGTGTCCCTTTGTGTTCAATCGCTTGAATGTTTATATACATGCTATCTGTCTGTTCCCTGGAAGCAACCAAAAGGTTATTGATTTATGTTAAATCGGTGAGAAACGAAGCTAACCTACCCACTTTTCAGGGGGAGAGCTTTTATAATCCTTATATTCCGCAAGTTTTGGAGAAATTGAGTAGCCAAGGTTTGATCGAGGAAAGTGAGGGTGCTCGTGTCATATTTATTCAAGGTCATCAAATTCCTTTGATAGTGGTTAAAAGAGATGGTGGCTTCAACTATGCCTCGACAGACTTGGCTGCTCTTTGGTTAGTAGCTAAATAATGCATGATTTTCCCTTTATATCTTTCTGGGTGCCTATTTAGCCGTTTTCTGTAGAAGCAAAGCGGATATCTTTCATAGTTGATGCAGTCTAGTTTGTGCAGTGATGGATTTTGTGAACTTACACCTTTTCTTCGTCCTTGCTTTTATAAGGTACCGGCTTAATGTTGAGAAGGCGGAATGGATAATATATGTAACAGATGTTGGTCAGCAGCAGCACTTTGATATGTTTTTCAAGGCATGTACAAAGTGCCATTTATCTTTACCAGAAACATGTTATTGCAATATTGATGCTAGTAATTCTTCAGATCAAGAGAACCGTTTTTTATCTTCATTCCATATTCTGCATTGAATTTCATTTTACATATTGTTTTTGTCTCAGGCTGCTAGGATGGCTGGTTGGCTTCCAGATCCAAAGGAAAAGAAGTTCCCAAAAACGAGTCATGTTGGGTTTGGCCTTGTTCTTGGAGCAGATGGCAAGCGCTTCCGAACTCGTAGTACTGAGGTTGTTCGGTTGGGAGACCTACTTGATGAGGCTAAATCTCGAAGTAAATCAGAACTTCTCCAGCGTCTCACTGAAAATGGTAAGCTGCACTCTTATACAACTCTGTTTTGTTTTCTTAGCAGTCTTATGATCATGGTTTTGTTCAGGTAAAATTGTTGACTGGACTGAGGAGGAACTAGAGAAAACTTCAAAGGCAGTAGGATATGGCGCTGTCAAGTATGTACCTGTTTTTCTTCTTTTATGAGGACAATCATGTTGGACTGAAGTTGAACAATTAAACGTTTTTAATCCTAAATTGATTTGTATACTCATGTTTTCTATCTTCAATACAGGTACGCGGACCTGAAGAACAACCGACTGACTAATTACACGTTCAGCTTTGATCAGATGCTAAGTGACAAGGTATTTTCAAACTAAGTATTTATTCGCTGAATTATTTTGCAGTCTTGGTTTCTTCACCATTTATTTGTTCTCAGCTACTGTAACACCATATACTTGCTTAAAATACTCCACTGTTTTGTGGACGGATCGACGTCTTTACTCTGCTCCGCATCAAGTTTTGTACTGTATTTATTTTGTCTTTCTGTTGCTGGCATTATTACTGTATCGCCTTTCTTTTGCATGAACAGAACTTTTATTCTGACCTCATCATCTTTTTGCTCACTCTCCCTAGTTGTTATTTACATCCTTATTCCCTTTGTGAACAGGGAAATACCGCTGTCTATCTTCAGTACGCTCATGCTCGTATCTGCTCCATTATTCGAAAATCCAACATGGATGTAGAAGAGCTAAAAGTGGTAAACACTTGTTAGCTTTTCGTGTTTATGCTGTCAATTATATAAAATCACCATGAAATTCTTTCGGCCATTGGAAATGGATTAAATTGTTAACTTTTTGTTCTCAGAGTGGGAATATTTCTCTTGCTCATCCAGATGAGCGTGTCTTGGGACTGTATCTTATCCGTTATGCAGAGGTATGATTGTCGCCGCAACTAAATCTATTCATTTGATCCAGCGCCACAACTGTAGTCTGCTAATATTGTTGAACTGTGAGCAGGCACAGTGATTAGTAAACATTTGATTGTGCTAGTTGTTTTGGGCGCAAATAAAGCGTGTTACACACAATGTGATCAATACATTTTACTTCAACCCCCTTTGCCCTAGGCTATGAGAAGGTAGTTTGCTGTATCATATGACTGAAGTGCCAATTATTTGTAGACGCATGGTAGCTGTTTGGATGACTTGGCTGTGAGTCAACAAAAAATTGTACATCTTATTTCCTCCCCTCATTTTCTGTCCTTTCTCCCATTCCTGATGGACCCATCCCAGGCTAGGTCTCTCTGCCATAGTTTTAAAGATGGGACTGGGTAGTGAACTGGTCAAAGCCGGTTTGCCCGTCTAACCACTGGCTTAACCAGTTCGATGCGGTTATATTATATAGATTCTTAAGTACTCCCTCCGTATCAAAATATAACGTCTTACATTTTTATACAGGAGTATGTTTGAAGGAAATCTGACTTCATATGCGTTAGGAAACTCGTTTTATAGATAATACTTGCCAAATTCGACATGAAATCAGAACAACCCGGTTTATGGGCCATGGTGCTCTTGTGGGGTGGATTTATTAGGAGGTCATGAGTTAGAATCAAGGAGAAATACTAGGCTCCTCGCACTGGCACGGTGTCTGTCATGTAAAGCTGTAAATCCCCTTGAGCTCCACGTTTGCCTACCTCCCCATTCCTGGACGTGTGAAAAAATTAGATTGGTGGTTAAGTGTCGACTGAGCCACGTTCTCTGGTGAAGGCATCTATGATAAGGATGGCACTGTCTGCACCATGTGCCTCCACATCAAGTGCGTAGAGTGCCGCACCGAGTATGTTGCTCGCTGGTTTGTGGCTTGTTCCGACCAGTCACCTAGTAAAGCATTGTGGCACTTCTATTTTCAAGTTATTCCTGTATGTTACTATATGCATCAGCAACTAATACCATTAGTGAGGAGTATGGCTTAATTAAATGTGATCTTGACCTCCTTTTGTATTGATTTGTTACGTGCTTCTGTCTGTGTCAGATTGTTGAAGAGGCATGCACCAATCTCCTTCCCAGTGTTCTGTGTGAATACCTATACAACTTATCCGAAATGTTCACAAGGTTCTACACAAACTGCCAGGTATACTTCTATCTAATTCCATGGCTTAAATTATTCCAAGTGAAAAAATGGCAGCAGCTTCCACCTACTAGGTGTTAAAGCACCAGCCTCCCATTTCACAGCGACAACGCCTAGCACCTTTTAGCACATGAGATATAACCGCTATCTTTGTCAAACTCACAGGTTGTTGGGTCACCGGAGGAGCCAAGCCGGCTGCTGCTTTGCGAAGCGACGGCGGTCGTCATGCGACAATGCTTCCAGCTGCTTGGTATCACACCGGTTTACAAGCTGTGATTGGCCAGAGTCTGATCTTTTACATCATACATTTGTTTCCACACAAGCCCGTCTCCATGGCTACAGTTTTCGTCCTTGTAACGTAGTTGGCACCACTAACATATGCTCGAGTCAGATTGCCCCATTTGAGAACTGAAGCATCTGGTATTCTGGTTGAAACCACTATGTAGCGAAGGATAGTCGAAACATGTTTGTTTTTTGGCCTGCCCTTTTTGTCATCTACTATCGTGCCTCGCCCTCAAGTGCGTGCAACCAGGCTTTGATTGAGTTGAGCGCAACACGGGTTGTGTTGCAGGCCCCCATTAGCTCGGATGGGGCCACTAGCTGAGCGCAACACGGGTTGTGTTGCAGGCCCCCACTAGCTCGGATGGGGCCACTAGCTCGGATGGGGCCAGTAGTGTGTCGATGCAGTGAGAACCAGGGTCTCACAAGCATGGGCCACGATGGTGTTGTTGACGCTCACCGGCAAAACCACCACCCTAGGAGAAGAGTCTTGTGACACTATTGACAACGTCAAGGACTCAAGGCCAAGAATGCAAGGCTTGCAGGCCACTACGCTACAATAGTTTTTTCTGTGGGTGTTGCTCCGACAAACCTCCCCTTCATGTCATCCTCCCGGCAAGACTTGCTGGGCCTTCCTGCAGCGACGCCTAACAGCCGACTACAGCGGTGCTGCACAACTACTACCCCTGCCATGGCCTATGGGGCCGCGTGGGGGATGCAGATGACTTGCATGGACGCACAGACTTTTTTTACGGGCTTTCAAGGACTGTCACATGTGGAACAGTTTAATTGGGATTAAGGGGAGGAAGGGCTCACCCTCCCTGAAAATCAGGGGTCGGAGAAGTTAATTAGCACTAAGGTCTCCGTAAAAGTCCGTTATTTGCCTGTGAGTGTAGGATTATTGTACCAGGAGTGACACCTTCCCCCCTGTCATGATAAAAGGAGTGCGTAAGTAAAGCATACCACTGCATCTAACAAGACAAGACGTCTATGCCGCGGCAAGGGGATGTAGTGCCACATACCCTTGCATTTAATGTGCATTTAATGCGGTACGTATATTCCATCCATTGCGATGACCCCTTCTATGACTATAAAAGAGCGCCTGGGCTATGTAGTAAGTTGTTCGATTCCTAGAGAGTTCATGCTAGCGTATAGCAGGATGTAAGGTTTTACGCTTCCGAATGACCCGAACTTGGTAAAATCATCATGTCATAGAGTAAACCTCGAGTGTGTTAACGCCCCAACATAAACCGAAGAGGGGGCGTCTCTTGTCCCGGTGTTCTGTTTTGCACACACAACATAACGCAAGACAGCCGAGCGCGACGCAGGCTGTGTAGACCTTGAGCGTAACATGAGTCAGAGCTTGACCACAACATTGGCAAGCAATGCAAATGCAAGACAGCCGAGCGCGACGCAGGCTGTGTAGACCTTGAGCGTAACATGAGTCAGAGCTTGACCGCAACATTGGCAAGCAATGCAAATGCAAGACAGCCGAGCACACGGCTAACAGCACATTGCAACAGCCAGAAAACGCTGGGACGGCTGGGAGGTGTTTGCAGCGCGAGCTGAACATGGATGTTGCACGCCCCCCTCCCCATGTTGCAACTGCAAATGTGGGGCAGCTCCTTTGTCGATGCTGGTTTTCTCGTTTCGTTTGAACAACGAAGCAGCAGTCTTGTGTTGACGTGTTGTGGTGCCCGCGGTCGTGCGGCTATTTGTGTGATGTATCTGTTGTGTTGGGTCCCACTTGCTGGGTTGTTTCGAGGCAACGAGCTGCTGTGTGCTCAAGTTCGGCCTAGTTAGGCGCCCTCGGTCGGCGTAGCCACGGCTGCCGAGCTGCGAGACAGGCATTCCTACCGGAAGGGAAGGCGAGCTGGAACAATCTAAGCCGCGTCCTTGTTTCGGACACGTGCGTATCACCAGGCTCATCCCGACGTGCCGCATTGAGCACGTGTGTTCTTGCTGTGGCCTGGTCGAAAGACACAACGCATGCACGTGCCCCACGCCTCTCACACGGCTTGGGTTCTCGCCTGTCCGGTGCTCGACGGAACACTACATATACGCGAGCGCTCCTAGGCTCCTAGCCACCCCAGTTCATCGCACTTCACTGCAGTCCCGGCTCTCGACAGACTCCTCACTGCTGCTTCTGCTACTGAAAAGAGAGGGTTTTCTCAGCGCCGCTCGCTCCTGAAAGAGGGACAGAGAGAAGAAGACGATGGCAACAATGGTCGTCAGAGGCGCCAGGATGCCTGCTGCTGCACGGTCGTCGGCGGCGGGGAAGAACAAGAAGCTCCGGAAGCCGTACACGATCACGAGGCCGCGGGAAAGGTGGACCGACGAGGAGCACGAACTGTTCCTCCACGCCCTGCACATGTGAGTCGCCCTTCTCTCCCTCGATCATCTGCTCTTTCCTCTGCCTGTACCTGGAGCTCTGAACTGACGAGAAGCTTTCCATTTTGTTTTCCTCTTGGCGGGGCTGCAGATTCGGCCGTGACTGGAAGAGCATCGAGGCCTTGGTGGCGACCAAGACGAGCGTGCAGATCCGCAGCCACGCGCAGAAGCACTTCCTCAAGGCCCAGAAGCTCGGCCGCGGGTCGTGCCTGCCGCCGCCGCTCCACCCTCGCCGCGCCGCGGCCCTCCACCCTGACGCCGACGTGCTGGTGCCGAGCATGGACTGGGCATGCGCCTCGCCTGGATCCCGCTGGCCGGACCTGGACGCGCCGGGCGCACGAGAGTGGCCGTCCGCTGGTGCCCTGCACCTGCAGGACGAAACCGTTGAGCTCCCACTGTCTCCCCACGACCTGCGCTTCGCTCTGGTCTACCGGTTCGTGGGCGACGTCTTCGCCCCCGACGCGGCTGTCCCGGTCGATGCGCAACTCCAGAGGCTTCAGCTGCAGGGCGTCGACCCCGTCGTCGTGGACACGGTGAGCACTTCACATGCACATTGCCATATTCTATCATCACCTCGCTGGCCCAATGTGTCCCATCTCGTCTAACCTATCCTTTCTCGTGCCTAATTTGAGCAGATCTTGCTGGTGCTAAGGAATCTGGAAGCGAACCTGTGTGCCTAGGACTCTGCGCGCGAACGTCATGGTTTCTTTCTTCATCGACAGAGAATTCGAAGCACGTTCGGTCACATGGATGGATGGACAGTTTTAGTTTCTTGGAGTTAGTTAGTTTTATGCAGAAAACTAATTGATGTGTAAAGGAGAACCATGTTCATGTAAGAAAAAGGAGTTAGTTTGAATTAGTCTTACTTCACTCACTTAGGCTATGTACAATGTTTGATATGATATGCTTTCGTATTCATTTCATACCATGTAGAGAAGATTAGAAAGAGCATGTTGTACGATAGATTACCTCTTGGTATTATCAGCATCACTCCTACAATCATTCAGTGATTAAAATGAAACCTTCTTTGTGAATGATTAAAATTAAACTAAGAAACGTGTGAATAAGGAAAATAAATCTCTTTCCGGAACAAAAAGGGAAAAGAAATCTCCCACGATGGTTAAGAATGCCATTTTTCGTATCAAGAGATTGTCTCTTCACTACGCAAGACCAATTTTATTTCTCCTTCTCTTCCAACTCAAACATTATGCAACAATTTTCTCTCCTTTTTCGTCCCTAATCCTAGGCGGCTAGGGCAAACCTTCCCCTCCAGCCTTCACCGACGAGTCCGCGGATTCGTCCCCCCTTTGTCTGCCGCTCCGACAGCTGGTGGCGGGGAGAGGAAACCCGGCGCCTCCGCTCCGGCTAGTAGTTGACGTTAGAGTATTTTAGTCATCGCGAGTGTGGCGTTCGGGCGGATGGCGGGTCTTCTTCTTCGAGTTTGTCTTTCGGGGTCCGATCCTCCTCGATTTCGTCGAACTGGACATAGTCGACGAAGCTCCGGAGTAGATTCCGGTCGTCTCCTTGTGGCGCCGAGGTTAGCGTTTCTCGTCACGTGGCGACATTTGGTGTTATGTGCTTCAGATCTATGCAAGGGATCCATGGCGACGACCGCGGCTACAGGGCGATGGTCCTTTCGGGCACGTGCACGAAGGCTTCTCAACTATCATTGACAAGGTCAAGCCGGCTCCGATAGGGGAGCGGCGACAACGACGCGTCAGTGGCTCATTCTGGCGACATCGGTTCGGTGGTCATACACTACTGCAAAATAGGCTAGCAGCGGCAGACGCAAAAAGTCCATCAGTGGTGGCGCGGTGGCGAAGGACGCCTGTCACTGCAAACATGTCACCAGTGGAGGACGCTCCGCCCGCCACTAGTAATGTTTGTACTAGTGGTGGGCCCTATTAAACAGCTGCTAGTTGTAGTGTTTGACGGGCCAAAAGAAAAAAAAGCGTTGGCATGATTTTTTTCTTTAGTTTAACAGTAATAGTAGTATCCTAGAGTTATATAGCACAGTTTAAGAACACACTAGTTTAACAACTCTCTTATGTTTAACGCTTACACATAACACTAATAACTACATATAACATATATGTTCAATGAAGTGATAGTATGATAAAACTATGCCTACGAACTCAGGATCAACATGGAGAACTGCCATGGTGACTGGGGTGTTGAACCACACACATGTCTCCCTCATCATCTTCTTCGCCAAGAAACATCATGAACGCCTTCCCAGCTTGCACCATTAATTATGTTGCAATCTCTATCCAACAAGGGCAACCTAATAGGTCCAGTGTGCCTCGTTGGTGACCATAAGGGTGAAGGGTATGCCATTTTTTAACATGGCTATCTTGGGTTCAAATGTAACCTCCACCTCCATGGGCACATGCGCCATATGCAGGAAGTCAACCCTTGCCCAACAAGGGATGCATTGAGCAAAATTAACAAAAGAACAACTAGACACTTTTTGGCACAACATTATATATGTGAGCAACTCATCAACCTTCCTAGAAAGTTGATTTAAAATGTGATGTCCTTTTTACAAAGTTCCCATGAAGATTTACGCAGATTTCCTTATAAGTGATAACCACCTGGTGGCACACACCTACCATGTTGTCGCCACACCGTGGGCATACATGGTTCATTGCCTACATTCATGTTGAGAAATTAAATAGAAACCACATAGTTCATGAGATCATTTATACAGTATAGTACAATCGGTGATAAAATAAGCATAGCAAATTATGAATGGACAAAAAAATTGGGCATGAATTTTATAAAAAATTGAAAACATCGACTGCCGGAAATGTGGCGGAATGGAAATTAATCAATGTTCCGCCAGAATTTGGCACTTATTTTGAAGCCCTACAAATTTTGAAGATATTGTTGGAGATATGCCCTAGAGGCAATAATAAAAGCATTATTATTATATCTCCTTGTTCATGATAATTGTATGTTATTCATGCTTGAATTGTATTGTACGGAAACAGCGATACATGTGTGAATACACAGACCACAATGAGTCCCTGGTAGGCCTCTAGTTACCAGCTCGTTGATCAACAGATGGTCACGGTTTCCTGACCATGGACATGAGATGTCAGTGATAACGGGATCACATCATTAGGAGAATGATGTGATGGACAAGACCCAAACTTGAGCATAACACGAGATCGTATAGTTCGTAATGCATAAGCTTTTCAGTGTCAAGTATTTATTCCTTAGACCATGAGGTTGTACAACTCCCGGATGCCGTAGGAATACTTTGGGTGTGCCAACCGTCACAACGTAACTGGGTGGCTATAAAGGTACGCATCGGGTATCTCCGAAAGTGTCTGTTGAGTTGGTACAAACCGAGACTGGGATGTTGTCACTCTGTATGACGGAGAGGTACCTCTGGGCCCACTCGGTAAGACATCATCATTATGAGCTCAATGTGACTAAGTGGTTAGTCACGGGATGATGGATTACGGATCGAGTAAAGAGACTTGCCATGACGAGATTGAACAAGGTATCGGGAATACCGACGATCGAATCTCGGGCAAGTACCGTACCGATGGACAAAGGGAATAACATACGGGATTGAGTGAATCCTTGACACGGTGGTTCATCTGATGAAGATCATCGAGGAACACGTGGGAACCAACATGGGTATCCAGATCCCGCTGTTGGTTATTGACCGGAGAGTGGTCTTGGTCATGTCTACGTGTCTCCCGAACCCGTAGGGTCTACACACTTAAGGTTCGGTAACGCTAGGGTCGTAGAGATAAATGCACGTGGAAACCCGAAAGTTGTTCGGAGTCCCGGATGAGATCCCGGACGTCACGAGGAGTTCCGGAATGGTCCGGAGGTAAAGATTGATATATGGGAAGTCCAGTTTCGGCCAACGGGTGATCTCCGGGGGTCACCGGGAGCGTCCCGGGACCACCGGAGGGGCCCCGAGGGTCCACCGAGTGGGGCCCCTAGGCCGCGAGGGGATGTGTACAGCCCTCTGGGCTGGCGCACCACAAGGTGGCCCACCTCCCCATGCGCCTAGGGTTAAAACCCTATGGGGAGGGGGGCCACCACTTGCCTTGGGGGAGGAGGACTCCTCCCTGGCCGCCGCCTGAAGGAAATATGCCCTAGAGGCAATAATAAAGTTATTATTTATTTCCTTATATCATGATAAATGTTTATTATTCATGCTAGAATTGTATTAACCGGAAACTTAGTACATGCGTGAATACATAGACAAAACAGAGTGTCCCTAGTATGCCTCTACTAGACTAGCTCATTGATCAAAGATGGTTATGTTTCCTAGCCATAGACATGAGTTGTCATTTGATCATCGGGATCACATCATTAGGAGAATGATGTGATGGACAAGACCCATCCGTTAGCTTAGCACTATGATCGTTTAAGTTTTACTGCTATTGTTTTCTTCATGACTTATACATGTTCCTATGACTATGAGATTATGCAACTCCCGAATACCGGAGGAACACTTTGTGTGCTACCAAACGTCACAACGTAACTGGGTGATTATAAAGGTACTCTACAGGTGTCTCCGAAGGTACTTATTGGGTTGGCGTATTTCGAGATTAGGATTTGTCACTCCGATTGTCGGAGAGGTATCTCTGGGCCCACTCGGTAATGCACATCACTATAAGCCTTGCAAGCATTGCAGCTAATGAGTTAGTTGCAGTATGATGTATTACGGAACGAGTAAAGAGACTTGCCGGTAACGAGATTGAACTAGGTATTGAGATACCGACGATCGAATCTTGGGCAAGTAACATACCGATGACAAAGGGAACAACGTATGTTGTTATGCGGTTTGACCGATAAAGATCTTCGTAGAATATGTAGGAGCCAATATGAGCATCCAGGTTCCGCTATTGGTTATTGACCGGAGATGAGTCTCGGTCATGTCTACATAGTTCTCGAACCCGTAGGGTCCGCACGCTTAACGTTTGATGACGATCAGTATTATGAGTTTATGAGTTTTGACGTACCGAAGGAGTTCGGAGTCCCGGATCAGACCGGGGACATGGCGAGGAGTCTCGAAATGGTCGAGATGTAAAAATCGATATATTGGACGACTATATTCGGACATCGGAAAGGTTCCGAGTGATTCGGGTATTTTCGGAGTACCGGGGAGTTACGGGAATAGAAGAGAGAGGCCAAAAGGAAGGAGGCGCGTGCCCCCCTTCTGGTCCGAATTGGACAAGGGGTGCAGCCCCCTTTTCCTTCTCCCTCTCCCCCTCTTTCCTTCTCTCCTACTCCGGAAAGGAAAGGGGAATCCTACTAGGACTTGGGAGTCCTAGTAGGACTCCCCACACTTGGTGCGCCCCCTCTAGGGCCGGCCTCTCCCTTCCTCCTTTATATACGGGGGCAGGGGGGCACCTCTAGACACAACAATTGATCTCTTGATCTCTTAGCCGTGTGCGGTGCCCCCCTCCACCATAGTTCTCCTCGATAAATATTGTAGCGGTGCTTAGGCGAAGCCCTGCGACGGTAGAACATCAAGATCGTCACCACGCCGTCGTGCTGACGGAACTCTCCCTGGACACTCGGCTGGATCGGAGTTCGAGGGACGTCATCGAGCTGAGCGTGTGCTAGAACTCGGAGGTGCCGTAGTTTCGGTGCTTGATCGGTCGGGCCGTGAAGACGTACGACTACATCAACCGCGTTGTTCTAACGCTTCCGCTTTCGGTCTACGAGGGTACGTAGACTCACTCTCCCCTCTCGTTGCTATGCATCTGGTAGATAGATCTTGCGTGATCGTAGGAAAATTTTAAAATACTACGTTCCCCAACAGTGGCATCATGTGCCAGGTCTATGCGTAGATGATATGCACGAGTAGAACACAAGTGAGTTGTGGACGATACTAGTCATACTGCTTACCAGCATGTCATACTTTGATTCGGCGGTATTGTTGGATGAAGCGGCCCGGACCGACATTACGCGTACGCTTACGCGAGACTGGTTCTACCGACGTGCTTCGCACACAGGTGGCTGGCGGGTGTCAGTTTCTCCAACTTTAGTTGAATCAAGTGTGGCTACGCCCGGTCCTTGTGAAGGTTAAAACATCACATACTTGACGAAATATCGTTGTGGTTTTGTATGCGTAGGTAAGAACGGTTCTTGCTAAGCCCGTAGCAGCCACGTAAAACTTGCAACAACAAAGTAGAGGACGTCTAACTTGTTTTTGCAGGGCATGTTGTGATGTGATATGGTCAAGACATGATGAGATATACGGTTTTGTATGAGATGATCATGTTTTGTAAAGTTATCGGCAACTGGCAGGAGCCATATGGTTGTCGCTTTATTGTATGAAATGCAATCGCCATGTAATTGCTTTACTTTATCACTAAGCGGTGGCGATAGTCGTAGAAGCAATAGTTGGCCAGACGACAACGATGCTACGATGGAGATCAAGGTGTCGCGCCGGTGACGAAGGTGATCATGACAATGCTTTGGAGATGGAGATCAAAAGCACAAGATGATGATGGCCATATCATGTCACATATTTTGATTGCATGTGATGTTTATCTTATTATGCTTCTTATTTTGCTTAGTTCGACGGTAGCATTATAAGATGATCCCTTACTAAATTTCAAGGTATAAGTGTTCTCCCTGAGTATGCACCGTTGCGAAAGTTCGTCGTGGCGAGACACCACGTGATGATCGGGTGCGATAAGCTCTACGTTCAAATACAACGGGTGTAAGCCAGTTTTGCACACGCAGAATACTCGGGTTAAACTTGACGAGCCTAGCATATGCAGATATGGCCTCGGAACACTGGAGACCGAAAGGTCGAGCGTGAATCATATAGTAGATATGATCAACATAAGATGTTCACCATTGAAACTACTCCATCTCACGTGATGATCGGACATGGTTTAGTTGATTTGGATCACGTGATCATTTAGATGACTAGAGGGATGTCTATCTAAGTGGGAGTTCTTAAGTAATATGATTAAATTGAACTTTAATTTATCATGAACTTAGTCCTCGTAGTATTAGCATATCTATGTTGTAGATCAATAGCTCGCGATGTTGCTCCCCGTTTATTTTTTATATGTTCCTAGAGAAAACTAAGTTGAAAGATGTTAGTAGCAATGATGCGGAATTGTTCCGTGATCTGAGGATTATCCTCATTGCTGCACAGAGAATTATGTCCTTGATGCACCGCTAGGTGACATACCTATTGCAGGAGCAGATGTAGACGTTATGAAATGTTTTGACAAAAGCTCGGTATGATGACCACTTGATAGTTTAAGTGCACCATGCTTTATGGCTTAGAACCGGGACTTCAAAAACGTTTTGAACGCCACAGAGCATATAAGATGTTCCAAGAGTTGAAATTAGTATTTCATACTCATGCCCATGTCGAGAGGTATAAGACTTCTGACAGTACTTTGCCTACAAGATGGAGGAGAATAGCTCAACCAGTGAGCATGTGCTCAGATTGTCTGGGTACTACAATTACTTGAATCAAGTGGGAGTTAATCTTCCAGATAAGATAGTAATTGATAAAGTTCTCTAGTCACTATCACCAAGTTAGTAGAACTTCGTGATGAACTATAATATGCAAGGGATGACGAAAGGAATTCCCGAGCTCTTCGCAATGCTGAAGTCGGCGAAGGTAGAAATCATGAAAAAGCATCAAGTGTTGATGGTTAACAAGACCACTTGTTTCAAGTAAAGGGCAAAGGGATAGAAGGGGAACTTCAAGAAGAATGACAAGCAAGTTGTCACTCCCGTGAAGAAACCCAAAGCTAAAACTCAAGCCTGAAACTAAGTGCTTCTACTGCAAAGGAAATGGTCACTGGAAGTGGAACTGCCCTAGATACTTGGCGGATAAGAAGGATGGCAAAGTGAACAAAGGTATATTTTGATATACAGATTTTTGATGTGTACTTTACTAGTGTTCATAGCAACCCCTGGGTATTTGATACCGGTTCAGTTGCTAAAATTAGTAACTCGAAACGAGAATTGCAGAATGAACAGAGACTAGTTAAAGGTGAAGTGACGATGTGTGTTGGAAGTGGTTCCAAGATTGATATGATCATCATCGCACACTCCCTATACTTTCGGGATTAGTGTAAAACCTAAATAAATGTTATTTGGCATTTGCGTTGAGCATGAATATGATATGATCATATTTGTTGCAATACGGTTATTCATTTAAAGTCATAGAATAATTGTTATTCTGTTTACATGAATAAAACCTTCGATGGTCATACACCCAATGAAAATAGTTTGTTGGATCTCGATCGTGGTGATACACATATTCATAATATTGAAGCCAAAAGATGCAAGGTTAATAATGATAGTGCAACTTATTTGTGGCACTGCTGTTTAGGTCATAATGGTGTAAAGCGCATGAAGAAACTCCATAGTGATGGACCTTTGGAATCACTTGATTATGAATCACTTGGTGCTTGTGAACCATGCCTCATGGGCAAGATGACTAAAACTCCGTTCTCCCGAACAATGGAGCGAGCAACAAATTTGTTGGAGATCATACATACAGATGTATGTGGACCAATGAGTGTTGAAGCTCGCGACGGGTATCGTTATTTTCTGACCTTCACTGATGATTTAAGCAGATATGGGTATATCTACTTAATGAAGCACAAGTCTGAAACATTTGAAAAGTTCAAAGAATTTCAGAGTGAAGTGGAGAATCATCGTAACAAGAAAATAAGAGTTTTTACGATATGATCGTAGAGGTAAAATATTTGAGTTAGCGAGTTTGGCCTTCAGTAAAAACAATGTGAAATAGTTTCACTACTCACGCCACCTGGAACACCACAGTGTAATGGTGTGTCCGAACGTCATAACCGTACTTTATTAGATATGGTGCGATCGATGATGTCTCTTACGGATCTACCACTATCGCTTTTGGGGTTATGCATTAGAGACAGCTACATTCACGTTAAATAGGGCACCATCTAAATCCGTGGAGATGACACCGTATGAACTGTGGTTTGACGAGAAACCTAAGCTGTCATTTCTTTAAGTTTGGGACTGCGATGCTTATGTGAAAAAGTTTCAACATGATAAGCTCGAACCCAAATCGGAGAAGTAAATCTTCATAGGATACCCAAAAGAAACTGTTGGGTACACCTTCTATCACAGATCCGAAGGCAAGGTCTTTGTTGCTAAGAGTGGATCCTTTCTAGAGAAGGAGTTTCTCTCGAAAGAAGTTAGTGGGAGGAAAGTAGAATTTGATGAGGTAATTGTACCTTCTCCCGAATTGGAAAGTGGAACATCACAGAAACAAGTTCCAGTGATTCCTACACCAATTAGTGAGGAAGCTAATGATGATGATCATGAAACTTCAGATCAAGTTTCTGCTGAACTTCGTAGATCAACCAGAGTTCGTTCCGCATCAGAGTGGTACGGCAACCCGGTTCTGGAAGTCATGTTACTGGACCATGATGAACCTACGAACTATGAGGAAGCGATGATGAGCCCAGATTCCGCAAAATGGCTTGAGGCCATGAAATCTGAGATGGGATCCATGTATGAGAACAAAGTGTGGACTTTGGTTGACTTGCCCGATGATCGGCAAGCCATCGAAAATAAATGGATCTTCAAGAGGAAGACTGACGCTGACGGTAATGTTACTGTTTACAAAGCTCGAATTGTTGCGAAAGTTTTTCAACAAGTTCAAGGAGTTGACTACGATGAGACTTTCTCACCCATAGCGATGCTTAAGTCTGTCCGAATCATGTTAGCAATTGCCGCATTTTATGAAATCTGGCAATTGGATAACAAAACTGCATTCTTTAATGGATTTATTAAAGAAGACTTGTATATGATGCAACCAGAAGGTTTTGTCAATCCTAAAGGTGCTAACAAAATGTGCAAGCTCCAGCGATCCATCTATGGACTGGTGCAAGCATCTCGGAGTTGGAATATACGCTTTGATAAGTTGATCAAAGCATATAGATTTATACAGACTTGCGGTGAAGCCTGTATTTACAAGAAGTGAGTGGGAGCGCTACAACCTTTCTGATAAGTATATGTGAATGACATATTGTCGATCGGAAATGATGTAGAATTTTTTGGAAAGCATAAACGAGTGTTTGAAAGGAGTTTTTCAAAGAAAGACCTTGGTGAAGCTGCTTACATATTGGGCATCAAGATCTATAGAGATAGATCAAGACGCTTGATAAGACTTTCGATGAGTACATACCTTGATAAGATTTTGAAGTAGTTCAAAATGGATCAGTCAAAGAAGGAGTTCTTGCCTGACTTGTAAGGTGTGAAGTTGAGTAAGAATCAAAGCCAGACCATGGCAGAAAAATATAAAGAGAATGAAAGTCATTCCCTATGCCTCAGCCATAGGTTCTATAAAGTATGCCATGCTGTGTACCAAACATGTTGTGTACCTTGCCATGAGTTTGTCAAGGGGGTACAATAGTGATCCAGGAGTAGATCACTGTACAGCGGTCAAAATTATCCTTAGTAACTGGATGACTAAGGAAATGTTTCTCGATTATGGAGGTGATAAAGAGTTCGTCGTAAAGGGTTACGCCGATGCAAGCTTTGACACTAAATCCAGATGACTCTAAGTATCAATCTGGATGCGTATTGAAAGTGGGAGCAATTAGCTAGAGTAGCTCTATGCGGAGCATTGTAGACATAGAAATTTGTGAAATACATACGGATCTGAATGTGACAGACCCGTTGACTAAACTTCTCTCACAAGCAAAACATGATCACACCTTATTACTCTTGGGTATTAATCACATAGCGATGTGAACTAGATTATTGACTCTAGTAAACCCTTTGGGTGTTGGTCACATGGTGATGTGAACTATGGGTGTTATTCACATAACGATGTGAACTATCGGTATTAAATCACATGGAGATGTGAGCTAGATTATTGACTCTAGTGCAAGTGGGAGACCGAAGGAAATATGCCCTAGAGGCAATAATAAAGTTATTATTTATTTCCTTATATCATGATAAATGTTTATTATTCATGCTAGAATTGTATTAACCGGAAACTTAGTACATGCGTGAATACATAGACAAAACAGAGTGTCCCTAGTATGCCTCTACTAGACTAGCTCATTGATCAAAGATGGTTATGTTTCCTAGCCATAGACATGAGTTGTCATTTGATCAACGGGATCACATCATTAGGAGAATGATGTGATGGACAAGACCCATCCGTTAGCTTAGCACTATGATCGTTTAAGTTTTACTGCTATTGCTTTCTTCATGACTTATACATGTTCCTATGACTATGAGATTATGCAACTCCCGAATACCGAAGGAACACTTTGTGTGCTACCAAACGTCACAACGTAACTGGGTGATTATAAAGGTACTCTACAGGTGTCTCCGAAGGTACTTATTGGGTTGGCGTATTTCGAGATTAGGATTTGTCACTCCGATTGTCGGAGAGGTATCTCTGGGCCCACTCGGTAATGCACATCACTATAAGCCTTGCAAGCATTGCAACTAATGAGTTAGTTGCAGGATGATGTATTACGGAACGAGTAAAGAGACTTGCCGGTAACGAGATTGAACTAGGTATTGAGATACCGACGATCGAATCTCGGGCAAGTAACATACCGATGACAAAGGGAACAACGTATGTTGTTATGCGGTTTGACCGATAAAGATCTTCGTAGAATATGTAGGAGCCAATATGAGCATCCAGGTTCCGCTATTGGTTATTGACCGGAGATGAGTCTCGGTCATGTCTACATAGTTCTCGAACCCGTAGGGTCCGCACGCTTAACGTTTGATGACGATCGGTATTATGAGTTTATGAGTTTTGACGTACCGAAGGAGTTCGGAGTCCCGGATCAGACCGGGGACATGATGAGGAGTCTCGAAATGGTCGAGACGTAAAAATCGATATATTGGACGACTATATTCGGACATCGGAAAGGTTCCGAGTGATTCGGGTATTTTCGGAGTACCGGGGAGTTACGGGAATAGAAGAGAGAGGCCAAAAGGAAGGAGGAGCGTGCCCCCCTTCTGGTCCGAATTGGACAAGGGGTGCAGCCCCCTTTTCCTTCTCCCTCTCCCCCTCTTTCCTTCTCTCCTACTCCGAAAAGGAAAGGGGAATCCTACTAGGACTTGGGAGTCCTAGTAGGACTCCCCACACTTGGTGCGCCCCCTCTAGGGCCGGCCTCTCCCTCCCTCCTTTATATACGGGGGCAGGGGGGCACCTCTAGACACAACAATTGATCTCTTGATCTCTTAGCCGTGTGCGGTGCCCCCCTCCACCATAGTTCTCCTCGATAAATATTGTAGCGGTGCTTAGGCGAAGCCCTGCGACGGTAGAACATCAAGATCGTCACCACGCCGTCATGCTGACGGAACTCTCCCTGGACACTCGGCTGGATCGGAGTTCGAGGGACGTCATCGAGCTGAGCGTGTGCTAGAACTCGGAGGTGCCGTAGTTTCGGTGCTTGATCGGTCGGGCCGTGAAGACGTACGACTACATCAACCGCGTTGTTCTAAAGCTTCCGCTTTCGGTGTACGAGGGTACGTAGACTCACTCTCCCCTCTCGTTGCTATGCATCTGGTAGATAGATCTTGCGTGATCGTAGGAAAATTTTAAAATACTACGTTCCCCAACACCGCCCCCCTTGTAGATTAGATCTGCAGGGGGCTGGCGCCCCCCTGGCCCCCTATATATATGTGGGGGGGGGGGAGAGGGCAGCCGCACCCAAGCCCTGGCGCCTCTCCCCCTCCCGTCACACCTCCATACTCCCAACGCAGGGCGCCCGGCGAAGCCCTGCTGCGATCTCCACTGCATCCGTCATCACGCCGTCGTGCTGCCGGATCTCTGACGACTTCTCCTCCCCCCTTGCTGGATCAAGAAGGAGGTGACGTTGCTGCACCGTACGTGTGTTGAACGCGGAGGTGTCGTCCGTTCGGCGCTAGATCATCGGTGACGAAGAACGTGAAGAGTTCGACTACTTCATCCCCACTTCGTTGAAAGCTTCTGCACGCGATCTACATAACGGTATGTAGATGCACTCTTACTTGCTCGTTGCTAGATGTATCCATAGTTCGATCTTGGTGAAGACGTAGAATTTTTTTGAATTATGCTACGTTCCCCAACAGTGGCATCTGAGCCTAGGTTTTATGCGTAGCATCTTGCACGAGTAGAACACAAATCAGTTGTGGGCGTATGATCTTGTTCAACTTTCTTACCGTTACTAGTCAATCTTGATTCGGCGGCATTGTGGGATGAAGTGGCCCGGACCGACCTTACACGTACGCTTACGTGAGACTGGTTCCACCGACAGACATGCACTAGATGCATAAGGTGGCTGGCGGGTGTCTGTCTCTCCTACTTTAGTCGGATCGGATTCGATGAAAAGGGTCCTTATGAAGGGTAAATAGAAGTTGACAAATCACGTTGTGGTTTTGGCGTAGGTAAGAAACGTTCTTGCTAGAAATCCTATAGAAGCCACGTAAAACTTGCAACAACAATTAGAGGACGTCTAACTTGTTTTTGCAGCATGTGTTTTGTGACGTGGTATGGCCAAGAACGAAGATGTGATGAATGATATATGTGATGTATGAGATTGATCATGTTTTTGTAATAGGGAATCACGACTTGCATGTCGATGAACTTGACAACCGGCAGGAGCCATAGGAGTTGTCTTTATTATTGTATGACCTGCGTGTCACTGAATAACGCCATGTAATTACTTTACTTCATTGCTAAACGTTAGCTATAGTAGTAGAAGTAATAGTTGGCGTGACGACTTCTTCAAGACACGATGATGGAGATCATGATGATGAAGATCATGGTGTCGAGCCGGTGACAAGATGATCATGATGCCCCGAAGATGGAGATCCAAGGAGCAAGATGATATTGGCCATATCATGTCACTTTAATTGATTGCATGTGATGTTTATCATGTTTATGCATCTTGTTTACTTAGAACGACGGTAGTAAATAAGATGATCTCTCACTAAAATTTCAAGTATTGTGTTTCCCCTAACTGCGCACCGTTGCTAAAGCTCGTTGCTCCGAAGCACCACGTGATGATCGGGTGTGATAGGTTCTAACGTTCGCATACAACGGGTGTAAGACAGATTTACACACGCGATACACTTAGGGTTCACTTGACGAGCCTAGCATGTACAGACATGGCCTCGGAACATGGAAGACCGAAAGGTCAAACACGAGTCGTATAGAAGATACGATCAACATGAAGATGTTCACCGTTGATGACTAGTCCGTCTCACGTGATGATCGGACACGGACTACTCGATTCGGATCGTGTATCACTTAGATGACTAGAGAGATGTCATTCTGAGTGGGAGTTCATTATAATTTGATTAAGATGAACTTAATTATCATGAACCTAGTCTAAATTCTTTACAATATCTCTTGTAGATCAAATTGCCCACGCTCAGGTTTCCCTCAACTTCAACGCGTTCCTAGAGAAAACCAAGCTGAAAGACGATGGTAGCAACTATACGGATTGGGTCCGTAACCTGAGGATTATCCTCATAGCTGCCAAGAGAACTTATGTCCTAGAAGCACCGCTAGGTGATGCACCCGTTTTCCCAGCGACTCAAGACGTTATGAACGCCTGGCAGTCGCGTTGTGATGATTACTCCCTGGTTCAGTGCGGCATGCTTTACAGTTTAGAATCGGGGCTCCAAAAACGTTTTGAGCACCACAGAGCATATGAGATGTTCGAAGAGCTGAAAATGGTTTTCCAAGCTCATGCCCGAGTCGAGAGATATGATGTCTCCGACGCATTCTACAGCTGTAAGATGGAGGAGAACAGTTCTGTCAGTGAGCACATCCTCAAGATTTCAGGATTGCACAACCGCTTGTCTCAGCTGGGAATGAATCTCCCAGATGAAGCGGTTGTTGACAGAATCCTCCAGTCGCTCCCACCAAGCTTCAAGAGCTTCGTGTTGAACTTCAATATGCAGGGGATGGAGAAGTCCATTCCCGAGGTGTATTCGATGCTGAAATCAGCGGAGGTAGACATCAAGAAAGAACATCAAGTGTTGATGGTCAATAAAACCACTAAGTTCAAGAAAGGCAAGGGTAAGAAGAACTTCAAGAAGGACGACAAGGGAGTTGCCGCGCCTGGCAAGCCTGTTGCCGGGAAGAAGCCAAAGTATGGACCCAAGCCTGAGACTGAGTGCTTTTATTGCAAGGGAACGGGTCACTGGAAGCGGAACTGCCCCAAATATTTAGCAGACAAGAAGGCCGGCAACGTCAAAGGTATATATGATATACATGTTATTGATGTGTACCTTACCAGCACTCGTAGTAGCTCCTGGGTATTCGATACCGGTGCAGTTGCTCACATTTGTAACTCAAAACAGGAGCTGCGGAATAAACGGAGACTGGCGAAGGATGAGGTGACGATGCGCGTCGGGAATGGTTCCAAGGTCGATGTGATCGCCGTCGGCACGCTGCCTCTACATCTACCCTCGGGATTAGTCATAAACCTCAATAATTGTTATTTAGTACCAGCTTTGAGCATGAACATTGTTTCTGGATCTCGTCTTATGCGAGATGGATATTCTTTCAAATCGGAGAATAATGGTTGTTCTATTTATTTGAGAGATATGTTTTATGGTCATGCCCCGCTAGTCAATGGTTTATTTTTGATGAATATCGAACGTAGTAATACACATATTCATAGTGTAGATGCCAAAAGATGTAAAGTTGATAATGATAGTCCCACATACTTGTGGCATTGCCGCCTTGGTCATATTGGTGTCAAACGTATGAAGAAGCTCCATTCAGATGGACTTCTGGAGTCTCTTGATTATGAATCATTTGACACGTGCGAACCATGCCTCTTGGGCAAGATGACCAAGACTCCGTTCTCCGAAACAATGGAGCGCGCAACCAGCTTGTTGGAAATCATACATACCGATGTGTGCGGTCCAATGAGTGTTGAGGCTCGCGGAGGCTACCGTTATGTTCTCACCCTCACAGATGACTTGAGTAGATATGGGTATATCTATTTGATTAAACACAAGTCTGAGACCTTTGAAAAGTTCAAGGAATTTCAGAATGAGGTCGAGAATCAACGTGACAGAAAAATAAAGTTCTTACGATCAGATCGTGGGGGTGAATATTTAAGTCATGAATTTGGCACACACCTTAGAAGCTGTGGAATTGTTTCACAATTGACACCGCCCGGAACACCTCAACATAACGGTGTGTCCGAACGTCGAAATCGTACTCTGTTGGACATGGTGCGATCTATGATGTCCCTTACCGATTTACCGCTATCTTTTTGGGGTTATGCTTTAGAGACTGCCACATTCACTTTAAATAGGGCTCCGTCGAAATCCGTTGAGACGACTCCGTATGAACTTTGGTTTGGCAAGAAACCGAAGCTGTCGTTTCTGAAAGTTTGGGGTTGCGATGCTTATATCAAGAAACTTCAACCTGAAAAGCTCGAACCCAAATCGGAAAATGCGTCTTCATAGGATACCCAAAGGAAACGATTGGGTACACCTTCTACCACAGATCCGAAGGCAAAGTCTTTGTTGCCAAGAATGGATGCTTTCTGGAGAAAGAGTTTCTCTCGAAAGAAGTGAGTGGGAGGAAAGTAGAACTTGATGAGGTGACAGTCACCCCTCCTGTATCGGAAAGTAGCGCAGCGCAGGAAACTGTTCCTGAGGTGCCTGCACCGACAAGGGAGGAAGATAATGATAATGAACATGAAGATACAGATCAAGTTACTACTGAACTTCGAAGGTCCACAAGGGTACGTTCCGCACCAGAGTGGTACGGCAACCCTGTACTGGAAATCATGTTGTTAGACAATGGTGAACCGTCGAACTATGAAGAAGCGATGGCGGGCCCAGATTCCAATAAATGGCTTGGAGCCATGAAATCCGAGATAGAATCCATGTATGAAAACAAAGTATGGACTTTGGTGGACTTGCCTGATGATAGGCACGCCATAGAAAACAAATGGATATTTAAGAAGAAGACAGACGCGGATGGTAATGTGACCATCTATAAGGCTCGGCTTGTCGCTAAGGGTTATCGACAAGTTCAAGGGATTGACTACGACGAGACTTTCTCTCCCGTAGCGATGCTGAAGTCAGTCAGAATCATGTTAGCTATTGCCGCATTCTATGATTATGAGATATGGCAAATGGACGTCAAAACAACATTCCTTAACGGCTTTCTTAAGGAAGAGTTGTATATGATGCAACCGAAGGTTTTGTCGATCCAGAGAACGCTAACAAGGTATGCAAGCTCCAGCGCTCGATCTACGGGCTGGTGCAAGCATCTCGGAGTTGGAATATTCGCTTTGATGAGGTGATCAAAGCGTTTGGATTTATACAGACTTATGGAGAAGCCTGTATTTACAAGAAAGTGAGTGGGAGCTCTGTAGCATTTCTCATATTATATGTGGATGACATATTGCTGATGGGAAATGATATAGAATTCTTGGAAAATGTAAAGGCCTACTTGAATAAAAGTATTTCAATGAAGGACCTTGGAGAAGCTGCTTACATATTAGGCATCAAAATCTATAGAGATAGATCGAGACGCCTCATTGGTCTTTCACAAAGTACATACCTTGACAAAATGTTGAAGAAGTTCAATATGGATCAGTCAAAGAAAGGATTCTTGCCTTTTTTGCAAGGTATGAGATTGAGCAAAGCTGAGTCGCCGACCACGGCAGAAGATAGAGAAAAGATGAGTGTCATTCCCTATGCCTCGGCCATAGGTTCTATCATGTATGCCATGCTGTGTACCAGACCTGATGTGAACCTTGCCATAAGTTTGGTAGGGAGGTACCAAAGTGATCCCGGTACGGAACACTGGACAGCGGTCAAGAACATCCTGAAGTACCTGAAAAGGACTAAGGATATGTTTCTCGTTTATGGAGGTGAGGAAGAGCTCGTCGTAAAGGGTTACATCGATGCTAGCTTCGACACAGATCTGGATGACTCTAAGTCACAAACCGGATACGTGTATATTTTGAATGGAGGGGCAGTCAGCTGGTGCAGTTGCAAGCAAAGCGTGGTGGCAGCATCTACATGTGAAGCGGAGTACATAACTGCTTCTGAAGCAGCGCAGGAAGGAGTCTGGATGAAGGAGTTCATCACCGACCTAGGAGTCATTCCAAGCGCGTCAAGCCCGATGACTCTCTTCTGTGACAACACTGGTGCTATTGCTATTACCAAGGAGCCCAGGTTTCACAAGAAGACCAAGCACATCAAGCGCCGTTTCAACTCCATCCGGAATTATGTTCAGGATGGAGACATAGATATTTGTAAAGTGCATACGGATCTGAATGTAGCAGACCCGTTGACTAAACCTCTTTCACGGGCAAAACATGATCAACACCAGAACTCTATGGGTGTTCGATTCATCACAATGTAACTAGATTATTGACTCTAGTGCAAGTGGGAGACTATTGGAGATATGCCCTAGAGGCAATAATAAAAGCATTATTATTATATCTCCTTGTTCATGATAATTGTCTGTTATTCATGCTTGAATTGTATTGTACGGAAACAGCGATACATGTGTGAATACACAGACCACAATGAGTCCCTGGTAGGCCTCTAGTTACCAGCTCGTTGATCAACAGATGGTCACGGTTTCCTGACCATGGACATGAGATGTCAGTGATAACGGGATCACATCATTAGGAGAATGATGTGATGGACAAGACCCAAACTTGAGCATAACACGAGATCGTATAGTTCGTAATGCATAAGCTTTTCGGTGTCAAGTATTTATTCCTTAGACCATGAGGTTGTACAACTCCCGGATGCCGTAGGAATACTTTGGGTGTGCCAACCGTCACAACGTAACTGGGTGGCTATAAAGGTACGCATCGGGTATCTCCGAAAGTGTCTGTTGAGTTGGTACAAACCGAGACTGGGATGTTGTCACTCCGTATGACGGAGAGGTACCTCCGGGACCACTCGGTAAGACATCATCATTATGAGCTCAATGTGACTAAGTGGTTAGTCACGGGATGATGGATTACGGATCGAGTAAAGAGACTTGCCATGACGAGATTGAACAAGGTATCGGGAATACCGACGATCGAATCTCGGGCAAGTACCGTACCGATGGACAAAGGGAATAACATACGGGATTGAGTGAATCCTTGACACGGTGGTTCATCCGATGAAGATCATCGAGGAACACGTGGGAACCAACATGGGTATCCAGATCCCGCTGTTGGTTATTGACCGGAGAGTGGTCTCGGTCATGTCTACATGTCTCCCGAACCCGTAGGGTCTACACACTTAAGGTTCGGTAACGCTAGGGTCGTAGAGATAAATGCACGTGGAAACCCGAAAGTTGTTCGGAGTCCCGGATGAGATCCCGGACGTCACGAGGAGTTCCTGAATGGTCCGGAGGTAAAGATTGATATATGGGAAGTCCACTTTCGGCCAACGGGTGATCTCCGGGGGTCACCGGGAGCGTCCCGGGACCACCGGAGGGGCCCCGGGGGTCCATCGGGTGGGGCCACCCATCCCGGTGGGGCCCCTAGGCCGCGAGGGGATGTGTACAGCCCTCTGGGCTGGCGCACCACAAGGTGGCCCACCTCCCCATGCGCCTAGGGTTAAAACCCTAAGGGGAGGGGGGCCACCACTTGCCTTGGGGGAGGAGGACTCCTCCCTGGCCGCCGCCCCCCCTTGCAGATTGGATCTGCAAGGGGCTGGCGCCCCCCTGGCCCCCTATATATATGTGGGGGGGGGGGGAGAGGGCAGCCGCACCCAAGCCCTGGCGCCTCTCCCCCTCCCGTCACACCTCCATACTCCCAACGCAGGGCGCCCGGCGAAGCCCTGCTGCGATCTCCACTGCATCCGTCATCACGCCGTCGTGCTGCCGGATCTCTGACGACTTCTCCTCCCCCCTTGCTGGATCAAGAAGGAGGTGACGTTGCTGCACCGTACGTGTGTTGAACGCGGAGGTGTCGTCCGTTCGGCGCTAGATCATCGGTGACGAAGAACGTGAAGAGTTCGACTACTTCATCCCCACTTCGTTGAAAGCTTCCGCACGCGATCTACATAACGGTATGTAGATGCACTCTTACTTGCTCGTTGCTAGATGTATCCATAGTTGGATCTTGGTGAAGACGTAGATTTTTTTTAAATTATGCTACGTTCCCCAACAGATATGCACATCACGATTTATAGTGTAACAGAAATAAATAAGCACACTGCCACTTTCATGCGTGAGACAAGTCTAGTAGTTTCCCTAACTAATAAATGTTGTAATGTTATAATAACTCTATACAACACCCGCATGTCCAACAGTTTTCTAGAAATTTCTCCCCTATATCTCAAAACCAGGGACTCCTCTAAAAACATTCTCCCCTAAAATGTGTTCAACTTGAGTTGTTTCCCTAAAAATATCTTCCCTATTCAATATTTATGAATATTGTAACTACCATTTGAACCTTTAAATTTCAAATGACTACATCTCTTTGCCAGAGATCCAAGAATATCTAGCATTGGTGGGGGACTGTTGGACTTGCTCTAACATAACCAAAAGTAGCTTTGGGAAGATGAATGTGGGATAGTTGGACTTGCTGTGACAAAATCAAAAGTACTGAGCACCACAAGTTATTTGAAACCACTTTATCACTAACCAATTTGTTAAGAATGTGGGAAGATTGCAGTGTATATGCTCAACCCTCCAATAATATCTAACATTGTTGTGCGCTTGCTAACTCGGAATACATATTTCTCTACTATTAAAGGGGTGTACACATGTAGTTTTTTGTTACCCCCCAATCGATCGATCAAAGCCTCCACCTATTGATTTTTTTCAACGCCATCCTCCCCACTATTTTTACAACGCCAACCTCCCCTAAATCCCATCTCTCTTTACCTATATGTACCCAAATAAACCAAACCCTATCATATCCACTCTTTCCTTGCAAATCAACACTTTCCTTCTCTTCGCTAATTATCAAATCAAAGATCAAGCGGTACCTCTTTTCTTCAATCTTTCTATATACAATAGCAACCAACGATCAAATGACACCTCTTTTCTTCAATCTTTCCATATACTGTTAGAGATACGACATGCAAATCAAATGACGAAGAACGAAATCAACACAGGGAGACATGAGATTGTAACGTGGAAAACCCTTCCAACACGAAGGGGGAGAAACCACGGGCGCCAACCAGTGAACTTCACTATACCGGAAGAGGTTACAAACACTCATGATTTTCAATTGATCAACTTGTCCCGTGTGGCAACTTACAATGGATATATATATATATATATATATATATATATATATATATATATATATATATATATATATATATATATATATATATATAACAATGCTGACCTAGGTCAATACATTCGTACCACGCGGGAGGGGGGGGTGTGTTCACCCATGCACCCGCAGACATCCCTGACGGTGCGCGGCCCACATGGGTTGTATGCTCGTGAGATTAGTGTCGGGCCCAAGATGCGATTCTATCCCGATCACGTGACACATACGTGATTGGGGCACAACCGCATTTCGGGCTCTTAGCAAGATGGATATCATTACATCGTACCATTACATACATACATGGGGGATACAACAATTCATACAAGTCACATGAATACAACAACATCAATACAAGGCATCCGACTACGGATGCAAACATGAAAAGCACAACGACATCCATCTGCTATCCCAGGCTGCCGACCAGGAACCTAACCCAAGACCGACGAAGAAGAAGAAGAAAGAACTCCAACTCAAAGAACATCACTCTCACGTCAAGTCATCGGAAACCTGCACCTACAACTGTTGTTGTAGTATCTGTGAGCCACGAGGACTCAGCAATCCCAAAACCATGGGTAACAAGACTAGCAAAGCTCAGTGGGTAGGAAGAGGTAAAGTGGTGAGGTTGCAGCAGCTGCTAAGCAATATATGGTGGCTAACTTACGAGTACAAGAATAAGATGAGCATATACGCAAACGGTCGCAAACTAGTAATGATCGCTAAAGATCCTGAACTACCTACGAGTCAAACATAACCCCACCGTGTTCTCTTATCAAAGTGAAAAGAGACGTTCATGGTTACTCACACGGTTCGTGTATTTTACTTTGGATCCTCTGTCAAGTTTTCTACAACCGGACATTAACAAATTCCAATCTGCCACATAACCGCGGGCATGGCTTTCGAAAGATTATAACCCTGCAGGGGTGTCCCAACTTAGCCCATCACAAGCTCTCACGATCAACAGAGATAATAATAATATTACCCCTTATCTTAGGGAAGGCCCGATCAGACTCGGAATTCCCGGTGCACAAGACATTTCGACAATGGTAAAACAAGTCCAGCAAGACCTCCCGGCGTGCCGACACCCTGATAGTAGCCGCGCGTATCTCGTCTCAGGCCACGTCCGGATGGGACAAGCTACATGTAATACCAGATACCTCGAGTTTCGCCGAGGCGGCCCCACAGGTTGCCCGTTTGGGACCAACACCATCAGCACTGGCCCCCCTGTTATGTAGAAAAGAATCCTCGGGGACGCGACCCCCTATGCAAATTAATTAATTAATTAAGTTATTATTATGAGGCAAATTAAAACCAATGTTGGGCCTTGCTGGAGGAGTTTTATTCAAAGACGAACTGTCAAGGGGTCCCCATATACCCAACCGTGTTAGGAACGCAAAATCAAGGAACATAATGCCGGTTTATCGGCACCTAAGGTGGCATGAGTGGAAAAAACACCGAGCAAAAGGCCAAGCCTTCCACCCATTGCCAAGTATATAGGTGTGTTAATACATATAAGATATATTGTGATATTCCAACAACAAGTTCCAACATGGAACGATCTTCATCTTCACCTGCAACTACAATGCTATAAGAGGGGCTGAGCATGCGGGTAGCATAGCCAAACAACGGTTTTGCTGGGAAGGTGTCAAAGGTTAGAGGTTTCATGGCAGCAAGGAGAGGGGCTGACAATAATGATGGGTAGTGCGACATGTAACGATAGCATCGAGACAGCTAGCATGGCAATGATAGTAAAGGTATCCAAGGTGATGGTCATCTTGCCTGAGATCCTGCAAGGAAGAAAAACGATTCCATGAAGTAGACGAAGAAGAAGACTTGAAGACGAACCACGTGTAGACGAACGAATCCTCACGATCGCAACGGAATAAGCACTAACGAGAAGAAGCAAGCAACACGGTAAACACACCACACAAGAACATGACAAGATGCTCAACCAAGTATGATGCAAGACAAGTCTATATGATGCAAAACATGGCAAGGGATGAAGCTCACAAGAACAACACAAACCAACAAGTTTAAATGAGGCCGGAATCAACATATAACAATTCCGGTAAGTCCTCAGATGCACATTTCGAAAATGGTCCAGATCTGAACAAACCTTAAGTTCAAGTTGTTAAACAGCAAGTTAACATGCACCATGATGATCTACTCGAGATTCTAGTCAAGTTTCATATAAAGTTTATTAAATTCGGAGCTACGCCTAGAAGATATGAGCAAAACAAGTCAAGCAAGGCAATTATGCAAGATGCATCCATACAACAAGCAAACTAACTCCAAGCATGAAAACAACATGATATTATGCTTCTACATGAAAAAACACACAAGTTTCATATATAGCACGCTCAAAACGGAGCAACGGTTCATCACATACACATGAAACAAGATATAACAACAAGCTGTCCAAAAACAACAACATAGCAACTTTGGAGCAAGGTAAATATATGTTACAACACCCAAACATGATAACAAGAGGCATGGATGTGAAATAGACATGATACTTAACAAGCATGAACTTAGAGCACACCCAAAAACTTGCTGGAACACAATTAAACTAGCAAGGCAAGTTGCAATAAATTTATCCAGACTTAGTCAAGATCTGGGAAGGCAAAAACATTAACACGATGCTGCCTTCGGAGGCACAAAACAACAAGCATATCAACTCTACTAAGTATATTAAGATCATGGACATGTAATAGACATAGCATACATCAAACAACTCCATTGGAACAACTCCATAGGAGGCATGGATCAATAACAACAAACTCCACCAAATTGATCATGCTGATAACAGTCTGCCAGGTACATTTATAGCAACTTGAGAGCAAGAAATAATTAAGCTACAGCAGACCATATATGCAAATAAGGGCATGGATGGATAGAGCATAACATGGACAACAAGACATGATCATTGGATATACTAAAACATGCAAGTATCTGAGTGGGGCATCAAGCAAACATGGCATCAGGTTTAACAGTTTCAGACTTAGCAGTTTTTCAACATGTCTCAGAAAAACAACATCGAGTAGTCTACTTTACAAGCTTGTTGCAAACAACACAAGGCATATCATGGAAAGTGGATTGCACCACAGCAAAGATGGCAAGATTGTGCTTCTAAAACATATATACATGTGACATGAAAGACAAACACATCAATAGCTATGAGCAAGACAAAACAACATCTCATAACAAGTTTCAGCACTTAACAACCACATGCACTTTTGTAACAGAGATAAACATGGCAATATGGCACCTAACATGAATGCTACAACAACCATCATGTAGAGCACTTCACAATGAACATTTTGACATATCATATGCTCCATTTGAACCAACATGCACAAAGTTATCATCACCACAAGCATGCAACAAAATTACAGTTAACAACAATTTTAAACCTATATCACTCTTGCAACGATGTTTAGGTCATCAAGATGAACTCAAACAAGCATGCCACAATGGAACAAAATGAAGAGCATATCACAACGAACATTTGGACATATTATATGCTCAATTTGGACCACCACACAAAAAGTTACAACCACTCAAACATGCATACATTTTTACACTATTCAGGGACTTAGCCGTTTTTCGCAGACAGGAAAAAAAACAAGCGAGCGAAGGATACTATATGATGCCTAGAGCGGGACTTAGAGCAGCTCACCCATGGGCCTAGCCCAGTCGGAGGAGGGAGAGGCGGGCCGGCCGGCGGGGGTCAGGAGGTAGGCCGGGGAGCTGGGCCGGCGCCGGTACGGTCGGGCCTTGAGCGCCACGCGGCCCACGAGCAGGGAGGCCGAGCGGTCGACATCGTCCCCGATCCCGATTGGATCGGGACAGAGGCAGGGCAGCGGCGGCGCACCATGGCAACGGCGGCCAACGACGACTCCGACAGACAAGGACGACGGGAAGGAGTCCGGCGAGGGGCGTGGAGGCCGGATCCGGCGGCTCCTAGCCGGATCGGGTCGGATCTGGAGCTCGGCGGCGGCCGGCGGAGCACCTGGGCGGCGGCGGCTCGGGTCGCCGGGCACGGGATGGCGGAGCCGGCCGGCGTCGGCTGGCGTCGCGGGACGCTCCGGCGAAGGCTGCACGGCAACGGGGCGGGATCCGGCGGCGCGGACGAAGGCGATGGGACGCGGGCCTGGCGCGGCGATGGCGTACGGGCCCGCGATGGGCCCCGCGGGCCATGGCGAAGTGGGAGGCGCGGAGGAGGTGACGTGGCGGGGGGGATTGGCTGTGGAGGCGGGGTATGCTGAGGTGGCGGCCTCTGATTGGCCGAGCGACATGGCTGGCGGTGGTGGACGTGTCCGGCGGCGCGAGGGGAGCGGGGCTAGGGTTTCATGTGCGAAAAATACGAGGGGAGACACAAATATATAGGTAGAGGGAGCTAGGAGTGTCCAAATGAGGAGCGGTTTTCGGCCACGCAATCCTGATCCGACGGCCGAGAGTATGGAGGGGGTTAGAATGGGCTAGCGGGCTGTTGGAGAGGGGTGCTGGGCCAAAATAGAAGGGGCTTCGGCGGTTAACACGGTTAACCGTTGGGCTATCAAACGAACTCCGAACGCGACGAAAATTGACAGGCGGTCTACCTATGCTATAATAAGACCACACGCCAAGTTTCGCCCCATTCCGAGAACATTTTTCCGGCCACTCATAAAATAAATATTCGGAGGTGCCGCGGGCGCGTGCAAGTGTGTCTAGGCTCAGAAGGGACAACAGAGAGAAAGAGGGAACTCGGACGGATGCAAGTTTTGAAAACATGAGGATGCAATGCACATGATGACAAGGCAAAGATGCAACACGCAAGCAGATGACATGTCAACGACGACGAATAACTGGCTGACACCTGGCGCATCGGTCTCGGGGTGTCACAATTAGCCTTTATCTTTATACTTGAATTTGGATCACAACATAACAAACTCCACCTTAAGACAAATTCCATCATCTAGCATGAATGAGAACCTTCTCCCTGAAAAACAAAGAAAAACACTTTCAGTGCCAAATAGCCACTACACCTAATGAGTTATACAAAACAAGTTAGAGCTGCAACAGGAACTGGCTTTGTCAACATATCAACATGATTATCATGAGTACTAATCTTGCATACCTTAAGTTTACCTTGCTCAACAATGTCTCAAACATAAAGATATTTGATATGAATGTGCTTTGTTCTCTCAAGGAACATTTGATACTTAGTGAGGTATATGGCACTCTGACTGTCTTTAATACAAGAATTATCTCCACAAAGCTCAACATACAGACCTTGAGGGAGTCCTGGATTAAAGGGTCCTCGAGCCGCCGACCTATTGCTTATGGGCCGGATTGGTGGGCTACTATGGAGCCAAGCTAGAGCGCGGACCCATGACAGGATAGAAGATCTTCGGAGCCGTGGTGTGCCCTCTAAGTCAAGATTAGGCATGGTCTTTCCTTCATTATAACCGATTGCCTGTAACCCTAGCCCTATTGGTGTCTATATAAACCGAAGGTTTTTAGTCTTTAGGGCGAGAGCAACATCCAACACCCCATAAACCTATGGTTTAGCTCACCTGATCTCGAGGTAGATCGACTCAGTAACCATATCATACACATCAAATACAATCAAGCATGACATAGGGTTTTACCTCTTAGAGAGGGCCCGAACCTGGGTAAACACCGTGTTCTTCATCCCTTGTTCCTCATTGATCCTAGATCCACAACTCAGGATCCCCTACCCGAGATTCGCCGGTTTTGACATCGACATTGGTGCTTTTATTGAGAGTTCCGCTGTTGGGTCACCAAAGGATCGATGGCTCCCCTCATCATCGGAGATGGCATCAGCTCTAGGGACCTCTTCGTCCCCGACCAACTCTTTGCATTCGGTAGCATCGTGCTGCACGCCAACTCAACTGGTTATCTAGACCAATTCAACAATTCTCCCCTGAGCATCGGATTAGATTCCTGCAACTTGGAGTATGTGGTGGATGCTCGAGGCGATCTGGTCTTTGCCGGATTCACGGCCACACCCGATACCCCTATGGGCCCCCAGGGCCCGCTCCGAAGCTTTCTCCTGATCTGATCTATGAATTGGCCTCAACCCCCCTGCCGGCCTCGAGCTTGGATGGCTCCACCCTGTCCAAGGACCAGGAATCACCTTCAGCCACGCCAACGGTACCCGCCGAAGATCCAACTTCAGGCCTCAACGCTGAAGCAGTGTTTGGACGCCAAGAGTCACTCTCGGCCGAACCCTCTCCTCATAACACACCTCTAGCCTTGAGCCCTAGTGACGGGTCGACGTTCGGAAATCATGAATCATCCTGGCCGACCTCCCCCCCACACTACTGCAGGATGGTCCAAACGCGACACTACGGTCAGAGACCCTTCGACGAAACTGTGTGCGATGCCATAATCGCAAACGATGGTGTAAAAGAACCGTAAAAAAGGTGCAAAACGTTTGCGATGATGGATGCATCAAGCACGGTTCAGATTTTAGTTGCGTGTGCGATGAAGGGCATACAATTCAGTTGAATTAAATATTTACGATGAGGAGGAACAAAAGAAACGGGCAGCCAGATGAAAGTGTGTGCGATATATAGCATACGGTTCACTAGGATGAACTGTGTGTGATTAGGCAACACAATGGAAACGGTTCAACTGAACAAGATGTGTGTGATACGCGGCAAACAGGTCCGTAATAAGAAATGTGTGCGACGACCAATAATAACACAGACGATTGCTGCTAATAAGCCGTGTGATTTGCTCTGTCTACAGAATAATAACATGTATATATATAACTGAAATAAACATCCAATTACATAAGTGACTATACAGATCATTCGAGCATGTGCTTTAGAACAATTGCATGCATTCTAAAGTGGGAGAAACGATCGTCTAGTCATCTACTTCTTGTGATGCTCCCGCCACTACTCTGTGGCTCGATCCCTCGTCTGGGGTAGGAAGAAAACACTTGCTCATGTCAACAATCCGTCTGTACATCTCATAGCTTGTGTACGCATCCTTGGCCGCGTACTTGACATGTTCTTCATCCAGTCTCTCATGCCATACACTGTGCCAGGCGTTCTTGTCCTTGTTGCTCTCAATCTTTATCTTCATGTAGTAGGGGTCGATGATGGCCGAGGCGAGGTCAACCAGGGAGTTCAGTTTGTTTTTGTCGCTTCCCCAGACCTTGTAGTTGAAGGAAATATGCCCTAGAGGCAATAATAAAGATGTTATTTATATTTCCTTATATCATGATAAATGTCTTTTATTCATGCTAGAATTGTATTAACCGGAAACTTAGTACATGTGTGAATACATAAGACAAAACAATATGTTCCTAGTATGCCTTTACTAGACTAGCTCATTGATCAAAGATGGCTATGTTTCCTAGCCATAGACATGAGTTGTCATTTGATCAACGGGATCACATCATTAGGAGAATGATGTGATGGACTAGACCCATCCGTTAGCTTAGCACTATGATCGTTTAGTTTTACTGCTATTGCTTTCTTCATGACTTATACATGTTCCTATGACTATGAGATTATGCAACTCCCGAATACCGTAGGAACACCTTGTGTGCTATCAAACATCACAACGTAACTGGGTGATCATAAAGATGCTCTACAGGTGTCTCCGAAAGTATTCGTGGTGTTGGCATAGATCAAGACTAGGATTTGTCACTCCGAGTGTCGGAGAGGTATCTCTGGGCCCTCTCTGTAATGCACATCATAATAAGCCTTGCAAGCAAATGACTAATGAGTTAGTCACGAGATGATGTATTACGGAACGAGTAAAGAGACTTGCCGGTAACGAGATTGAACTAGGTATAGAGATACCGACGATCGAATCTCGGGCAAGTAACATACCGATGACAAAAGGAACAACGTATGTTGTTATGCGGTTTGACCGATAAAGATCTTCGTAGAATATGTAGGAACCAATATGAGCATACAGGTTCCGCTATTGGTTATTGACCGGAGATGAGTCTCGGTCATGTCTACATAGTTCTCGAACCCGTAGGGTCCGCACGCTTAACGTTTGGTGACGATCGGTATTATGAGTTTATGAGTTTTGATGTTCCGAAGGTAGTTCGGAGTCCCGGATGAGATCACGGACATGACGAGGAGTCTCGGAATGTCCGAGACATAAAGATTGATATATTGGACGACTATATTCGGACATCGGAAGTGTTCCGTAAAGTTTCGGAATTAACCGGAGTACCCGGGGGGGGGGGTTACCGGAACCCCTGGGGAAGCTATGGGCCTTAATGGGCCGTAGGAGAAAGAGAGAAGAAGGGCCAGGGCTGGGCTGCACGCCCCCCACCCCTTGCTCCGAATTGGACAAGGAAGGAGGGGGGGGGCCGTCACCCCTTTCCTTCTCCTTCTCCCTCTCCTTCCTTTCCCCCTTCTCCTTTTTTGTAGTTCCTACTAGGAATAGGATTGCAATCCTATTCCTAGTAGGATTGCACCTCCTAGGCGTGCCACAAGGGGCCGGCCGGCCTCCCCCCTTGCTCCTTTATATACGGGGGCAGGGGGCCACCCAAAGACACACAAGTTGAATTGTTTTAGCCGTGTGCGGTGCCCCCCTTCACAGAAACACACCTCGGTCATACTGTCGCAGTGCTTAGGCGAAGCCCTGCGCTGGTAACTTCATCATATCCGTCACCACGCCGTCGTGCTGACGAAACTCTCCCGTGAAGCTCAACTGGATCAAGAGCTCGTGGGACGTCATCAAGCTGAACGTGTGCTGAACGCGGAGGTGCCATACGTTCGGTACTTGAACGGTTGGTTCGCGAAGAAGTTCGACTACATCAACCGCGTCACTAGACGCTTCCGCTCCCGGTCTACGAGGGTACGTAGACACACTCTCCCCCTCATTGCTATGCATCTAGTAGATAGATCTTGCGTGATCGTAGGAAAATTTTGAAAATATTACGTTCCCCAGCAGTGGTATCAGAGCCAGGTCTATGCGTAGATGATATGCACGAGTAGAACACAATGAGTTGTGGGCCATACTAGTCATACTGCTTACCAGCATGTCATACTTTGCTTCGGCAGTATTGTGAGATGAAGCGGCCCAGACTGACATTACGCGTACGCTTACGCGAGACTGGTTTCACCGTTATGAGCACTCGTTGCTTAAAGGTGACTGGCGGGTGTCTGTCTCTCTCACTTTAGCTGAATCAAGTGTGGCTACACCCGGCCTTATGAAGGTTAAAACAACACATACTTGACGAAACATCGTTGTGGTTTTTGTATGCGTAGGTAAGAACGGTTCTTGCTAAGCCCGTAGCAGCCACGTAAAACTTGCAACAACAAAGTAGAGGACGTCTAACTTGTTTTTGCAGGGCATGTTGTGATGTGATATGGTCAAGACATGATGAGTTATACGGTTTTGTATGAGATGATCATGTTTTGTAATGTTATCGGCAACTGGCAGGAGCCATATGGTTGTCGCTTTATTGTATGAAATGCAATCGCCATGTAATTGCTTTACTTTATCACTAAGCGGTAGCGATAGTCGTAGAAGCAATAGTTGGCGAGATGACACGATGCTACGATGGAGATCAAGGTGTCGCGCCGGTGACGAAGGTGATCATGACGGTTCTTTGGAGATGGAGATCAAAAGCAGAAGATGATGATGGCCATATCATGTCACATATTTTGATTGCATGTGATGTTTATCTTATTATGCTTCTTATTTTGCTTAGTACGACGGCAGCATTATAAGATGATCCCTTACTAAATTTCAAGGTATAAGTGTTCTCCCTGAGTATGCACCGTTGCGAAAGTTCGTCGTGCCGAGACACCACGTGATGATCGGGTGTGATAAGCTCTACGTTCAAATACAACGGGTGTAAGCCAGTTTTGCACACGCAGAATACTCGGGTTAAACTTGACGAGCCTAGCATATGCAGATATGGCCTCGGAACACTGGAGACCGAAAGGTCGAGCGTGAATCATATAGTAGATATGATCAACATAATATGTTCACCATTGAAACTACTCCATCCCACGTGATGATCGGACATGGTTTAGTTGATTTGGATCACGTGATCATTTAGATGACCGGAGGGATGTCTATCTAAGTGGGAGTTCTTAAGTAATATGATTAAATTGAACTTTAATTTATCATGAACTTAGTCCTGATAGTTTTTGCATATCTATGTTGTTGTAGATCAATAGCCCGTGCTATCGTTCCTTTGAATTTTAATGCATTCCTAGAGAAAGCTAAGTTGAAAGATGATGGTAGCAATTACACGGACTGGGTCCGTAACTTGAGGATTTTCCTCATTGCTGCACAGAAAAATTATGTCCTTGAAGCACCGCTAGGTGACAAGCCCCCTCCTGCTAATGTAGACGCTTTGAACGTGTGGCAGACGCGGTCTGATGACTACACGATAGTTCAGTGTGCCATGCTTTACGGCTTAGAACCGGGACTTCAACGATGTTTTGAACGTCATGGACCATATGAGATGTTCCAGGAGTTGAAGTTAATATTTCAAGCAAATGCCCGGATTGAGAAATATGAGATTTCCAATAAGTTCTACAGCTGCAAGATGGAGGAGAATAGTTCTATCAGTGAACACTTGCTCAGAATGTCTGGGTACTACAATTATATGACTCAACCTGGTTGCAAAGTTGACGAGGATAGTGTTATTGATAGAGTTCTTCAATCACTGCCACAAGCTATAAAGGCTTCGTGATGAACTATAATATGCAAGGGATGCAGAAAACAATTCCCGAGCTCTTCGCTATGCTCAAGGCTGCGGAGGTAGAAATCAAAAAGGAGCATCAAGTGTTGATGGTTAACAAAACCACTAGTTTCTAGAAAAAAGGCAAGGGAAAGAAGGGGAACTTCAAGAAGAATAGCAAGACAGTTGCTACTCTCGCGAAGAAACCCAAGTCTGGAGCCAAGCCTAAAACCGAGTGCTTCTACTGCAAAGGAACTGGACACTGGAAGCGAAACTGCCCCAAGTATTTGGCGGATAAGAAGGATGGCAAGGTGAACAAAGGTATATGTGATATACATGTTATTGATGTGTACCTTACTAATGCTCGCAGTAGTACCTGGGTATTTGATACCGGTTCGGTTGCTAATATTTGTAACTCGAAACAGGGACTGCGGATTAAACGAAGATTAGCTAAGGACGAGGTGACGATGCGCGTGGGAAATGGTTCCAAAGTCGATGTGATCGCCGTCGGCACACTACCTCTACATCTACCTTCGGGATTAGTTTTATACCTAAATAATTGTTATTTGGTGCCAGCGTTGAGCATGAACATTATCTCTGGATCTTGTTTGTTGCGAGACGGTTATTTATTTAAATCTGAGAAGAATGGTTGTTCTATTTTTATGAATAATATCTTTTATGGTCATGCACCCTTGAAGAGTGGTCTATTCTTATTGGATCTCGACTGTAGTGATACACATATTCATAATATTGAAACCAAAAGATGCAAGGTTAATAATGATAGTGCAACTTATTTGTGGCACTGCCGTTTAGGTCATATTGGTGTAAAGCGCATGAAGAAACTCCATAATGATGGATTTTTGGAATCACTTGATTATGAATCACTTGGTGCTTGCGAACCATGCCTCATGGGGAAGATGACTAAAACTCCGTTCTCCAGAACTATGGAGCGAGCAACAGATTTGTTGGAAATCATACATACTTATGTATGCGGACCAATGAGTGTCGAAGCTCGCGTCGGGTATCGTTATTTTCTGACCTTCACTGATGATTTGAGCAGATATGGGTATATCTACTTAATGAAGCACAAGTCTGAAACATTTGAAAAGTTCAAAGAATTTCAGAGTGAAGTAGAGAATCATCATAACAAGAAAATAAAGTTTCTACGATCTGATCATGGAGGAGAATATTTGAGTTACGAGTTTGGTCTTCATTTGAAACAATGTGGAATAGTTTCACAACTCACGCCACCCGGAACACCACAGCGTAATGGTGTATCCGAACGTCATAACCGTACTTTATTGGATATGGTGCGATCTATGATGTCTCTTACCGATTTACCACTATCGTTTTGGGGTTATGCTTTAGAGACAGCTGCATTCACGTTAAATAGGGCACCATCTAAATCCGTTGAGACGACACCTTATGAACTATGGTTCGGCAAGAAACCAAAGTTGTCGTTTCTTAAAGTTTGGGGCTGCGATGCTTATGTGAAAAAGCTTCAACCTGATAAGCTCGAACCCAAGTCAGAGAAATGTGTCTTCATAGGATACCCAAAAGAGACTGTTGGGTACACCTTCTATCACAGATCTGAAGGCAAGATATTCGTTGCTAAGAATGGATCCTTTCTAGAGAAGGAGTTTCCCTCGAAAGAAGTGAGTGGGAGGAAAGTAGAACTTGATGAGGTAATTGTACCTTCTCCTGAATTGGAAAGTAGTACATCACTGAAAATTGTTCCAGTGATTCCTACACCAATTAGTGAGGAAGCTAATGATGATGATCATGAAACTTCAGATCAAGTTTCTGCTGAATGTCGTAGATCAACCAGAGTACGTTCCGCACCAGAGTGGTACGGTAACCCAGTTCTGGAAGTCATGTTACTAGACCATGATGAACCTACGAACTATGAGGAAGCGATGATGAGCCCAGATTCCGCAAAATGGCTTGAGGCCATGAAATCTGAGATGGGATCCATGTATGAGAACAAAGTGTGGACTTTGGTTGACTTGCCTGATGATCGGCAAGCCATCGAAAATAAATGAATCTTCAAGAGGAAGACCGACGCAGACGGTAATGTTACTATTTACAAAGCTCGACTTGTTGCGAAAGGGTTTCGACAAGTTCAAGGAGTTGACTATGATGAGACTTTCTCACCTGTAGCGATGCTTAAGTCTGTCCGAATCATGTTAGCAATTGCCGCATTTTATGATTATGAAATCTGGCAAATGGATGTCAAAACTGCATTCCTGAATGGATATCTCAAAGATGAGTTGTATATGATGCGACCAGAAGGTTTTGTCGATCCAAAAAATTTACCACGACATGTTGATGCTGCTCCATGATAGCATGCCAAGTTTCATGAATTTCAGACGAGTTTTGGATTTACTAGAATTTTAAAATAAAGTATCTCAATGTTTTGTCGGCAATGAACGGTGTCCAGGTGCTTGAAATTCATTCCCATTTCTTGCATGGGACCTAAGCATGCAACCAAGAACACATATTTGAATTTTCAACCAATTTATATGCATTAGAGCTTGTGCATGCAGTTCAAATTTGAATTATGCACATAAATGCATTGAAAACTCAATTAATGTATAAAAATGTCCAAATGAACCCCGAAAAATCACAAAAATTGACACAAAACTCCTGTTGTTCTATGTTGACACGAGGAAAAAAATTGAAAGCAAAAAGAGTGAATGGATATCGTTTCGTCCCCAAAGGTGGGACGTTCCTTACCGAAACCATCATGCTTGTTGTGAGAAGCTCCGGTTTGTGAGAAACATATACCCAAACCTGCCCCAAATGGGACAAAAATTTACCACAACATGTTGATGCCGCTCCATGATAGCATGCCAAGTTTCATGAATTTCAGACAAGTTTTGGATTTATTAGAATTTAAAAATAAAGTATCTCGACGTTTTGCCGGCAATCAAGGGTGCCTTGGTGTTTGAAATTGATTCCCATTTCTTGCATGGGACCTAAGCATGCAACCAAGAACACATATTTGAATTTTCAACCAATTTATATGCATTAGAGCATGTGCATGTAGTTCAAATTTGAACTATGCACATAAATGCATTGAAAACTCAAATAATCTATAAAAATGTCCAAATGGACCCCAAAAATTCCCAAAAATTGACACAACACTCCCGTTGTTCTATGTTGACAATAGGGAAAAATTTGAAATCGAGAAGAGGCAACAAATATCTTTTCGTCCTGAAAGGTGAAACGTTCCCTACCGAAACAATCACACTTGTTGTGAGAAGCTCTGGTTTATGAGAAGCATATCCCCAACCTGCCCCAAATGGGATAATTTTTTTACCACGACATGTTGATGCCGCTCCATGATAGCATGCCAAGTTACATGAATTTCAGACGAGCTTTGGATTTACTAAAATTTAAAAACCAGGTATCTCAATGTTTGTGGCCGAGTGACGGTGGCAGGGTGCTTGACATTCATTCCCATTTCATGCATGGGATCTAAGCATGCAACCAAGGACACAAATTTGAATTTTCAACCAATTTATATGCATTAGAGCATGTGCATGTAGTTCAAATTTGAATTATGCACATAAATGCATTGAAAACTCAATTAATGCATAAAAATGTCCAAACGAACCCCGAAAAATCCCAAAAATTGACACAACACTCCTGTTGTTCTATGTTGACACTAGGAAAATATTTGAAATCAAGAAGAGGCAACAAATATAGTTTCGTCCAGAAAGGTGAACCGTTCCCTACTGAAACCATCACACTTATTGTGAGAAGCTCTGGCTTATGAGAAGCTTATACCCAAACCTGCCCCAAATGGGACAAAAAATTTCCCACCACATGTTGATGCCGCTCCATGATAGCATGCCAAGTTTCATGAATTTCGGAGGATTTTTGGATTTACTAGAATTACAAAAGCAAGTACGTCGACGTTTGTCGGAGAGCCACGGTGCCGTGATGTTCGAATTTTATCCCCATTTCTTGCATGGATATAAGCATAAACCCATGGTCACATATATGATTTTACAACCCATGTTGGTGCACCGGAGCATGTGCATGTAGTTTAATTTTGAATTGTGCACCTGAAATGGCTAGAAAACCAATTTAATGTATAAAATGTCCAAACGAACCTTGAATAATTCCAATTCTTTTACGACACACATATAGTTGCATGTTCACTATAGATAAAATGTCTAGCAATTCAAACAATGTCCATTTCCGCTGTGACCCCATTATGTTATTCAAATCAAGATGAAAAATCAAGTAGACCGCACACAATTTATTATGACCAACCGTGTGAGATGCAGCACAAAATATCCTGGAGCACCGTCGGTGTATAGTACGCATATGGCTTACGCGAGAAGGTGCATCATCTATAGTCCACAACCAGCGTCTCAAGCACACTAGCTCGCTCCCCAAATATCATTTCATTATTCAATCGCCGCTGGTGAAATATGGGCACGTGGACCCGCGTCACGAGGCCAACTTCGGTGGCCCACTCCGGCGAGAGCGCGGCCACAGCCGCCTTGCACATGCTAACAAGGTGCATGAGCATGACCGCAATCTGCGACCGGGCGGCCCAGGCAGCCCAAATGGCCGTTGTTGCTTCTCAGGCGGCGGCAGCAACATCTGCTTGGGGATTAGCAGCTGGCGAGAGCGGCACAACAGTTGTCCGTTCCGTAGCGGCAGCCTTATCCCTGATGGAGGCCGCCCACGACCATGTCGAGACCGCCCACGCCCAGCTCGTGGTGGTCACCGCACAAATCGAACGAAGCTTCCCCGACAACGGTCGGCAACCCACAGCCGAATAGTTGGCAATCGTCGAGAGCGTTCGAGCAGCCGTCCGTTCCTACACCGCATACCTTGCGACAGCGGAGCCCGTCCAAGCCCAGATCGCGGCCGCCCATGCCCAGCTCGTGGCGGCCTTTTCCAAAGAGATGGCAAACGTGGATGGCGAGATGCCTGTCGAGTATGGTGTGATGGATGCCATGGATCCCCTTCTCGAGTATGGCGAGATGATCGCGGCGGCGGAGATCGACGAGCACCAACCGTAGTAGTACTCTTTGTTTTGTTTAATTAAGAGCACTGGTCTTTAATTTGTTAGAGTAATGTTTAGATCAGCTAGCTCTGTTTAATTGCTGTACTTGCTCGATTAGAAGTGTGGGTCTGCTGTAGCCTCCTTTGTGTACCCAAATTATGCAATGGCGTGGATGACCACTGTAAGCATGGAAATTTGAACCAAAATTTTTGACGTTCAAACTCATCACACACGGGTTAATCTATCTAAATCGTGTGTGATGTTCACATATCATACATAGTTCTAAATAAGGGACTGTGTCTGATGACACTTTGCGCGCCAGTTTTTTCGTTGAGGCGACTCCAAATTTTTGGCTTCCATGGAAGTATCTACCTCCCCCTCCCCGCCTCTCCCCCTTACCAAAATCCACATTTCCCCTATTTACGCCTTTCTTTCCAAGTTGAAACCTTCACTCCTTGCTTGTAGTGCCGCCTCCTCACCAGCGACCCTCCTTCACACTGCTCGGCCTCGTCTATCCAAGCAGGTAATCCATACCCGACCCCCATCCTCCTCCTCCTTCCACATCCCACATGCCCCGACCGCCGGCGCGAGCGCGACACATTCCACCCAAATCACCGACCTCTCCACCAAATAAGCGCCGCCCTAAGCCATGGTGCACGCAGTATAGCCAAGTTCTCAAAGAGCATTTGGCAGCGGAGAAGAAAATCGCGGCCGCACGCACGGATGAGGACGCGATGGCTGCCATTCGTGCCGACCCCCAGATCCTGGAGGAGCACCTTGTCATTTGCTAGCTACGCCGGTTAAGCATGCTCGGTTTACCCGTTGTGTGTGCTGCTCCTGCCTTTCCTTAACAATTCTAGTGAATTGTGCTATCTAATTTTACCATGCAATCTGTTGCTCTAGTGTATATGTTCTATATGTGGTGCAGTGTGCTGCTCACTTATTAACTGTTTGGTTAATTAGTTGTCGTCTTCAGTTAACTGTTTGGTTCAATTCTGCAAATGTGATGTTCAATTCTCCAGGCTGCAATTTTGTATTGTCTTCCATGTGATAAATAAATCGAATTTATCTTTACAAAATACACGAGAAACGAATACAATTGCTATATTTCCAAGTTGTCAAGCATGCTTGGTTTGGTTATACATTGTGCAATGTGGTGCTCAGTTAACATTTGGTTCATTTTTGTTGTGGTGTTTAGTTAACTGTTTGGTTCAATTCTGCAATGCGATGTTCAATAGTTGTGGGTGCATTTTGTTATTGTATACCATGTGAGTAGTAAATCAAATTTGGCTGTACTAAATAGACGAGAAACAAATACAATTGCTATATTTCCAAGTTGTTAAGCGTGCTTGGTTTGGTTAACTGTCTGATCTTCTATTAGGAGTATGTTATATTGTGCAATGTGGTGCTCAGTTAACGTTTGGTTCATTTGTTGTGGTGTTTAGTTAAATGTTTGGTTCAATTCTGCAATGCGATGTTCAATAGTTATGGGTGCATTCTATTATTGTATACCATATGAGGAATAAATTGAATTTGGTTGTAGTAAATACCTGAGAAACAAATACAATTGCTATATTTCCAAGTTGTTAAGCATGCTTGGATTGGTTAGCTGTCCGATCTTCTATTAGGAGTATGTTATATTGTACAATGTGATGCTCAGTTAACGTTTGGTTCATTTGTTGTGGTGTTTAGTTAACTGATTGGTTCAATTCTGCAATGCGATGTCCAATTGTCGTTGGTAGAATTTTGTATTGTTGTGCATGTGAGGAATAAATCGAATTTGGCTGCACTTAATACATGAGAAACATATACACGTGCTATATTTCCTAGTTCTTAATCATGATTGGTTTGGATAAATGAGGTTTCCATGTGGCTTGAATTAATCTGATGAATCTGCAATGTGCTTATTTTTCATCTACATATTTTACTGATAGCATGCGGACCCTTACTTAACCTCATGACTAACTACCTTATACGTGTTGCAGGGAAACAATGGGAAGCACTGAGGTTTACAATCGAGGTTAGCACGTTCATGATCCGTTGTCTAATAGCACATTATTGTGCAATTGCAGGAACCATTCTAATATTCAGGTTTTTAACAATTTGGTCTTGCACATGTAGGTCTTGCTGTCAGAGGTTTTGACCCACTGTTCGACCCTTTTTGCATATGGGGAAATGAGTTGTCCATGAATATCGATCAAATCAAGAAAATCAGAAAGATTGTTAGGATAAAGAAATTAGCGTCAAAAAACAACGAGATATTTGTCTGCACAATAAAGAAGACATCTATTAACCACGAGACGATACTAACTATTATATACCTTGCCTTTTTTATTCATTTGCCCCGTTTCCAATATAGAGAAGATATTTATGGACATCCTTGTTTTCAGGCCTTTCCAAAGCAGTTCATTGATGATTACCTCTCAAACCACCTCTATGGTCAGGAGACGAGGAAGGTTTTCATACAACACCCATGGTTCAATATTGAAGTGTTACTGAAGACGACGAAGGACGTACGGTCAATCATCCACATGCAATGGCCTAAAGTTGCAAAGACCTTCAATATGAATGAAGGCTCAATATTCGCCTCCCGCTTCAGCAGTTTTCCAGATGAGATGCATCTGTCTATATACCGTCTATGATGCTAATTTCGAAAGGTTCTACATGTTGCATGTGAAACTTGGTGCTGGTGCAGTTGTGTAATGGGGTAGCTGAGTACCGAAGCTATATCATGTTGTACTCTGATGTATTTCAATTATGAAATTATGCTTCCTTAATATGGAAATGAAATATATTATGTCCTGAATATGAATGTCAATTAGATTAATAAATGGATTAATAATAATAGGGAAATTAGCCTGCTAATGGCTAATTAGACTACTAATCACGTTTTGCTATTGCAAACGGTTATTCATAAAATAACATGGGCGATGACATCAGGCAACACACATAGTTTCTAGGAATAAACCGTGTTGGATCAATGAACAATCACACACGACTTTCTCTTGAAAACTGTTTGCGTTAGGCCACCTTGCGCAAACATTTACCACATAAAAACTGTATGTGATGGACAACCTTTGCCACACAATTTCTTCTACGCACCGTGTGTAATGACAATGCTATCACAAATGATTTAACGGGAAAAATTGTGTGTGATGTACCCGTGAACGAAAATGTTTTCCTTGGAGCGACTGTGTGGGATGTACATACGAACATAAACGTTTAGCGGGGACTGAATGTGTTGGATGTACTGATGACCAGAAACAATTTCGCTTGTATAATTGTATTTTTAGCTCTACTGTATGTATTTCCTTATTTGAGCGCTCACCGGTCGCACACGACCTCATTTTGCCGAGCGTGTGTGCCAGGAGGGCATATCCCAGACGGTTTCTGGGTCGTGTGGGAAGGACCCCCTATTGCCCACACTCACGAGGCAAAGGTTCCAAATGTCGTCGTAGAAAGGGGTTTAAAACCGTTTGTATAGCACCGACGCGTACTAGTGCCCCACCAATTTGGCTTCAAGCCCCAATACGAAAGTAACGTCCGAAGACTAGATTTTGTCCTTAGTCCCTCATGCTTATTCGGCCATAGAGCCGACCCCAGGCCGCGAGTTCGACTCGGCCCTTGAAGATCGGGATCTAGCTCGGACCCAGATCATCCCTCCCCCACCACAACGGAGACCGGTCTTGGGCGGCCACTACATGCTAGCTCGGCAAGCCTTGCCTTATTAAACGAGGTGTTGGACCGAATCCCGAGGATGGCTATTTTGAAGGATCCACCCTCGGCCTGCATTCAGCAGCCCCTCGAGGTGAATTATAGGGAATTTTACGGCCCGCCCACCACCCACCTAGTAGCCAAGTCGAGGATTTAACCGACATGTTGGACTACACTTCGGAAAATGCTGAATACATGGACGAGGATAGTGGAGCCATGGCTAACACCGATGCTGCTCCCCCCGTCACTGGCCGCTGGACGGCCACGTCCACTTACGACATCTACATGGTGGACACCCCGAAAGACAATGTCGACACTCCCAGGAAGGATAACGGCAAGCCCGGCGAGGAGCTACTGAAACTCCGCAGACAGCGCTGCCACTCCAAGGCACGTAGAAGCCATGCGAGCAACATGGACACCATAGAAAACGGCACTCCGTACAATGTGGACAACCTCGACGACCCCGGCGCCGAAAAACAACCACAAGGCGATCACGAGGAGCATGAGGACCCGCTCAATCTCGAACACCTCAACGACTCCAAAGATAGTAATTACCTCCCCCTTTCCGAAGAGGGGGTCAGTTCAGGTGACGAAGATTTCATCGTCCCCATAGACCTGCTGGAGCAAGTGTGGTTCAAACGGTAGTTAATTTCCACCACGCGAAGCTTGAAGAAACAACGAAAAAAAATCTGAACATGATACTCTTAATGAGAGATGGACTAGAGTCCTAGCTGCCGAAGAGGGGTACCGTTATGAGCAACAGACTGAAAGCTACCCAAAGCGAAGACTACTACCACAATTCAAAAACGAGGCTGTAAAGCCAACAGTTCCAAGATGCACCCAGGCCGAACAGCTAGACCGCCCCCTCGAGGACGGGACAAGACAACTGATGAAGCCGAACAACCCGCTGCCCCACCCCGCCGTCACGACAAGGAGACAACGCGATCGGTCGGTAAATACGACCTATGACACAACCTGGACGCTCGAAGCATGTCAATCTAATGACCCAAAGAAAGCCTTCCTACCAGCCGGGATGGATATCAAGCTTGGTTGAATCGAAATGATAGAGCTCGGGAACAACAATGAGCTCGGATGGCCGATGACTTCCGACGCAACGTAGCCTAAATTAGGGGCGTCGCCCACCCGCTGTGCTTCACAGATAGGGTGATGCAACATGAATTCCCGGAAGGTTTTAAGCCAGTGAACATCGAGCCATACGATGGGACTACAGATCCAACAGTATGGATAGAGGATTTCTTGCTCCACATTCATATGACACGAGGAGATGGCCTCCACACCATCAATTACATGCCATTAAAGCTCAAAGGACCGGCCAGAAATTGGTCAAATAGCCTCCCCGAAGACTCTATAGGGTGCTGGGAGGAGCTCGGGGATGCCTTCTGAGCTAATTTCCAAGCCACCTATGTCCGCCCCCCAGATGCCGATGACTTAAGCCACATAACCCAACAACCCGGAGAGGCAGCCCGACAGTTATGGAATTGATTCTTGACCAAGAAGAATCAAATCGTCGACTGTCCAGACGCCGAAGCCATAGCCGCCTTCAGACATAGTGTCAAGGACGAATGGCTTGCACGGAAACTCGACCAGGATAAGCCGAAGACAATGGCAGCACTTACCTTCTTGATGACGCGCTTTTGCGTAGGAGAAGACATATGGCTCGCTCGTAAAAGCACCAACCCAGAAACACCCAGTAAATCCGAAGTCCGGGATGGAAACGGGAAGCTAGGGCGCAACAAGAACAAGCGTCGTCATAACGAGGCGAAGCCGATGAGACGGTAGTAAATGCCGGATTCTGCAAGCCGAAGTTTGGATCACGGAAAAAGCCTTCTAAAGGCAACCACGATGGGTTGTCCAAACTGGATGCAATCTTGGATAGGCCCTGCCACATCCACGACACCTCAGAGAAGCTCGCCAACCACACCAACCATAACTGTTGGGGTGATAAAACAGGCCGGAAAGCTCACAACCGAAGTCTGTGGCAAAAGCCCTCGAAGCTAGGATGATGTGGAGCCCCGCAGGCCAAACAGTGGAAGCCAAAAACCCTTCCTTTCTGAGGTCAAGACGGTGAACATGATCTATGCCACCCATATACCAAGGAGGGAGAGGAAGTGCGCGCTACGGGATGTGTACACCGTCGAGCCTGTAGCGCCGAAGTTTAACCCATGGTCGGCTTGCCCGATCACCTTCGACCACACGAACCATCCGACCAGTATCCGTCATGGAGGATCTATGACCCTAGCACTCGACCCCATTATCGATGGGTACCACCTCACAAGAGTCGTCATGGACGGAGGCAGTTGTTGGGTAACGTAGCATAATTCAAAAATTTTCTACGTCTTCACTAAGATCCAACTATGGATACATCTAGCAACGAGCAAGTAAGAGTGCATCTACATACCGTTATGTAGATCGCGTGCGGAAGCTTTCAACGAAGTAGGGATGAAGTAGTCGTACTCTTCACGTTCTTCGTCACCGATGATCTAGCGCCGAACGGACGGCACCTCCGCGTTCAACACACGTACGGTGCAGCAACGTCACCTCCTTCTTGATCCAGCAAGGGGGGAGGAGAAGTCGTCAGAGATCCGGCAGCACGACGGCGTGATGACGGATGCAGTGGAGATCGCAGCAGGGCTTCGCCGGGCGCCCTGCGTTGGGAGTATGGAGGTGTGACGGGAGGGGGAGAGGCGCCAGGGCTTGGGTGCGGCTGCCCTCTCCCCCCCACATATATATAGGGGGCCGGGGGGGCGCCAGCCCCTTGCAGATCCAATCTGCAAGGGGGGGCGGCGGCCAGGGAGGAGTCCTCCTCCCCCAAGGCAAGTGGTGGCCCCCCTCCCCTTAGGGTTTTAACCCTAGGCGCATGGGGAGGTGGGCCACCTTGTGGTGCGCCAGCCCAGAGGGCTGCACACATCCCCTCGCGGCCTAGGGGCCCCACCAGGATGGGTGGCCCCACCCGGTGGACCCCCGGGGCCCCTCCGGTGGTCCCGGGACGCTCCCGGTGACCCCCGGAGATCACCCGTTGGCCGAAACTGGACTTCCCATATATCAATCTTTACCTCCGGACCATTCCGGAACTCCTCGTGACGTCCGGGATCTCATCCGGGACTCCGAACAACTTTTGGGTTTCCACGTGCATTTATCTCTACGACCCTAGCGTTACCGAACCTTAAGTGTGTAGACCCTACGGGTTCGGGAGACACGTAGACATGACCGAGACGACTCTCCGGTCAATAACCAACAGCGGGATCTGGATACCCATGTTGGTTCCCACGTGTTCCTCGATGATCTTCATCGGATGAAACACCGTGTCAAGGATTCACTCAATCCCGTATGTTATTCCCTTTGTCCATCGGTACGGTACTTGCCCGAGATTCGATCGTCGGTATTCCCGATACCTTGTTCAATCTCGTCATGGCAAGTCTCTTTACTCGATCCGTAATCCATCATCCCGTGACTAACTACTTAGTCACATTGAGCTCATTATGATGATGTCTTACCGAGTGGGCCCAGAGGTACCTCTCCGTCATACGGAGTGACAACATCCCAGTCTCGGTTCGTACCAACTCAACATACACTTTCGGAGATACCCGATGCGTACCTTTATAGCCACCCAGTTATGTTGTGACGGTTGGCACACCCAAAGTACTCCTACGGTATCCGGGAGTTGTACAACCTCATGGTCTAAGGAATAAATACTTGACACCGAAAAGCTTATGCATTACGAACTATACGATCTCGTGTTATGCTCAAGTTTGGGTCTTGTCCATCACATCATTCTCCTAATGATGTGATCCCGTTATCACTGACATCCTATGTCCATGGTCAGGAAACCGTGACCATCTGTTGATCAACGAGCTGGTAACTAGAGGCCTACCAGGGACTCAATGTGGTCTGTGTATTCACATATGTATCGCTGTTTCCGTACAATACAATTCAAGCATGAATAACAGACAATTATCATGAACAAGGAGATATAATAATAATGCTTTTATTATTGCCTCTAGGGCATATCTCCAACAGTCTCCCACTTGCACTAGAGTCAATAATCTAGTTACATTGTGATGAATCGAACACCCATAGAGTTCTGGTGTTGATCATGTTTTGCTCGGGAAAGAGGTTTAGTCAACGGGTCTGCGACATTCAGATCCGTATGCACTTTACAAATATCTATGTCTCCATCCTGAACATAATTCCGGATGGAGTTGAAACGGCGCTTGATGTGCTTGGTCTTCTTGTGAAACCTGGGCTCCTTGGTAATAGCAATAGCACCAGTGTTGTCACAGAAGAGAGTCATCGGGCTTGACGCGCTTGGAATGACTCCTAGGTCGGTGATGAACTCCTTCATCCAGACTCCTTCCTGCGCTGCTTCAGAAGCAGCTATGTACTCCGCTTCACATGTAGATGCTGCCACCACGCTTTGCTTGCAACTGCACCAGCTGACTGCCCCTCCATTCAAAATATACACGTATCCGGTTTGTGACTTAGAGTCATCCAGATGTGTGTCGAAGCTAGCATCGAAGTAACCCTTTACGACGAGCTCTTCGTCACCTCCATAAACGAGAAACATATCCTTAGTCCTTTTCAGGTACTTCAGGATGTTCTTGACCGCTGTCCAGTGTTCCGTACCGGGATCACTTTGGTACCTCCCTACCAAACTTATGGCAAGGTTCACATCAGGTCTGGTACACAACATGGCATACATGATAGAACCTATGGCCGAGGCATAGGGAATGACACTCATCTTTTCTCTATCTTCTGCTGTGGTCGGCGACTAAGCCTTGCTCAATCTCATACCTTGCAAAACAGGCAAGAATCCTTTCTTTGACTGGTCCATATTGAACTTCTTCAATATTTTGTCAAGGTATGTACTTTGTGAAAGACCAATGAGGCGTCTCGATCTATCTCTATAGATTTTGATGCCTAATATGTAAGCAGCTTCTCCAAGGTCCTTCATTGAAAAAACTTTTATTCAAGTAGGCCTTTACATTTTCCAAGAATTCTATATCATTTCCCATCAGCAATATGTCATCCACATATAATATGAGAAATGCCACAGAGCTCCCACTCACTTTCTTGTAAATACAGGCTTCTCCATAAGTCTGTATAAAGCCAAACGCTTTGATCACCTCATCAAAGCGAATATTCCAACTCCGAGATGCTTGCACCAGCCCGTAAATCGAGCCCTGGAGCTTGCATACCTTGTTAGCGTTCTCTGGATCGACAAAACCTTCCGGTTGCATCATATACAACTCTTCCTTGAGGAAGCCATTAAGGAATGCTGTTTGACGTCCATTTGCCATATCTCATAATCATAGAATGCGGCAATAGCTAACATGATTCTGACTGACTTCAGCATCGCTACGGGAGAGAAAGTCTCGTCGTAGTCAATCCTTGAACTTGTCGATAACCCTTAGCGACAAGCCGAGCCTTATAGATGGTCACATTACCATCCGCGTATGTCTTCTTCTTAAATATCCATTTATTTTCTATGGCGTGCCTATCATCAGGCAAGTCCACCAAAGTCCATACTTTGTTTTCATACATGGATTCTATCTCGGATTTCATGGCTCCAAGCCATTTATTGGAATCTGGGCCCGCCATCGCTTCTTCATAGTTCGAAGGTTCACCATTGTCTAACAACATGATTTCCAGTACAGGGTTGCCGTACCACTCTGGTGCGGAACGTACCCTTGTGGACCTTCGAAGTTCAGCAGTAACTTGATCTGTTTCTTCATGATCATTATCATTATCTTCCTCCCTTGTCGGTGCAGGCACCTCAGGAACAGTTTCCTGCGCCGCGCTACTTTCCGGTACAGGAGGGGTGACTGTCACCTCATCAAGTTCTACTTTCCTCCCACTCACTTCTTTCAAGAGAAACTCTTTCTCCAGAAAGCATCCATTCTTGGCAACAAAGACTTTGCTTTCGGATCTGTGGTAGAAGGTGTACCCAATTGTTTCCTTTGGGTATCCTATGAAGACGCATTTCTCCGATTTGGGTTCGAGCTTTTCAGGTTGAAGTTTCTTGACATAAGCATCGCAACCCCAAACTTTCAGAAATGACAAATTCGGTTTCTTGCCAAACCAAAGTTCATACGGAGTCGTCTCAACGGATTTCGACGGAGCCCTATTTAAAGTGAATGCGGCAGTCTCTAAAGCATAACCCCAAAAAGATAGCGGTAAATCGGTAAGGGACATCATGGATCGCACCATGTCCAACAGAGTACGATTTCGACGTTCAGACACACCGTTACATTGAGGTGTTCCGGGCGGTGTCAATTGTGAAACAATTCCACTGCTCCTAAGGTGTGTGCCAAATTCATGACTTAAATATTCACCCCCACGATCCGATCGCAAGAACTTTATTTTTCTGTCACGTTGATTCTCAACCTCATTCTGAAATTCCTTGAACTTTTCAATGGTCTCAGACTTGTGTTTCATCAAATAGATATACCCGTATCTACTCAAGTCATCCGTGAGGGTGAGAACATAACGGTAGCCTCCGCGAGCCTCAACACTCATTGGACCGCACACATCGGTATGTATGATTTCCAACAAGTTGGTTGCTCGCTCCATTGTTCCGGAGAACGGAGTCTTGGTCATCTTGCCCAAGAGGCATGGTTCGCACGTGTCAAATGATTCATAATCAAGAGACTCCAGAAGTCCATCTGAATGGAGCTTCTTCATACGTTTGACACCAATATGACCAAGGCGGCAATGCCACAAGTATGTGGGACTATCATTATCAACTTTACATCTTTTGGCATCTACACTATGAATATGTGTATTACTACGTTCGAGATTCATCAAAAATAAACCATTGACCAGCGGGGCATGACCATAAAACATATCTCTCAAATAAATAGAACAACCATGATTCTCCGATTTGAAAGAATATCCATCTCTCATAAGATGAGATCCAGAAACAATGTTCATGCTCAAAGCTGGTACTAAATAACAATTATTGAGGTTTAATACTAATCCCGAGGGTAGATGTAGAGGCAGCGTGCCGACGGCGATCACATCGACCTTGGAACCATTCCCGACGCGCATCATCACCTCATCCTTCGCCAGTCTCCGTTTATTCCGCAGCTCCTGTTTTGAGTTACAAATGTGAGCAACTGCACCGGTATCGAATACCCAGGAGCTACTACGAGTGCTGGTAAGGTACACATCAATAACATGTATATCATATATAACTTTGACATTGCCGGCCTTCTTGTCTGCTAAGTATTTGGGGCAGTTCCACTTCCAGTGACCCGTTCCCTTGCAATAAAAGCACTCTGTCTCAGGCTTGGGTCCATACTTTGGCTTCTTCCCGGCAACAGGCTTGCCAGGCGCGGCAACTCCCTTGCCGTCCTTCTTGAAGTTCTTCTTACCCTTGCCTTTCTTGAACTTAGTAGTTTTATTGACCATCAACACTTGATGTTCTTTCTTGATGTCAACCTCCGCTGATTTCAGCATTGAATATACCTCGGGAATGGACTTCTCCATCCCCTGCATATTGAAGTTCAGCACAAAGCTCTTGAAGCTTGGTGGGAGCGACTGGAGGATTCTGTCAACGACCGCTTCATCTGGGAGATTCATTCCCAGCTGAGACAAGCGGTTGTGCAATCCTGAAATCTTGAGGATGTGCTCACTGACAGAACTGTTCTCCTCCATCTTACAGCTGTAGAATGCGTCGGAGACATCATATCTCTCGACTCGGGCATGAGCTTGGAAAACCATTTTCAGCTCTTCGAACATCTCATATGCTCCATGGTGCTCAAAACGTTTTTGGAGCCCCGATTTTAAACTGTAAAGCATGCCGCACTGAACCAGGGAGTAATCATCACAACGTGACTGCCAAGCGTTCATAACGTCTTGGTTTGCTGGGAGAACGGGTGCATCACCTAGCGGTGCTTCAAGGACATAGGTTCTCTTGGCAGCTATGAGGATAATCCTCAGGTTACGGACCCAATCCGTATAGTTGCTACCATCGTCTTTCAGCTTGGTTTTCTCTAGGAACGCGTTGAAGTTGAGGGAAACCTGAGCGTGGGCCATTTGATCTACAAGAGATATTGTAAAGAATTTAGACTAAGTTCATGATAATTAAGTTCATCTTAATCAAATTTTAATGAACTCCCACTCAGAATGACATCTCTCTAGTCATCTAAGTGATACACGATCCGAATCGAGTAGTCCGTGTCCGATCATCACGTGAGACGGACTAGTCATCAACGGTGAACATCTTCATGTTGATCGTATCTTCTATACGACTCGTGTTCGACCTTTCGGTCTTCCGTGTTCCGAGGCCATGTCTGTACATGCTAGGCTCATCAAGTGAACCCTAAGTGTATCGCGTGTGTAAATCTGTCTTACACCCGTTGTATGCGAACGTTAGAACCTATCACACCCGATCATCACGTGGTGCTTCGGAGCAACGAGCTTTAGCAACGGTGCACAGTTAGGGGAAACACAATACTTGAAATTTTAGTGAGAGATCATCTTATTTACTATCGTCGTTCTAAGTAAACAAGATGCATAAACATGATAAACATCACATGCAATCAATTAAAGTGACATGATATGGCCAATATCATCTTGCTCCTTGGATCTCCATCTTCGGGGCACCATGATCATCTTGTCACCGGCTCTACACCATGATCTTCATCATCGTGTCTTGAAGAAGTCGTCACGCCAACTATTACTTCTACTACTATAGCTAACGTTTAGCAATGAAGTAAAGTAATTACATGGCGTTATTCAGTGACACGCAGGTCATACAATAATAAAGACAACTCCTATGGCTCCTGCCGGTTGTCAAGTTCATCGACATGTAAGTCGTGATTCCCTATTACAAAAACATGATCAATCTCATACATCACATATATCATTCATCACATCTTCGTTCTTGGCCATACCACGTCACAAAACACATGCTGCAAAAACAAGTTAGACGTCCTCTAATTGTTGTTGCAAGTTTTACGTGGCTTCTATAGGATTTCTAGCAAGAATGTTTCTTACCTACGCCAAAACCACAACGTGATTTGTCAACTTCTATTTACCCTTCATAAGGACCCTTTTCATCGAATCCGATCCGACTAAAGTAGGAGAGACAGACACCCGCCAGCCACCTTATGCATCTAGTGCATGTCTGTCGGTGGAACCAGTCTCACGTAAGCGTACGTGTAAGGTCGGTCCGGGCCGCTTCATCCCACAATGCCGCCGAATCAAGATTGACTAGTAACGGTAAGAAAGTTGAACAAGATCATACGCCCACAACTGCTTTGTGTTCTACTCGTGCAAGATGCTACGCATAAAACCTAGGCTCAGATGCCACTGTTGGGTAACGTAGCATAATTCAAAAAATTTCTATGTCTTCACCAAGATCCAACTATGGATACTTCTAGCAACGAGCAAGTAAGAGTGCATCTACATACCGTTATGTAGATCACGTGCGGAAGCTTTCAACGAAGTAGGGATGAAGTTTGTCGTACTCTTCACGTTCTTCGTCACCGATGATCTAGGGCCGAACGGACGGCACCTCCGCGTTCAACACACGTACGGTGCAGCAACGTCACCTCCTTCTTGATCCAGCAAGGGGGGAGGAGAAGTCGTCAGAGATCCGGCAGCACGATGGCGTGATGACGGATGCAGTGGAGATCGCAGCAGGGCTTCGCCGGGCGCCCTGCGTTGGGAGTATGGAGGTGTGACGGGAGGGGGAGAGGCGCTAGGGCTTGGGTGCGGCTGCCCTCTCCCCCCCACATATATATAGGGGGCCAGGGGGGGCGCCAGCCCTTTGCAGATCCAATCTGCAAGGGGGGGCGGCGGCCAGGGAGGAGTCCTCCTCCCCCAAGGCAAGTGGTGGCCCGCCTCCCCTTAGGGTTTTAACCCTAGGCGCATGGGGAGGTGGGCCACCTTGTGGTGCGCCAGCCCAGAGGGCTGCACACATCCCCTCGCGGCCTAGGGGCCCCACCGGGATGGGTGGCCCCACCCGGTGGACCCCCGGGGCCCCTCCGGTGGTCCCGGGACGCTCCCGGTGACCCCCGGAGATCACCCATTGGCCGAAACTGGACTTCCCATATATCAATCTTTACCTCCGGACCATTCCGGAACTCCTCGTGACGTCCGGGATCTCATCCGGGACTCCGAACAACTTTCGGGTTTCCACGTGCATTTATCTCTACGACCCTAGCGTTACCGAACCTTAAGCGTGTAGACCCTACGGGTTCGGGAGACACGTAGACATGACCGAGACGACTCTCCGGTCAATAACCAACAGCGGGATCTGGATACCCATGTTGGTTCCCACGTGTTCCTCGATGATCTTCATCGGATGAACCACCGTGTCAAGGATTCACTCAATCTCGTATGTTATTCCCTTTGTCCATCGGTACGGTACTTGCCCGAGATTCGATCGTCGGTATTCCCGATACCTTGTTCAATCTCGTCATGGCAAGTCTCTTTACTCGATCCGTAATCCATCATCCCGTGACTAACTACTTAGTCACATTGAGCTCATTATGATGATGTCTTACCGAGTGGGCCCAGAGGTACCTCTCCGTCATACGGAGTGACAACATCCCAGTCTCGGTTCGTACCAACTCAACAGACACTTTCGGAGATACCCGATGCGTACCTTTATAGCCACCCAGTTACGTTGTGACGGTTGGCACACCCAAAGTACTCCTACAGTATCCGGGAGTTGTACAACCTCATGGTCTAAGGAATAAATACTTGACACCGAAAAGCTTATGCATTACGAACTATACGATCTCGTGTTATGCTTAAGTTTGGGTCTTGTCCATCACATCATTCTCCTAATGATGTGATCCCGTTATCACTGACATCCTATGTCCATGGTCAGGAAACCGTGACCATCTGTTGATCAACGAGCTGGTAACTAGAGGCCTACCAGGGACTCAATGTGGTCTGTGTATTCACATATGTATCGCTGTTTCCGTACAATACAGTTCAAGCATGAATAACAGACAATTATCATGAACAAGGAGATATAATAATAATGCTTTTATTATTGCCTCTAGGGCATATCTCCAACAGCAGTAGCCTCAATCTGATTTACACAGACACGATGAGGAAAATGGGGATCGACCCGTCAAGGATCAAACCCAGTAACACAACCTTCAAGGGGGTTATCCCGGGCGTAGAGGCCCGCTGCTCATGCACGGTGACTCTGGAAGTAGTATTCAGCTCACCAGACAACTTCCACAGCGAAGACTTGATCTTCGATATCTCCCCATTCGGCAGTGGCTACCATGCTCTCCTCGGCTGAACGACACAAATTCAACGCCATCCCTGTAACGCCCGGATAATTAAGCTACAGTAAACCTCTACTAATGATGCCACCTCACCACGATTACTGTTGCTAATCTCGCATTAGTTCGAAATCGATTCAAACTCAAATTCAAATTCAAAATCAAGCAAGCAATAAAAGTTTTCAAGTATTAAAACTAAAATGTTCGGAGTGAACCAAATAATGCATAGGTAATTATGGTGAAGAAACCACACTTTTACAAAATTCTTAACTACTCTAAAATGAATAAAACAGAAAAAGGAAAATAAATAAAAGAAAATGTTAAAACTAAAATAAAACAAAATAAAAACTAAAAAAACTCCAGACCATCCGGCCCAGCTCGCAGCCAGGCGAGCCCAACTGGGCCAGGCCGCCCCACTCACCTTATCCCCCGAAACCCTAGCCCAACCTCCCCTGTCGCCCCACTCCGGCCACACTCGCTCCCACATCGCTCCCCCTCTTGATCGGATCTAGATCGAGGGGATCGACCCCTTCACCAACCGCCGCCACGCCGCCACGCCGCCGCCCGAAGTGCCCCCTCGCCGCCCGCCATCGTCGGCGCCTCCCCGTCTTCATCGTCTCGTCCATCGTCGCTCGCGTCCTCCCCATCCACCTCCCTGCCGCACCACACCGAGCCTCGCCACCCCGGGCCTCCCCTCTCCTCCTCTTCCCATTGCACCGTCCGCCGTAGCCGCTCCAATCCGACCGCCACGTCCCCGCACCCGTGCCGCCTAGACAAGACGCATGTTGCCGGCCGCTTCTCCCCGCGCTGTGCCTGCTCGCGCACTTCCTGCTGCTCTGTGCGGTGCTCAATCCTGCTACTGCCGCACTGGCCTCGCGCTCGACGCAACCTCCATCCCCACCGCGCCCACGTCCGACGCCCTGCCGCTTCGTCCCCGCTCCTCTGCCTTTGCTGCAGCCGCCGCCCTTGCCTCCCCGCGTTGCGTCCGGCCGTGGCACCCTACCCGCGTGGCCCTGCTCCGCCCTGCCTTCCATCCCCGCGCTCCCACGCCGCCTGCAGCCCCGGTCGCCGCTGCTTGGGGCTGCTCCAGCGCGCCACCCTATAGCTCACCGGCCCGCCTCCTTCTGCCGTGGCCACGCCCATCCACCCCCGCCTCCGCCCCGGCGCCGCTCGGCCGTGACCTCGCCACTGCCGCCTCCGGCGGCCGGCCTTGCCGTCCCTGCGGGCGAGCGCCCGGGCGCCCAACGCCCGCATGCCCAGTGCCCGCTCGGGTTCGCCCGCACCGCTGCCCGCTAAGGCCGATGCCCGTTAAGCCCTGTGGGCCGCTGCCAAACGGGGCCCACTGCCCATAACGTTAAAACCAAAAAATGAAAATGAAAATAGTAAAATTATTAATTAATTAATTAATTAATTAATTAGTGAATTAATTAAGTTAATTAGTTCTGTTTAACTAAACTAATTAAAATTAGTTAACCTAATCGAGTAATTAAACTAGTTAAACATGTTTAGTTAGTCTTAGACAATGACGATGGGACCCACGCGTCAGTTGACTCAGCCAACTGTCTAGTTGACTGATGATGTCATGCTAACGTCATGATGATGTCGTAAATACATTTTTGAATTAAAATAATCTATTAATTCTAGAAAATGATTTAAAACTGTGAAAATTAATATAAAATAATCCGTAAGTCGGATGAAAATACTTTGTACATGAAAGTTGTTCACAATGACGAGACGAATCCGAATACGCCGTACGTTCGTCTGCCACACGCCCCTACCATAGAGAACATGCAACAATCCACCTCCGTTTTATCTGCCTGAAAACGTCAAACACTAGGAATACTTTCCTGGATGTTTCCCTCCTTCGCTAGTAGCACCTAGTACAACGTTAGGGCACTCCTAGCATCGCTTAATGTCATGTCATGCATCATCATGCATCTGTTGCATTGTATTCATTATTTCTTCCCACTTTTCTCTCTGGTAGACTACCAGACCGACGCAGCTGCTGCCCCGATCGACTACGGTGTTGATGACCCCTCCTTCTCTACCGAGCTTCCAGGCAAGCCCCCCCTTAATCAACCTACTATCACCTATTCCTTCTCTCTATTGCTTGCATTAGAGTAGTGTAGCATGTTACTACATTCGGTTAATCCTATTGTACTGCATAGCCTGTCATTGTTGCTACAACTGTTGATACCATTACCTGCTATCCTAAATGCTTAGTATAGGGTGCTAGTATCCCATCAGCGGCCCTACACTCTTGTCCGTCTGCCATGCTATACTATCGGGCCATGATCACTTCCGGTGGTGACCACTAGTATACACTTATACATATTATACATGATACATGTTGTGACATAAGTCGGGTCGACTCGTAGGGTACCCGCGAGTGATTCACGGATTGGGGGCTGAAAGAACATTTTTCTCGACCACCCTCTGTGTGGATCTTTGTGGCGGAGCGACAGGGCATGTTGTGACACCCAGCCGAGAGGTGGAGTGGCCCTGGTCGTTGTCTGCGGTTATTTCATAATAACATGCTTAACGAGTTTGGATATTTGATCCGAGTCTAGCCACTGGCCTGTACGCACTAACCAGCTACGTGGGAACAGTTATGGGCTCTCGACGTCGTGGTATCAGCCGAAGCCTTCTTGACATCAGTGACTGAGCGGCGCGCGCCGGGTCGGACCGCGTAGTGTAACTTCCTCTGAAATGGAGGTTGCTAGGTCTGCTCACCGACCGCCCTCACAACGTGGAGGTGTGCAATGGGCGATGGGCCTGGACCCCTTGCGCGCTTAGGATTTAGACTGGCGTGCATGCCTCTCTGCTGTGCCTAGGTAGGGTTGTGACGTGTTGATCTTCCAAGGCCAGGCATGACCCAGTAAAGTGTGTCCGGCCAGAGGGGATCGAGTGTGTTGGTAATGTGGTGCACCACTACAGGGAAGTTTATCTATTCGAATAGCCGTATCCCTCGGTAAAAGGACAACCCAGAGTTGTACACTAACCTCATGACAACTAGAACCGGATACTTAATAAAACACACCCAGACAAGTTCCAGAGACAACCCGGTGATCGCTTTCCCACAGGGCGACGAGGGGAGGATCGCCGGGTAGGGTTATGCTATACGTTGTTACTTGGTGAACTTACCATCTACTCTCTTCAACTGCTGCAAGATGGAGGCTGCCAGAAGTGTAGTCTTCGATACGATTAGCTATCCCCCTCTTATTCTGGCATTCTGCAGTTCAGTCCAGAGATACTACCCATATCATTGTTACCATTGCATATGTAGTATAGATCCTTGCTTGCGAGTACTTTGGATGAGTACTCACGGTTGCTTTGCTCCCCCTTTCCCCCTTTTGTCCCTTCTTCTCGGATGATGCAACCAGATGGTGGAGCCTAGGAGCCAGACGCCACCGACGACAACTCCTACTACACCAGAGGTGCCTACTACTACGTGCAGTCTGCCGCCAACGATCAGGAGTAGTTTAGGAGGATCCCAGGCAGGAGGCATGCACCTCTTTCGATCTGTATCGCAGTTTGTGCTAGCCATTTTATGGCAACTTGTTTAAGTTTATGTCTATACTTAGATATTGTTGCTTCCGCTGACTCATATAGGATCGAGCACTTGTATTCGAGCCCTATGGCTTGTATTATGATGCTTGTCTGACTTATTTTACTTTTAGAGTTGTGTTGTGATATCTCCCCATGAGTCCTTGATCTTGGTCGTACACATTTTCTTGCATGATTAGTGTACGATCAAATCGGGGGCGTCATAAGTTGGTATCACAGCCAACTACCTGCAGGAATCCCCCTTCGACACTCCTTGGCTGAAGTCGAGTCTAGACATTGCAAAACTTTTACTAACATGGCTGTGTGGCTTACGGGCCCGCGTAGCCATTGGGTGGTATTAGGTTCTTTTACTCCTTGATCTTTACTCTAGGACTCTGAACTCTCCTCTATTCAGGTTAAATGAATTTACTAACTCTAACATTAGGATCCCGTGACCACACTCACCCCAAAGTTGGATAATCCATAGTTATTCCTTAGGATAGTATTTTGAATAATTCTCACACTGTCATTTGACTCCTCTGAAACATCTTTGTTTTCAGATGGAACCCATGAGGCAGGTCATGAGCCACTGTCAGGACCCCGATCCTAAGTCACACCGATCTAACTTGTAACACATCATATCACTTTGCGGCCTCATGCACGGTATCCCCACGGGTGCCACCTTACCTGGCCCGGAACCGTTTGCGCATTTTGGCACACATATATGACAGTGTTGCTAGCATCCACATGACAGAGAACCCGGGCCGACATGGCTAGTTATAAACCAAAAGTGGCACTAAATTACAGAGACAGGCATCCATGACCCAGCAACGAACGTGTCGGTCATCAACGTATGAACCCAAGTCGTAGCAAGCTACATGGACTTAAAGGAACAACGCGTGACATTTCCCCTAAGGGACAGACACAGGAACGAAGAAGGACACATGCCGGCCAGCCTACGTGTTCCGAGCAGTAGCAAGCTACCAAGGCTCATTGGAAGCACTAGGAGGAATTTCTCTACAAGATAGGCTACCAAAGGGAAACAACTAGGTGTCGGATCCCACACATACCAAGCATTTCAATCATACACACAATATGCTCAATATGTGCAAATACAACATTGCATCACAACAGAACTCTATGACTCAAAGTACTTTATTTAAAGGGCTCCAAAGAGCCATACATAACATATCCATACAAGTAGGGGTCACATGACCCAACACTCAAGTCACACAGTCATACAAGCACAAGCGGAAGCTAACATGTCTGAGTACAGACAACTTAGAAAATAAAACAGGCTTGGTGTAGCCTGACTATCTACAAGGCCCTTCACAAGCTCCAGATCTCTGCCTGGGTAGCAATCTACTCGTCGACGTCAACGTCTATGTAGAACCCATCAGAAGGGGCAGGGTTTTCCTCTACAACAGTTATTAAGCAAACATGATTACAAAGGTACTCAGCAAGTCTTACAACAAAACCTATCATACATGCAACATTATCAACAAGGGTAGTGGAGTTCATAGCAGCAAGCTAGCTTTGACTCTTGGCTAACCTATACTACGACTCTCAACAGATTGCAAGATAATACTATGTACACGAGTCCTCTACTCACCACAACAATACACCACCGAGGATCCTCTTCCGTCATCCTACAGAAGGGCCATCCACGACACTCACACTTGTCTTGAGGCTTTTAGTAGTATCCATCAACTTGTCTATGAACTATAAGAGTAAACAAGTAGTCCGTACCGCGAACAACGGCTATTCGAATAGTTTGGTAACCCTGCACGGGTGTACTTCTTCACACACGCTTCCACCACTTATCGCCGTTTACTCGACATGTACTCGGCAACCTTCAAGCGGAAGCCCAGCGAGGGTGTCGGCCACGACCTGACTAACTACACAAGTCTCTCGTCCAGGTTTATCGCCTATTTGGGTTCCATCCATGGGGAGATCCGGCCGGGGTGTCGCTCACGGCCCGAAACGATGTGTACAGGGTTCCCGAGTCACCAAACGGGCAACCGGTACACCGTGCCACGTACCTGTCGCATCACAGCCCACCCCGAGGGTCAGCGCTGTGCACGACCACCAGTAAACTACAAACACCAGAAACTAATTGCAACTCCTGGATAGAGATCAAGGGTAATTAATAAGTCGAGAGGGTCAATTAAGGATCCCAACGTGTGGTAGTAGCTGAAACTTGAACCACACATACAGATCTCGGGTCCTATGGACGGTTCCAATGAAACAACCCACCACGTACTCCTACATGGCCTTTCATCGATACCTTTACCAAACATGTTTCACACTTCCCTCTCTTTACCGGTATGATCATTTCACTCTGATCCATCACCCAGATGAACCAGACCTGACACAACTCTAAGCATAGCAGGCAACATAAACAAATAGCATGGTGGATCACACATCACATGGCTCAATCAACTCCTACACATGCTAGTGGGTTTCAACTATTTAATGTGGCAATGACAGGTCATGCAAGGGAATAGGGTTCAACTACCGCAGCAAGTAGCAGTTCACACGCTGTTGCCTTAATGCAGTAAAAGAGAGCAGGAGGGAGAAGATGGGTTTGTATCGTAATGATCAATGGTTGCTTGCCTGACAGAGTGGTTGTCGGGTACTGCTCATCCGTTGGATACGCAGAAGTATCCTTGGGAGCAGGACCTAACACGGAGAACATCGGCGATATAATCAATAAGCAAACAAATGCAACAACATGATGCATGCTCATGATATGGCAAGATGCATGTGTTTTGGGCTAATGCATCTACAAACAGAAGGGTTTGAGCCCATTTGAATCAAAGATTCAAATTGAAACCCAAACTATTATTTATTTAAGTGCATTATCATGTTTAAATGTAAACAACAAGGTTAACTTGTTCAAACATGCATGAAACTAGTGCCATTGGAAAGATGAATGTTGGGGATATCGCTTATCGGGAACTTATCGGTCGACCCATGATAAGGGGTAAATCGGCCAGTTTATCGGCATATCGGCCGATTTATCGCCATATCGGCTGATTTACCGGCCGATTTATCTTATCGGTCAAACTGCGGTAAGCGATAAATTGGCCGATTTATCGGCATATCGGAAGATATCTTGAACAGTGGGAAAGATTGGATTTTTCCGATCAATTTTCATATATAAATCTTTTCCATCTGAGCTATTGTTGAATTTATATGATTTTTTGAAGTTTAAAGCATTTTCTGGAATTTCCTGAATTGTTTTTAAATCAAATAATCCCAGAAAATCATTTACTGCGTCAGCATGACATCATGCTGACGTCAGCAGGTCAACAGACCTGGTCCATGTTAAATCTGACTGGTGGGTCCTGCATGTCAGTGTCACAGAGGCTAATCCCGGTCAAAGCTGGAGTAGCCTGGGTTTGACTATGCGGTGGGGCCCACTGTCAGTGACTGTGGTGTTTAAACTAATCACCATTAGCTCCTAACTAACAGGCCACGTCAGCCCGCCGGAGTTTGGCTGGCGGCGACCAAATCGCGCGGCGGTGACACGCCGGAATCTCTATTCCGGCGACCATTTGTCGCGCAGATGGGTTCTATGTGCTCCTGGTGATGCACCGCATCCAACGGTGCCACTGGTTGGTCGAAAAGTCGCTGGAGTTGACGGCAACGAGCTCGTCCGCGGCGGCGCTCGCACGGAGTTGGCCGGAACGGCGTTGTGGTGCACGGGAGGAGGAGTTAGGGGTGGCGTTAGCTTGCTGGAGAGTTACCGATCCTTGTGGCGTGCTCGGCTGCGAGGCACAGCGCCTGTGGCCACGGCGGCGAGTTGGCCGACGGTGGTGAGCTTCGGTCAGCAAGGGGGCAGCGGCTAC
>LR738709.1:133069331-133181610 GCA_902687465.1 Secale cereale
GTTCGAAGCGTGAGCTCACAGCGGTCGCAGAGAGCGTCGACGTGGGATTGGAGAAGGTCGGACGGCGACGTACGGGCGGCGGCGATCTCCGGTGCCGAAGGTTGAAGACGACGGCGGGGAGGGCGTTGCAGGTCTTCTGGCGTCGTGTGCATCGGTGGGGAGCTCCTAGGCGATGCGGCGGAGCTGATGGTGCGCCGGGGAGGCGAGGGGGTGCCGTAGGGCGCGGTGGCAGCGATCGGCGGCGACGAGCTCACTCGGTGGAGCTTGGCGGAGGGGAGAGAGGAGGGGGAAGACATGGGGGAGAGTGAGAGAGGCGCCACGGGGGTGCGTGGCGACGCCTAGGGCGTACAGGGCGTCGGGGGGAGTAGCCAGGCAGGCAGGAGGTGGCCGGCGCGTCGACGGCGCTCGCCACCGAGCTGCTTCGTGCGTTGGCACGGGGTAGAAGACGGGCATGCCCCTGGTGGGCTGGGCCGTGCTAGTAAGTGGGCTCAGGTAAGTCTCTGTTTCTCCTATTTTTTATTTACTTTCTGTTTCATTTCTTTTGCAACTTTGTGGCCTTTCTAAAAATGCTTAGGCACTTTCAAAAATCACCAAACTGCTCATGCCCACTGTTTAGTATATAACCAACATGGAACATTTCAGTTTAGGATTATTTGGGCACATAAAATATTTTATAGCATTTAAATGCCCAAATGCAAATACCATATGAATTAATCCAGAGACCTTTGGATGTCCTAGAAAATTGTGCACCATTTTTGGTAGAGGTTTAAGACCAAGGCAAAGATGTTGAACATTTTTGAAGGGCATTTTGGGTACATTGGAAAAGGATTTATTAAACCCTAGTTGTTAGAAGAGGGGTGCTGGGGTTTCTGTCATTCCCATTTCAAGTTTCTGTGGAAAGTAAACATGACGCACACTCTAGCTAGTCCCAATGCAAGCACTGACTAGGGATGTGACAACTCACCCCCACTCAAAAGAATCGCGTCCCGAGATTCGGGTTCCCCCGGAAAGAGGGTGGGGTACTCAAGTCGAAGAAGATCCTCCCTTTCCCAAGTAGCTTCACTCTCGGAATGATGTGACCATTGGACCTTGAGAAACTTGATATTACGACGTCGAGTGGTACGCTCGGTTTGATCAAGAATACGAACCGGGTATTCTCGATATGTGAGATTGTCCTGGAGATCAAGCGTTTCGTGGTCCACTCCGCGGATAGGATCCGAGAAGCAACACCTGAGTTGAGATACGTGGAAGACATCATGAACTCTAGAAAGGTGCGGAGGTAGTTCCAATTGGTAGGCAACTTCTCCTCGTTTGGCAAGAATGCGAAAAGGACCGATGTAACGAGGAGCCAATTTGCCTTTGATACCGAAGCGATGGGTTCCCTTAAGGGGAGTAACCCGAAGGTAAGCCTTATCGCCAACTTCAAAAGTCACAGCCTTATGATGACTATCTATTGGCTCTTCTGACGAGATTGGGCTGTTTTCAATTTCGCACGAACGATGCGAACTTGCTCTTCGGCTTCCTGGATCATATCCGGACCAAAGAATTGTCTTTCCCCGGTTTCTGACCAGTTAAGAGGTGTTCGACACCTTCGTACATATAGAACTTTGAAGGGAGCCTTGCCCAAGCTGGCTTGATAACTATTGTTATAAGCGAATTCGGAAAATGGAAGACAATTCTCCCAATCCATACCGAAAGAGATGACAGAGGCTCGAAGCACGTCTTCCAGAATTTGATTGACTCGTTCCACTTGACCACTTGACTGAGGGTGAAAGGCGGGTGCTAAAAGAGAGATGAGTCCCCATAGCATTCTGGAAACTTTCCCAAAATCGTGAAGTGAAAAGACTTCCACGGTCTGAGTTAATCTCCAACGGCACACCATGAAGTGATACTATCCGAGAGATATACAAGTCTGCTAGCTGGCTTGCGTTTATACTCTCTCGAATAGGTAGGAAATGGGCTACTTTGGAGAGGCGGTCGATAACAACAAAAATAGAATTATTCCCTTTTCTGGTCCTGGGAAACCCGGTAATGAAGTCCATACCGATCTTATCCCATTTCCATTCAGGAATAGCTAAAGGTTGGAGGGTGCCAGCAGGCCGTTGATGCTCTGCTTTAACTCGACGACAAACATCGCAATTAGCAATGAATTGAGCGATTTCTCTCTTCATCCTAGTCCACCAGAACCTCTGGCGTAAGTCTTGATACATTTTGGTACTACCAGGATGAATCGTGAGAGGAGATTCATGAGCCTCCTTAAGGATCATCTGCCGTAGTTGTTGTTTCTTGGGTACCACCAAGCGGTTCTCAAAGTACACAACCCCTCGATCATCCATAGAGAAACTTTTAGCAACACTGCTAGCAATGTTCTCCTTGATCCGAGATATACCTCTATCATACCGCTGGGCAGCTATGATTTGATCCATGAGGGTAGGTTTCGCCACCAAGGTGGAAAGGAATCCTCGAGGAACAATGTGAAGGTTAAGCTTTCAAAATTCCTCATGGAGAAGTGGTTGCCCTTGTTGTAACATCAAGTTGTTACAATAAGACTTACGACTTAGTGCGTCAGCCATGACATTGGCCTTCCCAGGGGTGTAAGTGATTCCTAAGTCGTAATTCGTGAGCAACTCAACCCAATGTCTTTGCCTGAGATTCAAATCCGGTTGGGTGAAGATGTATTTCAAACTTTGGTGATCAGTGAAGATTTCACAGCGATTACCAAGAAGGTAATGCCGCCACGTTTTGAGTGCGTGGACTACAGCTGCAAGCTCTAGATCATGTGTAGGATAGTTATCCTCATGTGGACGCAACTGTCGAGATGCGTAGGCGATCACTTGACGATCTTGCATGAGTATGCAACCTAGTCCCTGTCGCGAGGCGTCGCAGTAGATAATAAAGTCCTTGGAAAAGTCTGGTGGTACCAGTACGGGTGCAGATGTCAGGCGTCTTTTCAGTTCCTGGAAGCTGGACTCGCACTGTGGGGTCCACTCAAACTTTTTATCTTTCTTGAGGAGTTCAGTTAGAGGTTTAGCAACCTTGGAGAAATTCTCGACGAAGCGTCGGCAATAGCTCGCTAAGCCAAGAAAACTCCTAACTTGCTTGACCGATTCAGGGGGAGTCCAATCAAGGACGGCTTGAACTCGCTCGGGATTGACGGCAATACCCTTACCAGAGACCGCATGACCTAGGTAGGTCACTTCCGGCAACCAGAATTCACATTTAGAGAATTTGACATAAAGGCGGTGCTCTCGAAGTTTTGTCAATACCAGCCTTAGATGCTCGACATGATCTTTCTTGTACTTGGAGTAGATGAGTATATCATCGAGGTATACCACGACGAATTTATCCAAATACTCCATGAATATAGAATTCATTAGCCAGGAGAAGGTGGCTGGGGCATTGGTTAACCCGAAGGACATGACGGTGTACTTGTATTGGCCATATCGGGTAACAAAAGCCGTCTTGGGAATGTCCCCGTTCTTGATTTTGATTTGATGGTAGCCCAACCTCAAATCCATTTTGGAAAAGATCGAGGATCCAGTGAGCTGATCATACAGGTCGTTGATCCTGGGGAGCGGATACTTGTTCTTTATGGTGATCAGATTGACAGGTCGGTAATCTACAACCATCCGTTCCGTTCCATCCTTCTTCTTGACGAAGAGGACGGGACAAGCCCAAGGGGAAGAACTAGGATGGATGAAACCCTTTTTCAAGGACTCATTGAGTTGTTTCTTAAGCTCAGCTAATTCTAGGGGTGCCATTTTATAAGGTGTCCCAGAGATTGGGACAGTTCCTGGAATAAGATCTATCACGAACTCGACATCTCTGTCAGGTGGAACACCTGGCAGTTCTTCTGGAAAAACATCCGGAAAGTCACAGACTACCGGAATATCCTCGAGTTCTGCTAGAGGGCTGGCATTAAGAGAGTAGAGCTGACGCTCAGCCATTCGGGTCAAGACATTGACTGTCTTGCCAGATGGGTGTGTAAGTTGAACGGTCCTAGTGTAGCAATCAATCTTGGCGTAATGAGCTGTCATCCAGTCCATACCCAAAATGATGTTTATGTCCGAGGACTTGAGAGCGATTAGTGATGCAAGGAAAACAAGTCTATCGACAGGAATTTCATTTCCATGGCTTACCCTAGAGGTTTGCCACTTTGAACCAGGAGTTTGAATAACCATGGAAGTAGGCATGTCGCAAAAAGTCATGTTGTGCATTCGAGCATAGCTCTCAGATATGAACGAATGAGATGCTCCAGTATCGAAAAGAACAGATGCTGGATGGCAGTTAACGAGAAGCGTACCGAGGACCACGTTAGGATCCTCGTAAGCTTCCTCAGCAAAGACATAGTTGACATGACCACGTGCAGTGGGGATTGGCTTGACATAGTTCACCTTGCCTGTTAGCTTACCACGGCCAACGGGTTTCCTTGGCTGGTTTTGAGGACACTCACGCATGTAGTGCCCCGGTTCTCCACACTTGAAGCATGTCACAGTGCCAGTGCGTGGAGCAAAGTTGGTAGGTGGTCCTCCATAAGTCTTGGCAGGTGCATACTATTGAGTTGGGCGAGGCGCCTCATAGGATGGCCTCGGTGTGTACTTGGGTGGCAGAGCAGTGTTAGGAACCCACACATGGCGCTTGTGAGAGCCAGAGCCGGATGAGGAACCAAAGTCACGAGGATGCTTGCGTGTGGCTTCGAAATCAGCCTGGCCCGTCTCAGCACTGATAGCTTTGTTCACCAACTTCTGGAAGGAGGTGCACTCGTGCAAACGTAGATCTCGGCGAAGTTCAGGGCTGAGTCCCATGCGGAACCTCGCCTGCTTCTTGGCATCGGTGGATACTTCCTCAGGTGCATAGCGTGCCAAGTTTCCAAACTCGCGACTATAGCCTTCCACTGTTAACCGGCCCTGGGTGAAATTGCAGAATTCCTCCCGCTTGCGATCCATGAGACCTTCCGGAATGTGATGTTCACGGAATGCCTCACTGAACTCAGCCCAAGTAGTGATTTGGCCAGCGGGACGCATAGCCTCAAAGTTTTCCCACCAGAGACTGGCAGGGCCCTCAAGATGGTAGGCGGCGTAGATAACCTTGTCAGCTTCGGCCACACGGGCAGAGTGTAGCTTGTGGGTGATACTACGTAGCCAGTCATACGCATCCAGAGGTTCAGTGGAATGATGGAACTTCGGTGGGCACATTTTGATAAAGTCATTGATTGACACCACGTCATTCCTCTGACGGAACCCAGTGTTCTGCTCTATGCGTTCCAGCAGACGGTTGGTCTCTCTCTTGTTCCGTTCTGCCTCGAGCATAACTTCAGCCAAGGAGGGTGGCTGGGGCAGATTCTCATCTCTAGCCTCACTAGCCTCACCCTGCTCCTGAGCAGCAGGAGTGCTGCGAGTGTTGACCATCCTAGGAAAACAAAACAACGGTTTAGACAAGGATGGCGAAAACTTGACATAGGAGTGCAGAATGTAATGGATGACACGGAATGCAGAGATGTTCATCCGTACGACATGGTAATATAGAAACTGCCATATATACACCAGTGGTCATACACACCATACATAGTTTAGTACAAGCCAAGGCTAAAGTACAACTGCGGTGAAAGACGATACATCTCATCAGAGGCATTCCAAGCTCCTATACATTATTTAACTACACCTCCGGAACTCAGTACAAACTAAGTCATATTCCACAAGACGCACAGGACTGTGGAAATACAACTACTACGATACTACTACTGCCACGGTCTAGCTCAGACATTCCCGTAGTAATCTTCATAAAGATTACCACCGTAGCCTGGAAGTGGAACAGATGGATCTTGAAACTCTCGAGCACTCGAAGGATGTGGACCATAGGGACATGGATGTGGCCTCGGGCCTGATGCTGGTGGTAACCGACGCCCACGTGGAGGTGTAATACCCCCAACGTCACGCCAATCCATACGATCAGGCAGACAAGTCCGCACGGGATACAAAACCCGCATATCCAGATATCCGGCATGCACAGCAGGTGCAAGCCGTGTCAAAGTAGTCCAGTGGGCGGCTCGGGTGTTATACAGCTCCATCCGGAGAGCACGGACCTCACGGTCCCTATCCTCCAGCATCTGGATAGTAGTCTGAAGCAGTGGCTCCTCATGAGCAGCATCAGTATACAGACCAGTGTAGTAACCTTCCTCTCCAGGAAGGGAGGCTGGCAGGTAACAGAACTCAGTGTTCAGCAGCAGGGCATGCCTAGCCCGGATGATGGTCATCATCGAATAAGCGGCATCCTGCACTGCCATCTCGATGGTAACCCCGAGTCCATAAGACCAATGGATGGGGTCGTTAGCTCCGGGATATGAGGGGTATATCCGGACTATACAGAAATACTGACTCTGATTGAAATCCCGGTACTGCTCCTCCACTGTGTACTCAGGATACCAGCGGTAGCCGGTCTCAGTCAACACACGGACTAGCATGGCCGTGTGACCGGGCACATTAATGTTGGGGAACGTAGCAGAATTCAAAAAATTTCTACGCTTTCACCAAGATCCATCTAAGGAGACATCTAGCAACAAGCAAATAAGAGTGCATCTACATACCTTTTTTGTAGATCGCGAGCGGAAGCTTTCGAAGAAGCGTGGATGAAGTAGTCGTACTCTTCGCGTTCTTCATCACCGATGATCTAGCGCCGAACGGACGGCACCTCCGCGTTCAACACACGTCCGGTACAGCAACGTCACCTCCTTCTTGATCCAGCAAGGGGGGAGGAGAGGTCGTCGGAGATCCATCAGCACGACGGCGTGGTGGTGGATGCAGCGGGAAATCCTGCAGGGCTTCGCCGGCGCCCTGCGGAGGAGGAGGAAGGTGTGACGGGAGGGGGAGAGGTGCCAGAGACTTGGGTGCGTCTGCCCTCTCCCCCCACATATATATAGGGGGCCAGGGGGGTGTGCCAAGCCCTGCAAATGGGATCTGCAAGGGGGGGCGGCGGCCTAGGGGGGAGACTTGCCCCCCAAGGCATAGGGGGCGCCTCCCTGCCCTAGGGTTTCAACCCTAGGCGCATGAGGGAGGGCCCAGTAGGGTGCGCCAGCCCACCAGGGGCTGGCCCCCTTACCCTTGCGTCCTAGGGGCCCCACCGGGATGGGTGGCCCCACCCGATGGACCCCCGGGACCCCTCCGGTGGTCCCGAGACACTCCCGGTGACCCCCGGAGTTCACCCGATGGCCGAAACTGGACTTCCTATACATCATTCTTTACCTCCGGACCATTCCGGAACTCCTCGTGATGTCCGGGATCTCATCCGGGACTCCGAACAACTTTCGGGTTTCCACGTGCATGTATCTCTACGACCCTAGCATTACCGAACCTTAAGTGTGTAGACCCTACGGGTTCGGGAGACACGCAGACATGACCGAGACCACTCTCCGGCCAATAACAAACATCGGGATCTGGATACCCATGTTGGTTCCCACGTGTTCCTCGACGATCTTCATCGGATGAACCACTGTTTCAAGGATTCATTCAATCCCGTATGTTATTCCCTTTGTCCATGGTACGGTACTTTCCTGAGATTCGATCGTCGGTATGCCCGATACCTTGTTCAATCTCGTCATGGCAAGTCTCTTTACTCGTTCCGTAATTCATCATCCCGTGACTAACTCCTTAGTCACTTTGAGCTCATTATGATGATGTCTTACCGAGTGGGCCTAGAGGAACCTCTCCGTCATACGGAGTGACAATATCCCAGTCTCGGTTCGTACCAACTCAACAGACACTTTCGGAGATACCCGATGCGTACCTTTATAGCCACCCAGTTACGTTGTGACGTTTGGCACACCCAAAGTATTCCTACGACATCCAGGAGTTGTACAACCTCATGGTCTAAGGAATAAATACTTGACACCGAAAAGCTTATGCATTACGAACTATACGATCTTGTGCTAGGCTCAGGATTGGGTCTTGTCCATCACATCATTCTCCTAATGATGTGATCCCGTTATCACTGACATCCCATGTCCATGATCAGGAAACGGTGACCATCTGTTGATCAACGAGCTGGTAACTAGAGGCTTACCAGGGACTCATTGTGGTCTATATATTCACACATGTATCGCTGTTTCCGTACAATACAATTCAAGCATGAATGACAGACAATTATCATGAACAAGGAAATATAATAATAATACTTTTATTATTGCCTCTAGGGCATATTTCCAACAGTCTCCCTCTTGCACTAGAGTCAATAATCTAGTTACATTGTGATGAATCGAACACCCATAGAGTTCTGGTGTTGATCATGTTTTGCCCGTGGAAGGGGTTTAGTCAACGGGTCTGCAACATTCAGATCCGTATGCACTTTACAAATATCTATGTCTCCATCTTGAACATAATTCCGGATGGAGTTGAAACGGCGCTTGATGTGCTTGGTCTTCTTGTGAAACCTGGGCTCCTTGATAATGGCAATAGCACCAGTGTTGTCACTGAAGAGATTCATCGGGCTTGACGCGCTTGGAATGACTCCTAGGTCGGTGATGAACTCCTTCATCTAGACTCCTTCCCGCGCTGCTTCGGAAGCAGCTATGTACTCCGCTTCACATGTAGATGCCGCCACAATGCTTTGCTTGCAACTGCACCAGCTGACTGCCCCTCCATTCAAAATATACACGTATCCGGTTTGTGACTTCGAGTCATCCAAATCTGTGTCGAAGCTAGCATCGACGTAACCCTTTACGACGAGCTCTTCGTCACCTCCATAAACGAGAAACATATCCTTAGTCCTTTTCAGGTACTTCAGGATGTTCTTGACCACTGTCCAGTGTTCCATACCGGGATCACTTTGGTACCTCCCTACCAAACTTATGGCAAGGTTCACATCAGGTCTGGTACACAGCATGGCATACATGATAGAACCTATGGCCGAGGCATAGGGAATGACACTCATCTTTTCTCTATCTTCTGCCGTGGTCGGCGATTGACCCTTGCTCAATCTCATACCTTGCAAAACAGGCAAGAACCCCTTCTTGAACTGATCCATATTGAACCTTTTCAATATCTTGTCAAGGTATGTGCTTTGTGAAAGACTAATGAGGCGTCTTGATCTATCTCTATAGATTTTGATGCCTAATATGTAAGCAGCTTCTCCAAGGTCCTTCATTGAAAAACTCTTATTCAAGTAGGCCTTTACATTTTCCAAGAATTCTATATCATTTCCCATCAGCAATATGTCATCCACATATAATATGAGAAATGCTACAGAGCTCCCACTCACTTTCTTGTAGATACATGCCTCTCCATAAGTCTGTATAAAGCCAAACGCTTTGATCACATCATTAAAGCGAATATTCCAACTCCGAGATGCTTGCACCAGCCCGTAGATCGAGCGTTGGAGCTTGCATACCTTGTTAGCATTCTCTGGATCGACAAAACCTTCCGGCTGCATCATATACAACTCTTCCTTGAGGAAGCCATTAAGGAATGCTGTTTTGACGTCCATTTGCCATATCTCATAATCATAGAATGCGGCAATAGCTAACATGATTCTGACTGACTTCAGCATCGCTACGGGAGAGAAAGTCTCGTCGTAGTCAATCCCTTGAACTTGTCGATAACCTTTAGCGACAAGCCGAGCCTTATAGATGGTCACATTACCATCTGCGTCTGTCTTCTTCTTAAATATCCATTTATTTTCTATGGCGTGCCTATCATCAGGCAAGTCCACCAAAGTCCATACTTTGTTTTCATACATGGATTCTATCTCGGATTTCATGGCTCCAAGCCATTTATTGGAATCCGGGCCCGCCATTGCTTCTTCATAGTTAGAAGGTTCACCGTTGTCTAACAACATAATTTCCATAATAGGGTTGCCGTACCATTCTGGTGCAGAACGTGCCCTTGTGGACCTTCGAAGTTCAGTAGTAACTTGATCTGTTTCTTCATGATCATCATCATTAACTTCCTCCCTTGTCGGTGCAGGCACCTCAGGAACAATTTCCTGCGCTGCGCTACTTTCCGGTCCAGGAGGGGTGACTGTCACCTCATCAAGTTCTACTTTCCTCCCACTCACTTCTTTCGAGAGAAACTCTTTCTCCAGAAAGGATCCATTCTTGGCAATAAAGACTTTGCCTTCGGATCTGTGGTAGAAGGTGTACCCAATCGTTTCCTTTGGGTATCCTATGAAGACGCATTTTTCCGATTTGGGTTCGAGCTTTTCAGGTTGAAGTTTCTTGACATAAGCATCGCAACCCCAAACTTTCAGAAACGACAGCTTCGGTTTCTTGCCAAACCAAAGTTCATACGGTGTCGTCTCAACGGATTTCGACGGAGCCCTATTTAAAGTGAATGCGGCAGTCTCTAAAGCATAACCCCAAAAAGATAGCGGTAAGTCGGTGAGAGACATCATAGATCGCACCATGTCCAACAGAGTACGATTTCGACGTTCGGACACACCGTTACGTTGAGGTGTTCCGGGTGGTGTCAATTGTGAAACAATTCCACTGTTCCTAAGGTGCGTGCCAAATTCATGACTTAAATATTCACCCCCACGATCCGATCGCAAGAACTTTATTTTTCTGTCACGTTGATTCTCAACCTCATTCTGAAATTCCTTGAACTTTTCAAAGGTCTCAGACTTGTGTTTCATCAAATAGATATACCCATATCTACTCAAGTCATCTGTGAGGGTGAGAACATAACGATAGCCTCCGCGAGCCTCAACACTCATTGGACTGCACACATCGGTATGTATGATTTCCAACAAGTTGGTTGCTCGTTCCATTGTTCCGGAGAACGGAGTCTTGGTCATCTTGCCCAAAAGGCATGGTTCCCACGTGTCAAATGATTCATAATCAAGAGACTCTTAAGTCCATCTGAATGGAGCTTCTTCATACGCTTGACACCAATATGACCAAGGCGGCAATTCCACAAGTATGTGGGACTATCATTATCAACTTTACATCTTTTGGCATCTACACTATGAATATGTGTATCATCACGTTCGAGATTCATCAAAAATAAACCATTGACCAGCGGGGCATGACCATAAAATATATCTCTCAAATAAATAGAACAACCATTATTCTCCGATTTAAATGAGTAGCCATATCGCATAAGACGAGATCCAGATACAATGTTCATGCTCAAAGCTGGTACTAAGTAACATTTATTAAGGTTTAAAACTAATCCCGAGGGTAGATGTAGAGGTAGCGTGCCGACGGTGATCACATCGACCTTGGAACCATTCCCGACGCGCATCGTCACCTCATCCTTCGCCAGTCTCCGCTTATTCCGCAACTCCTGCTTAGAGTTACAAATGTGAGCAACTACACCGGTATCAAATACCCAGGAGCTACTACGAGTGCTGGTAAGGTACACATCAATAACATGTATATCATATATACCTTTGACGTTGCCGGCCTTCTTGTCTGCTAAGTATTTGGGGCAGTTCCGCTTCCAGTGACCCGTTCCCTTGCAATGAAAACACTCAGTTTCAGGCTTGGGTCCATTCTTTGGCTTCTTCCCGGCAACTTGCTTACCGGGCGCGACAACTCCTTTGCCGTCCTTCTTGAAGTTCTTCTTACCCTTGCCTTTCTTGAACTTAGTGGTTTTATTGACCATCAACACTTGATGTTCTTTCTTGATATCCACCTCCGCTGATTTCAGCATTGAATACACCTCGGGAATGGACCTCTCCATCCCCTGCATATTGAAGTTTAACACGAAGCTCTTGAAGCTAGGTGGGAGCGACTGGAGGATTCTGTCAACGACCGCTTCATCTGGGAGATTCATTCCCAACTGAGACAAGCGGTTGTGTAATCCAGAAATCTTGAGGATGTGCTCACTGACAGAACTGTTTTCCTCCATCTTACAACTGTAGAATGCGTCGGAGACGTCATATCTCTCAACTCGGGCATGAGCTTGGAAAACCATTTTCAGCTCTTGGAACATATCATATGCTCCGTGGTTCTCAAAACGCTTTTGGAGCCCCGACTCTAAGCTGTAAAGCATGCCGCACTAAACCAGGGAGTAATCATCACAACGCGACTGCCAGGCGTTCATAACGTCTTGGGTCGCTGGGAGAACGGGTGCATCACCTAGCGGTGCTTCAAGGACATATGATCTCTTGGCAGCTATGAGGATAATCCTCAGGTTACGGACCCAATCCGTATAGTTGCTACCATCGTCTTTCATCTTGGTTTTCTCTAGGAACGCGTTGAAGTTGAGGGAAACTTGAGCGTGGGCCATTTGATCTACAAGAGATATTGTAAAGAATTTAGACTAAGTTCATGATAATTAAGTTCATCTTAATCAAATTTTAATGAACTCCCACTCAGATTGACATCTCTCTAGTCATCTAAGTGATACACGATCCGAATCGACTAGCCCGTGTCCGATCATCACGTGAGACGGACTAGTCATCAACGGTGAACATCTTCATGTTGATCGTATCTTCTATACGACTCGTGTTCGACCTTTCGGTCTTCCGTGTTCCGAGGCCATGTCTGTACATGCTAGGCTCGTCAAGTGAACCCTAAGTGTATTGCTTGTGTAAATCTGGCTTACACCCGTTGTATGCGAACGTTAGAACCTATCACACCCGATCATCACGTGGTGCTTCGGAACAACGATCCTTAGCAACGGTGCATAGTTAGGGGAAACACAATTCTTGAAATTTTTAGTGAGAGATCATCTTATTTACTACGTCGTTCCAAGTAAACAAGATGCAAAAACATGATAAACATCACATGCAATCAATTAAAGTAACATGATATGGCCAATATCATCTTGCTCCTTGGATCTCCATCTTCGGGGCACCATGATCTTCTTTGTCACCGTCTTGACACCATGATCTCCATCATCATGATCTCCATCATCGTGTCTTCATGAAGTCGTCACGCCAACTATTACTTCTACTACTATGGCTAACGTTTAGCAATGAAGTAAAGTAATTACATGGCGTTATTCAGTGACACGCAGGTCATACAATAATTATGACAACTCCTATGGCTCCTGCCGGTTGTCAAATTCATCGACATGCAAGTCGTGATTCCCTATTACAAGAACATGATCAATCTCATACATCACATATAGCATTCATCACATCTGTTTTTGGCCATACCATATCACATAGCACATGCTGCAAAAACAAGTTAGACGACCTCTAATTGTTGTTGCAAGTTTTACGTGGCTTCTATAGGTTTTCTAGCAAGAACGTTTCTTACCTACGCCAAAACCACAACGTGATTTGTCAATTTCTATTTACCCTTCATAAGGACCCTGTTCATCGAATCCGATCCGACTAAAGTAGGAGAGACAGACACCCGCCAGCCACCTTATGCATCTAGTGCATGTCTGTCGGTGGAACCAGTCTCACGTAAGCGTACGTGTAAAGTCGGTCCGGGCCGCTTCATCCCACAATACCACCGAATCAAGATTAGACTAGTAACGGCAAGAAGATTGAGCAAACTCAAACGCCCACAACTATTTTGTGTTCTACTCGTGCAAGATGCTACACAAAAGACCTAGCTCAGATGCCACTGTTGGGGAACGTAGCAGAATTCAAAAAATTTCTACGCTTTCACCAAGATCCATCTAAGGAGACATCTAGCAACAAGCAAATAAGAGTGCATCTACATACCCTTTTTGTAGACCATGAGCGGAAGCTTTCGAAGAAGCGTGGATGAAGTAGTCGTACTCTTCGCGTTCTTCGTCACCGATGATCTAGCGCCGAACGGACGGCACCTCCGCGTTCAACACACGTCCGGTACAACAACGTCACCTCCTTCTTGATCCAGCAAGGGGGGAGGAGAGGTCGTCGGAGATCCAGCAACACGACGGTGTGGTGGTGGATGCAGCGGGAAATCCTGCAGGGCTTCGCCGGCGCCCTGCGGAGGAGGAGGAAGGTGTGACGGGAGGGGGAGAGGCGCCAGAGACTTGGGTGCGGCTTCCCTCTCCCCCCACATATATATAGGGGGCCAGGGGGGTGCTCCAAGCCCTGCAGATGGGATCTGCAAGGGGGGGCGGCGGCCTAGGGGGGAGACTTGCCCCCCAAGGCATAGGGGGCGCCTCCCTCCCCTAGGGTTTCAACCCTAGGCGCATGAGGGAGGGCCCAATAGGGTGCGCCAGCCCACCAGGGGCTGGCCCCCTTCCCCTTGCGGCCTAGGGGCCCCACCGAGATGGGTGGCCCCACCCGGTGGACCCCCGGGACCCCTCCGATGGTCCCGGGACATTCCCGGTGACCCCCGGAGTTCACCCGATGGCCGAAACTGGACTTCCTATACATCATTCTTTACCTCCGGACCATTCCGGAACTCCTCGTGATGTCCGGGATCTCATCAGGGACTCCGAACAACTTTCGGGTTTCTACGTGCATGTATCTCTACGACCCTAGCGTTACCGAACCTTAAGTGTGTAGACCCTACGGGTTCGGGAGACACGCAGACATGACCGAGACCACTCTCCGGCCAATAACCAACAGCGGGATCTGGATACCCATGTTGGTTCCCACGTGTTCCTCGATGATCTTCATCGGATGAACCACTGTGTCAAGGATTCATTCAATCCCATATGTTATTCCCTTTGTCCATTGGTACGGTACTTGCCCGAGATTCGATCGTCGGTATGCCCGATACCTTGTTCAATCTCGTCAAGGCAAGTATCTTTACTCGTTCCGTAATTCATCATCCCGTGACTAACTCCTTAGTCACTTTGAGCTCATTATGATGATGTCTTACCGAGTGGGCCCAGAGGAACCTCTCCGTCATACGGAGTGACAATATCCCAGTCTCGGTTCGTACCAACTCAACAGACACTTTTGGAGATACCCGATGCGTACCTTTATAGCCACCCAGTTACGTTGTGACGTTTGGCACACCCAAAGTATTCCTACGGCATCCGAGAGTTGTACAACCTCATGGTCTAAGGAATAAATACTTGACACCGAAAAGCTTATGCATTACGAACTATACGATCTTGTGCTAGGCTCAGGATTGGGTCTTGTCCATCACATCATTCTCCTAATGATGTGATCCCGTTATCACTGACATCCCATGTCCATGATCAGGAAACGGTGACCATCTGTTGATCAACGAGCTGGTAACTAGAGGCTTACCAGGGACTCATTGTGGTCTATATATTCACACATGTATCGCTGTTTCCGTACAATACAATTCAAGCATGAATGACAGACAATTATCATGAACAAGGAAATATAATAATAATACTTTTATTATTTCCTCTAGGGCATATTTACAACAATTAATGCACCGAGTCAAACGAACCACTTGATGAGGTGTGCGGCCAGACATCTGAAACACGAAGTAATGCAAAGGCATTAGAATTTCTGGAAGAAATCGGGCAACATAACAACTGTAAATGCTCAAAAAAATATTTTGAGACATCATACAAATGATAGAATAGCCACTCAACAATATCATATCAAGGTTCCGGGTCCAACTAATCATCATACTAAAAGGGTCGAAACTGAACTGAGGCTTGAAACCAACAATCCTAAGAGTCTACGGATTAGTAACACGTGAACCTAGTAAGGATGAGAGGCCTAGTCCTAAACCCCCGTAGAAAGAATAGGCTGACTCAGATCAGAAGGCATAAGGTAAAGAAGTAAAAAGAGCCTTACGTTCCCTTCCACAATCAATTCCCCTACATATAACTAAGAATTTTTCTAGACTCAACATCGACCAGTTTGGCTTGAGAAACCTACAGGCAGTCCGGCTCTGATGCCAACGTTGTCAGGACCCCGATCCTAAGTCACACCGATCTACCTTGTAACACGTCATATCACTTTGCGGCCTCACGCACGGTATCCCCACGGGTGCCACCTTACCTGGCCCGGGACCATTTGCGCATTTTGGCACACGTATATGACAATGTCGCTAGCATCCACATGACAGAGAACCCGGGCCGACATGGCTAGTTATAAACAAAAAGTGGCACTAAATTACAGAGACAGGTATCCATGACCCAGCAACGAATGTGTCGGTCATCAACGTATGAACCAAAGTCGTAGCAAGCTACATGGACCGAAAGGAACAACGCGTGACATTTCCCCTAAGGGACAGACACAGGAACGAAGAAGGACACATGCCGGCCAGCCTACGTGTTCCGAGCAGTAGCAAGCTACCAAGGCTCATTGGAAGCACTAGGAGGCATTTCTCTGTAAGATAGGCTACCAAAGGGAAACAACTAGGTGTCGGATCCCACACATACCAAGCATTTCAATCATACCCACAATATGCTCAATATGTGCAAATACAACATTGCATCACAACAGAACTCTATGACTCAAAGTACTTTATTTAAGAGGCTCCAAAGAGCCATACATAACATATCCATACAGGTAGGGGTCACATGACCCAACACTCAAGTCACACAGTCATACAAGCACAAGCGGAAGCTAACATGTTTGAGTACAGACAACTTAGAAAATAAAACAGGCTTGGTGTAGCCTGACTATCTACAAGGCCTTTCACAAGCTCCAGATCTCCGCCTGGGTAGCAAGCTACTCGTCGACGTTAGCGTCTATGTAGAACCCATCAGAAGGGGTAGGGTTCTCCTCTACAACAGTTATTAAGCAAACATGAGTACAAAGGTACTCAGCAAGTCTTACAACAGAACCTATCATACATGCAACATTATCAACAAGGGTAGTGGAGTTTATAGCAGCAAGCCAGCTTTGACTCTTGGCTAACCTATACTACGACTCTCAACAGATTGCAAGATAATACTACGTACACAAGTCCTCTACTCACCACAACAATACACCACCGAGGATCCTCTTCCGTCATCCTACGGAAGGGCCATCCACGGCACTCACACTTGTCTTGAGGCTTTTAGTAGTATCCATCAACTTGTCTATGAACTGTAAGAGTAAACAAGTAGTCCGTACCGCGAACAACGGCTATTCGAATAGTTTGGTAACCCTGCAGGGGTGTACTTCTTCACACACGCTTCCACCACTTATCGCCGTTTACTCGACATGTAGTCGGCAACCTTCAAGCGGAAGCCCAGCGAGGGTGTCGGCCACGACCTGACTAACTACACAAGTCTCTCGTCCAGGTTTATCGCCTATTTGGGTTCCATCCGTGGGGAGATCCGGCCAGGGTGTCGCTCACGGCCCGAAACGATGTGTACAGGGTTCCCGAGTCACCAAACGGGCAACCGGTACACCGTGCCACGTACCTGTCGCATCACAGCCCACCCCGAGGGTCAGCGCTGTGCACGACCACCAGTAAACTATAAACACCAGAAACTAATTGCAACTCCTGGACAGAGATCAAGGGTAATTAATAAGTTGAGAGGGTCAATTAAGGATCCCAACGTGTGGTAGTAGCTGAAACTTGAACCACACATACAGATCTCGGGTCCTATGGATGGTTCCAATGAAACAACCCACCACGTACTCCTACATGGCCTTTCATCAATACCTTTACCAAACATGTTTCACACTTCCCTCTCTTTACCGGTATGATCATTTCACTCTGATCCATCACCCAGATGAACCAGACCTGACACAACTCTAAGCATAGCAGGCAACATAAACAAATAGCATGGTGGATCACACATCACATGGCTCAATCAACTCCTACACATGCTAGTGGGTTTCAACTATTTACTGTGGCAATGACAGGTCATGCAAGGGATTAGGGTTAAACTACCGCAGCAAGTAGCAGTTCACACGCTGTTGCCTTAATGCAGTAAAATAGAGCAGGAGCGAGAAGATGGGTTTGTATCGGAATGATCAATGGTTGCTTGCCTGACAGAGTGGTTGTCGGGTACTGCTCATCAGTTGGATACGCAGAAGTATCCTCGGGAGCAGGACCTAACACGGAGAACATCGGCGATACAATCAATAAGCAAACAAATGCAACAATATGATGCATGCTCATGATATGACAAGATGCATGTGTTTTGGGCTAATGCATCTACAAACAGAAGGGTTTGAGCCCATTTGAATCAAAGATTCAAATTGAAACCCAAACTATTATTTATTTAAGTGCATTATCATGTTTTAATGTAAACAGCAAGTTTAACTAGTTCAAACATGCATGAAACCAGTGCCATTGGAAAGATTGGATTTTTCTGATCAATTTTCATATATAAATCTTTTCCATCTGAGCTACTGTTGAATTTATATGATTTTTGAAGTTTAAAGCATTTTCTGGAATTTCCTGAATTGTTTTTAAATCAAATAATCCCAGAAAATCATTTACTGCGTCAGCATGACATCATGCTGACGTCAGCATGTCAACATACCTGGTCCAGGTCAAACTTGACTGGTGGGTCCTGCATGTCAGTGTCACAGAGGCTAATCCCGGTCAAAGCTGGAGTTGACTGGGTTTGACTATGCGGTGGGGCCCACTGTCAGTGACTGTGGTGTTTAAACTAATCACCATTAGCTCCTAACTAACAGGCCACGTCAGCCCACCGGAGTTTGGCCGGCGGCGACCAAATCGCGCGGCGGTGACACGCCGGAATCTCTGTTCCGGCGACCATTTGTCGCGCGGATGGGTTCTATGTGCTCCTGGTGATGCACCGCATCCAACGGTGCCACTGGTTGGTCGAAAAGTCGCCGGAGTTGACGGCGACAAGCTCGTCCGCGGCGGCGCTCGCACGGAGTTGGCCGGAACGGCGTTGTGGTGCACGGGAGGAGGAGTTAGGGGTGGCGTTAGCTTGCTGGAGAGTTACTGATCCTTGTGGCGTGCTCGGCTGCGTGGCACAGTGCCTGTGGCCACGGCGGCGAGTTGGCCGGTGGCGGTGAGCTTCGGTCAGCAAGGGGGTGGCGGCTACAAGGCGTAATTGAGCCCGGAGAAGGGGGGGTTCGAAGCGTGAGCTCACAGCGGTCGCAGAGAGCATCGACATGGGCTTGGAGAAGGTCGGACGGCGACGTACGGGCGGCGGCGATCTCCGGTGCCGAAGGTTGAAGACGACGGCGGGGAGGGCGTTGCAAGGCTTCTGGCATCGTGTGCGTCGGTGGGGAGCTCCAAGGCGATGCGGCGGAGCTGATGTGCGTCGGGGAGGCGAGGGGGTGGCGTAGGGCGCGGTGGCAGCGATCGGCGGCGACGAGCTCACTCGGTGGAGCTCGGCGGAGGGGAGAGAGGAGGGGGAAGACACGAGGGAGAGTGAGAGAGGCGCCACGGGGGTGCGTGGCGACACCTAGGGCGTCCAGGGCGTCGGGGGGAGTAGCTAGGCATGCAGGAGGTGGCCGGCGCGTCGGCGGCGCTCGCCACCGAGCTGCTTCGTGCGCTGGCACGGAGTAGAAGACGGGCATGCCCCTGGTGGGCTGGGCCGTGCTGGTAAGTGGGCTTAGGTAAGTCTCTGCTTCTCCTATTTTTTATTTACTTTCTGTTTCATTTCTTTTGCAACTTTGTGGCTTTTCTAAAAATGCTTAGGCACTTTCAAAAATCACCAAACTCTCATGCCCACTGTTTAGTATATAACCAACATGGAGCATTTCAGTTTAGGATTATTTGGGCACATAAAATATTTTATAGCATTTAAATGCCCAAATGCAAATACCATATGAATTAATCCAGAGACCTTTGGATGTCCTAGAAAATTGTGCACCTATTTTGGCAGAGGTTTAAGACAAAGATGATGAACATTTTTGAAAGGCATTTTGGGTACATTGGAAAAGTTTTTATTAAACCCTAGTTGTTAGAAGAGGGGTGCTGGGGTTTCTGTCATTCCCATTTCATGTTTCTGTGGAAAGTAAACATGATGCACACTCTAGCTAGTCCCACTGCAAGCACTGACTAGGGATGTGACAGCCACACACTGGCCATTGGAGTCTCAGGATCACCTGCTGTGCTAGCCGAGATGATGACCTATCTGGGTTATCGCTGGCACCCCGAGTACACCGTGTACGAACAGTACCAGGACTTTAACCTAGAGCAGTACCGTGCCATCGTCCACCTCTACTCTCGTGAAGAGAACTCATCTACTGTGATGCACACCGCTCATGGTGTTGGAGTGACCATCGATATGACAGTCCATGATGCTGCTTACGCTGCTCTGACACGTCTTCGTGGAGAGTATCGGGCGTTTGACACTTCCCCTTTTAGGCACATTGCTATTGCCTTCGACGATGGTGAGGAGGGGTACTACTACATTGCTGCCTACGCCACTGTCACCAGAGAGCCCTTCCACCATCAGAACCTTGTTCGGCATGCTGATGGGCTGGATCGAGCTAATCGAGCTCTTCGCCACGAGTTGTACACCACCCGTCAGCACCTTTACCATGCCTTGACGCTGTTGCACCCCTTTGTCCGATCTGGAGAGCTGCCGCATACTGCGATCTACCCAGCCAGGACCGTGATGCCCCTAGTGTCGGCTGGCCAGAGGTGGGAGGCTACGCTCCCGCACTTGGTCCTCTTTTGCCACCTGGACGTAGCGTTCTGCACCAGAGTATCCACGGCCCCCAGGTTGCTGACATGGAGGACTTCCCATCGCAGCGCTACCAGCTGCCAAGCTACACCTACCTCCACAGTTACTCCTGGGACTGATGTAGTCTTACTTATTAGTATTAGATGGATTCGTTGCCAACCTGCATGCCGCCTATGATGTCTTTGGTCTATGTACTGAACTATATGTACCGAACTATATGCATGTCCCCTTTTGTAAGATATGCCGACTACTATGTAGTATCTAACGTGCTCCTTTCATTATGCATGTTCCATTCATGAATGATTCTTTTCTTTGCAAATTTCTCAATGCTGAACTACCCCTGTTATATATTAGCAGGATGGTTAGACCAGGTGGTCGTGGTTGTGGTGGCAATGCCCCACCACCGTCTGAGTACATGGCTGGTATGATCCAACAGTTTGAGCTGAATCGCCAGTTCATGAAAAATGTCATGGCTCAGTTTCCTCGCCCCAATATGAATCAGCAGCCTAGCGCAGCGACACTGAATGACTTTGCTCGTCTCAACCCGGTCATCTGCGGCAGCTTAACTTGGCCACTTGATGCTGATGGTTGGCCCCGTGACATTGCTTTTGAGCTAGAGTCTGCCGGAGTAGCCCCTGCCAAGTATGTCACATTTGCAGCGTACTATCTAAAGGGTCCCGTGGCTCAATGGTGGGACAGCCACAGGCGTGCACTGCCTGTTGGAACAATCATCACTTGGCCAGAATTTCAAGCTGCCTTCCGTGCCCGCTTCATTCCTTAGGGAATCATGAACATGAAGAAGCGTGAGTTCCACAACCTCACCCAGGGTAACAAGACTATGGATGCTTATCAGTGGGAGTTTCTGGAATTTTCCCGCTACGCTGAAGAAGACATTGCCACTGATGCCCGTAAACAGGAAAAGTTCCATGACGGACTCCAAGCTGACATCAAGATCGCACTCCTTGTGCATGACTTTGGTGATTTAGCCACCTTGCTGAACAAGGCCATCCAGGTTGAAACTGGTCTACAAGAACACCAGAGCTCTCTCAGGCGCAACCGTGACACTGGCTCATCTTCGAGCACTCCCTCACAAAAGTGTAGGATTTGGATTCCCAACAGTGTGTACTGTCCAGCTGCACCTGCTCCAAGACAGTCCTATGCTGCACCTCGTCTGCCTCCACCACCTAGGCAGCCAAGGCTTCCAGCTGCACCACCCTGAGCTCCTGCTCCCACTCCTAATGATGGTCTATGCTACAAGTGTGTTCAACCAGGACACCTTTCCAGGAACTACTTCCAGAATCAGAACCAGCTTGCACTGCCTGCAGCTACCCGTGGGAACAATGAGCCCCGCAACAACAATGCCAAACCTTATGGCCGTGTTCATGCCAACCACGTTGATCTCAGTGAAGCTCAAGACTAGCCTGCTACTATGATGGGTACACTACTCGTAAATTCAGTATCAGCTTCTGTTTTATTTGATTCAGGAGCATCGCATTCATTCATATCAGAAGATTTTGCATTCATGCATGTCATTAGAAGTGAGGACATGAAGGCTTCAACATTAGTACACACCCCTGCGGGCCAATGTCAAACCTCCATGGTTTGCTACGACGTCCCCATTGAAATCGAAGGACTGGATTTCCATGCCTCTCCCATCGTATTGAAGTCATCCAACATTGACCTCATTCTAGGAATGAATTGGTTGAAAGTGCATACTGCTTCTATAGTTTGTGCCACCAAGACCGTCCATCTGTTACACCCTTCCGGTGAAATAATAAGCTACAACGCCCATCTGGTTCAGAATGTCGAGGCAAGTCTCTATGCATTAAATGCGTTGAACACTGCACCTCTCGAGGGCATTGAAAACATTAAACCCTAGGTCCCTCGAGTGGATATATAAACCAGAGGGTTTAGTCCGTAGAGATAGAAGAATCATAGCAATCACATAGGCTAGACTTTTAGGGTTTAGCCATTACGATCTCGAGGTAGATCAACTATTTTAACTCCATATTCATCAAGATCAATCAAGCAGGAAGTAGGGTATTACCTCGATCGAGAGGGCCCGAACCTGGGTAAACATCGTGTCCCTAGTCTCCTGTTGCCATCGATCCTCAGACGCATAGTTCGGGACCCCTACCCGAGATGTGCCGGTTTTGGCATCGACATTGGTGCTTTCATTGAGAGTTCCACTATGTCATCGCCTGAAGGATTAATGGCTCGCTTCATCATCAACGACGGCGCCACCGCCGAGGGAATCTTTCTCCCTGGCCAGCTTTTTGTGTTCGGCGGCTTCGTGCTTTGTGCCAACACTCAAGGCCACCTCGAGCAGGCTGACAACTATGCCCCTGGTAATCAGATCAGATTTGGAAGCCTAAACTACGTTGTTAATGTCCGCGGAGATTTGATCTTTGATGGATTCGCACCCATGGTAGTTGCTCCCTGCCACCACGATGAACACGACTTAGATCTGTCATCAGACGTCGTCCAGGGGACAACACCCGCAACAGCTCTGGCCTTAGATCAGGAGCAGATTGCTTCATCCGAGGATGGGAAGATCAACCCCGCCACGGAAACCGCAGACTTAGCGGCGCTTGAGCCACATACAAACCCAGCCTTGAGCGAGGTTCTCCCCGTCGTTGGAGCTTCGTACCCGCCTCCGATTGCGGGCTCTGAACCTTCGGGATCCGCACCTTCCAGGCTCGATCGAACGATTGTCACCAAACTCAGCCCTGCAGATATCCGAACAAAGTCCATCACTCACCCTTAGACGAAGCGCTACAATTATTAAAATCTCTCTCCCTAGGAGAGACTTCCCAGCCGAATTATGCACAGTTCGAACTGGAGGCTGAGGACAGGGAATCTTGCTTCCCACCCACCACCCACTTGGTAGCCACGGTCGAGGACTTAACCGATCTATTAGATTATGCTTCCGAAGACATCGATGGGATGGTCCACGATGCCGAAGCCGATCTAAGTACAAACCCACCCGCAACCGGGCGATGGACGGCTACCTCTACATACGATGTATACATGGTGGACACACCCAATGAGAAGGAGGGCGACGACGATACCAATCTAGAACAGGACAAGCATGTCGACGAACCTCCCAAACGCCGGCGTTAGAAGCGTCGATCTCGATCCCGGAAAGGGAAAGAGAGCAACACCAGAACTAAAGACAATGAAGATCCGGAACAAGCCGATGACGCCGTGGAGCCAGCGGTAGAGCAGGACGAACATGAGGATGGCGAACACAGTCCAGAACCGCTGGCCGATTACGGCGATGCGGATGACAACAATTATCAACCTGTCTCCGAAGAGGACATCAGCCTGGGAGACGACGATTTCATTGTCCCAGAAGAACCGCTCGAACAGAAACGTTTTCAATAACAGCTCATTACCACCGCAAGGAGCCTGAAGAAGCAGCAACAACGGCTTAGAGCCGAACATGATACGCTCAATGAAAGATGGAACGAAGTGCTAGACGTTGAAGAACAATACGGCTATAAGGGCCAAAGAAAGAGTTATCCCAAACGCAAGCTGCTGCCCCAATTCGATGATGAGGCCCCATCGCCAATGCCGCCGAAGTATGATCAGTCCAATCAATCGGACCGACCACCCCGTGGACGGGACAAAGCTGCCAGCAACGCTGTACACAAACCCGCACCTCCTCATCGTAAACGAAAGGATACAACAGCACAGGGCGATAAGTACGACCTACGTCAGGACCTGAATAAAAAGGCTGGCCAGACCAGATCAATCTACGGACCAAGGGAACGTGCCCACACACAGAACGACGGCTATCAAGCCAAATAGACCGGTCACATTCCAGTTCGGAGCCAACACCGAACACCAATACCGTCCGAACTACGCCATGATATCGCAAAATACAGGGGTGCTTCACACCCTCTGTGCTTCACCGATGAGGTGATGGATCACGAATTTACAGAAGGGTTTAAACTCGTAATCATCGAGGCGTACGATGGAACAACGAACCCCGCTATATGGATAGAAGACTTTATTCTTCACACCACATGGCTCATGGAGATGATCTCCACGCTATCAAATACTTACATCTCAAGCTGAAAGGACCAACTCGGCACTAGTTAAACAGCCTCCCAGAGAACTCTATTGGAAGCTGGGAGAAACTTGAGGAAGCTTTTCGGGCCAACTTTCATGGGACTTAAGTCCGCCACTGGATGCTGATGATCTAAGTCATATAATCCAGCAACCCGGGGAGTCATCCCGTAAGCTTTGGAATCAGTTCTTAACTAAAAAGAACCAAATTGTCGACTGTCCGGACTCCGAGGCCTTAGCGACATTCAAACACAGTGTCCGGGATGAATGGCTGGCTAGACACCTCGGCCAAGAGAAGCCGAGAACAATGGCAGCCCTAACTACACTCATGACCCGCTTTTGCGCGGGCGAGGACAACTGGCTGGCTCGTAGCCGCTACAACACCAGCGACGCTGGCACATCTAAAGTCAGGGACAGCACCAGCAAGCCATGACAAAATAAAAACAAGCGTCGAAGCAATATTGAAAGCACTGAGGACATGGCGGTAAACGCCGGATTCAGTGCCTCCAGGCCCAGTCAACGGAAGAAGCCATTCAAAGGCAACAAAGATAGTGTAGGACAAAATACTAGAAAGGCCCTGCCAGATCCATGGAACCCCTAATAAACCTGCAAATCATACCAACCGTAACTGTTGGGTCTTTAAGCAGACCGGCAAGCTAAACGCCGATCACAAGGGGAAAGGACCCCAAAGCGAAGATGAGGATGAACCTCGCCAGCCGAACACGGGGGACAAAAGAAATTTCCACGTGAGGTGAAAACTGTGAACATGATCTACGTCAACCATATCCCCAAGAGGGAGCGCAAGCCCACACTCCGGGACATCTATGCTGTCGAGCCTATCACCCCCAAGTTCAACCTATGGCCGGCTTGTCCGATCAACTTTGATCGTAGGGATCATCCAACCAGTATCCGTCACGGAGGTTCGGCGGCCCTAGTGCTCGACCCCATAATTGATGGATATCATCTTACTCGAGTCCTTATGGACGGCGGCATCAGTCTCAATCTGATATACCAAGACACTGTCCGCAAGATGGGGATAGAACCGTCAAGAATTAAGCCCAGCAACACTACCTTTAAAGGAGTGATACCAGGCGTAGAAGCCCGTTGCACGGGCTCATTAAAATTGGAAGTCGTATTCGGCTCCCCTGATAACTTCCGAAGTGAAGAGTAATCTTCGACATTGCTCCTTTTCGAAGTGGCTATCACGCACTACTCGGAAGAACGGCCTTCACACACTTTAATGCAGTCCCGCATTATGCCTACTTAAAGCTTAAAATGCATCGACCACGCGGCGTCATCACGGTCAATGGAAACATGGAGTGCTCCCTTCGTATGGAGGAAGCCATTGTGGCCCTAGCGGCCGAGGTTCAAAGCGGCTTATTTAGGACGAATAGTTCATCGGTCGTCAAGACCACAGACACGGCAAAACATGTCCGGTCCTGATACGTTCATTTTGAATCATGCTTATAAGTTGATATTTATTGCATTATGGGCTGTTCATACATGTTTTGTCACAATACCTATGCCTTTTCTCTCTTATTTTGCAAGGTTTACAAGAAGAGGGAGAATGCCGGCAGCTGGAATTCTGGGCTGGAAAAGGAGCAAACTCTGGAAACCTATTCTGCACCACTCCAGAAGCCCTGAAACTCCACAGAACATCGTTTTGGAAAATATAAAAAATATCTGGCGAAAGAAACCCACGAGAGGAGCCACCAGCTGGCCTCGTGGGTGGGGGGTGCACCCCCCTTCCCAAGGCGCGTCCCCTCCCTCGTGGGCCAGCCGACAGGCCCCCGGTGCCCATCTTCTCCTATATGAAGCGTTTTGACCTGCAAAAAATCATAAGGAGGCTTTCGGGACCAGACGCCGCCGTCTCGAGGCGGAACCGAGGCGGAAACCAATCTAGGGCTCCGGCAGAGCTGTTCTGCCGGGGATACTTCCCTCCGGGAGGGGGAAATCGTCACCGCCGTCATCACCAACTACTCTCCCATCTTGGGGAGGGCTATCTTCATCAACATCTTCACCAGCACCATCTCCTCTCAAACCCTAGTTCATCTCTTGTATCCAATCTTTATACCCAAACATCAGATTGGTACCTGTGGGTTGCTAGTAGTGTTGATTACTCCTTGTAGTTGATGCTAGTTGGTTTATTTGGTGGAAGATCATATGTTCAGATCCATTATGCATATTAATACCCCTCTGATCATGAACAATATTATGTCTTGTGAGTAGTTACTTTGCTTCCTGAGGACATGGGAGAAGTCTTGCTATTAGTAGTCATGTGAATTCAGTCTTTGTTCGATATTTTGATGAGATGTATGTTGTCTTTCCTCTAGTGGTGTCATGTGAACGTCGACTACATGACACTTCACCATTATTTGGGCGTAGAGGAAGTCATTGGGAAGTAATAAGTAGATGATGGGTTGCTAGAGTGACAAAAGCTTAAACCCTAGTTTATGCGTTGCTTCGTAAGGGGATGATTTGGATCCATCTGTTTCAGGCTATGGTTAGGTTTACCTTAATACTTCTTTTGTAGTTGCGGATGCGTGCATTAGAGGTTAACCATAAGTGGGAGGATTGTCCAAGTAAGGGCAGCACCCAAGCACCGGTCCACCCACATACCAAATTATCAAAGTACCGAACGCGAATCAGATGATCGTGATGAAAACTAGCTTGACGATAATTCCCATGTGTCCTCGAGAGCGCTTTCCTTTATATAAGAGTTTGTCCAGGCTTGTCCTTCGCTACAAAAAGGATTGGGCCACCTTGCTGCACCTTATTTACTTTTACCTTTTGTCACTTGCTACCAATTACCTTATCACAAAACTATCTGTTACCTATAATTTCAGTTCTTGCAGAAAATACCTTACTGAAAACTGCCTATCATTTCCTTCTGCTCCTCGTTGGGTTCGACACTCTTACTTATCGAAAGGACTACGATAGATCCGCTACACTTGTGGGTCATCAAGACTCTTTTCTGGCATCATTGCCGGGGAGTGAAGCGCCTTTGGTAAGGAAAAATTTATATAGTGTGCTGAAATTTATTGTCACTTGTTACTATGGCTCAAAATCCTCTAAGGGGCTTGTTAGGGGTATCTTCACCCCGATCAGAAGAGCAAAGAGTTGCTCCTCAACCTATTGTACCTATTGAAAATGTTTGCTTTGAGATTCCTTCGGGTATGATAGAGAAACTGCTTGAAAATCCCTTCACAGGAGACGGAACACTACATCCCGACTTACACCTAATCTATGTGGATGAAGTTTGTGGATTGTTTAAGCTTGCAGGTATGCCCGAGGATGTTATCAAGAAGAAGGTCTTCCCTTTATCTTTTAAGGGAGATGCATTGACATGGTTTAGGCTATGCGATGATATGGGATCATGGAACTATAATCGTCTGAAGTTGGAATTTCATCAGAAGTTCTACCCTATGCACCAGGTTCATCGTGATCGTAATTATATTTATAATTTCTGGCCTCACGAAGGAGAAAGCATCGCTCAAGCTTGGGGAGGCTTAAGTCAATGTTATATTCATGCCCCAATCATGAGCTCTCAAGAGAAATGATTATTCAAAAAATTTATGCTTGGCGTTCTCATAATAATCGCTCCATGCTCGATACTTCTTGTTCTGGCTCTTATATGATGAAGACTATTGACTTCAAATGGGATTTATTGGAAAGAAATAAACGCAACTCTGAAGATTGGGATCTCGACGAAGGTAAGGAGTCAGGTATGACCCCTAAGTTTGATTGTGTTAAAGCTTTTATGGATACCGATGTTTTCCGTGAGTTTAGCACTAAATACGGACTTGACTCTGAGATAGTAGCTTCTTTCTGTGAATCCTTTGCTACTCATGTTGATCTCCCCAAGGAGAAGTGGTTTAAATATCATCCCCCTATTGAAGTAAAAGTAGTTGAACCTATTAAAGTTGAAGAAAATACTATCATTTATAATGTTGATCCTGTTATACCTACCGTTTATATTAAGAAACCACCTTTCCCTATTAGGATAAAGGATCATGCTCAAGCTTCAACTGTAGTTCGTAAGAGTAATACTAGAACACCTACACCCTCTGAGAAAATTAAAGTTGAACCTAGTGTTGCTATGGTTAAAGATCTCTTGGTAGAAGATTTAGATGGATACGTTATTTATCTCCAAGAAGAGTCTGCTAGAATAGCCAAACCCAATGCTAGGAATAAACATAAACCTGTTGTAGGCTTGCATGTTATCTCTGTCAAGATAGGAGATCATTGCTATCATGGTTTATGCGATGTAGGTGCTAGTGCGAGTATTATCCCTCTTGATTTGTACAACGAAATTATGCATGATATTGCACCTGTTGAGTTAGAAGGTATTGATGTTACTATTAAGCTCGCCAATAGAGATACTATTTCACCAGTTGGGATTGTTAGAGATATTGAAGTCTTGTGTGGGAAGGTTAAATACCCTGCTGATTTTCTTGTTCTTAGTTCCCCACAAGATGCGTTCTGTCACATTATATTTGGCAGACCCTTCTTGAATACTGTTAATGCCAAGATAGACTGCGTGAAAGATATTGTCACTATTGAATTAGGGGATATGTCTCATGATTTTAACTTTGCTAAATTCCGTAGACAACCCCTTGAAAAGGCACCACCCAGTAAGGATGAACTTATTGGTCTCACTTCTATTGCCGTGCCACCTAATGATCCTTTAGAACAATACTTTCTAGACCATGAAAATGATATGCATATGAATGAGAGAAGGGAGATAGATGGAATATTCCTTACACAGGGACCCGTATTGAAAAACAACTTGCCTGTTGAAATCCTAGGGGATCCTCCTCCACCCAAGGGTGATCCCGTTTTGAACTTAAACCTTTGCCTGATAATCTTAAGTATGTTTATCTTGATGAAAAGAAGATATATCCTGTTATTATTAGTGCTAACCTTTCAGAGCAGGAAGAAGAAAAATTATTGAAAACTCTGAAGAAGCATCGTGCTGCTATTGGATATACTCTGGATGATCTTAAGGGCATTAGTCCCACTATATGCCAACACAAGATAAAATTGGAAGAAAATGCTAAACCAGTTATTGATCATCAACGACGATTAAATCCTAAGATGAAAGAGGTGGTAAGGAAGGAAATACTAAAGCTTCTAGAGGCAGGTATTATCTATCCAGTTGCTGATAGCCAGTGGGTAAGTCCTGTCCATTGTGTTCCTAAGAAAGGAGGTATGACTGTTGTCCCTAATGATAAAGATGAATTGATCCCGCAAAGAATAGTTACAGGTTATAGGATGGTAACTGATTTCCGTAAGTTAAATAAATCTACTAAGAAAGATCATTACCCCTTGCCATTTATTGATCAAATGCTAGAAAGGTTATCCAAACATACTCATTTCTGCTTTCTAGATGGTTATTCTGGTTTCTCTCAAATACCTGTGTCAAAAGGGGATCAAGAAAAGACCACTTTTACTTGTCCTTTCGGTACCTTTGCTTATAGACGTATGCCTTTTGGTTTGTGTAATGCACCTGCTACCTTTCAAAGATGCATGATGGTTATATTCTCTCATTTTTGTGAAAAGATTGTTGAGGTATTCATGGACGATTTCTCCGTTTACGGAACTTCTTTTGATAATTGCTTAAGCAACCTTGATCGAGTTTTGCAGAGATGTGAAGACACTAACCTTGTCTTGAATTGGGAGAAGTGCCACTTTATGGTTAATGAAGGCATTGTCTTGGGACATAAAATTTCTGAAAGAGGTATTGAAGTTGACAAAGCTAAAATTGATGCTATTGAAAAGATGCCATGCCCTAAGGATATCAAAGGTATACGAAGTTTCCTTGGTCATGCCGGGTTTTATAGGAGGTTCATAAAGGACTTCTCCAACATCTCCATTCCTTTGACTAATCTCTTACAAAAAGATATTCCTTTTGTCTTTGATGATGATTGTCTAGAAGCATTTGAAATACTTAAGAAAGCATTGATCTCTGCACCTATTGTCCAGCCTCCTGACTGGAATTTATCCTTTGAGATTATGTGCGATGCTAGTGATTATGCTGTAGGAGCTGTTTTAGGGCAAAGAGTTGATAAGAAATTGAATGTCATCCAGTATGCTAGTAAAACTCTAGATAGTGCCCAAAGAAATTATGCTACCACTGAGAATTTTTTTTAGCAGTTGTGTTTGCTTGTGATAAGTTTAGACCCTACATCATTGATTCTAAAGTAACTATTCACACTGATCATGCTGCTATCAAATACCTTATGGAAAAGAAAGATGCTAAACCTAGACTTATCAAATGGGTTCTCTTGCTGCAAGAATTTGACTTGCATATTATTGATAGAAAGGGAGTTGATAACCCTGTTGCAGATAACTTGTCTAGGTTAGAGAATATACTTGATGACCCACAACCTATTGATGATAGCTTTCCTGACGAACAACTAGCTGTCATAAGTACTTCTCGTACTGCTCCATGGTATGCTGATTATGCTAATTACATTGTTGCTAAGTTTATACCACCTAGCTTCACATATCAGCAAAAGAAAAAGTTCTTCTATGATTTGAGGCATTACTTTTGGGATGACCCACATCTATATAAAGAAGGAGTATATGGTATTATTAGACGTTGTGTACCTGAGCATGAACAGGAACAGATCCTATGCAAGTGCCACTCTGAAGCTTATGGAGGACACCATGCGGGAGATAGAACTGCACATAAGGTATTGCAATCCGGTTTTTATTGGCCTACTCTCTTAAAGGATGCCCGTAAGTTTGTCTTATCTTGCGATGAATGTCAAAGAATTGGTAATATAAGTAGACGTCAAGAAATGCCTATGAATTATTCACTTGTTATTGAACCATTTGATGTTTGGGGCTTTGATTATATGGGACCGTTTCCTGCCTCTAATGGGTACACACATATTTTAGTTCTGTTGATTACGTTACTAAGTGGGTAGAAGCTATTCCAACTAGTAGTGCTAATAATAACACCTCTATTAAGATGCTTAAAGAAGTTATATTTCCGAGGTTTGGAGTCCCTAGATATCTAATGACTGATGGTGGTTCACACTTTATTCATGGTGCTTTCCGTAAGATGCTTGCTAAGTATGATGTCAACCATAGAATTGCATCACCTTATCACCCACAGACTAGTGGTCAAGTTGAATTAAGAAATAGGGAGTTGAAACTAATCTTGCAAAAGACAGTTAATAGGTCTAGGAAGAATTGGTCCAAGAAACTTGATGATGCATTATGGTCCTATAGAACTGCATACAAAAATCCTATGGGTATGTCTCCATATAAGATGGTATATGGAAAAGCATGTCACTTACCTCTTGAGCTAGAACATAAGGAATACTGGGCTATTAAAGAGCTCAATTATGATTTCAAACTTGCCGGTGAAAAGAGCTTATTTGACATTAGCTGTCTCGATGAATGGAGAACCCAGGCCTATCAGAATGCCAAATTGTTTAAAGAAAAAGTTAAAAGATGGCATGACAAAAGGATACAATAGTGTGAGTTTAATGTAGGTGATTATGTATTGTATACAATTCTCGTTTAATATTTTTTCCAGGAAAACTTCTCTCCAAGTCGGAAGGACCTTACGTTATCGAGGAGGTCTATCGTTCCGGTGCCATAAAAATCAACAACTCCGAAGGCACAAATCCGAAGGTGGTGAATGGTCAAAGGATCAAACATTATATCTCACGTAATCCTATAAATGTTGAAACTAATGTTATTGAAACCATAACCCCGGAGGAATACATAAGGGACACTTTCCAGAACAATTCAGCCTCCGAAAAGGAAGAGGTATGTGATACGGTAAGTAAACCGACTCCAAAACAGTTCTAAAGGCAATTTTTCTCCGTTTTGGAATATTTAGACAAATAGAAAAATAAACCGCAGTCCAGAAGAGACACGAGGTGTCCTAGAGGGTGGAGGGCGCGCCCCCCTTCCCAGGGCGTGCCCCTGCCTCGAGGGCACCCCGTGTGTCCCCTAGACTCCGTTTTCTTGTGGGTTACTCCTTTTGTTCGGGAAAAAAATCATTATATATACTCCCGAAGGTTTTGACCTCTGTATCACGCAAGAATCCTCTGTTCTCGTTTCGAGCCGTTTTCTGTTAAGGTTTGCGAGGCCAGACATCATGTTGTCTCCCTCCTCCAACAACGAAGGCAACGATGCTTGACTAATGAAGATAGATCTGAAGAGGGAAGGACCCGAGGAGATCCACAAGGAGAAGAAGATCAAGATGGAGGTGGAAGATCCGGCTCCGGCAGCGGAAGAAGAAGAAACCTCTAAATCCCTTCCTAATCTCTTTACCTCAACTAAGCTAGAAGCTTTCCGGATGATTGAGTTAGCTCAGATTCGCAACAAGCATCTCACAAGTGAAAATCTTTTGTTGAAGGATTACATAGCTGCTCTCAAAGGTATTATCCGCAAGCTGGAAGATCTCCTACGCTCGATATATGAGGATCCCCCGTCACTACTTACAACTCCATCATCACCACCCCCAAAGAAGGAGACATAATCATATGGGTTTGGGGACTTCCCTTGGCAACTGCCAAGCTTGGGGGAGTGACCCCGGTATCGTATCACCATCACTCCTATCTTTACCGTTTTACTTAGTTCGATCCTTTTGGTAGTATCTTGATCTAGTAGAATAAAGTTAGCATGATCTAGTTGTGAGCTTTTGCTTTGTGAGCTTTACCCTTTGTAATCGAGTCCGCGAGCTATATAATAAAGATTAGTGTTGAGTCAAGGGCTTGATTTCCTCACCTGGGTCATGATAAAAAGAAAGAAAACATAAAGAGTATCAAAGAGATCATATCGATCTTATGGGAAGTAATGACTTCACATACAAGAGTATGATAAATAAAAGTTGTTGGGAGGTGACAAACATAGTTTTGGTCATCGTTGCAATTAATAGGAAGTAATAAAAGAAGAGAGGCTTCACATACAAATATACTATCTTAGACATCTTTTATGATTGTGAGCACTCATTAAAGTATGACATGCTATTTAGTTGATGTTGGACAACGAAGACAACATAATGGGATATGTTTTCTTATATCCGAAATAAAGTATATCGTCATGGATCATCCAACATGTTGAGCTTGCCTTTCTCCCTCATGCTAGCCAAAACTCCTCGCACTAAGTAGAGATACTACTTGTGCTTCCATATACCCTTAAACCCAGTTTTGCCATGAGAGTCCAACATACCTACCTATGGATTGAGAAAGATCCTTCCAAGTAAGTTGTCATGTTGCAAATCCGCTAAAATATGTATGATTTATTAGTGTGGGAGAAATTAGCCTTATACAATCTTGTGATATGGAAGTAATAAAAGCGACGGACTGCATAATAAAGGTCCTTATCACAAGTGGCAATATAAAGCGAAGTTCTTCTATGCTAAGACTTTGTGCATCCAACCATAAAAGCACATGACAACCTCTACGAAGGGCCTATCTTTTATTCTTGTCTTATAAGTGTCAAGGTGAAATCCACCTTTCCTTTTTACATTTTATCCTTTGGCAAGCACATTGTGTTGGAAAGATCCTGACATATATACCCACTTGGATGCAAGTTTTCATGATCTATTACTGTTGACATTACCCTTGAGGTAAAAGGTTGGGAGGCAACATCATAAGCCCCTATCTTTCTCTGTGTCCGATTAAAACTCGATAAACATAAGTATTGTGTGAGTGTGAGCAATTGTGAAAGACTATATGATAGTTGAGTATGTAGGCTTGCTGAAAAGCTCTTATATTGACTCTTTCCGATGTTATGATAAATTGCAATTGCTTCAATGACTGAGACCAAAGTTTGTTAGATTCCAATGAAGTTTATGATGCATAATTGATATTGTGGATGAATTGTTACTTTAGCATAAGAATCATATGAATATATTCATATAAGTTACTGTTATGAGAATGATCATGATGCCCTCATGTCCGTATTATGTTTTTATCGACACCTCTATCTCTAAACACGTGGACATATTCTTCGATATCGGCTTTCGCTTGAGGACAAGCGATGTCTAAGCTTGGGGGAGTTGATACGTCCATTTTGCATCATGCTTATAAGTTGATATTTATTGCATTATGGGCCGTTCATACATGTTTTGTCACAATACTTATGCCTTTTCTCTCTTATTTTGCAAGGTTTACAAGAAGAGGGAGAATGCCAGCAGCTGGAATTCTGGGCTGGAAAAGGAGCAAACTCTGGAAACCTATTATGCACAACTCCAAAAGCCCTGAAACTCCACAGAACATCATTTCGGAAAATATAAAAAATATCTGGTGAAAGAAACCCACAAGAGGGGCCACCGGCTGGCCTCGAGGGTGGGGGGCGCGTCCCCCTTCCCAGGGCGCGCCCCCTGCCTCGTGGGCCAGCCGGCAGGCCCCCGGTGCCCATCTTCTCCTATATGAAGTGTTTGGACCTGGAAAAAATCATAAGGAGGCTTTCGGGACCAGACGCCGCCGTCTCGAGGCGGAACCAAGGCGGAAACCAATCTAGGGCTCCGGCAGAGCTGTTCTGCCGGGGATACTTCCCTCCGGGAGGGGGAAATCGTCACCGCCGTCATCACCAACAACTCTCCCATATTGGGGAGGGCTATCGTCATCAACATCTTCACTAGCACCATCTCCTCTCAAACCCTAGTTCATCTCTTGTATCCAATCTTTGTACCCAAACCTCAGATTGGTACCTGTGGGTTGCTAGTAGTGTTGATTACTCCTTGTAGTTGATGCTAGTTGGTTTATTTGGTGGAAGATCATATGTTCAGATCCATTATGCATATTAATACCCCTCTGATCATGAACAATATTATGTCTTGTGAGTAGTTACTTTGGTTCCTGAGGACATGGGAGAAGTCTTGCTATTAGTAGTCATGTGAATTCGGTCTTCGCTCGATATTTTGATGAGATGTATGTTGTCTTTCCTATAGTGGTGTCATGTGAACGTCGACTACATGACACTTCACCATTATTTGGGCCTAGAGGAAGGAATTGGGAAGTAATAAGTAGATGATGGGTTGCTAGAGTGACAGAAGCTTAAACCCTAGTTTATGCGTTGCTTCGTAAGGGGCTAATTTGGATCCATCTGTTTCAGACTATGGTTAGGTTTACCTTAATACTTCTTTTGTAGTTGCGGATGCTTGCATTAGAGGTTAATCATAAGTGGGAGGCTTGTCCAAGTAAGGGCAGCACCCAAGCACCGGTCCACCCACATACCAAATTATCAAAGTACCGAACGCGAATCAGATGATCGTGATGAAAACTAGATTGACGATAATTCCCATGTGTCCTCGGGAGCGCTTTCCTTTATATAAGAGTTTGTCCAGGCTTGTCCTTTGCTACAAAAAGGATTGGGCCACCTTGCTGCACCTTATTTACTTTTACCTTTTGTCACTTGCTACCAATTACCTTATCACAAAACTATCTGTTACCTATAATTTCAGTGCTTGCAGAAAATACCTTACTGAAAACTGCCTATCATTTCCTTCTGCTCCTCGTTGGGTTCGACACTTATCGAAAGGACTACGATAGATCCCCTACACTTGTGGGTCATCAGGTCCGCACTACAATGCGGTAGCTCAGAAGAATCTGAGCTCGATTAGCAGTTGCGCCCCTACCGACTACCCCATTAGGTGGTAGCATACGAACCTCGCGTACACAATTATGCCCTTAAAATACCTTGGGCGGCACTGGGGGCACACATCATACAAATAGTCCATAGTTTGGCTTGACCCTATTCAGACTCTTAAGTACACCTTCTTTTTCCAGGTTCATTTAAAAGAACCTACATTGTTTATGGCTGCGCAGGATACTCTTTCTCCTGTTTTTTAGGCAGGCATCATAAGCATAACTCCTTTTCAAGGACATATTGCAAAGGAGAAAAAAGGCGCAGACGTGCAGCAGGGTCCCGTATTGAGATTTATTTTTAGAATAAGGGTATGTGTAACCTTTTTCTCTCCTTTTTCTTTTTTTGGCAGGTAAAATGCCCGATGATGTTATCGGTATTATCTGTAACCTCATGGCTTGCCGTATTAAAAGGGATATAAAAGAAGCAGTTTGGTTCCAATTCGCTTGGAGTTTATTCTATTCTACCACCTATGTTCCCCACCCCAAGTCAGATGGCCGCATGCACCTTAATACCTAGACTTAATACCAGGGGCTGTACTCAGCCTGGCACACCTCCAAAAAAGTCCGAACACCTATAGGGAACTATTCGGCGTCCCGGATATTGCATATATGCATCGGCTCCAAATCATGTCTTTGGTCTATAGTTGGGTTGCCCGGCTGTCGGGGAAACTGATCGCCCGCGAACACCTATGGGACCGGAGCCCCTTCTACGTTGCGGTAAGGGAGCGGAGGGAGCACGGAGAGCAGATCGAGGAGCGCACGCGGGCAGTTTACCCAGGTTCGGGCCGCGATGACGCGTAACACCCTACTCCTGCTTTGGTTGTATTGAGTTCTTGGGCTCGGGAGCTTGAAGATCTAGAGTATTAGCTACACCGAGCGAGGGAGTGAGCGAGTTTCTAGGATCGAACCCCCTCTACTTTGTGCATGGGCCTCCTTTTATAGCTCAAAGGGGTCACCGACAGGTGTCAATGTAGAGGAGGGTAAAAATGTAAAATCGGTGGTAGTTGCAACAGTGTATGAATAGTGGTCTTCACCTAACTCTGACGGTGGGGGACAAGGGCATTGAATGCCCGTCGCCGTCGCCCCAAAAGCGCCCGTCCATGCGTCTTCGTGCGCCACGGCGATAGTCTCGTCACCGCAGCTTGCCACCGTGTACCCCAGGCTGCACAGCCATCCGCCACATGCCCCTGGAAGGGCCCCAGGGCGACGCGTGGCCAGATGAGCTGGAGCGCAGGCACACAACATAAGTTTCCCCGGCAAGCACCTTGTCGGGGTCGCAACCTTGCCGGGCCCGGAAGCTTGTCGCTCTCCGGGTCCTGCCGGGGCGCATGATGCACCGCGATATTCCTCCTTGAAGTGCCGTTCTATTGGCCTTCCTGGCAAGCTCCTCTTGCCAGGGTCTTATGCTGGAATGATAACTTTGAGCCTGGTGCGGCCTTCCCGGCAAGCTCCTCTTGCCGGGGTCTTGTCTCTTAACTTGAATACTTTGTTCTTGAATGGCTCAAAAGGGGTCTAGAGTGGGCTTTGGTGGGCGCGTGGCGAGCCAGTCCACGGGACGCTGCTACTGCCCGTGCACAAGTCGGGATACTAAGGTACCCCTACTTTGGTACACCGACAGGAGCCCCCGGGCCTGGGCCACACACGGTGCCGAGCGCTGTTGGGCCAGGCCCAGAACAGTGCACGGGCACACGCGGCCCACGGCACGCCGTTTCCCACTCCAGATTCGCCGCATCTCTCCCTAACGGCACGCGTCGATTGCGGCGTCGTGGGAGAGATCGTGGCCTGTTTCTTTAATGGGGAAATGCGGAACGTCCCCCACTTCCCCCTTAAAAGCAGAGGAAGCAGGGGCAGTTCCCCCCATTGCCTTCACTGTGCCTTGAATCTCCAGAAACCCCCGCCGCCCTCTGCCTCCCCTCAGGTCGACAGAGAGCCGAGCTCCACCCTTCCTCCGCCGTCTTCCCCACCCGCAGCGCCGTCGTCCTCCCTCGCCGTCCCCGCCATGGCCCCGAAGAGCGACCAGGCGAAGAGCGACAAGGCGAAGAGCGATAAGGTGAAGAAGGAGAAGTCTGAGCAGGCGGCGAAGCTGGCAGCCATGCGGAGAAGGAGGGTGGTCTTCCCGCCAAGGCTCGGCCCGAGGGAGCTGCGGGACAAGTACTATTTGTTCTGGGCGAGGGAGACAAAGGATCACCAGCGCACCAGAGTCCTCCCCGCCGTGGCCGTCGACATGTTCCCGGGAGGTTACTACTTCTTCGCTGCGTTCTTCTATTGCGGTCTCTGCCCTCCGTATTCGGAGTTCTTCTGTGATGTGATGAACACGTACGGCCTCCACCTCTTAGATTTCACCCCAAATGCCGTTCTCACCTTGGCCGTTTTCGCACATCTGTGCGAAAACTATGTCGGGGTCCACCCAAATGTAGTCCTTTTCCACCATTTCTTCACGCCTAGAGTAGAGTCTGGATCCCCACTCTCCGGCGGCATCTCTTGGATCTTTAGGCTGAACAAGAAGGAGGCGTACTTGAAAGGAGAGCTTCGCGGCAAGTGGGAAGAGTGGAGGGCTGACTGGTGCTGGGTTCTGGAAGATGAGCCCGAGCAGTTTCCTTGCCGCGCCAGACTACAATAGTGCGCGGCAAGGATTGGAGCGACTTGGCCCCGGAGGATGACAAGCTGCAGATCGCCCTTACTAGGATTCTTCGTCTCCGGGCTGCCAATATGACTGTGGGTGAAGTTGGGGCTGACTTCCTCCGCCGCCGCATTGCCCCTCTGCAGGAAAGGAAGAGACCCGCTTGGGAGTTCGGCAACGCGGCAGACCGCATGAGGCTGCGCCCCGGGCTGAACTACAACTTCACCGTCTTGGAACTGAAGGGGATGGTCCGGGAGCTGTTCAAGCACGACCCCAAGCACCCGGAGTGGTTCAAACCGTCGGTCGGAGTAGTTCCCTTGTGCAATAATACTGCCCTTAGTGCCATCCGCGCGGCAATGCCTGAGTGCGACTCCCACGGGGTCGTCCCCACTTGGCTGGAGCCTTCAGCGGAGACCGTGCATGCCTTCTTCGACAACTTGGTTGAAAAACCACGCAAAGCCGAGGAGAAGAAGGGGCTCACCCGGGAGACCACCGAGCGAGATGTGGCATACATTGCCTCCAGGATGGAGGAGGCCGCTGCGGCTGCGGCGGCAGGTGAATTTGGATACACTATGGATGAAGCGGAGGCGGCGGAAGCGGTGAGTCAGGCTGAGGAGGAGGAAATCCTCAAGTTGTTGAAGCTCGCGCCCGAGGAGTTTGCCGGGGAGCCTACCGGGGAGCCTGCCGGGATGGGCGAGGCTGCCGGGCAGGGTACTGAGTCCAGCGGGCCCGCCGAGGAGGAGGAGGACGCCGAGTCCGGTGATTTCGATGAAGATTCTGGCGGGTCTCTGAATCTTGATGACGAGGCCTCCTCATCCTCGGAGAATTCTCCGCCGCCACCAAGTCCTCCGCCATAACAGAAGAAGCGCCTCCGCAAGGCCGCCGAGACGGTGAGGCCACAGGCGCCCCGACAGCAGCCGAAGCGCCGGGCGACGCGCGCCACCACGACGAGCAAGGTCGTCAAGGAGGCGCCCCATGCCCGAGCGACAAGCGGAGGGGGATCTTCCCGGAGTGGCTCTGGGGTTCCTTCTGCTCCTCGGTCCTCAGCGACGACCGGTGCTGGGTCTTCACAGCCCGCAGCCCCGGAGCCCGCCAAGCGCCCGAGGGAGCCTTCTCCTCCAGCTCCTCGTGCTGGAGCGCGCGAGGCGGGGTTTGACTTCTCCGCCCTCAGCTCCGATGAAGAGGAGGAAGAGTAAGTACTTGCAATTTTCATTTCCTTCAATTTGGTCTTGATTTCTCTTGCTTGATTCTGATCTTGTTTCGGCTTCCAGGACCTTGACCCAGAGGATGGCGAAGATGGCCAAGACTCCTATGGTCGATCTCGAGGACGACGAGCCCGTCGCAGCGGCAGGGGATGCGCCAGCGACGGACTTGCCGGACCAGCCCGCTGCTCCGGAGAGCAGCCCCCAGCGCAGCCCCCAGCGTAAGTCTAGTATTCATTTTTCTGCTTGACGGGCGCGCTTGAGGTTATTGTCCTTACTGATGTCTTGTTGTCTTGTGCAGAAGTGGAGCCGCAGCCGCAAGAGCGCCAGGAGGTCGCCCCCGACGAGCCGGTTGCTCCACCCTCCCCGCCAAGGATCAGCTCCCCGGCAAGGGACAGCGCTCCGCCAAGGACGGGCAGTCCGCCGAGGGCGAGTACCCCGCCAAGGGCGAGCACCCCGCCAAGGGAGGGCGCAAGCGGCCCTCCGCCAACAGGGGCCACTACCACGCCGCCAAGGGAGAGCTCCCCGGCGAGGGACCCCGTCGTCGAAGAGGCCCGCGCAGGTAAACCCTTCTACTTTCTTCTTCTTGGATTCTTCTTTTTGGATATTTGCTTGACAAATCTTTCTTTTCTTTTTCTTCTGTTGTCAGACCCGCCCGCTCCGGAGTCGATGGAGACGGAAACCATCGCCGAGGAGGAGGTGCGCAGCGAAACTGGCGACGGCGCCGCCGCGGAAGGAATGGCCGGCGCCGACGAGCCAGCCGTCGAGGAGACTGCCCCAACCGCTGACGCCGCGGCTGGGGAAGGGACCGGCGACCACATCGCTGGCCCGGAGGCCGCAGGAGCGCCGGACGCTGCACCGGCCGCCGACCCCTCCGCCTCCGCACCTGGGGCGGGCGTCTATCTGGAGGCCGCCAACGGGGTCTTCATCCAAGTCCCGTGGGCATCCTCATCAAGGGCACCAGCGGAGGGGGAGACCTTCAACGAAGAAGTTCTCGCCTCCGCCGGGTTGAAGGTTGTCGACGCGCCCGGCAGCAGCGACGAGCCCGAAGAGGAGCAACTCCTGCGTCGACTCCTGGGTTTGTACCGGGCCAGGCAAGCCAAGCTGGAGTCCCGAGAGGCTTTGGCTGCCAAGGCCGGCGTTGATTTGGAGAAGCGTGCTGCGGAGCTCCGTGCCGCCAACCAGGCGGCCCTCCGAAACTTGGCGGAGGAGCGCGAAGAGCTTGCCGGAGCACACCAAGCGTTCCTCCTCGAGAAGGCCGAGGTGGAGGAGCAGCAGCGTCTGGCCGCCGAGGAGCTGTCTCGGCGGGAGGGAGAGCTCAACCAGCGGAAGGTCGACCTCGACAGCCACGAGGACGACCTCACCGCTCATGAGCAGGCCATTGGCGGGGCTCTGCAGGAGGCGAGGGGCGCCGCTGCTGCCGCAGAGACCGCCAAGAGGGATCTGGAGGCCAGGGTGACGCAGATGGAGTTAAACTTGAAGGCGAGTGAAGACAGGGTCGCCGCGCTCAACGTGGTGCGAGAGAAGGATGCCCACACCAACTCGGAGCTGCAAATCCGCCTCTCTGAGAAGGGCAAAGAGCTCACCGACGCCAGGGACTCCATCGCTGACTTGGAGATGAAGGTTTCCACCCTCACCGGCTCGCTCGACGCCGCCCGGGACCGCGAGACGAAGCTGAAGGACGACCTCCGTACCGAGAGGGCCTTGCTGGAGAGCTCCGCCGTCTCGCAAAACCACTTCCAGCGGACGGTGGAGCAGTGGACCGAGGAGCTCGTCACCTCCGCCGCCAACATCGATATGGAGATGGTGGCGCTGAGGACGAAGCACCTCGCGTACTCCCCCGACGAGAATCTCCCCCACAGCGCCAAGCTGAGCTTGTTCCTCAGAGGGGTGGTGCCGGCTCTCACGCGGTTACGAGAGAAGATCCCCGTGCAGCTGGCTGACGAGGCGCGCCGTCTTTGCATGGGCACTATGGAGCGGGTGTTGTCGAAGATCGTCTACCGCAACCCCGGGATCAACCTTGTCAACGTCCTCCGGACCCTGCCGCCCGAAGCCAACCAGGAGGCGTTGAAGGCCCAAGTTGCCCACATCGTAGCCAAGGTGGGCAAGATCCAGAGGATTGAAGGAGACCGGAGAGACTAGGCACCTCGCTTCCCTCGCCGCTGTAAATTAAGTCATAGGCAGTAGTTGTTTAGAACAGCGGCAAGTTATCTCTGTAATATATACTTTTGTTTCGGGTAATCAATGCAGTGTTATCTCCCTTGCTCTGGTCCCTTCACTTTGTATGCATTCCACCCTACGCTTTTAGGGAACTTGTCGGCAAAGGGACCCTTGCCGCGAGTGCTGAGTGCAGGACTCTTAGCAACCTGCTGGCAATGCCCTTGCCGGCAAGAAACCTTGCGGCAGCCAGTCGCAGCACACTTAGATTGCTGAGCGAACTCGAAAACGAAGTAAGGGCGCGACACTTGTTGCAGCTCACTTAAGCCGTTGAGCGTGCTCGAAACAAAGTAAGGGCGCGGCTAGCCACGGGTAGGTTCCTCCGCGCACAGGTTTTCCATACAAAGTGTGGTTGTTCAAGGAAGACAACAAAAACTTTAAAATTTTGAATTGCTCAAATTCTGGCAACTTAGCTTTTATGGATTGTTTGCTTCCCGACAAGGCTTCCCTTTCTTGAACAGCACCTGGTCCATACTTGTATCTCCTTCCCCCCGGCAAACTTGTGCGCGAGGGGAACTCCTTCTGTTTCAGAGAGAAAAGCAAAAGAGGAGGAAATACAAGTACGGAGCCTTGCGGCTTGTTACTGCTTACCGGGAATGTGTGCTGCACAAAATGTCAGATGATACATGCAAGCAAGAAAGAAAGGCATGAAATGACAAATGGTGCGAAGCACAAAAGTTTTACTGATGCACGGGGTCTGCGCCCGGCTTTGTACAAAGGTTTACATGCAACAGCGGCAAGACTTGTACAAAAGGTGGTTGCCGGAGCGGATCACGGCAACCGCGCCTTATGGGTGAAACTTGCGAAGATGCTCTATGTTCTAGGAGTTGCTCACCGGTAAGCCCTCTTCGGTCTCAAGGCGGACAGCGCCGGGCCTTGTGACTTGTCTCACCCGATAAGGGCCTTCCCACTTCGGCGTCAACTTGTTGGAATTCTTGGCGGACTGAACGCGCCGAAGAACAAGGTCGCCTTCCTTGAGACTCCTGGCCTTGACCTTGCGGCTATGATAGCGACGCAAGGCTTGCTAGTATCGAGCAGCTCGTACAGCAGCCTGGAGACGGTCCTCCTCGAGGAGCAGTGCATCATCTTGCCGAAGTTGCTCTTGCTCGAGCTCGTCGTAAGCGAGCACTCGAGGAGACCCGTATACAAGTTCCATGGGGAGAACTGCCTCTGCTCCATAGACGAGAGCAAAGGGTGTCTGTCCGGTGGCTCGATTTGGTGTCGTCCTGATTGACCAAAGAGCCCCCGGCAACTCCTCTATCCAGTTTCTTCCACACTTGTGCAGCCTGTCGAAGGTTCTTGTCTTGAGTCCTTGCAGCACTTCAGCATTGGCCCTCTCTGCTTGACCATTGCTCCTTGGGTGAGCAACGGAAGCAAAGCAGACCTTGGCGCCAAGGTCTTGGACGTACTGAATGAAGGTGCGACTTGTGAATTGTGTGTCGTTGTCGGTTATGATCCTGTTAGGGATCCCGAAACGGCAAACTATCGACCTGAAGAACCTGACTGCTGACTGTGCTGTCACCTTTCTCACTGGTTCCACTTCCGGCCACTTTGTGAGCTTGTCGATTGCAACGTACAAGTACTCAAAGCCCCCGACTGCGCGGGGAAAGGGGCCGAGGATATCGAGCCCCCAGACCGAGAAGGGCCAGGACAAAGGGATCGTCTGGAGAGCTTGAGCTGGCTGGTGAATTTGCTTGGCATGGAACTGGCACGCTTCACGCTTGGTTACTTGTGCAGTTGCATCTTGGAGGGCTTCGGGCCAAAAGAAACCTTGCCGGAACGCCTTCCCGGCAAGTGCTCTTGCGCCAATGTGGTGACCACATATGCCTCCGTGTATCTCTGCCAACAACTTCTGTCCATCTTCCCGGGAAATGCACTTCAATCTGACACCATTGAGTCTTATTCTGTACAGTTCATTTCCGACGAACTGGTACATACTTGACTGCCTGGTAATCCTCTCTATCTCTTCTGGTTCTTCAGGAAGTTCTCCAGTCTGAAGAAAACGGACGATTTGCTGTGCCCATGCTGGAGCCTGAGGCTCGACAACAAGGACTAAAGGCATCAGGGCCGCTGCGGGAACCTCAGCTTCTACGGCAAGAACCTGTGGCTCTGCCGGAGCTGAGAGTTCCCCGGCAAGCCTGCCGGGGCAAGGCTTGTCGGGAACGCCTGCTTCTACTGTACAGACCCTTGGGTCCGCAGGAGCAGACTGTTCCTCAGCATTTTGGTTGTTGATCTTGGGGACCTTGGCGGCGGCTTCGGGAAGATCCGCCGGCAAGTAGTCGCCGGAGACCAACTTCCTCTTCTTGCTCTGCCCAACTGATGGTGTAACGGATGGCTGAGTTAGCTTGAGCACGAAGACCCCTGGTTCCACAGGTAACTTCATTGCAGCACACTTTGAGAGGCCATCTGCGATATCATTCTGAGCTCTTGGAACATGCTCCATCTGTAAGCCTTCAAAGTGTTCTTCAAGCTTCCTCACTTCATCGACATAAGCTTCCATCAGAGGGCTCTGGTAACTCTTGTTTACTTGTCGGACCACCAACTGTGAGTCTCCCCGCACAATCAGCTTCTTGATCCCAAGTTCGGCCGCAATTCTGAGGCCGGCGAGCAAACCTTCATACTCAGCAGTATTGTTTGTCGCTTGCTCCTTGGGAAAGTGCATTTGAACAACGTACTTGAGGTGCTCTCCGGTGGGCGCTATGAGTAACACGCCAGCGCCGGCGCCTTGCAGCGAGAAGGCACCATCGAAGTACATTATCCACTCCTTGCTTGCTTCTTGGACGGGGATGTTTGTCTCTGGAACTTCTTCATCTGGTGTTGGAGTCCATTCTGCTATGAATTCCGCCAAAGCTCTGCTCTGGATAGTTGAGGTACTCACAAACTTGAGACCAAAGCTTGACAGCTCCAGTGCCCACTCGACGATCCTGCCTGTTGCTTCCGAATTCTGCAATATCCTCTTCAACGGAAAGCGAGTGACCACTGTTATCTCGTGTGCTTGGAAGTAATGGCGCAGCTTCCTTGAGGCCATGAGGAGACCTAAAAGCAACTTTTGCACCCCAGAGTATCTTGACCTAGCCCCCTGCAGGAGGGAACTTACAAAATAAACTGGGCGTTGCACCATCTTCTTTCGCACTTCTCCTTGTTCCTGCGCAGACTTGTCCTTGTCGGGGCCAGAGCTTGTTGGGGAAGCCCCCTGCTTGTCGCTGGATGTACTTGCCGGGGACGTGGGTTCCTCATCCGCCTCCCTCTCCGCTACTAACGCAGCACTAACCATTTGATTGGTTGCTGCTAGGTACAGCAGCAACTTCTCTTGTGGCCTAGGTGCGACAAGTATCGGAGTGGAGGACAGGTATCCTTTCAAGTCTCGCAGCGCTGCCTCTGCTTCCGGAGTCCATTTCATAGGACCCGCCTTTTTCAAGATTTTGAAGAAAGGCAGGGCGCGTTCTGCAGACTTTGAAATGAACCTGCTAAGGGCTGCCACACAACCAGCAAGTCTCCTTACGTCCTTGACGCGCTTCGGGGCTTCAATCTGCTCGATGGCTTTTATCTTGTCGGGATTGGCTTCAATCCCCCTCTGGGACACAAAGAACCCGAGAAGCTTGCCGGAGGGGACTCCGAAAACGCACTTCTCGGGGTTCAACTTGAGTTGTATCTTGCGCAGATTCTCAAAGGTTTCTTCTAGATCTTGAACTATAGTAGTCTTGCTCTTGCTCTTGACCACTATATCATCCATGTAGGCTTCTACGTTTCTGTGTATCTGTGGCTCAAAAGCAGTGTGCACCACCCTTGCAAACGTTGAGCCCGCATTCTTCAATCCAAAGGGCATGCGTATAAAGCAATATGTGCCACATGGAGTAATGAACGCGGTCTTCTCTTCATCTTCCTCGGCCATGAATATCTGGTGGTAACCTGAGTATGCATCGAGAAATGAAAGCAACTCACATTCGGCGGTGGAGTCAACAATCTGGTCAATGCGCGGCAAAGGGAATGGATCCTTAGGACAAGCTTTATTCACATCAGTGAAGTCTATACAAAGTCTCCACTTCCCATTAGCCTTGCGCACGACAACTGGATTGGCCAACCACGTGGGATGTAGTACACCTCTAACCAGGCCTGCTGCTTTCAACTTCTTGATTTCTTCGGCGATGAACTCTTGGCGCTCCACTGCTTGTTTCCTGACCTTCTGCTTGACGGGCCGCGCATGAGGACAAACAACAAGCTTGTGCTCAATTACCTTCCTGGGAACGCCGGGGATGTCAGATGGTTGCCATGCAAACACATCGACATTCGCCCGCAGGAAGGCAACGAGCGCGCTTTCCTATTTAGGGTCGAGTGTAGCACTGATGGTGAAGGTACCACTAGTGCCGTCCTCCTTGGCGGGCACCTTCTTGGTTGCCGGTGGAGCTGCCATTCCCTTCTTACACTTGCCGGTGGAGCTCGATGGTGCGTCCTCGACGGCAGCGCAGCACTCCGAAGAGGTGCGTTTACCGGAGTGGGCCCCAGAGCTCTTGCCGGACTTGGTCTTGGTCTTCCCCCCGGGAGCTCCAGCGGCAAGTGTCTTGCTGTCTGCCGCGGCTGTTGCATCCCGGTAGATCTTGTCGGCGCAGATAAGCGCATCCTTCTTGTCGCCGGGGACAGAGATGACGCTTATCGGCCCCGGCATCTTGAGCATGTTGTACGTGTAGTGGGAAGCTGCCATGACCTTGGCGAGCGCAGGACGGCCAAGTATCCCATTGTATGGCAATGGGATATCGGCAACGTCGAACGTGATCCTCTCTGTCCTGAAGTTGAGCTCTCCGCCAAAGGTCACATGCAGCGTGATCTTCCCCTTCGGCTTGCTCCTTCCCGGGTTGATCCCTTGGAACGTCCCGGTTTCCTCGAGCTCGCTGTCGGGGAGCTGCAGTTTCTTGATCACAGCGGAGGAGATCAAGTTGAGGCCGGCCCCGCCGTCAACCAACATCTGTGACCTTGAGGTTGCGGATAGTTGGTGAAACCAACACCGGCAAGCACCCGACCGCAGTTGTGCGGTCAGGGTGGTCCTCAAGGTCGAAGATGATGGGCGTGCCGGACCATTTCAGCAGCCTGCGCGACTCGACAGGTGGCTCAGCTGCATTCACTTCCCGCACCCATTGTTTGAGTTGGCGGTGGGAAGTGTGCAGAGAGGCACCTCCGTCGACACACAGGACCTCTGTGGCCTTCTGGAACTCCTGCTCGCTGTTGTCTCCTTCATCCATATCCTCATCATCGTCCTCGTCTTCATCCTTGTCGCGGCCCCGGGGAGGTCTGTCTCCTTGCCGCTGCTTGGCCTTGCCGCGGCGTCCTCCCCGGCCATTGAACGTCCGCTTCTTGCTGGGCTCTCCCTCGCCTCCTTGGGCCTTCTCCTTGTCGCGACGCTCGTATTCAGCCTTCTGCTGTTCTACGAGGTACTCTACCCTTTTGCAGTTCCGGAGATCGTGGCCCTTGGTGCGGTGGATCTTACAGTACTGCTTGTTGGAGCCGTCCTGCTTGTCGGCTGCTGCTATAGGGGCGGCCTCCTTGCCGGAGCCGCCCACCTGTGTCTTCTTGGCGGGAGCCTCCTTGCCGGACTGCTCGACAACCAGTACCTCCTTGTTCCTCTTCTTCCTGTTATTCCGCCGCCAGCCTTTCCTTGCCGGGGCGGCATCCTCGCTGTCACTTCCTCCTGCGCCGGTATCCTCTCCGGGGAGTCTCCTCCCCTCTTCAGCGCGTGCACATTTGTCAGCCAAAGCGTAATGCTCGCTGACGTCCCGGATCTTGGTCATTGCCATCTCCTCCCCCATCCGGCGGTTACGCACGTTCTGATGGAACGCGCTAATAACCGCGGCAGGGTGGACATCGGGGATATTGTGCTGAACGCGGCTGAACCTTTGGATATATTTGCGCAGGGACTCTCCCTCCTTCTGGGCAAGGATGTGGAGATTGCTCTCCTGGCCGTGGGGCTTGTGGCCGCCCGTGAAGGCGCCGACAAACTGGTGGCACAAATCCGCCCATGAAGAGATTGAATCTTCCGGCAAGTGCATAAGCCAAGACCTGACGTTTGGCTTAAGCACGAGCGGGAAGTAGTTGGCTAGGATCTTCTCGTCGCGTCCCCCGGCAGCCTGCACCGCAATGGTGTAGATGCTGAGGAACTCAGAGGGGTGTGTCTTGCCGTCGTACTTCTCGGGTACGTCGGGCTTAAAATTCTTCATGCCGGGCCACTAGACTTGCCGCAGCTCTCGGGTGAACGCAGGGCAGCCTGCCGCGTACGGCAAGTCGCCTGGTTCACCGGGCGCGTGCATGTCGACAGCGGTCCCGGCGCGCTGATCAGACTGTCTTCTGGCTTCTCTTCGACGCTCGATGCGGGTTCGAGCGTCCTCTTGTCGCCTGTCGTCGAGGACTTGGCGCTGATCGCGGCGAGCCCGTGGATCTGACGATGCCGTGGAGTCGTCATCAACGTTGATCCGGCGGGGCGACGATTTCTGCTTCCGCGGCGGGGAGTGCACGGTAGTTGCACCCCCGGCGGTCTTGTCTCCATCAGCCTTCGCTTGGTCGACTTGCCGCGGGCGTGATGTTGCCGGCTGCTCCGGCGTGTCGTTGTTGGCGAAGGCGATGAGGCTCTGGATCGTAGCCCTCCAGTCTTCGGCCTTGTCTGCCGCTGGAGGGAAGTCGAGGAGTAGCTGAGCCCTGGCCAGGGCTTCTGCTGGAGATGAGGGAAACGGTGGCGAACAGTGCGAGGAGCGAGATACGCTCGGACTTCTAACCGCGTTAGAAGGAGCATGTTCCCGCCCCGGCGACCGCGCCTTGCTCGTGCCAGGACGTTGGCCTTGAGCGTCCCGTGACCCGCCGGCCTGGCCATGTCCCAGCAAGCGTATGGTACCTCCGGTACCACATCGCTGCTGGTCTGGCACCTCCTGAGAGGGACGTGGTGCGTGCACGGACACCGAGGCTTTGGAGTTCGCCCGGTCGTCCGTCTTGTCCTTGGACTTGGTGGCGCCGTGAGTCTCTCCACCAGCGTCCGCCCTTCCGCCGGCATCTCCCCCACCCACCGTCGGTTCTGGTGGTGGAGGGACTGACGCGGACGGGCCTCCGACCTCCGAAGCCTTCTTCTTCGGAGGCATGTTGACGTAGCCGATGAAGTTGACGAAGCTAGAGAGGTTGCTGAAGGTTGCGCCCGCGTGAGCGCCGGATCAGGTTCGCACAACCTCGACGCCCCCTACCTGGCGCGCCAAAGATGTCGGGGAAACTGACCGCCCGCGAACACCTATGGGACCGGAGCCCCTTCTACGTTGCGGTAAGGGAGCGGAGGGAGCACGGAGAGCAGATCGAGGAGCGCACGCGGGCAGTTTACCCAGGTTCGGGCCGCGATGACGCGTAAAACCCTACTCCTGCTTTGGTTGTATTGAGTTCTTGGGCTCGGGAGCTTGAAGATCTACAGTATTAGCTACACCGAGCGAGGGAGTGAGCGAGTTTCTAGGATCGAACCCCCTCTACGTTGTGCATGGGCCTCCTTTTATAGCTCAAAGGGGTCACCGACAGGTGTCAACGTAGAGGAGGGTAAAAATGTAAAATTGGTGGTAGTTGCAACAGTGTATGAATAGTGGTCTTCACCTAACTCTGACGGTGGGGGACAAGGGCATTGAATGCCCGTCGCCGTCGCCCCAAAAGCGCCCGTCCATGCGTCTTCGTTCGCCACGGCGATAGTCTCGTCACCGCAGCTTGCCACCGTGTACCCCAGGCTGCACAGCCATCCGCCACGTGCCCCTGGAAGGCCCCCAGGGCGACGCGTGGCCAGATGAGCTGGAGCGCAGGCACATAGCATAAGTTTCCCCGGCAAGCACCTTGCCGGGGTCGGAACCTTGCCGGGCCCGGAAGCTTGTCGCTCTCCGGGTCCTGCCGGGGCGCATGATGCACCGCGATATTCCTCCTTGAAGTGCCGTTTTATTAGCCTTCCTGGCAAGCTCCTCTTGCCAGGGTCTTGTGCTGGAATGATAACTTTGAGCCTGGTGCGGCCTTCCCGGCAAGCTCCTCTTGCCGGGTCTTGTCTCTTAACTTGAATACTTTGTGCTTGAATGGCTCAAAAGGGGTCTAGAGTGGGCTTTGGCGGGCGCGTGGCGAGCCAGACCACGGGACGCTGCTACTGCCCGTGCACAAGTCGGGATACTAAGGTACCCCTACTTTGGTACACCGACACCGGCTCCTATGCTTGCCACTTTACGATCCACATTAATCGGCTAAGGTAGTAAAGGGAGAACTACTGCGATTGTACTTCTGGTTCGTCCGGTCAAGTACCTCAGTTGAGAAAGCCGAAAACTGACTGTCATGATGAAGCGAGAGCCGGTCAAGCGATTCAGTGACCTAGTGTTATACTATGATCGATAGAGATCCACTTCGTGTTATACGAGGGGCTGGTCTTCGCCCAGCCACGTAAAACGGGCACCATAGCTCGGAAGCCCTACACGCACCAGGGGCAAGTACTTAGCCCCACTAGTCAAGCTCCTATGGCTAATTGAAAGCAATAAAACCGCATAATCTGATTGCCTAGTTCGCTCCGCAGACACCTCCTATATGGACCAAGACATTGGATAAAGAGTGTTCATGCGCGTTACCGAACACCCCTGTAATATTTACATGGGGCTTGAAGCCGACGACTGGAAAACTTTCAACTTTAAATAAACAGCCACACGGGAGGGAAAAGTCGCTTATAATACAAAAGCGCAAAATATATATATATATATATATATATATATATATATATATATATATATATATATATATATATATATATATATATATATATATATATATATATATATCAGCACATAGGCTTAGTCCTTACAATCCGAGTACAATCATTAAAAGATTATATCCTTTGAGCACTGGCCCTCTACAAGGCGGGCTCCTTTGAGCACGTCGCCAAAGTACCTTTTTGGCTTGCGGCGATCCTTGCTCTTTGGGGGGTCAGCAGTGGCTATCTCCGTGGCCTTCATCTTCGCCCAATGCACCTTCACGCGGGCAAAGGCCATCCGAGCACCCTCTATGCAGGATGAACGCTTAATAGTGTCGACCCGCAGACTCGCTTCGACGAGCTTCCTCACCAATGCAAAGTAACTACTTGGATTGGATCAGCGGGCCATAGTCGGACTATCAAGTCCTTCATGGCCGTACTCGCCATGTCGTGCAGCTCGACCAGCTGCTTCATCTGGTCATTAAGGGGCACCGGATGATTTGGCGCAAGAAACTGCGACTAGAATAGCTTCTCCGTGTTGTTCCCCTCCTGGGCTCGGAAGTATTGGGCGGCGTCGGCAATGATCCTCGGGAGATCCACAAACACGCCTAGAGAACTCCACAATCGTGTTAGCCCAAGATACCTCTGACCTCCGAAAATGCTCTGCAAGAGAAAAGTCTTACCAGCTGCTATTTGATGCGCCTGTTTTATCTCTTCCTGAGCACTGCACGACTCACTTCGTGCCTCTATGGCAGCATTAACTGCCGTAGCGAGTTAGGATGCTTGTTCCGAAGTTTTCTGCTCCAATGCATCACATCTGCGAATGGCATCTTGCAGCTCGACCTCGACTTCGGTCACCCAAGAGTCGTGCTGTTGATGAGGCCTTCTCGGCCTCCAGGTCAACAACCGCTTTATCAGCGGCTGCCTTGCTCGCTCTGGCCTCTTCCTTGACCGTCGCAAGCTCGCCCTTCAGGGCCTCGACCGTAGCTGCATCAGCTGTTTCACAAGAACATATAACACAAATAAGCTCACGCTCACACATATAGTGTGTTAAATTTCAATTCCTTAAACCCGCATACCTTGTGTTTCATCGAAACACTTGTTGATGTGGACGAGCTCTTCATCAACTAGTTTAAGCTTCCAATTTAACTCAGAAAACCTCTACGGCTCGGACAGATGCCACAACTGGAGAAGCCTATTCAAGCACAAATTACAGAGTTTAGCTCTATCATATGCTATAACATGGATACTTTGTCTGATTCTGTTCTGAATCAAACAAAGCATTAGGGGCTACTGTCTATATATATATCTAAAATAAAAAATTTCTCTTTAAAGAACATCACATCGCATACCTCAAAGCCTGATAGTAGGCTGTTGAAAGCTTCATTCAGTCCGCCTTTGACAGACTGAATTTTCTCCATGACCGCACTCATCATAGTGAGGTGTTCCTCTACGATGGAAGCACTTTGTAGTGCTCCCTCCAGAGTGTTCAGCGCCTCCGGATTGACGGCATGCGCCGTAGGAGCAGTTGCTCCCTTCCCCATCATGGGGGGCTGATCTCTCAATTCCAGAGCCGCACTGGGCTCCGAAACAGTGTTCGGCGGGGCCCCGAATTGCTTGCCCCCCCGTCTTTGGTCAACATGGGGATTTCTCCCCCTTGGTTGGCAACAGCCGAGGGATTGACCTCGGACGCCCTTTCATCCGCCCCACTACCACATGCTGGAACAAGGGGAGTTTGTAGAGAGGATACCTCGGTATCCCCTATAGTGGGCGACGAGCTCCGCGGAGGCGTCTCGCTCTCCACCATCCCCGGCGACAGGGAATTCCACGATTATAGTGAAGCCGCGGGGATGTCATGCGGAGGACTATATAAAGGCAAAATAAATATTAGATGCTGAAAAGGAAAATTATCTGAACATAAGCAGTTTAAATACTTACGGTTCGACCAGGGGCTTAATCCTGGGCTGCACTCGATAGCTGTGTTCGGACGTTAAGTCCGAACTATCAGGAAGATTGAGCTTCTTCCTGGGCACGACCTTGCCTGCGTAAGTAGGGGCCGCTCTTTTCCTCCCCTTTGTCAGGACGGGGGAGTCATCTTCTTCCTCCTCTTCTTCTTTGGGAGAGAGGTGGGAGCTAGTTTCCTCGGACCTTGTGTCCGCGGGGCCTGCAGGGTGGGGGTCACTCTTGACCTCCTTGCCCTTCTTCTCTGGCGCCTTGTACGGTGCCGGGACCAACATCGCCGTCAGCCGCGGCATCTCTCGGTCTTCTAGCAAGGGAGCTGGACACTTAATCTGCTCTGCCTTTTTCGTCTAGGCTTGGATAGAATGCAAAAACTCTAACTCGTGTTATAATTGAAGTATGGACGGAGTATATACTCTGTAGAAATTTTAATTACCTCTGATGCAGTGAGCGCAGTACTGAAGCCCTTGTCCTTAGTCTCCGCCGGCCAGCCCTTCTGGGCCTTGAAGAGATGCTTCCACATGTCTTCGTGCGTAGTGCCGAAGAGATGCTTCAAGGGCCGGGACCCTTCCGGATTGAACTTCCATATATAGGAATCCCGGCGTTGGCAGGGAAGGACGAGACGGACGAGCATTACCTGAATCACATTTGTGAGTTGGGTGCCCTTGGTAATCATGCCGGAGATGCGGCCTTGGAGCGCCAGCACCTCCGCCTGAGATCCCCAATCTGGACTCTTGTCGGTCCAAGAGGTTAGCCTCTCCGGGGGTTCAGATCTAAATGCGGACACTGCCGCCCACTTGGTGTCGCGGGGCTCAGTGATGTAGAACCACTCCTGCTACAAGACCTTGTTCGTCTCCACAAACGCCCCCTTTGGCCAGGTCGCGTTGGGGAGTTTGCTCACCATGGCGCTTCCGCACTCTGCGTGCTGCCCGTCGACCACCTTCAGCTTCAAATTGAAGGTTTTAAGCCATAGGCAGAAGTGTGGGGGGACATGGAGGAAAGCCTCACATACCACTATAAAAGCGGATATGTGGAGAATTGAATCCGAGGCTAGATCATGGAAATCTAGCCCATATAAAAATAAGAGGCCCCGTACAAAGGGGAGGAGAAGGAATCCTAGCCCCAAAGTGCGAGAGGAAGACAACCCTCTCACCCGCCTTAGGGACGGGAATCACTTGGTCCTTTTCGGGGATTCGATGCTCTACATCGTCGGCGAGATAGCCCATGCTCCGGAGGCTCTTCATGGTCTTCTCCGAGACCATGGATGCCTCCCACTTGCCCTTAGAACTGGATCCGGCCATGGTTGGGAAGGGAGGCGGTGGTGGAGGAGTTGAGAGTTGAGGGCGCAAGAGATGTGTGCTCTTGGGCTGGGAAGATTGGAGAACTAGGGCTTGAGCAGAGCGTGGGGTTAAAGGGAAAGATTTGAGTCCTTTTACAAGCGGTGAATTCTAAACGCCCCCCACTCCAGCCGTAAACCTCGCCGGTTCCCAACAAGGCCGGTCATATGGCGTAGTTAAGATGCTTGATGTCGCTTAGAGCTACGTCGGTTTTTCCTCAAAGAGGAAGGGATGATGCAGCACAACGGCGGTAGGTATTTTTCTCAGATGTGAAACCAAGGTTATCGAACCAGTAGGAGAACCAAGCAACACAACGTAAACATCACCTGCACAGAAATAACAACACCTCGCAAACCTACGTGTTAAAGGGGCTGTCAATCCCTTTCGGGTAACGAACGTGAGAGAGAGATAAATATTGGTAGATTGGTTGATAAATAAGATAAATTGCAGCATGGTATTTTTGGGGTTTTGGTTTAGTAGATATGAAAATAAAAGCAAAAGCAAATAGATCACAAAGGCAAATATATGAGAAAGAAGACCCGGGGGCCGTAGGTTTCACTAGTGGCTTCTCTTGAGAAAATAGCGAACGGTGGGTAAACAAATTACTGTTGGGCAATTGATAGAACTTCAAATAGTCATGACAATATCTAGGCAATGATCATTACATAGGCATCATGTCCAAAATTAGTAGACCAACTCCTGCCTGCATCTACTACTATTACTCCACACATCGACCGCTATCCAGCATGCATCTAGTGTATTAAGTTCATGGAAAAACGGAGTAATGCATTAAGAATGATGACATGATGTAGACAAGATCCGTTTATCTATGGCGTTAGATATGGATCTCGTTATTTTATTCTTAGTGGCAACGATACATACATGTCGGTTCCCCTTCGGTCACTGGGATCAAGCACCGTAAGATCGAACCCACTACCGGGCACCTCTTCCCATTGCAAGATAAAGAGATCAAGTTGGCTAAACAAAACCCAATATCGGATAAAAAATACGAAGCTATAAGCAATCATGCATATAAGAGATCAAAGAAACTCGAATAACTTTCATGGATATAAAAAGATAGATCTGATCATAAACTCAAAGTTCATCGGATCCCAACAAACACACCGCAAAAAGAGTTACATCATATGGATCTTTAAGAGACCATTGCATTGAGAATCAAAAGAGAGAGAGGGAGCCATCTAGCTACTAAAGACGGACCCGTAGGTCTACAAGGAACTACTCACGGATCATCGGAGAGGCACCAATGGAAGTGCTGAACCCCTCTGTGATGGTGTCCAGATTGTATCTGGGGTTTCTGGACACTGCGGCGGCTGGATGAATACTTCATTGACTCCCCAAGGGTTTCTGGAATATTGGTGTATTTATAGAGCAAAGAGGTGGTCCGGGGGCACCCGAGGTGGGAACAACCCACCAAGGCACGCTTGGGCCTCCTGGCGCACCTTGGTGGGTTGTCCCCTCCTCGGGACTCCCCCCAGGTGCCACTAGGGCCCATAGTGTTCCTTCTGGCCCAAAAAAACCTCCAAAAAGTTTCGCGGTGTTTGGGCTCCGTTTGATATTGATTTCCTGCGATGTAAAAAAACATGCAGAAAACAGCAGCTGGCACTTGGCACTATATCAATAGGTTGGTACCAAAAAATGATCTAAAATGACTATAAAATTATTATAAAACATCCAAGAATTATAATATAACAACATGGAGCAATAAAAAATTATAGATACATTGGAGACGTATCAGCATCCCCAAGCTTAACTCCTGCTCGTCCTCGAGTAGGTAAGTGATAAAAACAGATTTTTTTGATGTGGAATGTTGCCTATCATGTCAGATCATATTCTTTTCTTTATAGCATGGACATTTGGACTTTTATATGGTTTGATGCAATAGTCTAGTTTTGACAAAATAATTTAGATACTCAAGCATATCAACAAGCAACCATGTCTTTCAAAATATCGATGCTAAAATAAGTTATCCCTAGCCCATTATGCTCAATCATTGATGCATTCATGAAACACATTCGCATATTAGTTACATCCAATGCTCAAGTATGATCATAGTGTATCCTAGTTGGTGCTTGTAAGAGAAGATGGAGACTCAAATTCAAAAATAAAAATTGCATAAGTAAAAGAAAGGCCCTTCGCAGAGGGAAGTAGGGATTTGTAAAGGTGCCAGAGCTCAAAGCTTAAATTGAGAGATAAGTTTTTTGGGAGGTATACTTTTCCCACCAAGGAGAACGACTTGAGGTTCCCAACGCTTTCCATGCTAGATATATCATAGGCGGTTCCCAAACAGAAAATAAAGTTTATTCCTTTTCCACCAAACTTTCACAAGCCATGGCTAGCCGAATCCACGGTTGCCTTCCATACCAACACTTTCCAAGGAATTTATTATTTGACAACATAAAGTAAATTTATTTTTCATTTCGGGACTGGGCATCCCTAATACCTTTTCCGTACTCTCTTGCAATGACAAGTGAATAAACACTCATCGTGAGAATAACACATCTAGCATGGAAAATATAGGCCACCCCTCACCACCTCGCGAGCAGTACAGGCACACAAAAGGGAAATTTATTTTGAAAATTAGAGATGGCACATACAAATTTGCTTAGAACGGCAAGGAAATAGCACATATAGGTAGGTATGGTGGACTCATATGGCAAAACCGGGATAAATGATTTTGGATGCACAAGTAGAGATCATACTTAGTGCAAAATGAAGGCTAGCAAAAGACTGGGAAGCGACCAACCATGAAACAAATAATCTCGTAAGAGAACATTGAGCATAAATAACACCGAATAATGCACCATAAGTAGGATATAATTTCATTGCATAATTATTGACTTTCGTGCTTGCATAGGGAATCACAAAATTTAACACTAATATTCTAACTAGAGCAAAATTACTCATCAACATAACTCACATATCACATCATCATGTCTCAAAACTATTACAATGTATCAAGTTTATTTTGTCCAATGATCTTCATGAAAGTTTTTATTATATCCTTCTTGGATATCTATCACTTTGGGACTAATTTTCATGTGTTGCTTTTGATAAGTTCAAACAAATATAAGTGAAGATCACGAGCATAATTTTTCTTTCTTTCTCTCAAAATAATTTAAGTGAATCAAGATAGAATTTCTTTAAAATTTTACTAACTCTAAAATAAATCTAAGTGAAGCAAGAGAGTATTTCTTCAAAAATACTAAGCACACCGTGCTCAAAAAGATATAAGTGAAGCACTAGAGCAGGTCCTAGCTCATAAAGAATTTAAGTGAAGCATAGAGAGCTATTCTAGCAAGTCATGTAATAATTTTGTCTCTCTCAAATAGGTGTGTACAACAAGGATTGATGACTTAAAAATAAAAATAAAACAAGCAAAGACTCATATCATACAAGATGCTCCAAGCAAAACATATATCATGTGACGAATAAAAATATAGTTTCGATTGAAATATCGATAGTTGTTGGAAGAAAGCGGGGATGCCACTCGGGGGCATCCCCAAGCTTAGTTGGTTGCTCATTTTTGGATTAATAGCTTGGGATGCCGGGGCATCCCCAAGCTTAGGCTCTTACATCCTTCCTTCATCCATCATAAGATAACCCAAAACTTGAAAACTTCAATCACACAAAACTTCAACAAAACTTTTGTGAGATCCGTTAGTAAAACAAAGCAAACCACTACTATAAGTGTTGTATCAAACCAATTCATATTTTGTTTTTGTATTATATCTACTGTATTCCAACTTTTCTATGGCAAAAACTCATAAAAAAACCATAGAGCTATCAAAAGAAGCACATAACACAAAGAAAATAGAATCTGTCAAAAACAGAACATTCTGTAGTAATCTGGAAGTTTCGAGAACTGCTGGAACTCAAAAATTCTTGAAACAAATAGGGCCACGTGAGGAACTTGTATATTAATCTTCTGCAAAAAGAATGAACTAAAAATAATTTTCTGTTAAAAATGAAAATTTTCCTCGTGAGCGCAAAGTTTCTGTCTTTTTTAGCAAGATCAAACAACTGTCACGCAAGAAGATCCTATTGGTTCTACTTGGCACAAACACTAATTAAAACACAAAAACCACAATCATACCAGTAGCATAATTGTGTAAACACTCAATAACAGAAAGAAAAAAAGCAAAAATAAATTCTATTCATTGGGTTGCCTCCCAACAAGCGCTATCGTTTTACGCCCTTAGCTAGGCATAATACCAAGATTTCAAGTATTGTCATCCTTGTTGGATGTTCCATAAGTTGCCCTCATTATAGATTCATAAGGCAATTTGATATTGGTTCTAGGGAAGTGTTCCATGCCCTTTCTCAAGGGAATTGAAATTTAATATTCCCTTCATTCATGTCAATCGCCGCGCCAATAGTGCGCAAAAACGGTCTACCAAGTATAATAGGGCAAGACGGATTGCAATCGATATCAAGAACAATAAAGTCTATGGGTACATAGTTCCTATTTTCAAGAATAAGAACATCATTGATCCTCCCCAAAGGCTTTTTAATAGTGGAATCCGCCAAATGCAAATTAAGAGAGCAATCTTCAATATTGGTAAGACCAAGAACATCACAAAGAGATTTCGGAATAGTGGAAACACTAGGACCCAAATCACACAAAGCAAAACACTCATAATTTTTAATTTTGATTTTTATAGTGGGTTCCCATTCATCATGCAACTTCCTAGGAATTGAAACTTCTAATTCCATTTTTTCTTCAAAAGCTTTCATCATAGCATCAACAATATGTTTAGTAAAAGCTTTATTTTGTTCATAGGCATGGGGTGAACTAATCATGGATTGCAACAAAGAAATACAATCAATCAAGGAGCAACTATCATAATTAAAGTATTTGTAATCCAAAATAGTGGGTGCATCACTAGTTAAAGTCTTGACCTCTCCAAACCCACTTTTATCAAAAATTTCAACAAGACTTTCACCCTCTGAAATATTGGGACGCCTTCTACCTAAAGTTGACCCTTCTTCAGTCCCTTTATCATCAAGTTGAACTTTAATAAACAAAGAATCAATGGAAGAAACACCAATCATTTTAATGTCTTCATCATTTTTATGAAAGTAATCACTAGTAAATGCCTTTTCTAAAAATTCTCGTTTAGCTCTAAGCATGGCGGTTCTTTTCTTACTTCCATCAATAGAAACATAAAGAGCTTTAATTGATTCTTCAACTTTAGGCACACAAAATTTCAACTTGAGATTTTCCACATCATGAGAAATCCTATCAATACTCCTAGACATATCATCAATCTTATTCAGTTTTTCTTCTATGGAAGCATTGAAAACTTTTTGAGTATTGATAATTCTTTAATATTATTCTCTAGATCAGAGGTATTCCTATTATTATTGTAAGATTGATTTCCATAGGAATTACCATTATTATTAGAAGAATTACTAGGAAACATCCTAGGATTAAAATTACCTCTATAAGCGTTTTTATTAAAATTATTTCTAGAGATAAAGTTCACATCTATAGCATCACTAGTTTGCTCAATCAAGGTAGACAAAGGTATATCATTAGGATCATTAGGAGAACTTTTACTAGCAACCATTTTCATAAGAGCATCAACTTTCTCATTCAAAGAATCATTCTCAACCGCATTCATCTTTTTGCTTGTCGGTGCCCTTTCGGTATGCCATTGCGAATAATTCGTATGATCATCCAAAGATTTAACCCATCAGTTGGGCAATTCCTTAGCATCATTTTCTTCCCAAGATTGTGCAACATGCTCATGTTCAAGTTGCTTGAAATTCATGATTTGGGTTCTAAGGGATATAATTTTTGTGGGCGGGAAATAACACCTGCACACAAATAGCAACACCTCGCAACCTGACGTGTTAAAGGGGTTGTCAATCCCTTTTAGGTAACGAACGTGAGAGAGAGATAAATATTGGTAGATTGGTTGATAAATAAGATAAATTTCAGCAAGGTATTTTTGGGTTTTTGGTCTAGTAGATCTGACAATAAAAGCAAAGGCAAATAGATCGCAAAGGCAAATATATGAGAAAGAAGACCCGGGGGCCGTAGGTTTCACTAGTGGCTTCTCTCGAGAAAATAACAAACAGTGGGTAAACAAATTACTGTTGGGCAATTGATAGAACTTCAAATAATCATGACGATATCCAGGCAATGATCATTACATAGGCATCACGTCCAACATTAGTAGACCGACTCCTGCCTGCATCTACTACTATTACTCCACACATCGACCGCTATCCAACATGCATCTAGTGTATTAAGTTCATGGAAAATTGGAGTAATGCATTAAGAATGATGACATGATGTAGAGAAGATCTGTTTATATATGGCGTTAGGTATGGATCTCGTCATTTTATCCTTAGTGGCAACGATACATACGTGTCGGTTCCCCTTGTATCATTGGGATCAAGCACCGTAAGATCAAACCCACTATCGGACACCTCTTCCCATTGCAAGATAAAGAGATCAAGTTGGCCAAACAAAACCCAATATTGGAGAACAAATACGAGGCTATAAGCAATCATGCATATAAGAGATCAAAGAAACTCAAATAACTTTCATGGATATAAAAACATAGATCTGATCATAAACTCAAAGTTCATCGGATCCCAACAAACACACCGCAAAAAGAGTTACACCATATGGATCTCCAAGAGACCATTGTATTGAGAATCAAAAGAGAGAGAGGAAGCCATCTAGCTACTAACTACGGACCCGTAGGTCTCCAAGGAACTACTCATGCATCATCGGAGAGGCACCAATGGAAGTGGTGAACCCCTCTGTGATGGTGTCTAGATTGGATCTGGTGTTTCTGGACTCTGCGGCGGCTGGATGAATATTTCGTCGACTTCCCTTGGGTTTCTGGAATATTGGGGTATTTATGGAGCAAAGAGGCGGTCCGGGGGGGGCACCCGAGGTGGGCACAACCCACCAGGGAGCACCTGGGCCTCCTGGCGTGCCCTGGTGGGTTGTCCCCTTCTCGAGACTCCCCCTAGGTGCCACCAGGGCCCATAGTGTTCCTTCTGGCCCAAAAATTCTCCAAAAAGTTTCGCGGTGTTTGGGATATGTTTGTTATTGATTTCCTGCGATGTAAAAAAACATGCAGAAAACAACAACTGGCACTTGGCACTTTGTCAATAGGTTAGTACAAAAAATGATATAAAAGGACTATAAAATGATTATAAAACATCCAAGAATGATAATATATCAGCATGAAACAATCAAAATTATAGATACATTGGAGACGTATCAATGCTCACGTCACATTGATAAGGATCCCGTAATAAGCGGGCACGATCTCTGTTTTGACAAGATGTGCCAATGAGGCCATACCTCGAAACGCAAAATTGGAGCCAAGAAAATGGTTTGATATATAAAAGGGACAGACGTGACACTTTGCTGAAAAGTTGTCAGTAAAGAAACAATATCCGTTTTTTGATACCTTGCCTTCGAGGCTAAGGGTTGCACTGACCATGCAGAGCCGGACATAGTACCTTTTTCTAGGGGCTATTGCTTCAGTATGTTTGGGAGGAGGAACCCACCTTACAATGCCGAAGACAGTACGCGAGCCGAACTCATTGTCATCGTAGACTGGTTCAGGGGCTACTGAGGGAGTCCTAGATTAAGGGGTCCTCAGGTGGCCGGATCGCTCATTATGGGCCAAATTGGCGGGCCATGAAGATTATCTATTAAGACTATCTCTCGTATCCGGATAGGACTCCCATATGTGTAAAATAACAAGTTTAGAGTCCGGGTGTAATACTTTCCTTCCTCTGCAAGGTGATCATGTACAAACCCTAAGTCCCTTCGATGGATATATAAACCGGAGGGTTTAGTCAGTAATCACACATGCTAGACTTTTAGGGTTTATCCATTACGATCTCGAGGTAGATCAACTCTTGTAAGCCCATATTCATCAAGATCAATCAAGCGGGAAGTAGGGTATTATCTCGATCGAGAGGGCCCAAACCTGGGTAAACATCATGTCCCCAGTCTCCTGTTACCATCGATCCTCAGGCGCATACTTCGGGACCTGATAACCCACAAGTGTAGGGGACCGCAACAATTTTCGAGGGTAAAGTATTAAACCCAAATTTGTTGATTCGACACAAGGGGAGCCAAAGAATACTCTTAAGTATTAGCAAGTGAGTTGTCAATACAGCCACACCTGGAAACTTAGTATCTGCAACAAGATAGTTTAGTAGCACAGTAATATGATAGTGGTGGTAGCAACAATAAAAATAAAGATAGTGTTTTTGTAGTTTTTGTGATAATAGCAACAGAAAAGTAAATAGCAACTAGCAATATAGGTAAAGCTCGTAGGCATTGGATCGGTGATGGGAAATTACGTCGGATGCAATTCATCATGTAGAAGTTATAACCTAGGGTGACACAGAACTAGCTCCAGTTCATCAATGCAATGTAGGCATGTATTCCGAATATAGTCATACGTGCTTATGGAATAGAACTTGCATGACATCTTTTGTCCTACCCTCCCGTGGCAGCGGGGTCCTATTGGAAACTAAGGGATATTAAGGCCTCCTTTTAATAGAGTACCAGACCAAAGCATTAACACATAGTGAATACATGAACTCCTCAAACTATGGTCATCACCGGGAGTGGTCCCGATTATTGTCACTTCGGGGTTGCCGGATCATAACACATAGTAGGTGACTATAGACTTGCAAGATAGGATCAAGAACACACATATATATTCATGAAAACATAATAGGTTCATATATGAAATCATGGCACTCGGGCCCTAGTGACGAGCATTAAGCATAGCAAAGTCATAACAACATCAATCTCAGAACATAGTGGATACTAGGGATCAAACCCTAACAAAACTAACTCGATTACATGATAGATCCCATCCAACCCATCACCGTCCAGCAAGCCTACGATGGAATTACTCACACACGGCGGTGAGCATCATGGAATTGGTGATGGAGGAAGGTTGATGATGACGATGGCGACGATCTCCACTCTCCGGAGCCTCGAACGGACTCCGGATCAGCCCTCCCGAGAGAGATTAGGGCTTGGCGGCGGCTCCGTCTCGTAAAACGCGATAATTCTTTCTCCTTGATTTTTTTCTCCACGAAACGGAATATATAGGACCTGGGGATACATAGGTGGGGCATCGGGGTGCCCTCGAGGCAGGGGGGCGCGCCCTGGGAAGGGGGCGCGCCCCCCACCCTCGAGGATAGCCCGTGGGCCCCCAGGTGCGGATCTTCTTGCATGTATTTTTTATATTTTCTGAAATAAATCTCCGTTGATTTTCAGGCGATTCCGAGAAGTTTTTATTTCTGCACAAAAACAACACCATGGCAGTTCTGCTGAAAACAACGTCATTCGGGGTTAGTTCCATTCAAATCATACAAGTTAGAGTCCAAAACAAGGGCAAAAGTGTTTGGAAAAGTAGATACGTTGGAGACATATCAAATCCCCCAAGCTTAAACTTTTGCTTGTCCTCAAGCAATTCAGTTGATAAACTGAAAGTGATCAAGAAAAACTTTGACAAACTCTGTTTGCTCTTGTTGTTGTAAATATGTAAGCTAGCATTCAGGTTTTCAACAAGATCATGAACTAACCACATTCAAAATAACTTTCAGGTCTCAAGACTACTCACATCAATGGCATAATCAACTAGCGAGCAATAACAATAAACCTCATAGGACAACACTTCTCAAAACAATGATGATATGATATAATAGGATGGTACCTCGCTAGCCCTTTCTGAGACTGCAAAACATAAATGCACAAGACCTTTAAAGATCAAGGACTGACTAGACATTGTAATTCATGGTAAAAGAGATCCAGTCATGATCATACTCAATGCAAATTAATAGTAATACATGCAACGACAGAGGTGCTCTCCTACTGGTGCTTTTTGATAAGAGGATGATGACTCTGCATAAAAGTAAATAGATAGGCCCTTCGCAGAGGGAAGCATGGATTTGTAGAGGTGCCAGAGCTCGATTTTTAAATAGAGATGAATAACATTTTGAGCGGTATACTTTCATTGTCAACATAACAACCAAGAATCTCGATATCTCCCATGCTACGCACATTATAGGCGGTTCCCAAACAGAATGGTAAAGTTTATACTCCCCCAACCACCAACAAGCACACTCCACAGCTAGCCGAATCCACGGGTTGCCGTTCAAACAAGCAACAGCCTTGGGGGAGTTTTGTTTAATTATTATGATTTTGAGCATGGGACTGGGCATCCCGGTTACCAGCCATTTTCTCATGAATGATGAGCGGAGTCCACTCATCGTGAGAATAACCCACCTAGCATGGAAGATATAGACATCCCTAGTTGATACATGAGCTGTTCGAGCATACAAAACATAATTTCATTTGAAGGTTTAGAGTTTGGCACATACAAATTTACTTGGAACGGCAGGTAAATACCGCATATAGGAAGGTATGGTGGACTCATGTGGAATAACTTTGGGGTTTACGGAAGTGGATGCACAAGCAGTATTCCCGCTTAGTACAGGTGAAGGCTAGAATAAGACTGGGAAGCGACCAGCTAGAGAGCAACAACGGTCATGAACATGCATTAAAATTAATCAACAATGAATGCAAGCATGAGTAGGATATAAATCACCATGAACATAAATATCATGAAGGCTATGTTGATGTGTTTCAACTACATGCGTGAACATGTGCCAAGTCAAGTCACTTAAATTGTTCAGAGGAGGATACCACCCATCATACCACATCACAACCATTTTAATATCATGTTGGCACACAAGATAGACCATTATGAACTCTCAGCTAATTAAGCATGGCATACGCGGCTATGATCTCTAATTGTCATTGCAAGCATGTTTCATTAATAACAAGCTGAGTTAAGAACGACGAGCTGTCATATTTACAAAAACAAGAGAGGTCGAGTTCATACCAGCTTTGCTTATCTCAATTAGTTCATCATATATCATCCTTATTGCCTTTCACTTGCATGACAGAACGGTGTGGATAATAATAATAGTGTACGTGCATTGGATTAAGCTGGAATCTGCAGACATTTGATACAAGAGAGAAGACAAGGTAATATGGCTCAAGATTAAATTAGTCAACAAAGCGTATGAGAGCCACTAAGCATTTTCAATCATGGTATTCTACTCTTAACCCCTACAGAAAAGAAAAGAAACTATTTACACGGGAAAGCTCCCAACAAGCAAAAGAAGAACAGGAAATCTTTTTGGGTTTTCATTTTTAGTTTCCACTACAGGCAAAGAAAGTAAACTAGCTAGAAGCTACAACTAATATTTTTTGTTTTGTTTTTCTGGGTTTTTCTAGCTCACAAGAAAAAGACTAAGAAAAAGAAATTGAAACTAAACATGGATGGTACAGTGAAAGAGTGTGAGCACCGACAACTAGAATAAGTGTGAACATGAAAGTAATGTCGGTGAGAAACATGTACTCCCCCAAGCTTAGGCTTTTGGCCTAAGTTGGTCTATGGCCAGTACTGGCCTGACGGATATCCAAAGTTGTAGTTGGGGTCGTACTAAGATGCAGCAGATGCTGCCTGCTGAGCTGTAGCTCGAAGGCGGGCTGCCTCCGTCATGTTGTAATGGGCATTCGCCTCCTCCATAGTTATAGTGTATCTCCCCTTTTCCTGAAAGTTAAACAAAGTAGGGACAGGAAGAACAATAGGGATGGTATGTTGACGGTTAAAGATTAGTCGATATTTGAGAGTTTGATTATCCCACTCTATAAACCGGTGACTAGCCATAGCATTACAGTCGAAAAAGGTAGGAGGTAAAGGGTCATCATACGGGTGCACAGATACACCAAGGTAGCGGGCTATGCGAGTAGCATAGATCCCACTAAATAAATCTCCATTCGAACCATTATGGTGTAGTCTACGTGGAACAGTTGCTCCTAAATTATATTGCCTATCACCTAGTACAACACTCCTGAGAACGCTAAGATCAGGGACACACATGTGACAAGCTTCATCTTTACCATTTAAGCATCTACCGATAAAGAGAGCAAAGTAATGAATAGAAGGAAAATGTATGCTCCCAGTGGTGGCTTGTGTGATGTCCCTGGATTCCCCCACTGTAATACTAGCTAGGAATTATCTAAATTCAGATTTACGAGGATCACTCATACTGCCCCACTGTGGGAGCTTGCAGGCTTCATTAAAATCCTCTAAGTCCATGGTATAAGATTTATCATATAGATCAAACAAGACAGTGTGAGAATTACGTGAAGATGAAAATTTAAACCTTCTCACAAAGCTATCAGTCAAGCCACGGTATTGGAGGCACTTATCTTGCATGAAGTCTTCGAGGTCAGCGTTACGCACATATGCGTAAAATTCATCTTTGATGCCCGCTTGACTCATAAATTCATCCGACGGCCATTCACAAGGCCGTACATCAGCATCCCTCGGTGATTCATCGTCGGGCTCACGGAACGCAAGCCTCGGTCCTTGCTTCCTTGAAGGACCACCTTGGAAGTTTTTCCTAGACATTTTTCTGAAATTTTCTGAAATTTATAGTAACTCACAATAAAAGTTAACCAAACTCAACATAATTGATAGCAACAACTCCTATAAGTGCCTAGAAGCTATATCATGCATTAGAACTACTTGGGACCAAGAAAATTTGACATGCAAGCTCAAGAACAAGGTCACCACAGCAACACAAATTTGCAATAAATAAAGCACTAGAACAAAAACTAATTGGACCAATGGAGGAGTCACATACCAAGGAACAATCTCCCCAAACAGTTTGGTGAATGGTGCTTTGAGCAAGGAGATCAAAAATGGCAGCAAAACGAGCTAGAACTCGGGTTTGAGCTGGTTGGGGATTTTTTTGGGAGGAAGAAGAAGAGCATGGGTGAAAGGATAAGTGGAGGGGGTCCACGTGGGGCCCTCGAGGCAGGGGGCGCGCCCTGTGAAGGGGGGCGCACCCTGTGCCCTCGAGGCCACGTGTTGGCTCCCCTCGATGTGTGTTTAGTGCCATATTTTCTTAAATGTTCTAGAAAAAATCATATTTCATTTTCATGGCATTTGGAGAACTTTTATTTTCGGGATATTTTTTATTGCATGGATAAGTCTGGAAACAGACAGATAATGCTATTTTTTCTTTTATTTAACCTAATTAATAGAAAGTAAAAGGAGGGTACAGAAGGTTTGTTCTATCTAGATTCACCTATCCCATGTTCATCAAAAGGAATCCATTAACAAGGTTGATCAGGTCTTGTTAATAAACTCTTTCCAAGTAACATGAAACCGGAGAATTTTCAAATAACACTATATTACCTCAATGGGGATATGTATGTCCCCAACAATAAGTATGTCATATGCCTTCTTGATAGTAGGAATAGGAAACTCAAAACCTCCAATAGTGATGGTTTAAGTTTTTCCAATATAATTGATACTATGAACCTGAGGTTGTTTCCTCAGAAAGTGTACCGTATGCTCATTACCATTGACATGAAAAGTGGCATTGCCTTTGTTGCAATCAATAACAGCCCCTGCAGTATTCAGAAAAGGTCTTCCAAGAATAATAGACATACTATCATCCTCGGTAATATCAAGTATAACAAAGTCCGTTAGAATAGTAACATTTGCAACTACAACAGGCACATCCTCACAAATACTGACAGGTATAGCAGTTGATTTATCAGCCATTTGCAAAGATATTTCAGTAGGTGTCAATTTACTCAAGTCAAGTCTACGATATAAAGAGAGAGGCATAACACTAACACCGGCTCCAAGATCACACAAAGCAGTTTTAACATAATTTCTCTTAATGGAGCAAGGTATAGTAGGTACTCCTGGATATCCTAATTTCTTAGGCATTCCACCCTCGAAAGTGTAATTGGCAAGCATGGTGGAGATTTCTACATCAGGTATCTTTCTTTTGTTGGTAATAATATCTTTCATGTACTTAGCATAAGGATTTGTTTTAAGCACATCAGTCAAACGCATACGCAAATAGATAGGTCTAATCATTTCAGCAAAGCGTTCAAAATCTTCATCATCCTTTTTCTGGGATGGTTTCGGAGGAAAAGGCATGGGTTTCTGAACCCAGGGTTCTCTTTCCCTACCGTGCTTCCTTGCAACAAAGTCTCTCTTATCATAACGTTGATTCTTTGATTGTGGTTATCAAGATCAACTGCAGGTTCAATCTCTACATCATTATCATTGCTAGGTTGAGCATCATCATGAACATCATTATCAATATTATCACTACGTTCATGTTCATTACCAGATTGTGTCTCAGCATCGGAAACAGAGATATCATTGGGATCTCAGGTGGGTGAGCTACAGGTTCACTAGAAGCATGCAAATTTCTATCACTTTTCTTTTTCTTCTTCTTAGAAGAACTAGGTGCTTCTAAATTAGCTCTCTGAGAGTCTTGCTCAATTCTCTTAGGGTGACCTTCAGGATACAGAGGTTCCTGAGTCATTTTACCACCTCTAGTTGCAACTATAACAACATAGTCATTGTTCTTACTATTTAATTCATTGAGCAAGTCATTCTGAGCCTTAAGTACTTGTTCTACTTGAGTGGTGACCATAGAAGCATGTATACTAATAAGTTTCAGTTCATCTTTAGCACTAGACAGATAATCACTCAAACGTTCAATCATATGAGCATTGTGTTGCAATTGTCTACCAACATAAGCATTGAAGTTTTCTTGTTTCACAATGAAATTGTCAAACTCATCTAAGCATTGGCTAGCAGACTTATAACGAGCAATATCACCATCATCAAATCTATAAAGAGAATTTACCTTTACTACCTGTGTCGGGTTATCAAGACCATGTATTTCTTCAATAGGCGGTAAATTCTTAACATCTTCAGCTTTAATACCTTTTTATTTCATAGATTTCTTTGCCTCTTGCATGTCTTCAAGACTGAGAAATAGAACACCTCTCTTCTTCGGAGTTGGCTTAGGGGCTGGTTCAGGAAGTGTCCAATTATTTTCATTGGCCAGCATATTATTCAATAGTAATTCAGCTCGTTCCACTGTTCTTTCCCTGAAAACACAACCAGCACAACTATCCAGGTGGTCTCTGGAAGCATCTGTTAGTCCATTATAAAAGACATTAAGTATATCATGCATCTCAAGAGGATGATCAAGCAAAGCATTAAGTAACTGGAGAAGCCTCCCCCAAGCTTGTGGGAGACTCTCTTCTTCAGTTTGAGCAAAGTTATATATTTCCCGTAAGACAGCTTGTTTCTTATGAGCAGGAAAATATTTAACAGAAAAGTAATACATCATATCCTGGGGACTACGCACACAACCAGGATCAAGAGAATTAAACCAAGTCTTAGCATCACCCTTTAACGAGAACGGAAATAACTTAAGGATATAGTAGTAGCGAATCTTTTCATCATTGTTAAATAGGGTGGCTATATCATTCAACTTGGTAAGATGTGCCACAATAGTTTCAGACTCATAGCCATGGAAAGGATCAGATTCAACCAAAGTAATTAACTTAGGGTCAACAGAGAATTCATAATCCTTATCAGTGACACATATAGGTGAAGTAGCAAAAGCAGGGTCATGTTTCATTCTAGCATTCAAGGACTTTTCTTTCAACTTAGCTAATAACTTCTTAAGCTCATATCTATCATTGCAAGCAAGAAAGTCTCTAGCAGTTTCTTCATCCATAACATAACCCTCAGGCACAACAGGCAATTCATATCTATTGGGAGTAGTTTCATCATCACTTTCATAAATATCATCAACATTTGCACTCTCCCCAACCTTAGCAATTTGTTCATCTTGAAATTCACCTAGTGGCACAGTATCAGGCATAGAGGTAGTTTCTTCATACATAGCAGAAGTAGCATCATCAAGAACATACGACATATCAGATTCAATAGCAGGAGTAGGTGTCGCAAGTTTATTCATAACAGAAGGAGAATCAAGCGCAGAGCTAGATGGCAGTTCCTTACCTCCCCTTGTAGTTGAGGGTAAGATCTTGGTTTTTGAGTCCTTCAAATTCTTCATAGTGATAAGAAGATATAAATCCCAAGTCACTTAAAGAATGGAGCTATGCTCCCCGGCAACGGTGCCAGAAAATAGTCTTGATAACCCACAAGTGTAGGGGATCACAACAGTTTTCAAGGGTAAAGTATTAAACCCAAATTTGTTGATTCGACACAAGGAGAGCCAAAGAATACTCTTAAGTATTAGCAACTGAGTTGTCAATTCAGCCACACCTGGAAACTTAGTATCTGCAGCAAGATAGTTTAGTAGCACAGTAATATGATAGTGGTGGTAGCAGCAATAAAAGTAAAGATAGTGTTTTTGTAGTTTTTGTGATAATAGCAACGGAAAAGTAAATAGCAACTAGCAATATAGGTAAAGCTCATAGGCATTGGATTGGTGATGGGAAATTACGTCGGATGCAATTCATCATGTAGAAGTTATGACCTAGGGTGACACAGAACTAGCTCCAGTTCATCAATGCAATGTAGGCATGTATTCCAAATATAGTCATACGTGCTTATGGAAAAGAACTTGCATGACATCTTTTGTCCTACCCTCCAGTGGTAGTGGGGTCCTATTGGAAACTAAGGGATATTAAGGCCTCCTTTTAATAGAGTACCGGACCAAAGCATTAACACATAGTGAATACATGAACTCCTCAAACCATGGTCATCACCGGGAGTGGTCCCGATTATTGTCACTTCGGGGTTGCCGGATCATAAAACATAGTAGGTGACTATAGACTTGCAAGATAGGATCAAGAACACACATATATTCATGAAAACATAATAGGTTCAGATTTGAAATCATGGCACTCGGGCCCTAGTGACAAGCAGTAAGCATAGCAAAGTCATAGCAACATCAATCTCAGAACATAGTGGATACTAGGGATCAAACCCTAATAAAACTAACTGGATTACATGATACATCCCATCCAACCCATCACCGTCAAGCAAGCCTACGATGGAATTACTCACACACGGCGGTGAGCATCATGGAATTGGTGATGGAGGAAGGTTGATGATGACGATGGCGATGATCTCCACTCTCCGGAGCCCCGAACGGACTCCTGAATCAGCCCTCCCAATAGAGATTAGGGCTTGGCGGTGGCTCCATCTCGTAAAACGCGATAATTCTTTCTCCTTGATATTTTTCTCCACGAAACAGAATATATAGGACATGGGGATACGTCAGTGGCGCATCGGGGTGCCCTCGAGGCAGGGGGCGCGCCCTGGGAAGGGGGGCATGCCCCCCACCCTCGAGGATAGCCCGTGGGCCCCCAGGTGTGGATCTTCTTGCAGGTATTTTTTATATTTTCTGAAATAAATCCCCGTTGATTTTCAGGCGATTCCGAGAACTTTTTATTTCTGTACAAAAGCAACACCATGGCAGTTCTGCTGAAAACAGCGTCAGTCCAGGTTAGTTCCATTCAAATCATACAAGTTAGAGTCCAGAACAAGGGCAAAAGTGTTTGGAAAAGTAGATACGTTGGAGACGTATCAGAACCCCCTACACAAGATCTGCCAGTTTTGACACCGACTGGGAGCACCTTCCCTCTTTGTCAAGAAGAAGGATGGGACAAACCAATTGGTCCAAGATTACCGTCCTATCAACCAAGCAACTATTCAGAACAAATATCCCCTTCCTTGGATCAATGATCTATATGATGAACTGGCCGGTTCACCAGTGTTCTCTAAAGTCAACTTGAGGTTGGGTTACCACCGGATCCGTGTTCGTGAAGAGTATATTCCAAAGGCCTCCTTCATGACTCGATACGGTTCATACGAGTACACCATCATGTCATTCGGTTAACAAATACTCCAGCTACTTTCTCTCGCCTGATGAACTATATATTTATTGAATACCTCGATAAATTCATCATGGTTTATCTGGATGATATCCTTGTATATTCCAAGAATAAGGAAGAGCATGTTGAACATCTTCACCTTGTACTCGAAAAGCTTCGCGGGCATCAACTTTATGCTAAATATTCCAAGTGTGAATTCTCGCTTCCTGAAGAAACCTATCTCGTGCATGTCACTTCCAAGGATGGTATTGCCGTCAACCCCGAGAGAGTTCAGGCCATTCTTGATTGGACTCCTCCTAAGAACGTCAAGAAAGTCAGAAGTTTTCTTGGACTCGCCAGCTATTACCGTCGATTCATCGAGAACTTCTCCAAGGTCGCCAAGCCTCTGACTGGTATACAACACAAAGGCATGAAGTTCGAGTGGACAAAAAAATGCCATGAAAGTTTTCAGGTGCTCAAGGACAAGCTGACTTCTGCCCCAGTGCTTACTCCCCCGGATTCTCAGAAGGATTTCGTCATTTACTGTGATGCTTCACGTCAAAGATTAGGCTGTGTCCTAATGCAAGTACGCAGAGTGATTGCTTATGCCTCTCGTCAATTGCGCCCTCATGAGGAGAACTATCCAGTTCATGACCTCGAGCTTGCTGTTTCATGTATGCACTGAAACAGTGGCAATATTACCTTCTTGGTAATCGTTGCGAGATCTTCACCGACCATCAAAGTCTGAAGTACTTGTTTACTCAGCCGATGGTCGTTGCAAGGCTTATGTAATAGCCGATTACATAAGCCGAACGATTATCAGAGATGGATGGAGACCGTAGCGGATTTTGACTTGGGTATTTCCTATACCCTGGGAAGGCTTATGTAATAGCCGATGACTTGAGCCGCAAGTCATATTGCAACCACCTCCAAGTTCGAAAAGTTCAGCCCTCGCTTGTTGAAGAATTCAGAAAGCTGAACCACCATATTGTTCCTCCTCGAGCGCTCCCTCGTTCTCCTCCAGAGTTCCGCAAGATGAATCTTTGTGTTGTTCCCCAAGGTTCCCTCAATACCCTGGTAGTCGAACAAAATCTCGTGGGCAATATCAAGACTATTCAACACTATGACTCTGAAGTCGACAAGATTAAATACTATCTCGCAGAAGGAAAGCCCTCATTCTTCACTGTTGCTGATGATGGCGCCTTGTACTTCAAAGGCCGCCTAGTGGTACCATGTAAGGAGAAAAACCTGGATATGACTACAAACGTTATGAAAGAATCTCATGATACGCCTCTGTCTATCCATCCTGGTAGTAAACATGTACCAAGACATTCGTCAGATATTCTGGTGGTCTAATATGAAGCAAGATATTGCTCGTTATGTTGTTGAGTGTGACGTTTGCCATCGTATCAAAGCAGAACATCAGAGGCCTGCTGGAACTCGGCAACCTATCTCTATTCCTGAGTGGAAATGGGACCATGTTTAAATGGACTTCATTACTGGATTTCCCAAATCACAGAAGGGTAATGATGCAATTCTTGTCGTCATTGACCGGCTTTCTAAAGTTGCGCATTTTCTGGCTGTCAAGGAAACGATCACTGCTAGTCAGCTGGCAACCCTCTACATGTCCAGAATTGTTTCACTTCACGGTATTCCACTGGTAATCAGTTCAGACCGTGGCAGTTTATTCAGTTCAAGATTCTCGGCAAGTTTCCAAGAAGCTATGGGAACTCATCTGTCATTCAGTACTGCATTTCATCCTCAGTTGCAAGGGCAAGTTGAACGCGTCAACCAAGTTCTCAAAGACATGTTTCGAGCTTGTGTTTCTTCCTTCGGCAAGAAATGTGAGGAATCTCTTCCGTATGCTGATTTCTCCTATAACAATAGCTATCAGGCTAGTCTGAAGATGGCCCCTTCCATGTGTTATATGGACGAAAGTGCTAAACCCCTCTGAACTAGTCAGAAACTAGGGAACGTTCACTCTTCAGTCCTGATATTATCCAAAATGCTGAAGAACAAGCCCGTGTCATTCGCGAGAATCTGAAGACTGCTCAGTCACGTCAGAAAAGTCAGTATGACCGTCATCATAAAGACATGGTCAATCAACCTGGCGAAAAGGCATATATTCGGGAGCAAGGGCAAGTTAGGTCCTCGCTATATTGGTCCATTCACTATTCTTGAAAGGCGTGTAAAGGTGATATCAACTGGAGCCGCCGCCAAACATTTCTCAAGTTCACGATGTGTTCCACGTGTCTCAACTCCGCCGTTGCTTCAAGGACCCACTCTGAGCAGTGGATCATGAAGTGCTCGAGTTGCAACAGGACCTCTCTTATAAAGACCATCTGGTCCGCATTCTCGACCAAGCTAAACGCCGCACACGTTAGAAGGCGATCAAGTTCCACAAAGTCCAGTGGTCGCATCACTCTGAAAACGAAGCCACTTGGGAACGTGAGGATCGTCTTCGCAATGAATACCCCGCACTATTTCCTTCTACCTCCTAAATCTCGGGACATGATTTCTTGTAGTGGAGGAGAATTGTAACGCCCAGATAGTTAAGCTACAGTAAACCTCTGCTAATGATGCCACATCACCGCGATTACTGTTGCTAATTTCACGTTAGTTCGAAACCGATTCAAATTCAAAATCAAAATCAAGCAAACAATAAAAGTTTTCAAATATTGAAAGTAAAATGTTCGGAGTGAACCAAATAATGCATAGGTGATTATGGTGAAGAAACCACACTTTTACAAAATGCTTAACTACTCTAAAATGAGTAAAGCAGAAAAAGGAAAATAAATAAAAGAGAAGGTTAAAACTAAAATAAAACAAAAGAAAAACTAAAAAAACTCGGGCAATCCGGCCCAGCTGGCAGCCAGGCCAGCCCAACTAGCCCAGGCCGCCCCCACTCACCTTATCCCCCGAAACCCTAGCCTAACCTCCCCCGTCGCCCCACTCCCCCTCACACTCGCTCCCACGTCGCTCCCCCTCTAGATCCGATCTAGATCGAGGGGATCAACCCCTTCGCCAACCGCCGCCGCCCGGAGTGCCCCCTCGCCGCCCGCCGTCGTCGGCGCTGCCTCCCCGTCTTCATCGTCTCGTCCATCGTTGCTCGCGTCATCCACGCCCTCCTCCCTGCCGGACCACACCGAGCCTCGCCACTCCTCTCCCCTTCAACGCCGGTGAGGCCCCGAGCCTTCCCCCTCTCCTCCTCTCCCCACTGCGCCGCCCGCCGTAGCCGCTCCGGTCCGACCGCCCCGTCCCCGCACCCGCGCCGCCCAGCCACGGCGCATGTCGCCGCCAGCTTCTCCCCGCGCTGCGCCAGCTCCCGTGCTTGCTGCTGCTCTTGGCGGTGCTCACTGCTGCTACTGACGCGCCGGCCTCACGCTCGCTGCGGCCTCCTTCGCCACCACGCCCGCGGCCGACGCCCTGTCGCTCCAACCCCGCTCCTCTGCCTCTGCTGCAGCCGCCGCCCTTGCCTCCCCGCGCTACGCCCGGCCGTGGCGTCCCGCCCGCGCGGCCCTGCTCTGCCCTGCCTCCCGCCCCCGTGCTCACGCGGCGCTTGCAGCCCCGGCCGTCGCTGCTTGCGGCTGCTCCAACGCGCCACCCCGCAGCTCGCCGGCCCCGCCTCCTTCTGCCGCGGCCGCGCCCATCCGCCCCCGCCTCTGCCCCAGCGCCGCCCCACCATGGCCTCGTCAGTGCCGCCTTCGGCAGCCGGCCTCGCCGTCCATGCGCGCGAGCGCCCGGGCGCCCAACGCCCGCACACCCAATGCCCGCTTGGGTTCACCCGTACCACCGCCCGCTAAGGTCAGCGCCCGTTAAGCCCTTTGGGCCACTGCCAAACAAGCCCACTGCCCATAACATTAAAACAAAAAATGAAAATGAAAATAGTAAAATTATTGGTTAATTAATTAGTGAATTAATTAATTATGTTTAACTAAACTAATAAAAATTATTTAACCTAATCAAGTAATTAAACTAATTAAACATGTTTAGTTAGTCTTAGACAATGACGATGGGACCCACGCGTTTGTTGACTCAACCAAATGTCTAGTTGACTGATGATGTCATGATGACATCACAAATATGTTTTCAAATTAAAATAATCTGTTAATTCTAGAAAATGATTTAAAACTTTAAAAATTAATATAATTATCCGTAACTCGGATGAAAATACTTTGTACATGAAAGTTGCTCAGAACGACGAGACGAATCCGAATACGCTGTTCGTTTGTCCGCCACACGTACCTAGCATAGCGAACATGCAATAACCCACCTGCGTTTCATCTGCCCGAAAACGTCAAAACCGGAATACTTTCCCGGATGTTTCCCCCCTTTGCCAGAAGCACCTAGTACCGCATTAGGGCACACCTAGCACTGCTTAATGTCATATCATGCATCTTCATGCATCTGTTGCATTGTATTCATTGTTTCTTCCCCCTCTTATCTCCGGTAGACTACGAGACCGACGCTGCTACTGCCCCGATCGACTACGGTGTTGACGACCCCTCCTCTGTCGAGCTTCCAGGCAAGCCCCCCCCCTTGATCAACATGATATCGCCTATTCGTTCTCTCTACTACTTACATTAGAGCAGTGTAGCATGTTATTGATTTCGGTTAATCCTATTCTGCTGCATAGCATGTCATTGTTGCTACAACTATTGATACCTTTACCTGCTATCCTAAATGCTTAGTATAGGATGCTATTACCCCATCAGTGGCCCTACACTCTTGTCTGTCTGCCATGCTATACTATCGGGCTGTGATCACTTCGGGTGGTGATCACGGGTATTTACTTATACATATTATACATGATACATGTTGTGACTAAAGTCGGTTGGCTCGTAGAGAACCCGCGAGTGATTCATGGATTGGGGGTCGAAAGGACATTTTTCCCGACGGCCCTCTGTGTGGATCTTTGTAGCGGAGCGAGAGGGCAGGTTGTGACACCCAGTCGAGAGGTGGCCTGGCCCTGGTCGTTGTCCGTAGTTATTTCATAATAACACGCTTAACAAGTTTGGATATTTGATCTGAGTCTGGCCACTTTCCTATACGCACTAACCATCTACGTGGGAACAAATATGGGCTCTCGACGTCGTGGTATCAGCTGAAGCCTTCTTGACCCCAGCGACTTAGCGGCGCACGCCAGGTTGGACAGCGTAACGTAACTTCCTTTGAAATGCAGGTTGCTAGGTCTGCTCACCGGCCGCCCTCGCAACGTGCAGGTGTGTAATGGGTGATGGGCCCAGACCCCTGCGCGCTTAGGATTTAGACTGGCATGCTGACCTCTCTGTTGTGCCTAGGTAGGGGTGCACCCCTGTTGATCTTCCGAGGTCGGGCATGACCCAGTAAAGTGTGTCCGACCAGAAGGGATCGAGCGTGTTGAGTAATGTGGTGCACCCCTGTAGGGAAGTTTATCTATTCGAATAGCTGTGTCCCTCGGTAAAAGGATGACCCGAAGTTGCACTCCAACCTCATGACAACTAGAACCTGATACTTAATAAAACACACCCAGAGAAGTTCCAGAGACAACCCGGTGATCGCTTTCCCACAGGGTGACGATGGGAGGATCGACGGGTATGATTATGCTATACGTTGTTACTCGGTGAACTTAACATCTACTCTCTTCTACTGCTGCAAGATGGAGGCTGCCAGAAGTGTAGTCTTCGATAGGATTAGTTATCCCCCTCTTATTCGGGCATTCTGCAGTTCAGTCCACAGATACTACCCATATCATTGTTACCATTGCATATGTAGTATAGATCCTTGCTTGCGAGTACTTTGGATGAGTACTCACGGTTGCTTTGCTCCCCTTTCCCCCTTTTGTCCCTTCTTCTCGGATGATGCAACCAGATGGTGGAGCCCAGGAGCCAGACGCCACCGACGACGACTCCTACTACACCAGAGTTGCCTACTACTACGTGCAGTCTACCGACAACGATAAGGAGTAGTTTAGGAGGATCCCAAGTAGGAGGCATGCGCCTCTTTCGATCTGTATCACAGTTTGTGCTAGCCATCTTATATTTTTGCTTCTAATGACTCGTCTATGATCGAGCACTTGTATTCGAGCCCTCGAGGCCCCTGGCTTGTATTATGATGCTTGTATGACTTATTTTACTTTTAGAGTTGTGTTGTGATATCTTCCCGTGAGTCCCTAATCTTGGTTGTACACATTTGCGTGCATGATTAGTGTACGGTCAAATCGGGGGCGTCACAGTCCCGCATTACACATAGCTCAAGCTGAAGAAGGTTGTTCCCGCGGGCGTCATAACGATCAACGGCAACACGGAGCGCTCATGTAACGCCCCGGACACACCCGCCGGTGGTCGTTACTCCTGGCGAGATCTAGACTGGACCCACATATCATTACTAGTCTTTTCTGCGCACTTTGTCCTCACTCATGCGCACCCGGGAGCAACTTCCCGATCGGTCACCCATCCTGAAATTACTCCAAGCTAAGCACGCTTAACTTTGGAGTTCTGTCCAAATGGGCTCCCGGAAAAGAAGAAATTCCTTATTGATATGAGTAGTCTATCATCCCTAATAAGCCAGGCAATAACATACACCCCCACTCAGAGGAACCGACGTCCTCGTCGGGCCACATGAACATCCCCTCTTGGCACAAACGTCTATGCAGCCAGTCTGATACATTTGCCATGCCGTGTGCCACGACGGGTCACAAACGTCATGAACAACATGACCGAGCACGTGTCCATAAACATCCATGTAACCGCGAGGGTCGGCTCTGATACCAACTTTTAACGCCTCTGACACACCCGCCGGTGGTTGTTACTCCTGGCGGGATCTAGACTGGCCCCACATATCAATACTAGTCTTTTCTGCACACTTTGTCCTCACTCGTGCGCACCCGGGAGCAATTTCCCGGTCGGTCACCCATCCTGAAATTACTCCAAGGTGAGCACGCTTAAATTTGGAGTTCTGTCCGAATGAGCTCCCGAAAAAGAAGGAATTCCTTATTGATATGAGTAGTCTACCATCCTAATAAGCCAGGCTATCACAACTCACTCCGGGCCGAGGAACATACCATGGCCTTGGCAGCCGAAGACTAAGCCGTCACTAATGGGCCGATGTATCAGACCACCGTAAAGGCCAGAGATACAACTAGGGCTCGAGCCCGGTCCCCGTCATGGGAGCCCGGCTGCGTACGGCGCAAATAGGGATACGCTCCCCTCGACACTCCCACCGTAATTGCGCTCTACGTGGCTCGTCAGCACAGCCTCGCGCTCAAGATACCATGGGAGGCCATGGGGGCTTATATCGAGCAAATAACACCATGTGTTTGGCTCAACCGAACTATGGCATCACCACATCCTCGGGCGATAATGGGTATGACTCCAGACTCACCCAACATCAAGCTGTGACGGCAAGGCTACCTCTCACGGTTCCTATTGAATGCCCAACTCGCTAGCTGATAACCCACAAGTATAGGAGATCGCAACAGTTTTTGAGGGTAGAGTATTCAACCCAAATTTATTGATTCGACACAAAGGGAGCCAATGAATATTCTCAAGTATTAGCAGTTGAGTTGTCAATTCAACCACACCTGGAAAACTTAATATCTGCAGCAAAGTATTTAGTAGCAAAGTAGTATGGAAGTAACGGTAATGGTGGCAAGCAGTAGTAGTTTTGTAGTGATGGTGACAGTAGCAGTAACGAAAGTAACAACGCAAGTATCAATATGGAACAAAATCGTAGGCAATGGATCGACAATGATAGGTGTCGGAAAATATTCGTCATGTAGTAGTTATGTCGTATGCTCCAATTCATCAATGCAATGTAGGCATGTATTCTGTATATAGTCATACGTGCTTATGGAAAAGAACTTGCATGACATCTTTTGTCCTACCCTCTCGTGGCAGCGGGGTCCTAATGGAAACTAAGGGATATTAAGGCCTCCTTTTAATAGAGTACCAGACCAAAGCATTAGCACTTAGTCAATACATGAACTCCTCAAACTATGGTCATCACCGGGAAGTGTCCCGGCTATTGTCACTCCGGGGTTGTCGGATCATAACACATAGTAGGTGACTATTGACTTGCAAGATAGGATCAAGAACACAAATATATTCATGAAACATAATAGGTTCATATCTGAAATCATGGCACTCGGGCCCTAGTGACAAGCATTAAGCATAGCAAAGTCATAGCAACATCAATCTCATAACATAGTGGATACTAGGGATCAAACCCTAACAAAACTAACTCGATTTCATGGTAAATCTCATCTAACCCATCACTGTCCAGCAAGCCTATGATGGGATTACTCACGCACGGTGGTGAGCATCATGAAATTGCTGATGGAGGATGGTTGATGATGATGACGACGACGATCTCCACTCTCCGGAGCCCTGAACCGACTCCAGATCAGGTCTCCCGAGGAAGAATATGAGGTGGTGGCGGCTCTGTATCGTAAAACACGATGAAATCTTCTCTCATTTTTTTCTCCCCAAATAAGAATATATGGAGTTGGAGTTGACGTCGGTGGAGGTCCAGGGTGCCCACAAGGTAGGGGGCGCGCCCTAGGGGGGGCACCCTTGTGGCCAGGGTGTGGGCCTCATCTGGTAGTTCTTTTCGCCAGTATTTTTTATATATTCTGGAAATATTCTCCATGAAATTTCAGGTCATTCCGAGATCTTTTATTTCTGCACAAAAATAACACCAAGGCAATTCTGCTGAAACAGCGCCAGTCCTGGTTAGTTCCATTCAAACGATGCAAATTAGAGTCCAAAATAAGGGTAAAAGAGTTTGGAAAAGTAGATACGATGGAGACGTATCAACTCCCCCAAGCTTAACCCATTGCTTGTCCTCAAGAAATTCCGTTAATAAACTGAAAGTGATAAAGAAAAACTTTTACAAACTCTGTTTGATCTTGTTGTTGCAAATATGTAAAGCCAGCATTCAAGTTTTCAGCAAAGATTATGAACTAACCACATTCACAATAACATTTAGGTCTTATGTTTACTCATATCAATAACATAATTAACTAGCAAGCAATAATAATAAATCTCGGATGACAACACCTTTTCAAAACAATCATGATATAATATGACAAAGTGGTATCTTGCTAGCCCTTTCTGAGACCGGAGAACATAAATGTAGAGAACCTAAGAAGATAAAGTACTGACTATACATTGTAATTCATGGTTAAAGTGATCCAGTCACACTCATACTCAATATCAATTAATAACAAAGCATATAAATTACATAGGTGCGATCCAACTGGTGATTTTTATAAGAGGTTGATGACTCATCAATAATAGTAAATAGATAGGCCCTTCGCAAAGGGAAGCAGGGATTTGCAGAGGTGCCAGAGCTCAAGTTTTTAAACTAGAGATGAGTATAATTTTGAGTGGTATGCTTCCTTTGTCAACGCTACGACCAAGAGTTCTCAATATCTTCCATGTTACATACATTATAGGAAGTTCCTAAACAGAATGATAAAGTTTTACTCCCCCTCCACCATGAAATACACTCCACAGCTTATCTAAAACAGCGTGTGTCATCCAAACCAACAACAGTCCTGGGGGAGCTTTGTTTAATTATTTGCGATTTTGTTTTTGATCTTTTGATCACATGACTGGGCATCCCGATTACTAGCCATTTTCTCCTGAATGACAAGCGGAGTCCACTCATCGTGAGAATAACCCACCTAGCATGGAAGATAAAGATAGCCCCAGTCGCCACATGAGCAATTTGGGCATACAAAACTGAATTTTATTTGAAGGTTTAGAGTTTGGCACATGCAAATTTACTTGGAACGGCAGGTAAATACCGCATATAGGTAGGTATTGTGGACTCATATGGAACAACTTTGGGTTTATGGAAGTGGATGCACAAGGAGTATTCCTTGCTTAGTATAGGTGAAGGCTAGAAAGAGACTGGGAAGCGACCAGCTAGAGAGCAACAACGGTCATAAACTGTAGGGTAACGTAGCATGCAATTTCAAAAATTTCCTACGCTCATGCAAGATCTATCTAGGAGATGCATAGCGACGAGAGGGGGAGAGTGTTTCTACGTATCCTTATAGATCGTAAGTGGAAGCGTTATATCAACGCGGTTGATGTAGTGGAACAACTTCATGATTCAACTGCACGATCCAACCAATCAAGTACCGAACGTACGACACCTCTGAGTTTAGCACCCGTGTAGATCGATGACGTCTTCTCCTTCTTGATCCAGCAAGTGGGAGAGGAGAAGTAGATGGGATCACAACCAACATGATGGCGTGGTGGTGATGGTGATGGGGGAGCACCGACATCGCTTCGCTAAGCGTCACCGGGACGAGATGACAGAACTACAGAGTAAAGGGAGAGAGAGGGGCGCCAAGGGCTTGGTATGTTCTCTTGGGGCGCCCCTTCTATATATATGTGGAGGGGCATGGCAAACAGCCCCTCCAAGCCCTAGGGCGCAGCAATAGAGGAGAGGACTTGGACTCCAAGTCCAATCCTATTCCTATTAGGATTCCTTCCCTTTTTGCCTTCCCTAGCCACATGGGCTTTTGAGGACTTGGTGCGCCTGGCCCAATAAGGCCAGGGCGCCTCCCCTTAGCCATGCCAGCCCTTGGGACGTGGTGAACCCACTTGTGGACTTCCGGACCCCTCCATAATCCTCTGAAACTCTCTCGAAGCTTCCCGGTACAATCCCCAAAAAACTGCACTTTTTTCGGGAACCCAAAATATGACTTCCCATATATAAATCTTTACCTCTCGACCATTCCGATACTCCTCGTGACGTCCGCGATCTCATTCGGAACTACGAATGACATTTGGTTACCACTCATCAAATATCCCAATACTACTCTAGCGTTAACGACTGTTATGCGTGCGACCCTCCAAGTTCGGGAATTATGTAGTTGCTACTTCTCGAGCTGGCGTTGTATTCCCTCGAAGAGGAAAGGGTGATGCAGCACATTAGCGTAAGTATTTCCCTTAGTTTTGAGAACCAAGGTATCGATCCAGTAGGAGACCACGCGTGAGTCCCTCGCACCTGCACAAACAAATAAGAACTTCGCAACCAACGTGATAAGGGGTTGTCAATCCCTTTCCGGTCAGTTATGAAAGTGAGATCTGATAGAGATGATAGTTTGATATTTTTGGTATTTTTGGATATAAGAATAGAAAGTAAAAGCGGGAAAGTAAAGTAGATTTTAGATTGATATGTTGAAAATAGACCCGGGGCCCATAGTTTCCTCTAGTGTCTTCTCTCATGATAGCGATATTCTACGGCGGGTAAACAAATTACTGTCGAGCAACTGATAGAAAAGCGAATAATTATGAGACTATCTAGGCATGATCATTATATATAGGCATCACGTCCGAGACAAGTAGATCGAAACGATTCTGCATCTACTACCATTACTCCACACATCGACCACTCTCCAGCATGCATCTAGAGTATTATGTTCATAAGAACAGAGTAACGCCATCTTTTTATCGTCGATGGCAACAATACAATATGTGCCTTGCTGCCCCTACTGTCACTAGGAAAGGACACCGCAAGATTGAACCCAAAGCCAAGCACTTCTCCCATTGCAAGAACCATGGATCTAGTAGGCCAAACCAAACCAATATTCGAAGAGACTTGCAAGGATATTATAATCATACATAAAGAGTTCAGAAAAGAACCAAATATTTATCATAGGTAATCTTGATCATAAACCCACAATTCATCGGATCTCGACAAACACACCACAAAAAGAGATTACATCGAATAGATCTCCACGAATATCGAGAAGAACTTGGTATTGAGATCCAAAGAGAGAGAAGAAGCCATCTAGATACTAGCTATGGACCCGAAGGTCTGTGGTAAACTACTCACAACTCATCGGAGAGGCTATGGTGTTGATGTAGGAGCCCCCCGTGATCGATGCCCCCTCTGGTGGAGCTTCGAAACAGGCCCCAAGATGGGATCTCACGGGTACAGAAGGTTGCGGTGGTGGAAATAGGGTTTTCTCTATTCGTCTGATGGTTTCGGGGTACGTAGATATATATAGGAAGAAGGAGGGTGCCGGGGGCCAGACATGGGGCCCACGATGCAGGGGGGCGCGCCCCCACCCTCGTGGATGCCATGTGTGCCCTACTCCGTGGTTCTCAAGTCTCACGTGCGTATTTTCCTCCAAAAATATCTCTCCGGAAGTTTCATTCCGTTTGGACTCGGTTTGATATTCCTTTTCTGTAAAACCCTGAAATAGGCAAAAAAACAACAATCTGGACTGGGCCTTTGGGTTAATAGGTTAGTCCCAAAAATAATACAGAAGTGTATAACAAAGCCCATTAAACATCCCAAACATCATAAATAATAGCATGGAACAATAAAAAATTATAGATACGTTGGAGACGTATCAAGCATCCCCAAGCTTAATTCCTGCTCGTCCTCGAGTAGGTAAATGATAAAAACTGAATTTCTAATGTGGAATGCTAACCAGCATAGTTTTCAATGTAATTCTCTTAATTGTGGCATGAATATTCTAATCTGAAAGATTCAAGACAAAAGTCTATATTGACATAAGAAATAATAATACTTCAAGCATACTAACAAAGCAATCATGTCTTCTCAAAATACTATGGCTAAAGAAAGTTATCCCTACAAAATCATATAGTCTGGCTATGCTCCCTCTTCATCACACAAAATATTCATATCATGAACAACCTTGGTTTCAGCCAAGCACTTGTTTTCATACTCTATTCTTTCAAACCTTTCAACTTTCGCGCAATACATGAGCGTGAGCCATGGACATAGCACTATGGGTGGAAGAGAGTGGTGGTTGTGGAGAAGACAAAAAGGAGGGAGATAGTCTCAGATCGACTAGGCACATTAACGGGCCATGGAGATGCCCATAAATAGATATCAATGTGAGTTAGTAGGGATTGCCATGTAACGGATGCACTAGAGCTAAGAATGTATGAAAGCTCAACAAAAGAAACTAAGTGGGTGTGCATCCAACTTGTTTGCTCATGAAGACCTAGGGCATTTGAGGAAGCCCATCGTTGGAATATACAAGCCAAGTTCTATAATGAAAATTCCCACTAGTATATGAAAGTGACTAAACATGAGACTCTCTATCATGAAGAACATGGTTCTACTTGAAGCACAAGTGTGGAAAAGGATAGTAGCAATTGTCCCTTTTCTGTTTTCTCTCATTTTTTTGGAGGGGCTTTCTCACTCTTTTTTAGCCCCTCTCTATTTTTTTGGTCCATCTCTTTTTCATTGGCCTTTCCTCACATGGGACAATTCTATAATAATGATGATCATCACACTTTTATTGATTTACAACTCGATACTAGAACAAAGTATGAATCTATATGAATGCCTCCGGCGATGTACCGGGATATGCAATGAATCAAGAGTGACATGTATGAAAAATTATGCATGATGGCTTTGCCACAAATACGATGTCAACTACATGATCATGCATGAAAATATGACAATATGAAGCGTGTCATAAGAACGAGACGGTGGAAAGTTGCATGGCAATATATCTCGGAATGGCTATGGAAATGCCATGATAGGTAGATATGGTGACTAGTTTGAGGAAGGTATATGGTGGGTGTATGGTACCGGCGAAATTTGCGCGGTACAAGAGAGGCTAGCAATGGTGGAAGGGTGAGAGTGCGTATAATCCATAGACTCAACATTAGTCATAAGAACTCATATACTTATTGCAAAAATTTACAAGTCATCAAAACAAAGCAATCAACGCATGCTCCTAGGGGGAGGTTGGTAGGAGTTAACCATCGCGCGCCCCAACCTCCACACAAAGGACGACACTCCACAAATACCTCATGCCCTAACTTCGTCACATAGCGGTTCACCATACGTGCATGCTAATATCACTATCATGACTCTAATATCACTATCCTCATATCTCAAAACTTTAACACAAGTATTTCTCAATTTCATAATAATTCCACTAGCATGACTCTAATATCACTATCCTCATATCTCAAAACAATTATCAAGCATCCAACTTCTCATCATATTCAATGCACTTAGTGTGAAAGTTTTTACTACATTGATCTTGGATGTCTATCATGTGAAGGCTAGTTTTATAGCCAAAGCACATTACCATGCTGTTTTAATAGACTCTCAAAAAGATATAAGTGAAGCATGAGAGATCAACAATTTCTACAAAATATAATCACCACCGTGCTCTAAAAGATATAAGTGAAGCACTAGAGCAAAAACTATTCAACTCAAAAGATATAAGTGAAGCACATAGAGTGTTCTAACAATTCCTAGGCCATATTTAACTCTCTCAAAAAGGTGTGTCCAACAAGGATAATTGTGGCAAACTAACAAGCAAAGACTCAAATAACACATGACGCTCCAAGTAAAACACATATCATGTGGTGAATAAAAATATAGCTCCGAGTATAGTTACCGATAGATGAAGACGAAAGAGGGGATGCCTTCCCGAGGCATCCCCAAGCTTAGGCTTTTGGTTGTCCTTGAATTTTACCTTGGGATGCCTTGGGCATCCCCAAGCTTAGGCTCTTTCCACTCTTTGTTCCATAGTCCATCAAATCAATACTCAAGACTTGAAAACTTCACAACACAAAACTTAGACAAAAATCACGTGAGCTCCGTTAGTATAAGAAAACAAACCACTACTCAAAGGTACTGTAATGAATTCATTCTTTGTTTATATTGGTGTTAAACCTAATGTATTCCAACTTCTCTATGATTCATATCCTCCAATACTACTCATAGATGCATCAAAATAAGCAAACAACACACGAAAAACAGAATCTGTCAAAAATAGAACAGTCTGTAGTAATTAGTAACTTTCGCATACTTCTGTAACACCAAAAAAATGAAATAAATTGGTAAACGTGAGGAATTTGTCTATTAATCATATGCAAAAAGAATCAACTAAATAGCACACTCCAGAAAAATCTGGTGACTATTCTAGCGAGCGCTAACGATTCTGTTTTTCACAGCAAGATCATATAAACTTCACGCAAGTCTTCCCAAAGGTTCTACTTGGCACAAACACTAATTAAAACACAAAACCACATCTAAAAAGAAGCTAGATGAAATATTTACCTAAACAGAAGCAAAAAACAAAAACATTTATAAAATTGGGTTGCCTCCCAACAAGCGCTATCGTTTTACGCCCCTAGCTAGGCACGATACATGGATAGATCTAGGTATTGCCATCTTTGGAAGGCTATCCATAAGTGGCTCTCATAATAGATTCATATGGTAATTTAATTTTCTTCCTAGGAAAGTGTTCCATGCCTTTCCTTAATGGAAGTTGGAATCTAATATTTCCTTCCTTCATATCAATAACTGCAGCAATCGTTCTAAGGAAAGGTCTACCAAGAATAATAGGACATGAAGGATTGCAATCTATATCAACAACAATGAAATCTACGGGCACCTAATTCCTATTGGCAACAATAAGAACATCATTAATCCTTCCCATAGGTTTCTTAATAGTGGAATCCGCAAGATGCAAATTTAAAGAACAATCATCAAGCTCATGGAAACATATCAAATCACACAAAGTTTTTGGGATAGTGGAGACACTTGCACCCAAATCACACAAAGGAAAGCATCCATGATCTTTAATTTTAATTTTAGTAGTAGGTTCCCACTCATCATAAAGCTTTCTAGGGATAGACACTTCTAATTCAAGTTTTTTCTTCATAAGATTGCATCAAAGCATCAACTATGTGTTTGGTAAAAGCTTTAGTTTGACTATAAGCATGCGGAGAGTTTAGTACGGATTGCGACAAGGAAATACAATCAATCAAAGATCAATTATCATAACTGAATCCCTTGAAATCCAAAGTAGTGGGTTCATCACTATGCAAAGTTTTAATCTCTTCACTCCCACTTTTAACAATTTTAGCATCAAGATCTAAAAACTCCGAATTATTGGGACACCCTTTAATTAAAGTAGACTCATCTCCAGTCCAATATTTATCAAGATTGATACTAGAAAACAAGGATCTAATAGGAGACACATCAATAACTTTTAGATCTTCATCTTTATTCTCATGATAACTAGAAGAACACGCTTTTATATAATTCTCTCTTTTATCACGCATCCTAGTGGTTCTTTCTTTGGATTCGTCAATGGAAATTCTCATAGCTTTGAGAGACTCATTGATATCATGCTTAGGTGGGATAGATATTAGTTTCAAAGAATCATCATCAAGAGTAATTCTATCCACACTTGTAGCGAATTCATCAATCTTAAGCAATTTTTCTTCAAGCAAAGCATTGAAATTCTTTTGCGAATTCATAAACTCCTTAACACTAGTTTCAAATTCAGAAGGCATCTTTCCATAAGAGTTGTTGTAGGAATTACCATAATTATTAGAGGAATTACAAGGAAAAGGCCTAGGATTAATGTTTCCTCTATAAGCATTGTTACCAAAATTATTCCTACCAACAAAATTCACATCCAAAGATTCATTATTATTTTCAATCAACATGGACAAAGGCATATCATTAGGATCAGAAGAAGCACTCTTAGCAGCAAATAATTTCATAAGTTCATCCATCTTTCCACTCAAAACACTAATCTCTTCAATAGCATGCACTTTTTTACTAGTAGATCTTTCAGTGCGCCATTGAGAATAATTAACCATAATATTATCTAGAAGTTTGGTAGCTTCTCCTAAGGTAGTTTCCATGAAAGTGCCTCCTGCGGCCGAATCTAAAAAATTCCTAGAAGCAAAATTCAAGCCAGCATAAAAGTTTTGAATAATTATCCATAAGTTCAAACCATGTGTAGGGCAATTACGTATCATTAATTTCATTCTCTCCCAAGCTTGTGCAACATGCTCATGATCAAGTTGCTTAAAATTTATAATATCGTTTCTAAGAGAGATAATCTTAGCAGGAGGGAAATACTTAGAGATAAAAGCATGTTTGCACTTATTCCATGAATCAATACTATTTCTAGGCGAAGAGGAAAACCAAGTTTTAGCACGATCTCTAAGTGAAAACGGAAATAACTTCAATTCAACAATATCGTTATCCGTATACCTTTTCTTTTGCATATCACACAAATCAACAAAGTTGTTTAGATGGGTAGCGGCATCTTCACTAGGAAGGCCGGAAAATTGATCTTTCATAACAAGATTCAACAGAGCAGCATTGATCTCACAAGATTCAGCATCGGTAATAGGAGCAATCGAGTGCCAATAAAATCATTATTGTTGGTATTGGAGAAGTCACACAATTTGGTATTGTTCTAAGCCATAGTGACAAGCAACCAATCCAACACACAAGCAAACAAGAAGCAAGTGAACGGTAAACACACGGCAAAAGAAGGGCAAATAAAATGGCAAGGGTGAAGTGGGGGAGAGGAAAACGAGAGGCAAAAAATGTAATGCGAAGGATAAGGTTTGTGATAGGTACTTGGTATACCACTTTTGCGTAAGCCTCCCCGGCAACGGTGCCAGAAATTCTTCTTGCTACTTCTCGAGCTTGCGTTGTATTCCCTCGAAGAGGAAAGGGTGATGCATCACTGTAGCATAAGTATTTCCCTTAGTTTTGAGAACCAAGGTATCAATACAATAGGATACCACGCGCGATTCCCTCGCACCTGCACAAACAAATAAGAACTTCGCAGCCAACGCGATAAGGGGTTGTCAATCCCTTTACGGTCACTTACGAAAGTGAGATCCGATAGAGATGATAGTTTGATATTTTTGGTATTTTTGGATATAAGAACAGAAAGTAAAAGCGGAAAAGTAAAGTAGATTGTAGATTGATATGTTGACAATAGACCCGGGGGCCATAGTTTTCTCTAGTGGCTTCTCTCATGATAGCGATATTCTACGGCGGGTAAACAAATTACTGTCGAGCAATTGATAGAAAAACGAATAATTATGAGACTATCTAGGCATGATCATTATATATATGCATCACGTCTGAGACAAGTAGACCGAAACGATTCTGCATCTATTACTATTACTCCACACATCGACCGCTATCCAGCATGCATCTAGAGTATTAAGTTCATAAGAACAGAGTAACGCCTTAAGCAAGATGACATGATGTAGAGGGATAACATCAAACATAGTGATATAAACCCCATCTTTTTATCGTCGATGGCAACAATACAATACGTGCCTTACTGCCCCTAGGGTCACTGGGAAAGGACACCGCAAGATTGAACCCAAAGCCAAGCACTTCTCCCATTGAAAGAACCATAGATCTAGTAGGCCAAACCAAACCAATAATTTGAAGAGACTTGCAACGATATTATAATCATACATAAAGAGTTCAGAAAAGAACCAAATATTTCTCATAGATAATCTTGATCATAAACCCACAATTCAATGGATCTCGACAAACACACTGGAAAAAGAGATTACATCGAATAGATCTCCTCGAAGACCGAGGAGAACTTGGTATTGAGATCCAAAGAGAGAGAAGAAGCCATCTAGATACTAGCTATGGACCCGAAGGTCTGTGATAAAATACTCACAACTCATGATGAGGCGATGATGATGATGTAGAAGCACTCCGTGGAAGATCCCCCCTCCGGCGAAGCTCCAGAATAGGCCCCAAGATGGGATCTCACGGGAACAGAAGGTTGTGGCGGTGGAACTAGGGTTTTCTCTGTTCGTCTGATGGTCTCGGGGTACGTATATATATATATATATATATATATATATATATATATATATATATATATATATATATATATATATATATATATATATAGGAAGAAGGAGGGCACCGGGGGCCAGACGTGGGGCCCACGAGGCAGGGGGCGCGTCCTGTAGGGGGGCGCCCCCCACCCTCGTGGACGCTACGTGTGCCCTACTCCATGGTTCTCAAGTCTACCGTGCGTATTTTGCTCCAAAAATATCTCTCCCGAAGTTTCATTTTGCTTGGACTCCGTTTGATATTCCTTTTCTGTAAAACCCTGAAATAGGCAAAAAAAAACAACAATCTGGACTGGGCCTTTGGGTTAATAGGTTAGTCCCAAAAATAATACAAAAGTGTATAACAAAGCCCATTAAACATCCAAAACATCATAAATAATAGCATGGAACAATAAAAAATTATAGATACGTTGGAGACGTATCAGTAGTCATGACCGACACACCTCTCCGTCAATAACCAATAGAGGAACCTAGATGCCCATATTGATTCCTACATATTCCATGAAGCTCTTCATCGGTCGAACCGTTATGACAACATACGTAATTCCCTTTGTCCATCGATATGTTACTTGCCCGAGATTCGATCGTCGGTATCTTCATACCTAGTTCAATCTCATTACCGGCAAGTCTCTTTACTCATTCTGTAATACATAATCCCGTGACTAACTCATTAGTCATTTGCTTGCAAGGCCTATTATGATGTGTATTACCGAGAGGGCCCAGAGATACCTCTCTGATACTCGGAGTGACAAATCCTAATCTTGATATATGCCAACCCAGCAAATACCTTCGGAGACACCTGTAGAGCATCTTTATAATCACCCAGTTATGTTGTGACGTTCTATAGCACACAAGGTGTTCCTCCGATATTCGGGAGTTGCATAATCACATAGCAGAGGAATATGTATAAGTCATGAAGAAAGAAATAGCAATAAAACTTAAGGATCATTATGCTAAGCTAACGGATGGGTCTTGTCCATCACGTCAATCTCCTAATGATGTGATCCCGTTCATCAAATGACAACACATGTTTATGGTTAGAAAACTTAACCATCTTTGATTAACGAGCTAGTGTTGTAGAGGCTTACTAGGGACACGTTGTTTTGTCTATGTATCCACACATGTATCAAGTTTCCGATTAATACAATTCTAGCATGAATAATAAACATTTATTATGATATAAGGAAATATAAAAAACAACAACTTTATTATTGCCTCTAGGGCATATTTCCTTCAGTCTCCCACTTGCACTAGAGTCAATAATCTAGTTCACATCGCCATGTGATTTAACACCGATAGTCAACATTGTGGTGTGATTGACACCCATTGTTCACATCGCCATGTGACCAACACCCAAAGGGTTTACTAGAATCAATAATCTAGTTCACATCGCCATGTGATAAACATCCGAAGAGTACTAAGGTGTGATCATGTTTTGCTTTGTGAGAGAAGTTTAGTCAACGGGTCTGTCACATTCAGATCCATATGTATTTCACAAATTTCTGTGTCTACAATGCTATGCATGGAGCTACTCTAGCTAATTGCTCCCACTTTCAATATGCATCCAGATTGATACTTAGAGTCCTCTGGATTAGTGTCAAAGCCTGCATCGGCGTAACCCTTTACAACGGACTCTTTATCACCTCCATAATCGAGAAACATTTCCTTAGTCCTCTACTTACTCAGGATAATTTTGACCGCTGTCCTGTGATCTACTCCTTGATCACTATTGTACCTCCTTGCCAAACTCATGGCACGGTGCATAACAGGTTTCATACACAGCATGGCATACTTTATAGAACCTATGGCTGAGGCATAAGGAATGACTTTCATTCTCTCTATATGTTTCTGTCGTGGTCAGGCTTTGAGTCTTACTCAACTTCACACCTTACAAATCAGGCAAGAACTCCTTCTTTGACTTATCCATTTTGAACTACTTCAAAAGCTTATCAAGGTATGTACTAATCAAAAGTCTTATCAAGCGTCATGATCTATCTCTATAGATCTTGGTGCCCAATATGTAAGCAGTTTCACCGAGGTCTTTTATTGAAAAACACCTTTTAAACATTCCTTTATGCTTTCCAGAAAATTCTACATAATTTATGATCAATAATATGTCATTCACATATACTTATAAGAAATGTTGTAGTGCTCCCACTCACTTTCTTGTAAATACAAGCTTCACCATGAGTCTGTATAAAACCATATGCTTTGATCACCTTATCAAAGCGTATATTCCAACTCCCAGATATTTGCACCAGTCCATACATGGATCACTGGAGTTTGCTGCTACCTCTTGAGCTTGCGTTGTTTTTCCCTTGAAGAGGAAAGGGTGATGCAGCACAGTAGCGTAAGTATTTCCCTCAGTTTTTGAGAACCAAGGTATCAATCTAGTAGGAAACTACGTGCGAGTCCCTTGTACCTACGCAAACAAATAAGAACCTTGCAACCAACGCGATAAAGGGGTTGTCAATCCCTTCTCGGCCACTTGCAAAAGTGAGATCTGATAGAGATAATAAGATAAATGTTTTTGGTATTTTGTTTTATAGATTGAAAGTAAAGATTGGAAAATAAAAGTAAAGTAAATAGTTGATGGAAGATTGATATGATAGAAGATAGACCCGCGGGCCATAGGTTTCACTAGTGGCTTCTCTCAAGATAGCAGATTTCTACGGTGGGTGAACAAATTACTGTCGAGCAATTGATAGAAAAGCACATAGTTATGAGAATATCTAGGAATCATCATTGTATATAGGCATCACGTCTATGACAAGTAGACCGAAACAATTCTGCATCTACTACTATTACTCCACACATCGACCGCTATCCAGCATGCATCTAGAGTATTAAGTTCATAAGAACAAAGTAACGCTTTAAGCAAGATGACATGATGTAGAGGGATAAACTCATGCAATATGGTATAAACCCCATCTTTTTATCCTCGATGGCAACAATACAATACGTACCTTGCTGCCCCTGCTGTCACTGGGAAAGGACACCGTAAGATTGAACCCAAAGCTAAGCACTTCTCCCATTGCAAGAAACATCAATCTAGTAGGCCAAACCAAACTGATAATTCGAAGAGACTTGCAAAGATATTTAAATCATGCATAAAATATTTCAGAGAAGAATCAAATATTGTTCATAAATAATCTTGATCATAAACCCACAATTCATCGGATCTCGACAAACACACCGCAAAAAGAATTACATCGAATAGATCTCCAAGAAGATCGAGGAGAACTTTGTATTGAGATCCAAAGAGAGAGAAAAAGCCATCTAGCTAATAACTATGGACCCGAAGGTCTTTGGTAAACTACTCACAACTCATCGGAGAGGCTATGGTGTTATGTAGAAGCCCTCCGTGATCGATTCCCCCTCCGATGGAGCTCTGGAACGGGCCCCAAGATGGGATCTCACGAGTACAGAAGGTTGCGACGGTGGAATTAGGGTTTCGTGGTGCTCTCGGATATTTTCAGTGTACATGGGTATATATAAGAGGAAGAGACATGTCGGTGGAGCTATGGGGGGGGGGGGGCACGCCGTGGCCACCACGTGGCTTCCCTGGCGTGTACTCCAAGTCTTCTGAGTTGTATTTGTTCCAAAAACAATCCTCTCAAAGGTTTCATTCCATTTGGACTTCGTTTGATATTCCTTTTCTACGAAACACTGAAATAGGCAAAAAACAACAATTTGCACCGGGCCTTGGGTTCGTAGGTTAGTCCCAAAAATAATATAAAAGTGTATAATAAAGCCCATTAAACATCCAAAACTGATAATATAATAGCATGGAACAATAAAAAATTATAGATACATTGGAGACGTATCAAGCATCCCCAAGCTTAATTCCTGCTCGTCCTCGAGTAGGTAAATGATTAAAATAGAAGATGTGGAATGCTACCCAACATAATTCTCAATTTAATTTTCTTTATTGTGGCATGAATGTTCAGATCCGAAAGATTCAAGACAAAAGTTTAATATTGACATAATAAGAATAATAATACTTCAAGCATACTAACAATGCAATTATGTCTTCTCAAAATAACATGGCCAAAGAAAGTTCGTCCCTACAAAATCATATAGTTTGGCTATGTTCCATCTTTGTCACACAAAATACTCAAATCATGCACAACCCCTGTTTCAGCCAAGCAATTTTTTCATACTTCAATTTTTTCAAACCTTTTCGACTTTCACGCAATACATGAGCGTGAGCTAGGGAGATAGCACTATAGGTGGAATATAGTGGTGGTTGTGGAGAAGACAAAAGGAGGAAGATGGTCTCACTTCAACTAGGCGTATCAATGGGCTATGGAGATGCCCATCAATAGATATCAATGTGAGTGAGTAGGGATTGCCATGTAACGAATGCACTAGAGCTATAAATGTATGAAAGCTCAACAAAAGAAACTAAGTGGGCGTGCATCCAACTTGCTTGCTCACGAAGACCTAGGGCATTTGAGGAAGCCCATCGTTTGAATATACATGCCAAGTTCTATAATGAAAATTCCCACTAGTATATGAAAGTGACAAAACAAGAGACTCTCAATCATGAAGATCATGGTGCTACTTTAAAGCACAAGTGTTGAAAAAGATAGTAGCATTGTCCCTTTTTCCTTTTATTTTTTTCTTTTATTTTTTGGGCCTTTTTTCCTTTGGCCTTTACTTCCTTTTTTCTCTTTTTTTATTTGGGACAATGCTCTAATGATGATGATCATCACACTTCTATTTATTTACAACTCATAGATTACAACTCGATACTAGAACAAAATATGGCTCTATATGAATGTCTCCAGCGGTGTGCCGAGATGTGCGATGAATCAAGAGTGACATGTATGAAAAATTATGCATGGTGGCCTTGCCACAAATACGATGTCAACTACATGATGATGCATGGCAATATGACAGTTATGAAGCGTGTCATAGTAAACGGAACGGTGGAAAGTTGCATGGCAATATATCTCAGAATGGCTATGGAAATGCCATGATAGGTAGGTATGGTGGCTGTTTTGAGGAAAGTACATGGTGGGTAGGGATGGCAATGGGGACAATCCCCTATGGGAATACCTACAACATCCCCATCCCATCTATTCCCTATCATCCCATCCCCATCCCCGTTTACATGACTGGGGATGAAATTTCCCCATACCCATGCCCCACTAGGGAACGGGGCCCCATTAGGGTTCCCATCCTCATAAACAAATACAAATATACATAATATGACACCCTATAATCAACATACTTAAATAGCGTTGTCCTTGTCCTGCTAATGCATATCTAGGTCGTACTAACTTCTTGGTCATGGTGGCAGCTGAGATGAGGACGTCAGATAGGTTTAAGGTTTTTTTCAGAGCTTTTTTTTGTTTTCGCAAGTTTGTTTGTGAATATTTTAAGGTTGACCGCAGTGTCATAGTTACTAACTGGGTCCCCGATGGGTATTGGGTCTGGGGAATAGGATATCGTCCTCATCCCCGTTGTACCCTATGGGGAATAAATTAGTCTGGTAAATATCCCCATGGGGATGTTTTTCTCCCATCCCCACCCCCTAATAGATGAAATCCCCATGGGTTTGGCGGGTATGGGTCCCCGTTGCCATCCCTAATGGTGGGTATATGGTACCGGCGAAAGTTGCGCGACACTAGAGAGGCTAGCAATGGTGGAAGGGTGAGGGTGTGTATAATCCATGGACTCAACATTAGTCATAAATAACTCACATACTTATTGCAAAAATCTACAAGTCATCAAAACAAAGTACTACACTCATGCTCCTAGGGGAAGGGTTGGTAGGAATTAACCATCGCGTGATCCCGACCTCCACACAAAGGATGACAATCAATGAAATACCTCATGCTTCAAATTTGTCACACAACGGTTACCATACGTGCATGCTATGGGACTGGCAAACCTCAACACAAGTATTTGTCAAATTTACAACTACTCTAATAGCATTACTCTAATATCACCATCCTCATATCTCAAAACAATCATCAAGTATCAAACTTCTCATAATATTCAATGCACTTTATATGATTTTTTTTATTATACCCATCTTGGATGCCTATCATATTAGGACTAATTTTATAACCAAAGAAAATTACTATGTTGTTCTAAAAGACTCTCAAAATAATATAAGTGAAGCATGAGAGATCAATATTTGTATAAAATAAAACCACCACCGTGCTCTAAAAAGATATAAGTGAAGCACTAGAGCAAAACTATCTAGCTCAAAAGATATAAGTGAAGCACAAAGAGTATTCTAATAAATTCCGATTCATGTGTATCTCTCTCAAAAGGTGTGTACAGCAAGGATGATTGTGGTAAACTAAAAAGCAAAGACTCAAATCATACATGACGCTCCAAGCAAAACACATATCATGTGGTGAATAAAAATATAGTCTCAAGTAAAGTTACCGATAGATGAAGACGAAAGAGGGGATGCCTTCACGGGGCATCCCCAAGCTTAGGCTTTTGGTTGTCCTTTAATTTTACCTTGGGGTGCCTTGGGCATCCCCAAGCTTAGGCTCTTGCCACTCTTTGTTCCATAGTCCATCAAATCCTTACCCAAAAACATGAAAACTTCACAACACAAAACTTAGCAAAAATCTCGTGAGCTTCGTTAGTATAAGAAAACAAACCACCACTCTAAGGTACTGTAATGAACTCATTATTTATTTATATTGGTGTTAAACCTATTGTATTCCAACTTCTCTATGATTCATACCCCCCGATACTACTCATAGATTCATCAAAATAAGTAAACAACAAAAAAACAGAATCTATCAAAAACAGAACAGTCTGTAGCAATCTGTAACTTTCGAATAGTTCTGTAACTCTATTTTTTGAAATAAATTGGTGGATGTGCGGTATTTGTCTATTAATCATTTCCAAAATGAATCAACTTAAAAGTACTCTCCAGTAAAAAATGGCAGCTAATCTCATGAGTGTAAAAGTTTCTGTTTTTTACAGCAAGATCACAAAGACTTCACCCAAGTCTTCCCAAAGGTTCTACTTGGCAAGAACACTAGTTAAAACACAAAACCACATCTAACCAGAAGATAGATGAATTATTTATTACTAAACAGAAGTAAAAGCAAAGAAAATAAAATTGGGTTGCCTCCCAACAAGCGCTATCGTTTAACGCCCCTAGCTAGGCATGATACAAGAATAGATCTAGGTATTGCCATAATGATAAGGTAGATCGCGGAAACTCATCTCATATTCCCTACGTTCAGCAGCGAGTTTTCTTTGTGGCAAGCAAAAGTAATCAAAAGGGCTAAATTTAATAGTTCAAAAGTCCCCAAGATCAAGCTCAGAAGATATGGGTTCCTCCTTTGGCCCTTCATATTGCACAGCCAATTCATCATTATAAGTATTCTTTTGTCAGAAGGTGATGAGCCTTTGCTCGGGAGAAAAACCTAACCCATTGTTTTGAATAGCAAAATGATCATTCAGTTCAGAGATTCTAAACTAGAACATGGTAGGAACCTTTTTTCTAAGGTTTTCATTAAAAGCAACATGATCTAAAGATTGTAAACGCATTATGTCTTCTTGATTAAAAAGGATAGCTTCTATGGGAGGACGACCAGTGTCCACCCTATAATGCGCAAAAATCTCTTTGGCATCTCTCATTATAAATCTGAACTCATGTGCCAAAAAGATGATAGCTGCACGCTTAACAGAAGAATGCTCAATATTAGAAAATTCTAGAAAAATTCTCCGAATGCAAGGGTGCATGTGGATAAATTGTCTTTCAAGTTCAACTACAAGCAAAGATATAGGATCTGCGAGACTGCTGGTTCTATGAAGAATATATCCACCCATAGTGGGCAAGGCACCGGCGCAAGTAAAGAAATCTTGGATAACTCCTTTCCCAATAATATTACCACTACAAATCCGGAACTTTTTAGTGTGTAAAGTAGGAGGTTCCTTGTTAGGATAATTAAAATCATCAAAGTTTCCCCCATCGTTACCACTATATTTTTCAACGATAACCTCCCCCATTTGAGACGTGATAGCAACAAACCACACTAAGGACGAACACACAAAATACAAGCGAATGGAAAAAAGGCGAATAAAACGACTAAGGTGAAGTGGGGGAGAGGAAAACGAGAGGCAGATGGAAAATAATGTAATGCGAGGGATAATAGTTTGTGATGGGTACTTGGTATGACTTTTGCGTAGATCTCCCCGGTAACAGCGCCAGAAATTCTTCTTGCTACCTCTTGAGCTTGCGTTGTTTTTCCCTTGAAGAGGAAAGGGCGATGCAACATAGTAGCGTAAGTATTTCCCTCAGTTTTTGAGAACCAAGGTATCAATCCAGTAGGATACTACGCGTGAGTCCCTCGTACCTACACAAACAAATAAGAACCTTGCAACCAATGCGATAAACGGGTTGTCAATCCCTTCTTGGTCACTTGAAAAAGTGAGATCTGATAGAGATAATAAGATTTTTTTTTTGGTATTTAGTTTTATAGATTGAAAATAAAGATTGCAAAATAAAAGTAAAGTAAATTGTTGATGGAAGATTGATATGATAGAAGATAGACCCGGGGGCCATAGGTTTCACTAGTGGCTTCTCTCAAGATAGCAGATTTCTACGGTGGGTGAACAGATTATTGTCGAGCAATTGATAGAAAAGCGCATAGTTATGAGAATATCTAGGCATGATCATTGTATATAGGCATCACGTCTGTGACAAGTAGACCGAAACGATTCTGCATCTACTACTATTACTCCACACATCGATCGCTATCCAGCATGCATCTAGAGTATTAAGTTCATAAGAACAGAGTAACACTTTAAGCAAGATGACATGATGTAGAGGGATAAACTCAGGCAATATGATAAAAACCCCATCTTTTTATCCTCGATGGCAACAATACAATATGTGCCTTGCTGCCCCTGCTGTCACTAGGAAAGGACACCGCAAGATTGAACCCAAAGCTAAGCACTTCTCCAATTCCAAGAAAGATCAATCTAGTAGGCCAAACCAAACTGATAATTCGAAGAGACTTGCAAATATATTTAAATCATGCATAAAAGATGTGGGGACCCCGACTTAAGAGTCGAGATCACCGAATGCACGTGTACAGTGATCCCAGAGATCAATGCTCACTGAACACACAGAAGCTGAATAACAAGAGTCATACATCCATACTTACCGTCTTACACAAATTATGACCATTATGGTCAAGTCTTACATAGATAAAGCCTCAAGGGCTGAATAGCAAATAACTTGAATAGCGGAAGTCTTCGAAGATAAGTAGAACCCATGCCATCTGCCTTAACCCTACATGCATTCTGACTGGGATAGCGTCCTAGTTCGCATGTTCGTCTCCATAGAATTGTTCTTCAAATTCCTGCTCCTCCATGCCTGGCCAATTAAATAACCAGTGGCAAGCCAATGAGTACTTTGAATGTACTCGCAAGCAACCCATGATTTGGTTCAAAATAACAATGCAATTGTACAACAATGAGCAATCTAGCTACAAGCTAGAATAAATATTCTATTATCAAGTACATGCATCAATAAATTTAGGTAACCTCGAAGACAAGTTACCGATATCAACATGAATAGGATTCAACTCAACGAGTCAAGTCACCAGCTTGACTCAACACCCACACATATACTTTCACCGAGATAGTAAAATTCTGGACATAGTTTAAGTAGCACCACATAACTGTCCATGACCGTGGACACGGCTATTCGAATAGTTTTACACTCTGTAGAGGTTGCGCACTTTACCCACAAGATCCGAGAAGCTTTCGTGTCACCCACGATCCCGCAGTACCTCAAGTACTCGGGGGAAGCACCCGGTCATTATCTTTCCCTAGACGATACTAACATAGGGTCCACTCGTTGGTGCACGACCCTCGAGTACAAACAATAGATCTTGGGACTTTCCCTATTTTCAATGTCACGCATACACGAAGGGACCAATGGTGTGTCCGGTGCCCTATAAAAACAGTCATGGTCGTCTTTCCAAGCACGACCCCGTCCCGGGAGTGACCTCAAGTCTTTCCCGTCACTAGTAATGTGGGCACCATGCTAGTATCGGCCTAAGTAATCAATAATGCCCCGTCCCATAAGGGGTAGAGTGGTCGCACATGTTTGGTTGGGACGGTAGTCACACATAAATCTAATCCATCATTTCACCCACACACAAGATCTTTATTGGCACACCACTTCTTCCTCAAGTGATGACCTAACTCAACATCACCCTCGGGCATTAGGGGCACCCGATGTTTTTTTTGCAAAGAATGCAACCACGAAGGTTTCATGGCACACATGCATCTCTAAGCATCACAACTAATCATTTGCATTGCATCTAAGCATATAGCAAGATCATGAGTAAAGCATGCATCATGTGGTGGTTCTCAACTAGGTCACCACCATCACTCTTATCATCATGCATTCGGAAATAAATGGGTTCCGAGGAACACAAGGGTATCATGGTCAAAGGGCTGCTTGCCTGGATTGGCTTGGTCTTCAAGGTCTTCAAATCCTTCCCCTCCTTCTTCTTCAGCAACCTCGTCAAACACGGTATCTAATCGCCGCAATAAACAACGGAAAAAAATAAGACCACAATAAAAACAGAAAAACCGAAGTGCTCAGAAAATGTCAACCAAATTTTATCAAATATTAGAGGGAAAACTAAGATGGCAAAAATTCTTTGTTTGAGTTTTGGAGTGGCAGAATGGGGCACATGAATATTTGAACAGAGGTTTTAGTGTTCAAATATGAATTTACATTTGAACAAAACAGAAAAGGTTCATGGATATGGGTGAAAGTGACACCATTAAATAGGTTGGATTTTTACAAGTTTTTAGGAACTGGAATTAATTTATTTAGATAAATATTTAATTCTGTGGAATTATTTAAAAGTCCCACAGAAAAGAAAAGGAAAAAGGGTCCTGTGCAACTGGGCCAGAACGGCCATAGTGTAGCAGGCCCCAGGGCGAAACAGCCCACCGCACGGGCGCCAGCGCGCGCACCTGGTTTTTCAAACCTGACGGGCGGGGCCCGGCGTCAGTGAGAGGAGAGAGGGGCGAGGCCGGGGGGAGGCTGACAGGCGGGGCCCGCCTGTCATCCCTAACCCTCCGGCAGAGGGACGGCGAGCTCATCGGCGACGACTCGGGGCACGGTAGGGCGAGCTGAGGGCAGGGATGGATTCAGCGGGGTGTCGCTGATCTGGTGGAGGTGGTGCGGGTCGCCGGAGGGGCCTGGTTCGCCGGCGGCGAGGTCACGCGGCTGAGGAGCTTCGGGTGAAGGCTGCTCCGGTCGATTCCGGCAGCTGCAGAGAGGGGAAAGAGGGGGAAACGAGTCAGTGAGGTGTCGTGGTGCTAGACCGAGCGAGAGGAATGGCTGGGGCGGCCTGTACCGAGCGAACGACGGTGAGCCGCCGCGGCGGAGCTCGAGCTCGATTTCGAGCTCGGGCCTGTCTAGAGTGGGGCAAGTGGCTCAGGGGGGAGATTGAGTGAGTGAGGGAGCGACTGGTGGGGAGAGGAGGAGCTCAGGGGGTCCTTTTATAGGCGAACGGCGAGGTGCCGTGGACCTGTGCGCCAGCGAGCCTCTGCTCATTGCCACAGGGCACGGGAGGCGCTGGGGAGGTGTCTGTGGGGTTGCTGGACGAGGTCCAGGGCTGGGGAGAGGAAGAGAGGGAGCGGGGGAAGCTTCCAGAGCTGCGCCCGTGTGAGGCCGAGGACTGGAGCTCGCAGGCGGCCGGCGCGCGTGCGAGGGCATCCACTGGAGGGAGAAGGAGGAGGGGGACAGCTCCGGGGAGTGTTGCGGACACCGAGGCGCATCGAATGGCACGAGGGGGAAGCACGAGGTGGTCGGGGATAGCTGATTGGGGGAGGCTACAGTGCGGGCGTGCACTGTAGCGTGCTCTGGAGCGTGCCTTTTGCATGCCAGGGCATGTCGTTGGCTAGCTGGGCGCGTCCACCGTGTCTGGGGGGTCAAGCACAGAGTAAACAAACGGGCTGAGGCCTTGGATGCCTTGGCTATCCAATGGAAGAGGAGGGAGGCTGAGGGAAGGTAAGAACTAGGCTGCCCAACAAGGTAAAATGGGGTTTTCACCCTTCAATTATTGAGCTCCGGTCATGGGAGAGTTACTGGAGGTAGAGGGTGACTAGGTGATGCTGTGGTAAAAAGTTGAGTCCAAGGTAAATAGAAAAAGGGGGCAAAACAGTGGTTTTGGTAAAATGGCAGAAGGTGTTTGATGATGTTTAGAGTAGTCAAATGATCTCCACTTGCCATGACACTTAACAGGATTAAATGGCATATGGAAATAGGGTGTTTCACCAAGTTTGGGCTTGTTTGAAGAAACTTGCCAATGTAACTTAGGTGAACCCTAGAAATCAACAGAAATGGTTTCACCAAGTTTGAGTCAAGCTAATCATCTCCCCTTGATGCACCACTTGGTGTAGTGTCATCATTTGGGGTTATGATCATGCCCACAAAGTTTGAAGCCCCAACTAAAAAGTTGGTAATGTAAAGTTGTTCAAATTTGAATTTGAACATAATTGGTTTTGGGGTATTCTGATCAAGTTACCCTTCTCCAAAGCTTGTGCCATTTTGTCTAGATGCCTTATTAGACCATTCTAGCATGTGCACCAAGTTTGAGAGCATTTGGATAAGTTTGGTAATGTAAAGTTGCTCAAACTTCATATATGGACAGAATGGTTTTGAGGGGTTTTGATGATGTTTTCTTGCTTCCCAAGGCATGGGGCTTGGCAAGATCATCCACTATGTCATATATGACAGATAGAATTTCCCTGGAATTTTTAGAGAATATTTCCTTTGTAAATATTTCAAAAGCTTGAAATATCCAGAAAGGGTTTCTGAGGGATTTGACCAATATTTTGAACATGACCAAGTGTTGAAACTCTTATATATGGACAATATATGTCCTATGAGTCTCCCTGAATTTTGGCAAATATTTTTGAAATAATTAAATAATTTTTCCCTATTAAAGACCATTTTTGGCCTTAAGAAAAGGCTTTTAAATAAAATAGGAAAATAACTTTTAAAATTATAATTTTGTGGTTTTTGGGAGTCCTATATCTACTAGGTTTCAAATATACTTTTTGAAATAATTTTCTCACCCTAAATCAAGCACTTGCAGTGCAAACCTCAATTCAAGGATTTTTGGAATACTAATTTTTGAAAATACATTTTGGCCAAATTAATTTTATAAGAAAATACTATACTGCTATAAACACTTGGTATGATCATTGGGCAGAAGTTTTGGGTAAGGAAATGAAATCTACAAGAGGGAGTAGTTGACTTTAATGAGCACTTGAAAAACACACGAAGAAAAACTTAATTCCAAATAAAAGCCAAATGATGCCAAAAAAATTTGCTGGTCCAAATTTTTCATGCTTTACTGATGCAAAAGACATGTTACAAAATGCAGGGTGTGACAGACCTACCCCCCTTACAAGAATCTCGTCCCCGAGATTCCTAAACTAGGTCTTAAAAGAGATCGGGATACTCGGATCTAAGATAGTCTTCACGTTCCCAGGTTGCGTCTGCTTCCGTGTGGTTGCTCCACTGGACCTTGAAGTACTTGATGGTGTGGCTTCGCGTCTGTCGTTCTGCTTCATCCAGAATGCAAATGGGCTTCTCGCGGTAGGTCAAATCAGGCTGGAGATCAATGGCTTGGTGATCAACATCCTTGTAGAGATCAGGCTTGTTTGGAACTTGGAGACACCTCCTGAGTTGTGACACGTGGAATACGTTATGCACATCGGATAGCTCAGGTGGTAGTCCCAACTGGAAAGCCACTTCTCCTCGTCGTGCGGTGATCTCAAAGGGTCCAATGAACCTTGGTGCGAGCTTCCCCTTGACGTGGAAACGCTTGGTTCCTTTCAGAGGAGTTACCCGTAGGTACACATGGTCCCCGACATGGAAGCTCATATCCCGGCGGTGAGTGTCAGCATAGCTCTTCTACCTTGACTTGGCTGCCTTCAAACGTTCTCTGACTAGTTGGACTTGCTCTTCTACTTCGCGAAGAATATCCGGTCCAAAGACTAGCCCTTCTCCAGTCTCTGACCAGTTGAGGGGTGTGCGACATCTGCGTCTATACAACACCTCAAATGGTGCCATCTGAAGGCTCGACTGATAACTGTTGTTATAGGAGAACTTGGCAAAAGGGAGGCAATCTTCCCACTTGGCTCCATATGCCAAGACACAGGCTTAGAGCATGTCTTCGAGAATTTGATTTACTCGTTCTGTCTAACCTCCGGTCTGTGGGTGGAAAGCCGTGCTGAAAGACAACTTGGTTCCCAAGGCTTCTTGGAACTTCTTCTAGAACCTTGAGGTGAACTGGGTTCCTCGATCTGACACAATCTCCTTGGGAACACCGTGAAGGCTTACGATTCTGTCGATGTAGAGAGCTGCCAGCCGGTTGCCATCATAAGTAGTCTTGACAGGAATGAAATGGGCTACCTTGGTCAAATGGTCGACTATGACCCAGATGGAGTCATGTCCTCTATTCGACCTTGGTAATCCAGTGATGAAGTCCATCCCGACTTTATCCCACTTCCACTCAGGAACCTTGAGTGGTTGGAGCAATCCAGCGGGTCGCTGATATTCAGCCTTGACCCTTTGGCACACATCACACTTTGCAATGTAGGTTGCAATCTCTCTTTTCATCCCGTTCCACCAGAATCTTTCCTTCAAGTCTTGATACATCTTGGTTCCTCTAGGGTGGATGGAATACGGAGTGTCGTGGGCTTCTTGCAGGATCAGGTTCTTCAGCTCTATCTTGTTTGGTACGCAGATGCGGCCTTTGTACCAAACAATCATGTGCTCGTCCTCGGAGAACCCTGGGGCCTTGCCTAGCTTCATCTTCTTCTTGATGCCTTCAATGCTTGCGTGCCCACCTTGCGCCTTCTTGACTTCGTCCATCAGGGTTGGTTTGACTTCCAGATGATCTAGAAATCCCGGGGTGACCAATTCCAAACTGAATTGTTCGAGCTCCTTAAACAAGGCTGGCTGCCTCTTTTGAATTATGGCATTCAGGGAGCAAGCCTTTCTGCTTAAGGCATCGGCTACCACGTTAGCCTTCCCGGGGTGATATTGAACACTGAGGTCATAATCCTTGATGAGTTCCAACCATCTTCGCTGCCTCATGTTCAATTCCTTCTGGGTGAAAATGTACTTCAGACTTTTGTGGTCTGTGTATATCTCACACTATTTCCCTAGGAGGTAATGTCGCCATGTCTTCAAGGCATGAACCACTGCTGCTAACTCAAGATCGTGAGTAGTGTAGTTCTCTTCATGAGGTCGTAGCTGCCTGGAGAGGTAAGCTATGACTCGGCCTTCTTGCATCAGAACGCTTCCCAATCCGGTTCGAGAGGCATCACAATATATCACGAACTCCTTGTGAATATCAGGTGTTGCCAGAACTAGGGCGATGGTCAATCTCTTCTTGAGCTCTTGGAAGCTCTCTTCGCATTTTGGCGTCCATTCGAACTTCTTATCCTTCTTGAGGAGCTGAGTCATTGGTCGGGCAATGCTAGAGAATCCTTCCACGAATTTGTGGTAATAGCCCGCAAGTCCGAGGAAGCTTCTGACTTCCTTGACGGTCGTTGGAGATTGCCATTGGGTCACAACTTCGATCTTCGCGGGATCAACGAACAATCCCTCTTCGGTCAAGACATGACCTAAGAATCCAACTTTATGCAGCCACAACTCACACTTGCTGAATTTGGCATATAGTTGGTGCTCTCGAAGCTTGTCTAAGACCATCCTCAAATGTTGCTCGTGTTCTTCCTCCGTCTTCGAGAAGACAAGAATGTCATCGATGAAGACAACAACAAACTTGTCCAAATATTCCATGAAGACTTTATTCATGAGATACATGAAGTAAGCTGGGGCATTGGTTAACCCAAAGGACATGACCGTGCACTCGTACATGCTATATCTGGTTACAAATGCCGTCTTCGGAATATCTTGGGGTCTGATCTTCAGCTGGTAGTACCCAGATCTGAGGTCGATCTTGGAGAACACCTTGGCTCCGCTGAGCTGATCAAACATATCTTCAATCTTGGGAAGTGGATACTTGTTCTTGATTGTAACCTCATTGAGGGAACGGTAGTCAATGCATAAGCGGATGGTACCGTCCCTTTTTGCCACAAACAGAACAGGTGATCCCCAAGGGGAGGCACTTGGGCGAATAAATCCCTTCCTCAGCTGCTCTTCCAGTTGCTTCTTCAACTCGGCTAGTTCTTCCGTCCCCATTCTATAAGGCTTCTTATAGATGGGTCCTGCCCCGGGCATGAGCTCGATGATGAACTCAATGTCACGGTCAGGGGGCATTCCCGGTAGCTCATCTGAAAAGACATCGGGATACTCGCATACTACCGGTACTTGCTCCAGTCCAACTTCAAACAGACAGTTCACTTGGCGGCTTGAGCAGAAGAGGAGTGGGAAGCAAACTTAACTTCGACTCCTTGGTCATTGGTCACAGTGACAGTCCGATTGGCACAGTCTAATAAGCCTTGGTGCTTGCTGAGCCAATTCATGCCTAGGATCACATCCAAGCCTTGTGATCTCAGGACGATAAGGTCTGCTAGGAAATCTACCCCGTTAATGGTAATACTGACTCCCTTACAGCCTATCTTGGCTCTCATCTCTGCTCCGGGGGTTTGTACCACCATGGGGTTATTCAGGTGTGTAGGGGTCATGCCACTTTTTAATGCAAATCTTTGAGTGACAAATGAATGTGTGGCTCCAGAATCAAACAAGACAGTTGCAGGTGCTGAGTTGACAAGGAACGTACCCAGCACGACGTCCGGGTCTTCCTGGGCTTCTTCAGCAGTGACGTGATTCACACACCCCTTCCCATGGTTAGGCGGGTTGCGAGGAGCTGGGTTCCTTGGTGGCATCCCGCGACCTTGTCCTGGGTTCTGCGCATTGGGGCGCGGGGCATCAGGCTTCTTGTTGGGGCACACCCTTGAGATGTGTCCTGACTGACCACATCCAAAGCAAGTGACTTGGTCTGGATTATTGATCTTGTTGCCACCACTGTTATTGGGGTTGAATGCTGGCCTGGGGTTGGCATACTGCTAAGGCTGATAGTTGGTGCGAGGTGCAAGAGCTCTTGGTTGCTGGTAGGTTGGCTTGACCGGGGCTGGCTGCCACGGGCGAGGCTTCTGGTTGCTGGAACTTCCCTTGCTGACCATCTTGCGCTTGCGAGTGTCTTCCAAAGCACGCCGCTTGTCTTCAAGCATGAGTGCTTTGTTCACCATGTCAGGGAAGGTTGGGCAGTCGCACACGACAAGCGAGTACTGCAGAGTCTGATTGAGGCCTTCCATGAAGCGCTCCCTTTTTGCAGCATCAGTGCTGACATCTTTAGGGGCATACCTTGACAGAACACTGAACTTCTGCATGTACTCCTTGACAGTGCCACTTCCTTGCTTCAGGGTTCGAAACTCATGCTTTTTAATAGCCATGATTCCGGAAGGAATATGGGCCTTGCGGAATTCTACCTTGAAGTTGTCCCAAGTGATGTCTTGCCCAGCATGCATGACCTTGAATCCATCCCACCAAGCTCTAGCAGTCCCCCCGAGGCAGTGGGCTGCATAAGCCACCTTCTAGCGGTCTTCGGTGCATCCGACTAGTTCCAGTAAGTCCTCAATGGTGCGGACCCAGTCGTCTGCATCCAGGGGTTCAGCAGTCTCGATGAAAGTTGGCGGTGCATGCTTCTTGAACTCTGCCAACGTGGAACGTCCATTGCCATTCCCCGTCGGCTGGCGGTTGTTGGTGACAGCTTGAGCAATCATCTGAAGGGCTGCGGTGTTGGCTTGGCGTTCCTCTCGGAAAGCTTGGAGAAGCTGAGCCATATCCATGTTCGGAGGAGGTGGTGGTGGTGGAGCTTGGTCGTTGGTTTGGTCGTGGCCGGCCTCTGATTGGGCGGATGCTCCGGCTTCAGGCTGCTAGGTAGAGGTACCAGTACGTGTTACAACAGGCATCCTGTTGGAGCGGTAAAAGGTCTCATGATTTGGAAGAGGGAAAGCAATAAAGATGGGTGCCTAGTAAGGGGGTGGGTGTGACACTTATCAAATCATGCAAGGGCCGAAAGGGCCAAACACATTCATTAAAATTCAAATGGGTGATGTAGTCGTTTACATATTCCCTAAGGGTGAATACGACGCACATCCAGACACAACAAAAGCAAACACTAGATGGCTTCATATGAACCATACAAGGACTCGACTGCGCATAGGGGTTACACGACCTATCCTACCGTAGAGGTCACGAACTGGCATATCCGAGTTGCAAATAATGCCTAAGCGGCGGAATGCTCGGTCGCATATTCTGGCTCTTCTGGGTCTTCCTCCTTGTCTTCATCTGTCTGGGCCCCCTTATCACTTGAGGGTGTGGGGGAGTGGAGGAGTTGGATTCGGCGGTGTTTTGTCAGTGGTGTAGGGAAATGCTTGCGATATTCCCTTGCCGTCATACGGCGTCGTCGGGGTGGTTCTTCATCCTTAGAAGATACATCTCCTGAGGGTCTTCCGCCTCGGTACGCGATAGCAGACTGTCCGGGAGGCGCACCTTCCTTCTTGATCCTATCTGTCTTCTCTTGTGCTCGACGAAGAAGTGCCTTGGTCTTGTGAAGTTCTTCTCGGAGCTTCATCGATTCCGAGGCCAAATCTTGTGCCAAGCTGTCGGCACATAGGCTGAAGTAGGTCTGGAATTGAAGTGGGAGTCCTTCCTTTAGTGGAGGGGCTTGTGCGCTGCTTTCATCTTCACCTTCCTTCCGGTAAGGCAAGAAGCGGGTTGTCATCTTGGCTGCCATCTCCGGAAGAAGCTCGCGGAGATGGGTCAGTGCCTTGAGTGCAGCAGCCTCGACAGCGAGAGGTAGTGTTGCCATCTGGGGTCCCTCGAAGAACCAACTTGTGGGAGGATCGTTTGCCTTCACGATCACTTCCACATGGTACTCCACCTCAGTGTCGCTAACCCAATGCTCAAGGTTGGTGAGGATGGGCGCTCGGTGGAACTGGCACTCCTGGAGGCTATCCTCGAGAAGCAAGGGAAACCCAGTGGTCAGGTGCTCTTCAGGTACAGTGGCCATCTACAAAGGTTGAATAGGAGAGGTTAATAAGCCGATGATATCTCAGGTTGGTAAGGTTTAGAAAAGAAGAGAGGTTCAGAAGGTTTGTTTGAAAAAGGTCTCATCTAACTAACGTCCATGCTAACTAAGGCTTCCTACAGTCAGGATGGCTCTGGTACCAGCTCTGTGGGGACCCCGACTTAAGAGTCGAGATCACCGAATGCACGTGTAAAGTGATCCCAGATATCAATGCTCACTGAACACACAGAAGCTGAATAACAAGAGTCTTACATCCATTCATACGGTCTTACACAAATTATGACCATTATGGTCAAGTCTTACATAGATAAAGCCTCAAGGGCCGAATAGCAAATAGCTCGAATAGCGGAAGTCTTCGAAGATAAGTAGAACCCATGACATCTGCCTTAACCCTACAGGCATTCTGACTGGGATAGCGTAATAGTTCGCATGTTCGTCTCCATAGAATTCTTCTTCAAATTCCTGCTCCTCCATGCCTGGCCAAGTAAATAACCAGTGGCAAGCCAGTGAGTACTTTGAATGTACTCGCAAGCATCCCATGATTTGGTTCAAAGTAACAATGCAATTATACAACAATGAGCAATCTAGCTACAAGCTAGAATAAATATTCTACCATCAAGTACATGCATCAATAAATTTAGGTAACCTCGAAGACAGGTTATCGATATCAACATGAATAGGATTCAACTCAACGAGTCAAGTCACCACCTTGACTCAACACCCACACATATACTTTCACCGAGATAGTAAAATTCTGGACATAGTTTAAGTAGCACCACCCAACTGTCCATGACCGTGGACACGGCTATTCGAATAGTTTTACACTCTACAGAGGTTGCGCACTTTACCCACAAGATCCGGGAAGCTTTCGTGTCACCCACGATCCCGCAGTACCTCAAGTACTCGGGGGAAGCACCCGGTCATTATCTTTCCCTAGACGATACTAACATAGGGTCCACTCGTTGGTGCACGGCCCTCGAGTACAAACAATAGATCTTGGGACGTGCCCTATTTTCAATGTCATGCGTACACGAAGGGACCAACAGTGTGTCCGGTGCCCTGTAAAAACAGTCATGGTCGTCTTTCCAAGCACGACCCCGTCCCGGGAGTGCCCTCAAGTCTTTCCCGTCACTAGTAATGTGGGCACCATGCTAGTATCGGCCTAAGTAATCAATAATGCCCTGTCCCATAAGGGGTAGAGTGGTTGCACATGTTTGGTTGGGACGGTAGTCACACATAAATCTAATCCATCATTTCACCCACACACAAGATCTTTACTGGCACACCACTTCTTCCTCAAGTGATGACCTAACTCAACATCACCCTCGGGCATTAGGGGCACCCGATGATTTTTTTTTTGCAAAGAATGCAACCACAAAGGTTTCATGGCACACATGCATCTCTAAGCATCACTACTAATCATTTGCATTGCATCTAAGCATATAGCAAGATCATGAGTAAAGCATGCATCATGTGCTGGTTCTCAACTAGGTCACCACCATCACTCTTATCATCATGCATTCGGAAATAAATGGGTTCCGTGGAACACAAGGGTATCATGGTCAAAGGGCTGCTTGCCTGGATTGGCTTGGTCTTCAAGGTCTTCAAATCCTTCCGCTCCTTCTTCTTCAGCAACCTCGTCAAACACGGTATCTAATCGCCGCAATAAACAACGGAAAAAATAAGACCACAATAAAAACAGAAAAACCAAAGTGCTCAGAAAAATGTCAACCAATTTTTATCAAATACTAGAGGGAAAACTAAGATGGCAAAAATTCTTAGTTTGAGTTTTGGAGTGGCAGAATGGGGTACATGAATATTTGAACAGAGGTTTTAGTGTTCAAATATGAATTTAAATTTGAACAGAACAGAAAAGGTTCATGGATATGGGTGAAAGTGACATCATTAAATAGGTTGGATTTTCACAAGTTTTTAGGAACTGGAATTAATTTATTTGGATAAATATTTAATTCTGTGGAATTATTTAAAAGTCCCACAGAAAAGAAAAGGAAAAAGGGTCTTGTGCAACTGGGCCAGAACGGCCACAGTGCAGCAGGCCCAGGGCGAAAACAGCCCACCGCACGGGCGCCAGCGCGCGCGCCTGGTTTTTTAAACCTGGCGGGCGGGGCCCGGCGTCAGTGAGAGGAGAGAGGGGCGAGGGCGAGGGGAGGCTGACAGGCGGGGCCCGCCTGTCATCCCTAACCCTCCGGCAGAGGGCCGGCGAGCTCACCGGCGATGACTTGGGGCACGGCAGGGCGAGCTGAGGGCAGGGATGGATTCAACGGGGTGTCGCCGATCTGGTGGAGGTGGTGCGGGTCGTTGGAGGGGCCTGGTTCACCGGCGGCGAGGTCAAGCGGCGGAGGAGCTTCGGGTGAAGGCTGCTCCGGTCGATTCCGGCAGCTGCAGAGAGGGGAAACGAGTCAGTGAGGTGTCGTGGTGCTAGATCGAGCGAGAGGAATGGCTGGGGCAGCCTGTACCGAGCGAACGATGGCGAGCTGCCGCGGCGGAGCTCGAGCTCGATCTCGAGCTCGGGCCTATCTGGACTGGGGCGAGTGGCTCACGGGGGAGATCGAGTGAGTGAGGGAGCGACTGGTGAGGAGAGGAGGAGCTCGGGGGG
>LR738709.1:133189671-133244189 GCA_902687465.1 Secale cereale
CCATAACTCTCCTCCATAAATGGCCTCTCTCACATCTCTCTTTCTCCTACATCTCTTCCTCTCCCCATTAATGCCCCCTCCACCATAACTCCCTCTCCATTAGTTAGCTAGCTATATTCACCTCTCCTCCCAAACAACTAGATCTAGCTAGCTATTTATCCATCCACGTGTGCTCTCTCGATCGGTCTCTCTCATCATCTAATTAACGACGTGCTCTCTCGACCGGTCTCTCTCGGGAGATATATAGGTGAGTAAAAAGTTGTTCATTTCAAGAATGGCAATATGTGTGTGAACGAGAATATGTGTGTTTGGGATATATGGAGAGATTTGTGTGAGTGACATGCCCTCGAGTTGCTTATGTTTTGCTGAAATGTCGATTTATTTCTGTTTCGGTGAATTTCGAGCAAACTCAATATGTCCTATTTTTAGGCAAGGTCATGCCAAAATTTTATATGACTTTGAAGCATGCATGCATTATTAATTTTATAAGCCTTTTGCTTGTTATACCGTGCAGTCGGTCATGAAGGTGAGTGGATGGAACGTGGAGTGGTACATGCAATCCGCGGTGATGGACATGTACGCAAATAATCGGACTAGGATTAGATGTCCGTGTGCAACATGCAAGGAAGGAGTCCTTTTGGACCCCTTTGATCGTGGCACTTTGAAGGCGCACCTGCTGATGAATGGTTTCATGGATAGCTATACTCAGTTGATAAGTGAAGAAGATGATGAGGAGGAGGAGGACGTCCATGATACGTCTCCAAAGTATCTACTTTTCCAAACCCTTTTGCCCTTGTTTTGGACTCTAGCTTGCATGATTTGAATGGAACTAACCCAGTCTGACGCTGTTTTCAGCAGAATTGCCATGGTGTTGTTTTTGTGCAGAATAAAAAGTTCTCGGAATCGCCTGAAAATCAACGGAGAATTATTTCAGATAATATAAAAATATCTGCAAGAAGATACTCACCGGGGGGCCCATGGCCTGTCCTCGAGGGTGGGGGGGCGCCCCCTGCCTCGAGGGCCCCCCGATGCTCCACTGACGTACCGCCAGGTCCTATATCTTCCGTTTCGGGGAGAAAAAAATCAAGGAGAAGGAATTATCGCGTTTCACGAGACGGAGCCGCTGCCAAGCCCTAATCTCTCTCAGGAGGGCTGATCTGGAGTCCGTTCGGGGCTCCGGAGAGTGGAGATCGTCGCCATCATCATCATCAACCTTCATCCATCACCAATTCCATGATGCTCACCGCCGTGTGTGAGTAATTCCATCATACGCTTGCTGGACGGTGATGGGTTGGATGGGATCTATCATGTAATCGAGTTAGTTTTGTTAGGGTTTGATCCCTAGTATCCACTATGTTCTGAGATTGATGTTGCTATGACTTTGCTATGCTTAATGCTTGTCACTAGGGCCCGAGTGCCATGATTTCAGATCTGAACCTATTATGTTTTCATGAATATGCGTGTGTTCTTGATCCTATCTTGCAAGTCTATAGTCACCTACTATGCGTTATGATCCGGCAACCCCGTAGTGACAATAATCAGGACCACTCCCGGTGATGACCATAGTTTGAGGAGTTCATGTATTCACTATGTGTTAATGCTTTGTTCTGGTACTCTATTAAAAGGAGGCCTTAATATCCCTTAGTTGCCAATAGGACCCCGCTGCCACGGGAGGGTAGGACAAAAGATGTCATGCAAGTTCTTTTCCATAAGCACGTATGACTATATTCGGAATACATGCCTACATTGCATTGATGAACTGGAGCTAGTTCTGTGTCACCCTAGGTTATAACTTCTACATGATGAATTGCATCCGACGTAATTTCCCATCACCGGTCCAATGCCTACGAGCTTTACCTATATTGCTAGTTGCTATTTACTTTTTCGTTGCTATTATCACAAAAACTACAAAAAACACTATCTTTACTTTTATTGCTGCTACCACCACTATCATATTACTTTGCTACTAAACTATCTTGTTGCAGATACTAAGTTTCCAGGTGTGGTTGAATTGACAACTCAGCTGCTAATACTTAAGAGTATTCTTTGGCTCCCCTTGTGTCGAATCAAGAAATTTGGGTTTAATACTTTACCCTCGAAAACTATTGCGATCCCCTACACTTGTGGGTTATCAAGACTATTTTCTGGCGCCGTTGTCGCGGAACATAGCTCTATTCTTTAAGTCCTTTGGGATTTATATCTGCTTATCACTATGAAGAATTTGAAGGACTCAAAAACCAAGATCTTACCCTCAACTACGAGGGGAAGTAAGGAACTGCCATCTAGCTCTGCACTTGATTCTCCTTCTGTTATGAGTAAACTTGCGACACCAACTCCTGCTATTGAATCTGATATGTCGTGTTGATGTCTACACACGCTTCTATTCTTGTAGACTATGTTGGGCCTCCAAGCGCAGAGGTTTGTAGGACAACAGCAATTTCCCTCAAGTGGATGACCTAAGGTTTATCGAACTCAGGGAAGTAGAGGTTGAAGATGGTCTCTCTCAAGCAACCCTGCAACTAAGATACAAGAAGTCTCTTGTGTCCCCAACACACCTAATATAACTAGGAATTGTATAGGTGCACTAGTTCGGCGAAGAGATGGTAAAATATGGATGATAGGAGTGGTAAAGCAAAGTAATATAAATCTGTAATAAAAAGTGCAGCAAGCAAACAAGCGGTTAACGTGAGCACAAATGTTATTGCAATGGTGGAAACAAGGCCTAGGCTTCATACTTTCACTAGTGGCAACTCCCAACAACATTAACATAGTCTAAGCACATGATATTATAAAACATGCAATGGAGACGCACTCGGAGGTCATTCCTTTGTGGTCAAGAGAGGACGAGAATTATGTAGGGCTACAAAAGCACACCTCAAAGTTCATAGTTCTCAATCTATGAATTTCCCAATGTCACCGCGGCCATCCAAAGAGAGTACCACAATCACCACAACATATGTCCAGGATAGTCAAAGACAAGCACCAAGAGACTCTCAATCTTCAATCAACACACAAAAGAGGAAATCACTCATGAAAATATTCTTCTAATCCATGTCCAATAGACCGCTGTCACCTTGGTCTCGGGGATTATACTAATAAAGACAAGTGAGTACATCAATTCAATACATAGAGGAAGGGGAAATATCATGGGATCACCCTAGATTAACATAGCCTCTGATCACAACGAAGATCACATCATGGGAGAGAGAATTGACCACATAGCTACTGGTAGAAACCTCAGCCCCGAGGAGGAACTACTCCCGCATCATGGAGGGAGGAAGCAACGTTGATGGCGATGAATCCGGGGGCACTTCCCCGTCCCGGCAGGATGCCGGCACAGGAATTCTGGTCCCCCGAAACTTGGTGGCGATGGCGGCGGAGATCGGAATTGCTTCTGGAGAAAAGGGTTCCGTCCTCGAGGGTTTCGGGACGCGAGGAGTATATATGCCAAAGGGGGTCACCAGAAGCGGAGAGGGGGGCCCAGGCGCCCCCCTAGGGCGGCCAGGGGTGGGGCCGCCTGGGCTGGCTGCCTGGGCTGCCCCTGGCTCCCCTCTGGCCCCACTTTGGTTTTTCTCGAAGCTTCCTGTACGCTGATTTTTTCTGTATTTTTCCCGGAATTTTTGGAGCACTTTTAATATGGGGGAAATCTGAAATAGAAAAACGGCAGAAAACAGGAACTGGCACTGTGGTGCACTGAGTTAATAGGTTAGTCCAAATATGATCAAAAGTGTATGGAAGTGCATAAATATCATAGCAATATCACACAAAAGAAGCATGGAGCAAGCAGAAATTATAGATACGTTTTGGACGTATCAACATCCCCAAGCTTAATTCCTGCTCGTCCTCGAGTAGGTAAATGATAACAAGCATAATTTCTGTGGTGACGTGCTACCAACCATATAAGAACTTTTTTTAAGTAAAGCAATCAAGGCATGTAATTCAATTCAAGTCATAACAAGCAAGAGTCTATATTAGCATTGTAACAAGTAACATAAGAACATAAAGGTGCAAGAGCTCTCGATGTCCGTGACTCGAATGTCTCCAAATGGTGTTTGCGTGCAAGAAAGGGGATAGGGATATACGAGAGAGTAAAACATAGTTTTTGTATTGTTGAGAACTTAATCTACTAAAGCTTCACACTTGGTCTTCTTTGGAATCTTATCTTGACTCATCCCCAGACCGTCAGCCAGGTACAAGTCAAAATGATCCACTCCCTTTCGATATTTTGAGCACTCATGCAATGGATGAGCATAAGCAAGAAAGTCGACACTTAGGATGGCAAAGAGAGAAAAATGATGGAGGGGGAAGACAAAAAAGGTGTGAAAGGCTCACATCAATGAGGACAATCATAGGCGAGAGAAAGCCAAATGATAGATATGATGTGAGGAGTAGGGATTTCCATGCAATGGATGCACATACGAGCTAAGGTAAGCTCTCCAATGCAACTAGTGGGGGTGCATCCAACTTGCTCGCTCAAGAAGACCTAGGGCTCTTTTGAGGAGGCTCATCATTGGAATATACAAGCCAAGTTCTATAGTGTGAAGGTCCCCACATAGCTATATGCATGAATGATAATCTCTATGGAGTACAAGGTATAAGATGGAGTACGAGTGTGGATCTCTCAAAAGGAAATAGTAGTGTGCCCCCTTCTCTCTTTTTATTTCTTTTTCTCTTTTTTCTATTTTTTTTATTTTTTTGTGGCCTCAATGGCTCTTTCTATTTAACTCTCATTTGTACTCTTTGGGATCTTTTGATTTTGTCCTCTTTGGGATCTTTTCCTCACTTTAGGGGCAACACTCTATGTATTACAAGAAGTATAGAAGATCGTTCACACTTTACAAAAGTACTCAACATAAAGAAAATGAAACTATCATGATGTATGCAAATGTATGCCTCTGCCGGTGTAGCAGGATATGCAATGATACTAGCGCGTCATGTAGCAATGATTAGGGCAAGGCCCAACTAGCATGCGGCTCATCGATCAAGCAAAAAGCATGTATGACATGAAGATCAAGTCATGAGAAGATGGATGTTGCATGGCAATGTATCTCGAAAAGGCTATGGAAATGCCTTGATAGGTAGGTATGGTGGCTGTTTTGAGGAAGGATATAATGAGGCTTATGATGATAGAGCGTAGCGTGCCAAGGATTTGGATGCACCGGCGAAGTGTGCGCCAACTCTCGAGGTGAGAAAGGGCAATGCACGGTACCGAAGAGGCTAGAAAAATATGGCTAGGTGGAAGTGTCAACTTTCGAATACTCACATTAGTCCGAAGAACTCATGCACCTATTATCGGTAACTCTCAATCTAATTAGGAGGTTCACGAAGAGACAAGTACCCCGAGGAGGAGTGTATGGGGATTTGGTTATCCTTGCGCATCCTCAACTCATGGTACGTGAGTGTACTCTAATATTCGATCCCTCCAAAGATTAGTGATCCATTTAGTAGCTAAAGTTCTCAACTATTTTGTAGGTTTTCGAAAATAAACACGGATTGCCCAAAATACGACATCTATCACTAATAGGCTAAAGCTCTTGACACCAAAAGTTCAGACATTACTCGTGGCAATACCTCAAAACTATTGCAAGTTACTACTAAAATTAAATAGCAACCTCAATTACCTACTTTAAGTCAAGACACACAACTCAGTGCAACAGGCAAGCTCTCTTAACAAGATAAACATGAAAACTCAAGAGAGTTCAACAACCACTAAACAAAATCTCTTTAAAAAGAAAAGCATGAAAACTAAGAGCTAAACATGACAGTAGCTATGGAAAGACAAAGAACACACACAACAAAGATAAGCATGAAAATCCTATGTTGTGTTCTAGGTTGAAGTGGAGCGTGTTTCTCTCCCACACAAAGAAAGCTGGGTTCTAACTTGTTATGAACAGCAAGCAAAGCTAAAGAAAACTAAAAAGGAAACTAAGAGCAAGACGCTCCAAGCATAGCACATAACACATGAAGTGATAAGAATATAGTGGAACGAAAGATGAACTGATAATTGTTGATGGAGAAGGGGATGCATGGGGGCATCCCCAAGCTTAGACTCTTGAGTCTTCTTGAATATTTCTTGGGGGTGCACGGGGGCATCCCCAAGCTTGAGCGTTTGACCCTCCTGAATCTTCTTTTATCATCTTCCCTCACACACTTGAAAACTCCCTTCATACATAACTCATCATAATCTGATTAGCGAGGTTAGTACCCATAATAAAATAACTTTTCCCTGCTGGAAATAAGGATAATCTTGAAGAGCTACTGTTTCTCAAGATTGCCAAAAAGTTTTTGCAAAGAAAAAGCAAGCTCAAGGTTTGCAAAACGAAGAAAAGGCAAAACAGGACAGAATCTGTGAAAAACAGACCAGCAGGTAGTAAATAATTTTTTCGGGGCACTTCTACAACTCAAATCAAAAAACTCAGAACATACGCTCGAAAGCCAATTGTATAGATCACGCTGTTAAAAAAATTCAGATCAAAAAGATGATCTGGTGATTTTATTCGAATTTTTCTGTCCAAGGACAGAATCTGTTTTCTGGACAACACGTCACAACTTTTGAACTTTCTTGCAATCGGAGGCTAAACTTGGCACAAAGCTGAAAAATAAAGATACAATGATGTTGCTACAGTAGTAACAAACATCAAGACCACTAAAAACTGAAAGAACAAACTGAAAGCAAAGATAACAAGGGTTGTCTCCCTAGAGCTCTTTCTTTATAGCCATAAAGATAGGCTTAAGACTTTAATGATGCTCTCGTAGGAATAAGAGTTTGAAGAACAAAAGAGAGCATCAAGAAGCAAATACCAAACACATTTAAGCCTAACATGCTTCCTATGCATAGGAATATTGCAGTAGAATAGTTCATTGAAGCACAAAGCAATAAGCATAGGAAGACAAAACAAGTGCAGCTTCAAAACCTTCAACATAAAGAGAGGGAACTTGATATTATTGAAATATCTATAATCATATGTTCCCTTCTCATAATAATTTTCAGTGGGATCACGAATAAACTCAACAATATAAGCATCACATAAAGCATTGTTACCATGATCCACATGCAAAAAGGTACTCTTACTCTCCACATAAGCATAATCTTTCTCATTGGTAATAGTGGGAGTAGGACTATCATAAACTACTTGAACACTATAGATTAATTGTGTATTAGGAAGATGGTGTTCAACAAGGGAGTAATTCCCTCCATGATTATGACAAGTTTCATAAGGATAATTTCTCCTTATGTCATAGGTACCTTTATAATCACTATAGATTGGAGTTATAACATCATCATAGTAGAGAAGAGCATTATCATTGCTAGCAACTATATTTGTAAACATGTTGTCTTTATTCTTACTAGCAAAAGAATTATCAATTATCACATCACTAGTGGGTAAAGGATTTGCAATCCTATCATCCCCAAGCTTAGAGCTTTCCATATCATCACTTTCAGAGTTGGTACCAAAAAGATTTTCAAGATCATAAGTAGCATTATCATCATTTTCCCAATCACAATAAGTAACATACATATCATAATCAAAATCATCTTCAATAGTACCTACGGACGTATCATCAAGATGATAATTAAGGCAATAAACTTCACCTTCTTCTTTAAACTTACAACCGTTAGGATAAAAGTTGATGGGAGGAATATGCTCAGGCCAGGTTGATACCCATTCTTCTTCCTTCTTGCTCCTCTTCCTCCTCCTCTTCTTTTTCTTCTTCTTCACCTTAGGATGGAGTGGTTGGAGATGAAGCTTCTCCACATATCCTGGTTTATCATTAGAAACAATAGGGGAAACTTGGGAGAAACTCTCCTTTTTATTAGCAGAAATATAAGAGACATTTTTATACTTTGGTAAAGTTCCCTCCTTTCTAATCTTACTTATGTAATCATTTTTATGGCAATTAACAACACAATAGAGATGGCAATTTTGCAAAGTGTTTTTTATTCCTATGGCATTAACATCTAGCCAAGAAGTTTTTTCTGATAACTCTTCACACATCAAAAATAACATAAGCTCATCATAAAGATCAGGGGTGATCATGTTATCACACAACTGGTTAACAGTTATGTTTTGAAAGTGCATGCATTGAAAATTAAAGTGACCCTCTATACAGCAAAGTTCACAAGTAAAAGGATAAAGGTCACACAATTCTCTAGCAATTTCATTTAAATCTTTGACCCAAGTGATTGTTCTTTCATGCTTATGTTGCTTACAATACTTCTCTTCTTCAATCATAGGCCTTTCACAAGGTCTATCCACTCCACAAAAATTAACATGCTTATATAAAACTTCATTTTTAGGAATTGGATCATGCATGTTGCAATCATCACGACCAATTTCATTTTCCTTGCAAATCTCTTTAAAAGGTTCATGATGCTTGATCCAATCCTCCTTAGGCATATTAAGATGTGAAGCAAAAGATTTGAGGAAATCAACAAGGAGTTGAGAATCAAGCCCAAACTTAGCACTAAACTTATTAAAACTTGTAGTTTCAACAAAGGACTTAATGCAATCATACTCATAAATTATACCTGACTTTTTACCTTTGTCGATCTCCCAATCTTCAGTGTTGCGTTGAATTCTTTCAAGGAGTTCCCATTTAGCATCAATCTTTTCGTTTGTGAAAGAACCCATAGAGGAAGCATCGAGCAAATCTTTATCCTGTCGAGAGAGCCTCGCATAGAAATTAGTAATAATCATATCTTTGGGGAGCCCATGGTTAGGACATTTTAGCATTAACGTTTTCAGTCTCCCCCAAGCTTGAGCTATGCTCTCTCCGTCATGAGGATAGAAATTATAAACATAATTCCTATTCTCATGGACTTCATGAAGAGGATAAAACTTGGAGTAAAAGAGAGACTGGATCTCTTCCCAATCCAGCAGGTGAGAGTCATCTAGTAGCCTATACCATTCCAATGCTTTTCCTTTCAGTGACAAGGCAAATAATTTCCTCATGACTCCATCTCTAGTCAAACCTGAAATCTTCAACAACTCACAAAGTTCTGTAAGTTTCAACAAATGAATACTAGGATTGACTGTCCCATCATAACAATCATTCCTAATTATTTCAATTATCCCAAGTGGTATTTGGAACGGGATACATTTAGTAGGTGGAGGAGACTTCTCTACCACGGGTGTGGTAAAGCGGCCTTCCCCAAGCAGCGAACTAAGAGTGCGGTTTTCCATAAACATAACTAGTGAAACAAAAAACAAGAAATGAAAAGATTTAATTGCAAGATCTAAAGATATACCTTCAAACACTTACTTCCCCGGCAACGGCGCCATAAATATCTTGATGTCTACACACGCTTCTATTCTTTTAGACTATGTTGGGCCTCCAAGCGCAGAGGTTTGTAGGACAGCAGCAATTTCCCTCAAGTGGATGACCTAAGGTTTATCGAACTCGGGGAAGTAGAGGTTGAAGATGGTCTCTCTCAAGCAACCCTGCAACTAAGATACAAGACGTCTCTTGTGTCCCCAACACACCTAATACAACTAGGAGTTGTATAGGTGCACTAGTTCGGCGAAGAGATGGTAAAATATGGATGATAGGAGTGGCAAAGCAAAGTAATATAAATCTGTAATAAAAAGTGCAGCAAGCAAACAAGCGGTAAACATGAGCACAAATGGTATTGCAATGGTGGAAACAAGGCATAGGCTTCATACTTTTACTAGTGGCAACTCCCAACAACATTAACATAGTCTAAGCACATGATATTATAAAACATGCAATGGAGACGCACTCGGAGGTCATTCCTTTGTGGTCAAGAGAGGATGAGAATTATGTAGGGCTACAAAAGCACACCTCAAAGTTCGTAGTTCTCAATCTATGGATTTCCGAATGTCACCGCGGCCATCCAAAGAGAGTACCACAATCACCACAACATATCTCCAGGATAGTCAAAGACAAGCACCAAGAGACTCTCAATCTTCAATCAACACACAAAAGAGGAAATCACTCATGAAAATATTCTTCTAATCCATGTCCAATAGACCGCTGTCACCTTGGTCTCGGGGATTATACTAGATAAAGACAAGTGAGTACATCAATTCAATACATAGAGGAAGGGGAAATATCATGGGATCACCCTAGATTAACATAGCCTATGATCGCAACGAAGATCACATCATGGGAGAGAGAATTGACCACATAGCTACTGGTAGAAACCTCAGCCCCGAGGAGGGACTACTCCCGCATCATGGAGGGAGGAAGCAACGTTAATGGAGATGAATCCGGGGGCACTTCCCCGTCCCGGCAGGATGTCGGCACAGGAATTCTGGTCCCCCGAAACTTGGTGGCGATGGCGGCGGAGATCGGAATTGCTTCTAGAGAAAAGGGTTCCGTCCTCGAGGGTTTCGGGATGCGAGGAGTATATATGCCAAAGGGGTTCACCAGAAGCGGAGAGGGGGGCCCAGGCACCCCCCTAGGGCGGCCAGGGGTGGGGCCGCCTGGGCTGCCCCTGGCTCCCCTCTGGCCCCACTTTGGTTTTTCTCGAAGCTTCCTGTACGCTGATTTTTTCTGTATTTTTCCCGGAATTTTTGGAGCACTTTTAATATGGGGGAAATCTGAAATAGAAAAATAGCAGAAAACAGGAACTGGCACTGTGGTGCACTGAGTTAATAGGTTAATCCAAATATGATCAAAAGTGTATTGAAGTGCATTAATATCATAGCAATATCACACAAAAGAAGCATGGAGCAAGCAGAAATTATAGATACGTTTTGGACGTATCACATATATTCTTGATTATGCTACTTCTGCTATGTATGATGAAACTACCTCTATGCCTGATATTGTGCCACTAGGTGAATTTCTAGATGAACAAATTGCCAAGGTTAGGGAGAGTGCAAATGTTGATGATATATATGAAAGTGATGATGAAACTACTCCCAATAGATATGAATTGCCTGTCGTGCCTGAGGGTTATGTTATGGATGAAGAAACTGCTAGAGACTTTCTTGCTTGCAATGATAGATATGATCTTAAGAAGTTATTAGTTAAGTTGAAAGAAAAGTCCTTGAAAGCTAGAATGAAACATGACCCTGCTTTTGCTACTTCACCTATATGTGTTACTGATAAGGATTATGAATTCTCTGTTGATCCTGAGTTAATTACTTTGGTTGAATCTGATCCTTTCCATGGCTATGAGTCTGAAATTGTTGTGGCACATCTTACTAAGTTGAATGATATAGCCACCCTGTTTACCAATGATGAAAAGATTCGCTACTATTATATCCTTAAGCTATTTCCGTTCTCGTTAAAGGGTGATGGTAAGACTTGGTTTAATTCTCTTGATCCTGGTTGTGTGCGTATTCCCCAGGATATGATGTATTACTTTTCTGCTAAATATTTTCCCGCTCATAAGAAACAAGCTGCCTTAAGGGAAATATATAACTTTGCTCAAACTGAAGAAGAGTCTCCCACAAGCTTGGGGGAGGCTTCTCCAGTTACTTAATGCTTTGCCTGATCATCCTCTTGAGATGCATGATATACTTGATGTCTTTTATAATGGACTAACCGATGCTTCCAGAGACCACCTGGATAGTTGTGCTGGTTGTGTTTTCAGGGAAAGAACAGTTGAACAAACTGAACTACTATTGAATAATATGCTGGCCAATGAAAATAATTGGGCACTTCCTGAACCAGCCCCTAAGCCAACTCCGAAGAAAAGAGGTGTTCTATTTCTCAGTCCTGAAGATATGCAAGAGGCAAAGAAATCCATGAAAGAAATAGGTATTAAAGCTGAAGATGTTAAGAATTTACCGCCTATTGAAGAAATACATGGTCTTGATAACCTGACACAGGTAGTAAAGGTAAATTCTCTTTATAGATTCGATGAAGGTGATATTCCTCGTTACAAGTCTGCTAGCCAATGCTTAGATGAGTTTGACAATTTTATTGTGAAACAAGAAAACTTCAATGCTTATGTTGGTAGATAATTGCAACACAATACTTGTATGATTGAACGCTTGAGTGATTATCTGTCTAGTGCTAAAAGTGAACTGAAACTTATTAGTAAACATGCTTCTATGGTTACCACTCAAGTAGAACAAGTACTTAAGGCTCAGAATGATTTGCTCAATGAATTAAATAGTAAGAATAATGACTATGCTGTTAGAGTTGCAACTAGAGGTGGTAAAATGACTCAGGAACCTCTGTATCCTGAAGGCCACCCTAAGAGAATTGAGCAAGATTCCGTGAGAGCTAATTTAGATGCACCTAGTTCTTCTAACAAGAAGAGAAAGAAAAATGATAGAACCCCGCATGCTTCTAGTGAACCTGTAGCTCACCCACCTGAGAATCCCAATGATATATCTGTTTCTGATGCTGAGACACTATCTGGTAATGAACATGAACCTAGTGATAATATTAATGATGATGTTCATGTTGATGCTCAACCTAGCAGTGATAATGATGTAGAGATTGAACTTGTTATTGATCTTGATAACCCACAATCAATGAATCAATGTTATGATAAGAGAGACTTTGTTGCTAGGAAGCACGGTAGGGAAAGAGAACCATGGGTTCAGAAACCCATGCCTTTTCCTCCGAAGCCATCCAAGAAAAAGGATGATGAGGATTTTGAGCGCTTCGCTGAAATGATTAGACCTATCTTTTTGCGCATGCGTTTGACTGATGTGCTTAAAACAAATCCTTATGCCAAGTATATGAAAGATATTATTACCAACAAAATAAAGATACCTGAAGTAGAAATTTCCACCATGCTTGCCGATTACACTTTTGAGGGTGGAATGCCTAAGAAATTAGGAGATCTAGGAGTACCTACTATACCTTGCTCCATTAAGAGAAACTATGTTAAAACTGCTTTGTGTGATCTTGGAGTCGGTGTTAGTGTTATGCCTCTCTCTTTATACTATAGACTTGACTTGAGTAAGTTGACACCCACTGAAATATCTTTGCAAATGGCTGATAAATAAACTGCTATGCCTGTTGGTATTTGTGAGGATGTGCCTGTTGTAGTTGCAAATGTTACTATTCTAACGGACTTTGTTATACTTGATATTCCCGAGGATGATAGTATGTCTATTATTCTTGGAAGGCCTTTTTTGAATACTACAGGGGCTGTTATTGATTGCAACAAAGGCAATGTCACTTTTCATGTCAATGGTAATGAGCATACAGTACATTTTCCGAGGAAACAACCTCAGGTCCACAGCATCAATTATATTGGAAAAACTTCAGCTATCACTATTGGAGGTTTTGAGTTTCCTATTCCTACTATCAAGAAGGCATATGGCATACTTATTGTTGGGGACATACATATCCCCATTGAGGTAACCTAGTGTTATTCGAAAATTCTCCGGTTTCATGTTACTCGGAAAGAGTTTATTAACAAGACTTGATCAACCTTGTTAATGGATTCCTTTTGATGAACATGGGATAGGTGAATCTAGATAGCACAAACCTTATGTACCCTCCTTTTACTTTCAGTTAATTAGATTAAGTAAAACAAAAATAGCATTATCTGTCTCTTTCCAGACTTATCCGTGCAATAAAAAATATCCCGAAAATAAAAGTTCTCCAAATGCCATGAAATTGAAATATGATTTTTTCTAGAATATTGAAGAAAATATGGCACTGAACACACAGCGAGGGGAGCCAGCACGTGGCCTCGAGGGCACAGGGCGCGTCCCCCACCCAGGGCGCGCCCCGTGTCTCGAGGGCCCCACGTGGCCCCCTCCATTTATCCTTTCACCCATGCTCTTCTTCTTCCTCCCAAAAAAAATCCTCAACCAACTCAAACCCGAGTTCTAGCTCATTTTGCTGCCATTTTGGATCTCCTTGCTCAAAGCACCATTCACCAAACTCTTTGGGGGAGATAGTCCCTTGGTATGTGACTCCTCCATTGGTCCAATTAGTTTTTGTTCTAGTGCTTTATTTGTTGCAAATTTATGCTGTTGTGGTGACCTTGTTCTTGAGCTTGCATGTCAAATTTTCTTGGTCCCGAGTAGTTATAATGCATGATATAGCCTCTAGGCACCAGTAGGAGTTGTTGCTATCAATCTTGTTGAGTTTGGTTAACTTTTATTGTGAGTTACTAAAAATTTCAGAAAATTTCAAAAAAATGTCTAGGAGAAACTTCCAAGGTGGTCCTTCAAGGAAGCAAGAACCGAGGCTCGCGTTCCGTGAACCGGACGATGAACCACCAAGGGATACTGATGTGCGGCCTTGTGAATGGCCGTCAGATGAATTTACGGGTCAAGCGGGCATCAAAGATGAATTTTACGCATATGTGCGCAACGCTGACCTCAAGGACATCATGCAAGATAAGTGTCTCCAATACCGTTGCTTAACTGATAGCTTTGTGAGAAGGTTTAAATTTTCATCTTCACGTAATTCTCACACTGTCCTGTTTGACCTCTATGATAAATCTTATACCATGGACATTTTAATGTTGCCTGCAAGCTCCCACAGTGGGGCAGTATGAGTGATCCTCGCAAATCTGAATTTAGAGAATTCCTAGCCAGTATTACAGTGGGGGAATCCAGGGACATTACACAAGCTACCACGAGGAGCATACATTTTCCTGCTATTCATTACTTTGCTCTCTTTATCGGTAGATGTATAAACGGTAAAGATGAGGCTTGTCACATGTGTGTCCCTGATCTTAGTGTTGTAAGGAGTGATATACTAGGTGATAGGCAATATAATCTGGGAGCTATTGTTGCATGTAGACTTCACCATAATGGTTTGCATGGAGATTTATTTGGTGGGATCTATGCTACTCGCATAGCCCGCTATCTTGGTGTGTCTGTACACATGTATTATGAACCTTTACCTCCTGCTTATTTAGATTGCCATGCTATGGCTAGTCACCGGTTTATAGAGTGGGATAATCAAACCCTCAAATATCGACTAATCTTTAACCGGCAGCATGCCATCCCTATTGTTCTTCCTGCCCCTACTTTGTTCAATTTTCGGGAAAAAGGAAGATACACTATAACTATGGAGAAGCCAAATGCCTATTACAACATGACGGAGGCATCCCGCCTTCGAGCTGCAGCTCAGCAGGCAGCATCTGCTGCATCTCAGTATGACCCCAACTACAACTTTGGATATCCATCAGGCCAGTACTGGCCATAGACCAACTTAGGCCAAAAGCCTAAGCTTGGGGGAGTACGTGTTTCTCACTGACTTACATTCATGTTCACACACTTATTCTAGATGTCGGTGCTCACACTCTTTCACTGTACCATGCATGCTTAGTTTAAATTTCTTTTTCTTAGTCTTTTTCTTGTGTGCTAGAAAAACCCAGAAAAATATATTAGTTGTAGCTTCTAGCTAGTTTACTTTCTTTGCTTGTTGTAGTAGTGACTAAAAATGAAAATCCAAAAAGACTTCCCCTTCTTCTTTTGCTTGTTGGGAGCTTTCCCATGTAAATAGTTTCTTTTCTTTTCTTTAGGGGTTAAGAGTAGAAGACCATGATGAAATTGCTTAGTGGCTCTCATATGCTTTGTTGTTAATTTAATCTTGAGCCATATTACCTTGTCTTCTCTCTTGTATCAAATGTCTATAGATTCCAGCTTAGTCCAATGCATGTGCACTATTATTATTATCCACACCGTTCGGTCGTGCGAGTGAAAGGCAATAAGGATGATATATGATGAACTAATTGAGATGAGAAAAGCTAGTATGAACTCGACCTCTCTTGTTTTTGTAAATATGATTGCTCGTCGTTCTTGATTCAGCTTGTTATGAATGAAACATGTTTGCAATGACAACTAGAGATCATAGCTGCTTATGCCATGCTTAATTAGCTGAGAGTTTATAATGGTCTATCTTGCGTGCCAACATAATATTAAAATGGTTGTGATGTGGTATGGTGGGTGGTATCCTCCTTTGAACGATTTAAGTGATCTGACTTGGCACATGTTCACGCATGTAGTTGAAACAAATCAACATAGCCTTCACGATATTTATGTTCATGGTGATTTATATCCTACTCATGCTTGCATTCATTGTTGATTAATTTTAATGCATGTTCATGACCGTTGTTGCTCTCTAGCTGGTCGCTTCCCAGTCTCTTTCTAGCCTTCACTTGTACTAAGCGGGAATACTGCTTGTGCATCCACTTCCATAAACCCCAAAGTTATTCCACATGAGTCCACCATACATTCCTATATGCGGTATTTACCTGCCGTTCCAAGTAAATTTGTATGTGCCAAACTCTAAACCTTCAAATGAAATTCTGTTTTGTATGCTCGAACAGCTCATGTATCAACTAGGGTTGTCTATATCTTCCATGCTAGGTGGATTATTGTCAGGATGAGTCGACTCCGCTTATCATTCATGAGAAAATGGCTGGTAATCGGGATGCCCGGTCCCATGCTCAAAATCATAATAATTAAACAAAACTCCCCCAGGGCTGTTGCTAGTCTGGACGGTACCCGTTGTTTCGGGCTAGCCGTGGAGTGTGCTTGTTGGTGGTTGGGGGAGTATAAACTTTACCATTCTGTTTGGGAACCGCCTATAATGTGCATAGCATGGGAGATATCGAGATTCTTGGTTGCTATGTTGACAATGAAAGTATACCGCTCAAAATGTTATTCAATCTCTATTTAAAAAACGAGCTCTGGCACCTCTACAAATCCCTGCTTCCCTCTGCGAAGGGCCTATCTATTTACTTTTATGCAGAGTCATCATCCTCTTATAAAAAAGCACCAGTAGGAGAGCACCTCTGTCGTTGCATGTATTACTATTAATTTGCATTGAGTATGATCATGACTGGATCTCTTTTACCATGAATTTCAATGTCTTGTCAGTCCTTGATTTTTATAGGTGCTCTGCATTTATGTTTTGCGGTCTCAGAAAGGGCTAGCGAGATACCATCTTGTTATATCATATCATGATTGTTTTGAGAAAGTGTTGTCATCCGAGGTTTATTATTATTGCTCGCTACTTGATTATGCTATTGATGTGAGTAGTCTTGAGACCTGAAAGTTATTGTGAATATGGTTAGTTCATGATCTTGTTGAAAACCTGAATGCTAGCTTACATGTTTACAACCACGAGAGCAAACAGAGTTTGTCAAAGTTTTTCTTTATCACTTTCAGTTTATCAACTGAATTGCTTGAGGATAAACAAAGGTTTAAGCTTGGGGGAGTTGATACGTCTCCAACGTATCTACTTTTCCAAACCCTTTTGCCCTTGTTTTGGACTCTAACTTGCATGATTTGAATGGAACTAACCCGGAATGGCGCTGTTTTCAGCAGAATTGCCATGGTGTTGTTTTTGTGCAGAATAAGAAGTTCTCGTGATCACCTGAAAATCAACGGAGAATTATTTCAGAAAATATAAAAAATATCTGCAAGAAGATACTCACCGGGGGGCCCACGGCCTGTCCTCGAGGGTGGGGGCGCGCCCCCTTCCCAGGGCGTGCCCCCTGCCTCGAGGGCCCCCCGATGCTCCACCGACGTACCCCCAGGTCCTATATCTTCTGTTTCGGGAAGAAAAAAATCAAGGAGAAGGAATTATCACGTTTCACGAGACGGAGCCGCCGCCAAGCCCTAATCTCTCTCGGGAGGGCTGATCTGGAGTCCGTTCGGGGCTCCGGAGAGTGGAGATCGCCGCCATCATCATCATCAACCTTCCTCCATCACCAATTCCATGATGCTCACCGTCGTGTGTGAGTAATTCCATCGTAGGCTTGCTGGACGGTGATGGGTTGGATGGGATCTATCTTGTAATCGAGTTAGTTTTGTTAGGGTTTGATCCATAGTATCCACTATGTTCTAAGATTGATGTTGCTATGACTTTGCTATGCTTAATGCTTGTCACTAGGGCCCGAGTGCCATGATTTCAGATCTGAACCTATTATGTTTTCATGAATATATGTGTGTTCTTGATCCAATCTTGCAAGTCTATAGTCACCTACTATGCGTTATGATCCGGCAACCCCGAAGTGACAATATTCGGGACCACTCCCGGTGATGACCATAGTTTGAGGAGTTCATGTATTCACTATGTGTTAATGCTTTGGTCCGGTACTCTATTAAAAGGAGGCCTTAATATCCCTTAGTTTCCAATAGGACCCCGCTGCCACGGGAGGGTAGGACAAAATATGTCATGCAAGTTCTTTTCCATAAGCACATATGACTATATTCGGAATACATGCCTACATTGCATTGATGAACTGGAGCTAGTTCTGTGTCACCCTAGGTTATAACTTCTACATGATGAATTGCATCCGACGTAATTTCCCATCACCGATCCAATGCCTACGAGCTTTACCTATATTGCTAGTTGCTATTTACTTTTCCGTTGCTATTATCACAAAATCTACAAAAACACTATCTTTACTTTTATTGCTGCTACCACCACTATCATATTACTTTGCTACTAAATTAACTTTTTGCAGATACTAAGTTTCCAGGTGTGGTTGAATTGACTACTCAGCTGCTAATACTTAAGAGTATTCTTTGGCTCCCCTTGTGTCGAATCAACAAATTTGGGTTTAATACTTTACCCTCGAAGATGATCCCTGCTACCTCTTGAGCTTGCATTGTATTCCCTCGAAGAGGAAAGGGAGATACAGCACAGTAGCATAAGTATTTCCGTCAGTTTTTGAGAACCAAGGTATCAATCCAGTAGGAGACCACGCGTGAGTCCCTCGCACCTGCACAAACATAAAATGCCGCGATGGAGCGTGTCGCGCGGCGCGGCGGCTGTCAACTCGTCTGCCGCTCCGCTACGTCCCCGGCCTTGCGGAGACGCCTTCTTAGTGGAGCTGGGGGCTCTGCTTGCCGCGAGCTGCCTGAAGATGAGGAGGAAGAGGAGTTGATCTCCAACGAGCCGCTCGTATCCTCGGCGAGCTCGCTCGACTCGACGTCATGCCCGGCAAACTCTTCCTCGCCGACGAGCTCCTCTCGCTCAGCACGGCTTGCCGCCTCTGCCGCCTCTGCCTCCTCCACGGTGAATCCAAACTCGCCCGCGGCTGCGGCTGCCGCCGCCTCTTCCAGCCTAGTGGCGATGCGTTTCATCTCCGCATCGGTGGTGTCGCGAGTGAGGCTTTTCTTTTCGTCGGAGCGGACCGGCTTTTCTACCAAGCCGTCAAAGAACTCCTGCATGATGACATCTTCAGGCTCTTGCCAAGTTGGGACAATTCCATGCGAGTCGCACAGCGGCATCATTGCACGGATGCGGTCGAGCGAGGAGTTGTTGCACAGCGGAACGACATCCTTCGGCAACCTGAACACTTCGGGATGTTGAGGGTCGTACTTGAACAGCTCCTGGAGCATCACGTTAAGTTCCAAAACAGTGAAGTTGAAATTGAGGCCCGGGCGCAGCCTCATGATGTCCGCCGCATTCTTGAATTCCCAGGCGGGTCTCCTCCTCTCCTGCAGGGGGGCGATGCGGCGGTGAAGGAAATCTGCGCCAACCGCACCTACAGTGAGCCCGGCAAGCCTGAGACGTTGGATCCGGGCGACGGCAATCTTTAGCCTATCGTCTTCCGGGGCCACGTTGCTCCAATTGCTGCTGCACGCTACTAGGGCTTGGCGCCGGACGGTAAAAGGCTGCGGGTTCTCCTCGACAATCCAGCACCAGTCTGCTCTCCATTCCTCCCACTTGCCGCGGAACTCTCCCTCCAGATAAGCGTCCTTCTTGCCGGCCCTCGAGATCCAGGCGATTCCGCCTGATAAAGGCTCTCCTCTCTCAACTCGGGGCATAAAGAAGTGGCGAAAAAGGGCTACATTTGGATAGACTCCGACAAAGTTTTCGCAGAGATGTGCAAAAACTGCCATGGTCAGAACAACATTGGGGGTGAAGTCAAGGAGGCGGAACCCGTAGGTGTTCATAACATCGCAGAAAAACTCAGAGAAAGGCGAGCAGAGCCCGCAGTAGAAGAACAAGGCGAAGAAGGGATATCCAATTGGAGCCATTTTCCAAGCGACGGCTGGAAGTACCTTCGTGCACGGATGCGCTCGCGTCTCCGTCGACCAGAAGAGGTAGTAATACTCCCTCAGCTCCTTCGCGGCGAGCTTGGGGGGGAAGATTGCTCGCTCCTTTCGCAGCGCCGCGAGCCACTACGCCTCGGCCGACTTCACGACCTTCCCCTTCTCGGCTTTCGGAGCCATGGCGGAAGTGGTGAGTGAGGTCGACGGCGTTGGTGGTGCTGGTGGCGATGGGGGGCGGAGCGCTGCTCTCTTTCAGCTTTGGGAAGAAGGGGAGCGGCAGAGGTTTTCGAGGTTGGACTAGCAACTGGCGGATGGGCGAACTGCCCCTGTTTCCCCTGCTTATAAGGAGGGAGGGGGCGGACGTTCCGCCTTTCCGAATAAAGAAACCACCCACGATCTCTCCCACGACGCCGCAATCAACGCGTGCCGTTCAGGGAGGGCGCGGTGGATACGGAGAGAGATACGGCGTAACCCAGGCCGATGTCGGGGATACTGATCCACAAGCACCTATGGGGACCGGCGGATCGAGCCCCTTTCGGTTCGGCAGGGGCGAAGATCGCACGAAGAGCGGATCGAGGCAAAACACATGAGCAGTTTACCCAGGTTCGGGCCGCACGGATGCGTAAAACCCTACTCCTGCTTTGTAGTTTGTATTGAGTTCTTGCTCGGGAGCGCCGAGTGCTACAGTACACACCAGCAGCTAACGAGACCGAGCGAGAGTGTTCTCTTCCCTCCTCTACGTTGCGCATGGGCCTCCTTTTATATGCTCAAGGGGTCACCGACAGGTGGCAACGCAGATAAGGGTAAAAATGGAAAGGTGTTGCGGTTGGTACAACTACCTGTACAGTGTATCATACCTAACCCTGACGGCAGGGGAGAAAGGCATTGAATGCCCGTCTGCGTCGCCCAAATAGTGCAAAAGGGACCGTCAGGGACGCCACCGCTCGCCATGATGGCAATCTTGGCAGCACCGCTTGCCGCCGCGCACCGCTGGCTGCACAGCCTCCCGCCACGTACGCCTGGAAGGGTCCCAGAGCGACACGTTGGTGGATGTGCTGGAGCGCGGGTACAAAGTGGTAGCCTGCCGCGGCAAGCGCCTTGCCGCGGTCGTTGCCTTGTCATGTCCGGGAGCTTGCCGCTCACCGGGCCTAGCCGGGACGCGTGGCGCGTCGCGGCAAGTTCCTTTAGGTGCCCTGGTCGGCCTTCCCGGCAAGCTCCTCTTGCCGGGGTCTTGTCTCCTTGGCTTAAATACTTTGTTATTGAATGGCTCCAAAGGAACCACGGAGGACCTTGGCGGTCGCCCGGCAAGCCTTGCCGCGGGATGCTGCGACTGCCCGTGCACAAGTTCGGGATACTAGGGTACCCCTACTCTAGTACACCGACAAATAATAACTTCGCAGCCAACGCGCCAAGGGGTTGTCAATCCCCTTATGGTCACTTACGAGAGTGAGATCTGATAGAGATGATAATTATATTTTTGGTATTTTTGGTTTAATAAAACAGCAAATAAAAGCAAGAAAAGTAAAGTAGATGTAGATTGATATGTTGAGAGTAGACCCGGCAGCCATAGTTTTCTCTAGTGGCTTCTCTCATGATAGCGGTATTCTATGGCGGGTAAACAAATTACTGTCGAGCAATTGATAGAAAAGTGAATAATTATGAGATTATCTAGGCATGATCATTGTATATAGGCATCACGTCCGAGACAAGTAGACCGAAACGATTCTGCATCTACTACTATTACTCCACACATCGTCCGCTATCCAGCATGCTTCTATTGTATTGAGTTCATACGAACAGAGTAGCGCTTTAAGAAAGATGACATGATGTAGAGGGATAAACTCAAGCAATATGGTGAAAACCCCATCTTTTTATCCGCGATGGCAACAATAAAATACGTGCCTTGCTGCCCCTACTGTCACTAGGAAAGGACACCGCAAGATTGAACCCAAAGCCAAGCACTTCTCCCATTGCAAGAACTATAGATCTAGTAGGCCAAACCAAACGAATAATTCGAAGAGACTTGCAAGGATATTATGAGCACACATAAAAAGTTCAGAGAAGAACCAAATATCTTTCATAGATAACCTTGATCATAAACTCACAATTCATTGGATCTCGACAAACACACCGCAAAAAGAGATTACATCGAATAGATCTCCTCGAAGACCGAGGAGAACTTTGTATTGAGATCCAGAGAGAGAGAGAAGAAGCCATCTAGATACTAGCTATGGACCCGAAGGTCTGTGGTAAACTACTCACAACTCATGGTGAGGGCGATGATGATGATGATGAAGGCCTCCGTGATGGATCCCCCTCCCGGAACAAGCTCCAAGATGGGATCTCCACGGGAACAGAAGCTATGGCCGTGGAATTAGGGTTTTCTCTCTCTGTATGGAGTTTCTGGGGTACGTAGGTATATATAGGAAGAAAGAGGGCACCGGGGGCCGTGTGGGCCAGCCTCGAGGCAGGGGGCGCGCCCTGGGAAGGGGGCACGCCCCCACCCTCGAGGGCAGCCCAGCTGTCCCCTGACTTGGTCCTGACGCTTTCCGTGCGTGATTTCCTCCAAAAATATCTCTCGCAAAGGTTTCATTCCGTTTGGACTCCGTTTGATATTCCTTTTCTGCAAAATCCTGAAATAGGCAAAAAAACAGCAATCTGGACTGGGCCTTTGGGTTAGTAGGTTAGTCCCGAAATGATATAAAAGTGAATGATAAAGCCCATTAAACATCCAAGACTTCATAAATAATAGCATGGAACAATCAAAAATTATAGATACGTTGGACATGTATCAAGCATCCCCAAGCTTAATTCTTGCTCGTCCTCGAGTAGGTAAATGATAAAGAAAGAATTTTTGATGTGGAATGCTAACCAATATAGTTTTTCATTGTAATTCTCTTAATTGTGGCATGAATGTTCAGATCTGAAAGATTCAAGATAAAAGTCTATATTGACATAAGAAATAACAATACTTCAAGCAATACTAACAAAGCAATCATGTCTTCTCAAAATACCATGGCTAAAGGAAGTTATCCCTACAAAATCATATGGTATGGCTATGCTCCCTCTTCGTCACACAAAATATTCATATCATGCACAACCCCGATTTCAGCCAAGCATTTGTTTTCATACTCTATTTTTTCAAACCTTTCAACTTTCACGCAATACATGAGCGTGAGCCATGGATATAGCACTATGCGTGGAATAGAGGTGGTTGTGGAGAAGACAAAAAGAGGAAGATAGTCTCACATCGACTAGGCGTATCAACGGGCTATGGAGATGCCCATTAATAGATATCAATGTGAGTGAGTAGGGATTGCCATGCAACGGATGCACTAGAGCTAAATATGAATGAAAGCTCAACAAAAGAAACTAGTGGGTGTGCATCCAACTTGCTTGCTCACGAAGACCTAGGGCATTTGAGGAAGCCCATTGTTGGAATATACAAGCCAAGTTCTATAATGAACATTCCCACTAGTATATGAAAGTGACTAATCATGAGACTCTCTACAATGAAGATCATGGTGCTACTTTGAAGCACAAGTGTGGAAAAAGATAGTAGCAATTGTCCCTTCTCTCTTTTCTCTCATTTTTTGGAGGGGCTTTTCTCTTTTTTTTATTATTAGCCCCTCTCTATTTTTTTTGGGCCTTCTCTTTTTTTATTGGCCTTTCCTCACACGGGACAATGCTCTAATAATGATGATCATCACACTTTTTGTTACAACTCGATACTACAACAAGTATGACTCTACATGAATGCCTCCGGCGGTGTACCGGCATAAGCAATGAATCAAGAGCGACATATATGAAAAATTATGCATGGTGGCTTTGCCACAACTACGATGTCAGCTACAATATCATGCATGGCACTATGACAATGTGATGCGTGTCATATGAACGAAACGGTGGAAAGTTGCATGTCAATATATCTCGGAATGGCTATGGAAAAGCCATGATAGGTAGGTATGGTGGCTGTTTTGAGGAACAATATGGTGGTTGTTTTGAGGAATGATATATAGTGGGTTTATGGTATCGGCGAAAGTTGTGCGGTACAAGAGAGGCTAGCAATGATGGAAGGGTGAGAGTGCGTATAATCCATGGACTCAACATTAGTCATAAGAACTCATATACTTATTGCAAAAATCTACGAGTCATAAAAAAGCAGTCAACGCATGCTCCTAGGGGGGAGGTTGGTAGGAGTTAACCATAGCGCGCCCCCGACCTCCACACAAACGTTGGCACTCTACAAATACCTCATGCTCTAACTTCGTCACATAGCGGTTCACCATACGTGCATGATACGGGAATCACTAACCTTAACACAAGTATTTCTTAGTTTCATAATAACTCCTCTAGCATGACTCAAATATCACTATCCTCATGTCTCAAAACAATTATCAAGCATCCAACATCTCATTCTATTCAATGCACTTGGTGTGAAAATTTTACTACATTGACATTGGATGTTTATCATGTGAAGATTAGTTTCGTTAGCCTAAACACATTACCATGCTGTTTTAATGGACTCTCAAATAGATATAAGTGAAGCATGAGAGTTCAACAATTTCTACAAAATATTACCACCACCGTGCTCTAAAAGATATAAGTGAAGCACTAGAGCAAAAACTATTCAACTCAGAAGATATAAGTGAAGCACATAGAGTGTTCTAATAATTTCTAGGCCATATTTAACTCTCTCAAATAGGTGCGTCCAGTAAGGATGATTGTGGCAAACTAACAAGCAAAGACTCAAATTATACAAGACGCTCCAAGCAAAACACATAGCATGTTGCGAATAAAAATATAGCTCCAAGTATAGTTACCGATGGATGAAGACGAAAGAGGGGATGCCTTCCCGGGGCATTCCCAAGCTTAGGTTTTTGATTATCTTGATTTTACTTGGGGTGCCATGGGAATCCCCAAGCTTGGGCCTTTGCTACTCCTTGTTCCATAGTCCTTCAAAGCAATACTCAAAACTTGAAAACTTCACAACACAAAACTTAGACAAAAATTCTTGTGAGCTCCGTTAGTAAGAGAAAGCAAACCACTACTCAAGGTACAGAAAGGAATTCATACTTTGTTTATATTGGTGATAAACCTACTGTACTCCAAGTTCTTTATGATTCATATCCTCCAATATTACTCATAGATGCATCGGAATAAGCAAACAACACACGAAAAACAGAATCTGCGAAAAACAGAACATTCTGTAGTAATCTGCTGGGTTCGCCTACTTATGGAACTCCAAAAAATTCAAACTAAATTGGTACATTTGCGCAATTTGTCTACAAATCAGCACCAAAAAGAATCAACTAAAAAGCACGCTCCAGTAAAATCTGAATACTACTTTAGCGAGCGCTAACGATTCTGTTTTTTTCACAGCAAGATCAAATAAACTTCACACAAGTCTTACCAAAGGTTCTACTTGGCACAAACACTAAAAAAAACATGAAACCACATATAAACAGAGGCTAGATGCAATATTTATTTCCTAACAGCAAGAAAAACAAAAAACATAAAATTGGGTTGCCTCCCAACAAGCGCTACCGTTTTACGCCCCTAGCTAGGCACGATACAAGATAGATCTAGGGATAGCCATAGTGGTACGATATGTCGCGAAAGTTCATCTCATATTCCCTATGTTCAGCATCAAGCTTCCTTTGTGGCAAGCAAAAGTAATCAAAAGTGCTAAATTTAATGGGACAAAAGTCCCCTACATCAATCTCGGGAGGAACAGGTTCCTCCTTTGGCCCTTTGTAGTGGATGACCAATTCATCATTATAGGCATTCTTTTGGCAGAAGGCCATAAGCCTTCGTTCAAGAGAGAAGCCTAACCCATTATTTTTAACAGCAAAGTCATCGTTTATCTCAGAAATTCTATCAATCAAGATCTCAACAGGAACCTTTTTCTAAGGTTATCATTAAAAGCAATATGATCCGGAGATCGCAACCGCATAAGGTCTTCTTGATTGAACAAGATAGCCTCTATAGGAGGTCGACCGGCATCTACTCCGTAATGAGCAAAGATTTCTCTAGCCTCTTTCATGATATATCTAAATTCATGAGCCAAAAAGATAGTAGCTGCACGCTTAACGGAAGAATGCTCAATATTGGAGAACTCCAAAAATACTCTCTGAATACAGGGATGCATATGGATAAATTGACTTTCAATTTCTATTATGAGCATAGATACAGCATCCGCAAGGCTACTAGTTCTGTGAAGAATAGAGCCACCCATAGTGGGCAAAGCAACGGCACAAGTGAAGAAGTCTTGAAGAACCCCTTTTCCAATAATATTACCATTGCCAACCCGAAACTTCTTAATATGTAAAGTGGTAGCTTCATGTAGCGACCACGATCCGAATGGACCGAAGTCTCTGTGTTCTGTGTCATCCCTGGATCGGTAATGCTGACACACACAGTACTTGAAGGATTTATAACAGAGTGGCAATCACACACTTATTACATCGAATGTCTCCAATGAGAACTTATTACAAAAATCTATGGCTTAAGGCCATCTAACAAAATAACAGCGGAAGGCTTGGAAGATAAGTGAGTCCATCAACTCCAACGTCATAGCTGAGTGCATGACAAACGACCTAGAACGTCTTATTCCTCGTCTGAAAAGTCTGCAACGTAATATGTTGCAGCCCGAAAATGGGTCAGCACATGGAATATGCTGGCAAGATAACACAGAAGATGCAAGTAACAGAATAAAAGCTATACTATATGCATATTTGGCTGGTGGAGGCTCTAAGGTTACAGTTTTTGCGTAAAGCCAATTTTGCCCTACAACAAAGGAATAAATTTTATTTTAACTATCATGTAGGTTGAAAATCATTGAGAAGGTACCTCCAACTCAATCCCAAATTAAAGTTATCATTAACCCAACAAATTAAATTATTGAGTGATGAGATCAACCAATAATTCAAGTACTAGATACTCAAGATGTCCATAACCGGGGACACGGCTAATCATGATCAGTTTGTACACTCTGCAGAGGTTTCTGCACTTTCCCCACAAGACTCGATCACCTCCGTTTGGTTTCTCGCACTGCATGGTGTTTGAGAAACGGATGACCGAGACACAGTCTTTCCGAAGAGGTCCCCTTACCCGGATAGATAGGCCGGTACACCTACAATCCCTCTACATCTGCTAGCCCATCACGGAAAGGTTTCCCACAACTTAATCAACTATGCCAGAGCCCATATTGGCATGTGGCTGCACATGGAAGTTTCTAGCATGAATAGTTGTATGATCCCTTTGAGCCTGGGTGGCATTCCTTAGGAAAAATCACACGGAACCCCGGGATTTCCTAGGACAACACTGGATTCTCCAAGTGCCCAGCAACCAATCCACCCAGATGTGTATTCAAGTAGCCACCTTAAGTTGAATCCTTAATTAACAACTCACATCTGTCATGGATTTCACTCACCCAAACCACGTCTACGAGCATAGCATAGCAACCTAAGCAAACGTAGAAGTAACTCCCAAGGGTTTGAAAGTAATGCAGGTAATAGGTTCTACCTCAATCTACTTCCCAGTCCCACAAGTTAAGAGATCCTACTCATGCAATGTGTGAGGGTTTGATCTAATGCATAAAAACTGGGTAATAAAAGGGTATGATCAAAGTGTTACTTGCCTTGCTGACGATCCGCAAAACCTAGAGACTCGTAGTAGCATGCTTCACAGTCCGGGTATTCTATCGCAAGCAAACAATAGCATACATAAACAAACAAGCAAATATGCACAAACAAAACTCCAAAAGATAAGATCTAACCAGAAAGTTCAACTTAAGAACTCCGGTTTGCAAAAAGAATCAAATCGAAAGAAGCAACGAAACTCAAACTACGAAAGAAACAAGCCCCGGTTACTAATTGATCTAAAGTCAAATTTTACAGTAGCCAAAAATTTGTTCAAGTTAGTTAAACGGAAAGAGGGCATCGAGACGAAGATCTGGGATTTTGAATCACCTGATTCCGACTCTCGAGCGAAAAGAAAAACGAAAAACAAGATCAGGGCAGAAATCGCGATCGAAATAATCGCGGATAAATACCCCAAAAAAGAAAACTGACGAACAGGCTAACGAACCAACGTTTGCTGTCTGTGGCTAACGGACGAAAAGCGTTCGTTAAAACGAACGTATGGACGAACGTTTGCTAAATAGCTAAACCAAAGAAAACCGAACCGATCTAAACCTAAAAAAACAAATCTATGGTTTTACGAAAAGAACCGATCGGTTTTAAAAAAAATCGATGGCTACCTCGAAATCGGCGTACTCCGACGAAGTCCCGGCGGCGGCAGGCGGTGGGTCCGGCGGAGCGGCGGGCGGCGGTAGCGGCGGCGGCGGCGCGTGGGCGGCGGCGGGCGGCTAGGCGCGCGGGGCGGCGGCGGCGCGGCGGCGGCGGTGCGTGGCGGCTAGGGTTAGGCGGGGCTAGTGGGCTGGCTGCTGCGGGCCGGCGGCTGGCGCTTATAAAGCCCAGAGTCCTGGGCTAACACGGCACGGAGTTGGTTCGTGGTTTTTTAAAGAGTCCTGACGTAGCAAAACTAAAAAAAGAAATACTAAACGGACTCCAAAAATCCCGAAATAAATTTTCCCCGTCCTCTAATAATATTTAGGACAAAGTGAACATTTTTCCCGGACCTAAATGCAATTTTGAAAAATGTGCATTTTTCCTATGCAAATAAAATCACAAATAAATCCAGAAAAAATTCCAAAAGTGATTTTAGTATATTTTTTTCTCCAATATTTCTGTTATTTTGGAGAAGTTATATTATCTCTACTCATATATTGTATTTAGAAATATTTTTAGGAGAGAAAAATAATTAAAACCACACTGTCCTCGTACCGGTATTCGAGCGAACTCAAATACGAAAACGGTAAAATTCCCAACTCTCTCCGTAGGTCCTTGAGTTGCTTAGAATTTCGAGGAATGCCACGAACAAATGCAAATAAACATGCAATGCAGTATGATCTATGTATAACATTCCAAATTGAAAATTTGGGATGTTACAAACCTACCCCCTTAGAATGAATCTCGCCCTCGAGATTCGACTTGGCTAGAGAACCAGTGTGGGTGGTCCTTGCGTAGATCATCTTCTCGTTCCCAGGTGGCTTCTTCCTCGGTGTGGTGACTTCACTGAACTTTGCAAAACTTGATAACCTTACTGCGGGTGACTCTGCTCGAAAATTCGAGAATCTTAACAGGCTTCTCCTCGTAGGTCAGATCACTGTCTAACTGAATTGCTTCCAGGGGTACTGTGTCTCTAAGCGGAATATCGGCCATGTCTGCATGGCACTTCTTAAGCTGCGAATCGTGAAACACGTCGTGCACTCCTGACAATCCTTCGGGCAATTCCAACTTATAGGCAACCTCTCCCATGCGTTCCAAAACACGGTAAGGTCCCACAAATCTCGGGGCTAGCTTTCCTTTAACTCCGAAATGTTTAACTCCCCGTAGAGGTGATACTCTCAAGTACGCTCTATCTCCGATCTCATAGGCTATCTCCTTGCGCTTCGAGTCTGCATAACTCTTCTGCCTGGACTGAGCTACCTTCAATCTATCTCGAATCAACTTCACCTTCTCCTCAGACTCTTTGATCAAGTCTAGTCCAAACAACTGACGGTCTCCAACTTCATCCCACATTAACGGTGTTCGGCATCTCCTTCCATACAATGCCTCGAACGACGCCATCTTCAAACTGGCCTGGTAACTTTTGTTGTACGAGAACTCCGCGTAGGGCAAATTATCATCCCAACAAGATCCATAATCTAACGCACATGCTCTCAACATGTCCTCCAGGATCTGGTTGACTCTCTCGGTCTGTCCATCAGTCTACGGATGAAAAGTTGTGCTGAATTCCAGCCTCGTTCCCAATGTTTGGTGTAGCTGATGCCAGAACTTTGAGGTGAACTGTGTTCCTCTATCTAATACAATGGTCCTCGGAACTCCGTGCAGACATACTATCCTGGTCATTTATATCTTGGCCAACTTCGCACTGGTGTATGTGGTTTTCACAGGGATAAGGTGGGCTACTTTTGTCAATCGATCCACTACTACCCAGATTGAGTCATATCCTGATTTGGTCCTGGGCAATCCGGTGATAAAATCCATGCCAAGCTTCTCCCACTTCCATTCGGGTATCGGCAATGGCTGCAGCAATCCTGTTGGCTTCTGATGCTCTGCCTTTACTCTCTGGCATACATCGCATACGGCTACATACTCGGTAATATCCTTCTTCATTCCCGTCCACCAGAAATGTTCCTTCAAATCCAAATACATCTTGGTGTTTCCGGGGTGTATCGAGTATGGCGAATCATGTGCTTCCTGTAGTATCAACTTCCTGATCTCTGGGTCGTTGGGCACATAGATTCGATCCTCAAACCACTAGGTGTCGTGTTCGTCCTCACGAAATCCCTTGGCTTTTCCTTCACTCATCTGTTTCCTTATCTCTGTGATTTCCTTATCATCCTTCTGGGCTTCGCGTATCTTTCCCAGCAATGTCGACTGAACTTCCAACGTTGCCACAAAACCTCTAGGGACTATCTCCAAACGAAGCTCCCTGAGATCTTCTGCTAACTCCCATGGAAATCCCCCTTTTACTAGGGTATTGGCATAACTCTTCCGGCTCAAAGCGTCTGCCAGGACGTTGGCCTTTCCTGGATGATAGTGCAGCTTCATATCATAATCCTTTATAAGCTCCAACCATCTCCTATGTCTGAGGTTCAGCTCCTTCTGTGTGAAAATGTACTTCAAACTCTTGTGATCCGTGTACACATCACAACGATTTCCAATAAGGAAATGTCTCCAGGTTTTCAGTGTGTGCACTACAGCTGCTAACTCCAGATCGTGCATCGCGTAATTCAACTCGTGCGGTCGTAGTTGACGGGATGCATAGGAAACAACTCTTCCATCCTGCATAAGTACTCCTCCAAGTCCTAAGCGTGAAGCGTCGCAGTACACTTGGAAATCCTTGCGTATATCTGGCAATATCAGCACTGGGGCTGTCGTCAACCGTTTCTTCAACTCCTGGAAACTTTCTTCACACTCTTCAGTCCAATCGAACTTTGTCTCTTTCTTCAACAATGTCGTCATTGGCTTTGCAATCTTGGAGAAATTTTTTATGAATCTCCGGTAGTATCCCGCGAGTCTAAGAAAACTGCGGATCTCTCCAACTGAAGTGGGTGCCAACCACTCAGTGACTTCCTGCACCTTGACGGGGTCCACTGCTATACCTTCAACCAAAACTCGCATTTGCTAAACTTGGCATATAACTGTTGTTCTCTGAGCTTCTCCAATACCAAACGCAAATGCTCTGCATGTTCTTCCTCATCATTCGAGTACACCAGAATATCATCTATGAATACCACGACGAACTTATCCAAGAACTCCATGAACACTTTGTTCATCATACTCATGAAATAGACAGGCGCGTTAGTCAATCCAAATGACATAACCATATACTCATATAGCCCGTACCGTGTGGTGAAGGCCGTCTTAGGTATATCCTTCTCTCTGATCTTCAATTGGTGGTATCCAGATCGTAGATCTATCTTGGAGAATACTTTCGCTCCTTGGAGTTGGTCAAACAAATCATTGATCATCGGCAGCGGGTACTTATTCTTAATAGTCACTTCATTCAATGCCCGATAATCAACGACCAATCTTAAAGATCCATCCTTCTTCTCGACCAAAAGCACTGGGGCTCCCCAAGGTGATGAACTTCGGCGAATAAATCCTTTCTCCAACAACTCCTTAATCTGCTTCTTGATCTCCTCCAGATCGTTCGCTGGCATCCGATACGGTCTCTTATATATTGGTCCGGTGCCAGGCAACAACTCTATCAAAAACTCAATATCTCTATCCGTTGGCATGCCAGGTAACTCCTCTAGAAACACATCCGGTTAATCCTTTACTACTGGCACTTCCTCTTGAACAACTCCCGTGAGAGAATGTACTTGCGTCCTTATAGGTGAATGCCTAGATACATACTTAATCCTTTTTTCCTCCGGAGTGGTGAGCAAAATAGACTTACTAGCACAATCAATATTACCTCCATACTTCGATAGCCAATCCATACCTAATATCACATCCAATCCTTGTGACTCCAGAACTATTAGGTCAGAGGGGAAAGTGTGGTGTCCTATGGTCAATGGCGTCTGAAAACATCCTTGGTGTGCCATATACTCTGCTCCTGGTGAACTTACTAACATGGGGGTCTTAAGAACTCGGGTGGACATCCTATGTCTATTCACGAATCCCCTTGAAATGTATGAATGCGATGCATTAGTATCGAAAAGAACTATTAAGGTAAATGTCTTAACCAAAAACTTACCGACAACAACATCTGGTTGCTCTTCTACCTCCTCCACAGTCACGTGGTTCACTTGTCCTTTGTTGAACGGGTTAGGCTTCTTCCCGGTGCTTCCATTTTCGTTCCCATTCTTAGCTTCAGGGCAGTCCGTGGCATAGTGTCCATTCTTCCCGCACTTGAAACAGGTGATATGGCTGAAATCCTTCTTAGCGGGTGTGGACGGGGTAGAGCGGCTCTGGTTACTACTTGCTCCATTCCTATTTCTATTCTTAGGGCCATTGTGGTTGTGGGGAATTCCATGGTTATGGGTATATCCTCCCGAATTCGGAGTTAATTGGGGCTTCTGCTGGGCTCCAGAATTATTCCTTTCTTGTCCATACTTCCTCTTGCGGCTTTCAATCTGCTGGTGCTTCCCTTCAATCATAAGAGCTTTATCTACCAACTCCTGGTAGTTGTTGAAAGTTGCCACCATCAACTGTACGCTCATCTCATCATTCAGCCCTTCCATAAATCTCTCCTGCTTAGCGGCATCTGTGGCCACATCATCTGGGGCATAACGAGATAGGGTACTAAACTCATCCACGTACTGAGCTACAGTACGGTTTCCTTGGCGCAAGTTGCGAAACTCCCACTTCTTCATGCTCATAGCTCCAGTCGAGACATGGGCAGTACGGAAAGCTTGCTGAAACTGCTCCCAAGTAACATTGGCTATGGGGAAAGTGGTTGTGTAGTTCCCCCGCCATGCTGTGGTTGGTCCAGACAACTGGTGTGCGGCAAATCGCACCTTCTCAGCATCGGAGCAATTGGCGGTGGTCAAATCCCTTTCAATCTTCCTTAGGCAGTCATCAGCCACTATTGGTTCGATGCTGCTAGCAAACACTGGTGGTTTCAACCTTAAGAAACGTGTCAGGTTGTCCACGGGTGGTGGTGGTGGAGGGTTGTTGTTGTTGTTCTGGTTGTTCTGAGTGTTCTGGACAAGAAGTTGCATCAGGGTGTTCTGCTGCTGGATCAACTAGGTGAGCTCGGGGGGAAACTCAAATCCGGGCTCACGTCTTGGAGGCATCTGATGGGTGTAGAGGGAAGAGATTAGAACAGAATTGAGGTCTAAGGGAAAATCACTACCCATATGCACATGAGACAAACACAAACATATCACACCAATAAATTTCAAGCAAGATCTTACAAATCTAACTACCTTTACAAAAGTGCTCTAAATACTAATATGTGGGTAATCACAGGGTGGTCATCTAAAAATATTGATCGGCGGAAGATTCCATGATGTCTGCTCCAGCTTCATCTTCATAGTTTTCGTCTTTACTATCATCGGGTTCTGAATCCGTGTCGTCGATGATAATGTAATCCTCGGGAGGAATCTCCTTGGGTTCTTCTTCCTCTTCTTCGCCTCCTGGTGCTGGATCTCCCATGAATACTCCTAGCTTTCTTGTCAAATCGGCATTCTTCTCCACTAGTATCAACATCTCCTCCTCATATCCGTCACGAGTAGACTTAAGTTCCTCTTCTAGCTCCAAATTCCTGTTTAGTGCCTTCTTCAATTCTATCATCCCAGCGCACATCTGGTGCTCCTGTCATCGAATGTGCTGGTTCAACTCCTGGATGAACGCTGCAATGGACCTATCCAACCGGTGCTGATCATATCCCAACTCTCATCTCGGCGTCCACAAATCTGGTAGATGGTGTCCTTCAACTCCAGCTTGTAGATTTCTCCGATCCTTCCCATCGTGATGTGGGCGGCCATGCTCTTGCCTAGACTCCAGGTTGGCGCATCAAAAGAAAACTCTATTGGCTCGGTGGAGGGTGCAAAGGTTCTTCCAGGAATTTGAACTTGAATGCTCCATCGCTCCTCTTCCGATAAAGTGGCGGTGTAGATCCCGGTAAAGCTTGGTATTCCTATGTTCAGGTACCTAGTGACTTCCTTCAAGTGTCGTCCAAATGGTGTGTCTTCATCCGGTTGAGTGAACTTGTTCCTTGGGTCCACCATCCTAAAGAAGTAGAAAATGGAGAGAAGTCAGAAATGAGTAGAGAAGAGTGATCTAGGGTCTATCTTAGTGGTCGTGTCCTACAATCAGCGTGTGCTCTGATACCATCTTTGTAGCGACCACAATCCGAATGGACCGAAGTCTCTGTGTTCTGTGTCATCCCTGGATCGGTAATGCTGACACACACAGTACTTGAAGGATTTATAACAGAGTGGCAATCACACACTTATTACATCGAATGTCTCCAATGAGAACTTATTACAAAAATCTATGGCTTAAGGCCATCTAACAAAATAACAGCGGAAGGTTTGGAAGATAAGTGAGTCCATCAACTCCAATGGCATAGCTGAGTGCATGACAAACTACCTAGAATGTCTTATTCCTCGTCTGAAAAGTCTGCAACATAATATGTTGCAGCCCGAAAACGGGTCAGCACATGGAATATGCTGGCAAGATAACACAGAAGATGCAAGTAACAGAATAAAGGCTATACTATATGCATATTTGGCTGGTGGAGGCTCTAAGGTTACAGTTTTTGCGTAAAGCCAATTTTTCCCTACAACAAAGGAATAAATTTTATTTTAACTATCATGTAGGTTGAAAATCATTGAGAAGGTACCTCCAACTCAATCCCAAATTAAAGTTATCATTAACCCAACAAATTAAATTATAGAGTGATGAGATCAACCAATAATTCAAGTACCAGATACTCAAGATGTCCATAGCCGGGGACACAGCTAATCATGATCAGTTTGTACACTCTGTAGAGGTTTGCGCACTTTTCCCACAAGACTCGATCACCTCCGTTTGGTTTCTCGCACTGCATGGTGTTTGAGAAACGGATGACCGAGACACAGTATTTCCGAAGAGGTCCCCTTAACCGGATAGATAGGTCGGTACACCTATAATCCCTCTACATCTGCTAGCCCATCACGGAAAGGTTTCCCACAACTTACTCAACTATGCCAGAGCCCATAGTGGCATGTGGCTGCACATGGAAGTTTCTAGCATGAATAGTTTTATGATCCCTTTGAGCCTGGGTGACATTCCATAGAAAAAATCACACGGAACCCCGGGATTTCCTAGGACAACACTGGATTCTCCAGGTGCCCAGCAACCATTCCACCCATATGTGTATTCAAGTAGCCACCTTAAGTTGAATCCTTAATTAACAACCCACATCTGTCATGGATTTCACTCAAACCCAAACCACGTCTACGAGCATAGCATAGCAACCTAAGCAAACGTAGAAGTAACTCCCAAGGGTTTGAAAGTAATGCAGGTAATAGGTTCTACCTCAATCTACTTCCCAGTCCCACAAGTTAAGAGATCCTACTCATGCAATGTGTGAGGGTTTGATCTAATGCATAAAAACTGGGTAATAAAAGGGTATGATCAAAGTGTTACTTGCCTTGCTGACGATTCGCAAAACCTAGAGACTCGTAGTAGCACGCTTCACAGTCCAGGTATTCTATCGTAAGCAAACAATAGCATGCATAAACAAACAAGCAAAGATGCACAAACAAAACTCCAAAAGATAAGATCTAACCAAAAAGTTCAACTTAAGAACTCTGGTTTGCAAAAAGAATCAAATCGAAAGAAGCAACGAAACTCAAACTGCGAAAGAAACGAGCTCCGGTTACTAATTGATCTAAAGTCAAATTTTACAGTAGCCAAAACTTTGTTCAAGTTGGTTAAATGGAAAGAGGGCATCGAGACGAAGATCTGGGATTTTCAATCACCTGATTTGGAGTCTCGAGCGAAAAGAAAAACGAAAAACAAGCTCAGGGCAGAAATCGCGATCGAAATAATCGCGGATAAATACCCCGAAAAAGAAAACTGACGAACAGGCTAACGAAAGAACGTTTGCTGTCTGCGGCTAACGGACGAAAAGCGTTCGCTAAAACGAACGTACGGACGAACGTCCGCTAAATAGCTAAACCGAAGAAAACTGAACCGATCTAAACCTAAAAAAACGAATCTACGGTTTTACGAAAAGAACCGATCTGCTTTAAAAAAACGATGGCTACCTCAGAATCGGCGTACTCCGGCGAAGTCCCGGCAGCGGCGGGCGGCGGCGGCGCGGCAGCGGCGGCGCGGTAGCGGCGGGCGGCGAGGCGCGCGGGGCGGCGGCCGTGCGTGGTGGCGAGGCGGCGGTGGAGCGGCGGCTAGGGTTAGGCGAGGCGAGCGGGCTGGCTGCTGCGGGCTGGCGGCTGGCGCTTATAAAGCCCAAAGTCCTGGGCTAACACGGCCCGGAGTCGGTTCGTGTTTTTTTAAAAGAGTCCTAACGTAGCAAAACTAACGAAAGAAATACTAAACGGACTCCAAAAATCACGAAATAAATATTCACCGTCCTCTAATAATATTTAGGACAAAGTGAACATTTTTCCCGGACCTAAATGCAATTTTGAAAAACACGCATTTTCCTATGCAAATAAATCCACAAAAAATTCCAAAAGTGATTTTAATATTTTTTCCTCCAATATTTCTGTTATTTTGGAGAAGTCATATTATCTCCGCTCATATATTGTATTTAGAAATATTTTTAGGAGAGAAAAATATTTAAAACCACACTCTCCTCGTATCGGTATTCGAGCGAACTCAAATACGAAAACGGTAAAATTCCCAACTCTCTCCGTAGGTCCTTGAGTTGCTTAGTATTTCGAGGAACGCCACGAACAAATGCAAATAAACATGTAATGCAGTATGATCTATGTATAACATTCCAAATTGAAAATTTGGGATGTTACACTTCATCCGGGGGGTCAACATGAACGTTGCCCTCGGCATTGCTACCCTTCTCGATAAAATCGTCCCCCATCTCAGACATGAGGGCAAGCAAGCACGCAGCACACGAGCAGACAAGAAGCGAGCGAACGATAAACACACGGCGGAAGAAGGGAAAATAAAACGGCAAGGGTGAAGTGGGGGAGAGGAAAACGAGAGGCAAATAAATGTAATGCGAAGGATAAGGGTTTGTGATAGGTACTTGGTATATGACTTTTGCGTAAGCCTCCCCGGAAACGGCGCCAGAAATTGGCTAGTTGACGGGATGTCAAATGTTGACTTGACTTGGCGTGAGTCTCCCCGGCAACGGCGCCAGAAATTCTTCTTGCTACCTCTTGAGCTTGCGTTGTATTCCCTCGAAGAGGAAAGGGAGATGCAGCACAGTAGCGTAAGTATTTCCCTCAGTTTTTGAGAACCAAGGTATCAATCCAGTAGGAGACCATGCGCGAGTCCCTCGCTCCTGCACAAACAAATAAGAACTTCGCAACCAACGCGATAAGAGGTTGTCAATCCCTTTACGGTCACTTGCGAGAGTGAGATCTGATAGAGATGATAATTATATTTTTGGTATTTTTGGTTTAATAAAACAACAAATAAAAGCAAGAAAAGTAAAGTAGATGTAGATTGATATGTTGAGAATAGACCCGGGGGTCATAGTTTTCTCTAGTGGCTTCTCTCATGATAGCGGTATTCTACGGCGGGTAAACAAATTACTGTCAAGCAATTGATAGAAAAGCAAATAATTATGAGACTATCTAGGCATGATCATTGTATATAGGCATCACGTCCGAGACAAGTAGACCGAAACGATTCTGCATCTACTACTATTACTCCACACATCGACCGCTATCGAGCATGCATCTAGTGTATTGAGTTCATACAAACAGAGTAACGCTTTAAGAAAGATGACATGATGTAGAGGGATTAACTCAAGCAATATGATGAAAACCCCATCTTTTTATCCTTGATGGCAAGAATACAATACGTGCCTTGCTGCCCCTACTGTCACTGGGAAAGGACACCGCAATATTGAACCCAAAGCCAAGCACTTCTCGCATTGCAAGAACTATAGATCTAGTAGGCCAAACCAAACCAATAATTCGAAGAGACTTGCAAGGATATTATGAGCACACATAAAAAGTTCAAAGAAGAACCAAATATCTTTCATAGATAACCTTGATCATAAACTCACAATTCATCGGATCTCGACAAACACACCGCAAAAAGAGATTACATCGAATAGATCTCCTCGAAGACCGAGGAGAACTTTGTATTGAGATCCAGAGAGAGAGAGAGAGAGAGAGAGAGAGAAGAAGCCATCTAGATACTAGCTATGGACCCGAAGGTCTGCGGTAAACTACTCACAACTCATGGTGAGGGCGATGATGATGAAGGCCTCCGTGATGGATCCCCCTCCTGGAACAGGCTCCAAGATGGGATATCCACGGGAACAGAAGCTACGGCAGTGGAATTAGGGTTTTCTCTCTGCGTATGGAGTTTCTGTGGTACGTAGGTATATATAGGAAGAAGGAGGGCACCGTGGGCCATGTGAGCCTGCCTCGAGGCAGGGGGGCGCGCCCCGACCCTCGAGGGCAACCCAGCTGTCCCCTGACTTGGTCCTGATGCTTTTCGTGCGTGATTTCCTCCAAAAATATCTCTCGCGAAGATTTCATTCTGTTTGAACTCCGTTTGATATTCCTTTTCTGCAAACCTTGAAATAGGCAAAAACAGCAATCTGGACTGGGTCTTTGGGTTAGTAGGTTAGTCCCAAAAATGATATAAAAGTGAATGATAAAGCCCATTAAACATCCAAGATTTCATAAATAATAGCATGGAACAATCAAAAGTTATAGATACGTTGGAGACGTATCAATCCCCTACACTTGTGGGTTATCAGTCCACATGGCAGGGAATAATGATATGGGGCTCGACGAAGAGATGACTGGTCGACATGACGATGGTGCCGGACATGGCAGCGGGGAACAGTCTGGAAATGACGGCAGCAGAGAAGATTCCAGAGACGTCTAAGAAGAGTCCGGACATGGCGCAGAAGAGGCGGCGGTCATGCCGCAGTCTTCGACACTACTAAGTGCAGTTGTGTAGGACCCTCATGTTTGAGACCTCCTTCGCAAGAGTATGACTAGCAAGAGAGCTGCTTCTAGAGAGGAGGCCAAGCTGGCGCAACTTGAAGTAGACTTGAAGACTCCATTGTATGACGGTTGCGATCCCGAGGTGACCCGCTTGAGTTTCACGCTCAAACTTCTAAAGACGAACGCCAAAAACAAATGGACAAACAAAAGCCTCGATTAGCATTTGAAGTGTCTACATAATAAAGTTCTTCCCACGTGGAACCTGTGTCCTACTAGTGTCGAGGAGGCCAAGAAAATTGTTTGCCCTTTTGATTTGCCGCACATTAGGTACCACGCATGCATCAACAATTGCATCATTTATCGGGGGGAGCACGCGGAAAAAACCTGCTGTCCACTGTGCAATGCTTCTCGATACAAGAAGGCAGGAAAGAAAGCTCCTCAGAAAGTTGTATGGTACTTTACGATCACTCCCTGTCTGCAGCGGTATTTCGTAGATCCTAAGGAAGCAAAGCTCATGCGCTGGCACGTGGAGAGGAAGAAGCCCGACGATGGAGATGATCCGAAGCTGAGACACCACATAGATGGTAGCCAGTGGAGAGCATTCAACGCCGTATATGGATATGCTGCAAAATATCCAAGAAACATCGTGCTTGGCGTGAGTACTGATGGCATGAATCCGTTTGGAAACCAGAATACCAACCACATCACATGGCCCGTGTTTGTATGGATGTACAACCTCCCCCATGGAAGTGCATGAAGACAAAGTACGTACACATGAGCATGCTGATTCAAGGGCCAAAACAACCGGGAAATAGTATTAACCTGCATATGGGGTTTCTTCAAGAGGAGGTAGACACATTATGGAAAACACCGGCATGGACATGGGACGCCAGCAAAGGAGAGTATTTCCATATGAGAGCCGCGCTGATGATGACGGTGCACGACTATCTCGGTTACGGGTACACCTCAGTCCAGGTGTGCCACGGATACTGCGGATGCACGAGGTGTATGGATGATACAACATCTCAGCAGCTTACGTCAACGAAAGATGGCGGGTCCGGGAAAATCGTGTACATGGGGCATCATAGATGGCTCGAGAAGGATGACCCATGGAGAAAGCGTGGAGATCTATTCAATGGGTTGGATCAGCTTCGAGTACCTCCACGTAAGAGGAGCGGCGCAGAAATCGACGAGCTGTTGAGAAACTGGGAACAATGGCTCACGGCAGGAATGATAAAAAAGGTGCCAGAACCGTTGCTAAAGGTATGGAAAACGATGTCTATTTTCTAGGACTTGGAGTACCGGCCCAATCACGACCGCCTCATTGCCTTGATCAAATGCATATCACGAAGAATGTCCTCGAGAGCTTGCTTGGCACACTGATGAACATGCCGGAGAAGACCAAGGATGGGCCGAAGGCAAGGAAAGACTTGGAAGATTTGAAGATCAGGAAAGATCTCCACCGTAAAAAGTCGACGGAGACAGACAGAGGAGGGGGAAAGGGGCAGAAAAGTCAACAAGAAGGAGGAGAATTATTGCCCCCCTTCTTGCTTCACCTTAAGTGCGAAGTAGATTGATCAATTCATCAAGTGCCTTATGTGAATCAAAGTCAGTTACTGTTACTATGGGAAGATAAGCAGATTTCTAGACCCCAAGAAGAAAAGGTTTAGCAGGATGAAGTCTCATGACTGTCACGTGATGATGATGCATATACTCCCGGTTGCCATTAGAGGGATAATGGAGAAGCACGTCAGTGACACGCTTACCGGTCTCTGCAACTTCTTCGATGTTATCTCCCGAAAGTCCATATGTGTGAAGCAGCTCTGAAGGCTACAGGAAGATATCATTGTCCTACTATGTGAGCTTGAGATGTACTTCCCGCCCGCGTTGTTTGACGTCATGGTTCATTCGTGTGTCCACATTGTGGACGACATCATCGACCTCGGGCCGAAATTCCTTCGTAGCATGATGTCGTTCGAGAGGATGAATGGGGTCATCAAAGGATTCGTTCGTAACATGTCCCGTCCCGAAGGGAGCATCGTCGAGAGGTATCTGACGCATGAGTGTGTCTCCTTTTGAGAGAATTATATAGGCGTCGGAGACCCTGTTGTTGGTTTTCTCGTCAAGAAGAACGATGGGAAGCTCGAAGGAGATGGTCACAACAACGGTCGGAGGGAATTGCACGTGGACTACTCGGATCGACGGAACGACTTTGAGATGGCTAACTTAGTAGTGCTACAACACCTAGATGTGGTAGATGATTATGTGGCACGACACAAAGAAAGCATCACACAGAAGTACCATGATAAGGGGATTCTCAAGACGAACGACGAAGTTATTGTAGAGCACAACGCCACTTTCTTGCGTTGGTTCAAAGAGCAAGTTCTTGAAAGTCCCTCGGAAGAGGGCAGTTCAGACGGATTGTTCATACACGCCTTAGCAGATGGCCCCGCGCCCAAGCTCGCGACCTATTAGTCCTACGATATCAATGGGTACATGTTCTACACGGAGGCCAAAGACATAGACAGTGATTACCAGAACTCCGGGGTGACAATTCAATGCGTGACCGACGCCAACGGCACAACTGAAAGATTCTGCAGAAGGGTCAAAGAGATCTGGGAGCTTGACTATGCTGGAATGCACGATGCGATGATGTTCCATGTCAGATGGGCCAAGGATGTCGTAAGAGAAAACAAGTATTTCACCACCATGTCTATAACCGACGCGAAGAGCATTGTAACACCCCAGATGTAAAATTTCCTTATTGGCAATATATACAATTACCATTTGGTCCTTATCCTTTCCTAGGGGGGGTTCTTTTCCATTTATGCCTTGTCATCTCATTGCATTGTCATGTTTTCTTTCATTATGCATTCATGCATTTACTTCATCACCATCATTGCATCATGTTCATCATATGGCTTTTCATATTGTCATTGTGCTTTTCTCATCCTTGTTATGTCAAATGAGTTTTTCTTGCTCATGCTATGGTGGTTTGATGCAAGGACCTGCCCAATCCATAAGCCCCTCCAACTTTCACCACCTCCCCTTCTCTCTTTTCCCTTTCTTTAAATTTTGCAAGTGCCATCTAGCCTTTTCCTTAAATGTTCATCTTCTCCGAAATTCTATGGCACCTTGTCCTAAGTCACTTTGCAAAACCTCACCCTATTTGGAAATGTTTTTGTCAGGTTCAAAAATGAGAGAAGTTTGAATCATATTCAAACTTGTTTTATTTTTCTACCTCTAAAAATGTCCAACTCATTTTTATAAAACAGGGCATAATTCTAGGAGCTAGGGAATATTTTTATTTCCCCCTCATTCCTCTTCTTCCAACCTGGGCTTTTACTTTTGTTTTTCTGCCTAAGGAAAAAGAAAAGAAAAGGAACAGCAACATCAGTGCAGCACCAGCCGCAGCCCGCAGTCCAAATGGGCCTCGGCCACTAGACCGGCGCCGCAGCCCGCGCCAGCCAGCCCGCTGCGTCCCTCTCTCCCTCTTGCACCCACGCACCCATGTGCCCCCCTCTGCGTCGCCTACACGTGGATAGGTGGGGCCCGCACGTCAGCGACTGCGAGTGCACACACACCAGCCTTTTCTTCCTCCTCGCGATCGTGCCATGGGGATCGCAAGCCGAGCACGCCGTCGTGCGTCCCCGTCGCCTTAGCCCCCTTTAACCCCTCTCTCCATGTCCATCCACTCCCTAGGGTTCCCCTCTTCCTCTCCCCGCCGCCAGGTGAGGTCTAGGCCACCAGATCCGTCGTGCCACCACTATACCGCACGCATCTGAGAGCATGGCCTCGTCGCCGGTGTGCTCCCCATCCTCCTCTGCCTCGCCGACCATGCCCGTCGTCGAATACGTCCCCGACGTCCACTATGCGGAGCTGAAGGCCACCCCTGCTTCCTCTCCTTCCTCGTCTTCAACTCCGGCCGACGCGGGCGTTCGTCCACCCTCGCATCGACTCCGTCCCCTTCACGGCAAGACGAGCGTGTTAGCACGTTCGTGGTGAGCTCCCGAGCATCCCCATGCATTTTCCCCTTCGTCTGCGCGCTCTAGATGCTAGTTCGCCGTGCGCCCGACCTCGCCGTCGTCGGACCTCGTCTCTGATGAGTGCTCCGACCTCCTCTCGCCCTGTTTAGGTGCCCAGTAGCTTCGCCGTGCTCTTATTATGCGAGTCCCCACACGTAGCTGCTAGTTAAGCCTCTGGCTTCGCCGCGTTCTTCTCCGCCGTGTCGCCTCTATCGTACGTTGCCGGCGTCGACTTCGTCGTCGTCTGGTGCATCTAGTGGAACCCAGGGCCGCGGGATCCCTCCGCAGACCCATTGTGAGCCTCCGCCATTCCATTTGGTCGCCGGAGCAGCCCCAACGCCTCGCCGTCGTCTCTGTTCACCGGCGTCGAGTGGCTATGTCTGCTTGTTGTACTTAGTATTTCAAGCAAAGCGCTCCTTCGTCAGATGCACGCAGCCAGCCTAGCTGGTTCATACCCCGTTTAGTGATCTCGCAGACACGGGTTCGATTCCTCGCAGAGCCAGTGGATTATGCCTAATTTTTGCATCACGTCGCCTACTGACATCCAGGCCCCACCTGGCAGCCTCTCTGCGCACTCACACCCATCTCCCACACCCACTCTACCACCTAATCGCCTCCTGGACCCACCCGTTTGTGACTGAGTCTAGTCCAGGCTAGGTCGGCGATGCCTTTTATTTTTTCTATTTTGTTTTGTTTTAATTCAATTTCTGTTTGCATTTTGAATTCATCATATCTTTTAAACTTTGCAACTGTTCAAAATGTTTTATATATGAAAACTATTTAGTTTTTAGTGTAGATTATTAATATGCAATTTTCTGCCATGTTAAAAACATTTAAATGCTTTTTGAATATATTTTGTTAAAAACATGTTCAAACTTGTTTAATTCATAACTAAATAACCGTAGCTCCTTTTTAAACAAAATTTATATGTAAATGGGGTGGAAAAATGTGTAGATTAACATGGTGCTGTTACTTTACATGTTTAACAAATCTAAAATATGGTTACAACAGATCTGTTCTATATTTATTTTTATGTACATGGGAGTTCCCGGAATTGTTGTTTGTTTCTTCCGGCCCATTTAAAATGCTTGCATGATGTTGTTGTTCTTAGTCGCACCCCTTTCCATGCTAAGCAACTTTTAAAAACTTGTTGGGTGCTTGGGTAGTTCAACTAAATAACTACATATGTGACTATGCTTGAACTTGCTTTCTTTTCCATGATGTGTCCCCTACATGTTTTATGTTCTTGCATAATGCCATGCCACATGTGCACTCATCATGTTCCTTTGAGTTGCATTACATCATGTCCATGCACATATGCATCATGTCTTGCATCATGTGTTTGAGCATTGCATGGTGATTGATTGATGTTCCGGTGTTTGTATTGTTGTGTTGGTTAGAGCCCGGTGACGATTCGGAGTTCGAGGTTCCTATCGAGACTGAGTTTGAGGAGCAAGGTTACGATCCCTCCATGGACTCAACGGGCAAGATGACCATTCCCCGATAACACCTCTATCTTTGCCTTGCTAGTTGCATCGCTCTTTAGATATGCCTCGATGCCTATTCCTGTTTTGTCAGCCTCCTATGTTGACATGAAACACTCTAACCGCCTTCCTAGCAAACCGTTGTTTGGCTAAGTACGATTTTGCTTAGCCCCTCTTATAGCGTTGTTAGTTGCAGGTGAAGTTTTTTCGAAGATTGCTCCATGTTCGGACTTGTTATTGGGATAACACAATATATATATATATATATATATCTTAATTAAATTAATGCACATATATATTGGCAATGGGTGGAAGGCTTGGCCTTCTGCTTGGTGTTTTATTCCACTCATGCCACCTTAGGACCCAATAAACCAGTGTTATGTTCCTTGATTTTGAGTTCCTAACACGGTTGGGTTTTATGCCCCCCCCCTTGATAATTCGCTCTGCTTAAAGCTTTTCCAGCAAGGCCCAACATTGGTACTACATTTTCCTAACAACTAAAACTTGCATAGGGAGTTATAAACCCGAGTTCTTAATCAACAACTCGGGCCAGTGCTCCTCATGAGTGTTGGTCCAAACTGGGGGTACTGCGGGGCCACCTTGGGGAAACCCGAGGTATCTGGTATTACCTGTAGGATGTCCCATCCGGTCTTGGCCTGAGACGAGATATGCGCGGCTACTATCAGGGTGTCGGAACCCCGGGAGGTCTTGCTGTATTAGTTTTACCTTTTTCGAAATATCTTGACCACGGGTTTCCGAGAATACTCGGGTCTTCCCAATTTGGAGTTGCGATTCCGCAGATCGTGATCTTGTGATGGGCTAAGTTGGGACACCCCTGCAGGGTTATGAACTTTCGAAAGCCATGCCCGCGGTTATGTGGAAGATGGGAATTTGTTAATACCCGGTTGTAGATAACTTGACACCATATCCTTAAGAATACACTACATGTGTGAGTACCGTGATGGTCTCTTTTTGTAGGGGTTTCAGAAAGTGAACATGGTGGGGTTATGCATGAACGTGAGTAGCTAGGATCACTTCTTGATCAACTTTGGCGACCGTTGGCACATATTCTCATCTCGCTCTGAATTCGTAAGCTAGTTGCTTAGTGCTTGCTGCAACACTTTATTACCCCTCCACACCTAAAGGCTTTGTCAGTTCTGATACCCGGGAATGGGATTGTTGAGTCCTTGTGACTCATAGATTACAACACACACCATATGCAGGTACAACCGAGAATAATGCAGGAGATAGATCAGAACTTCACTGGGAGTTCGATGAAGAGCGTGGTTGTTTCTACGTTACGTATCTCGACGATCAGTAGTGGTTCCTACTAGGGGCGATCAGGACTTGTGTTCTTGGTATCTTTTCTCGTTTGGTTTTCGTCCGTAGTCGGACCCTGTGTTATTTGGATGAATGTATGCTATTGTATTCATTGTGTGACGTGGCGAGTGTAAGCCAACTATTTTACTCTTTCATCCCTGAACTTTTACATGAGTTGTGCAAAGATGCCACGCTTGCGATCATTACAGAATGCGCTTATGTCTCTAAGTCGTGCCTCGACACGTAGGAGATATAGTCGCATCCTGGGCATTACAAGTTGGTATCAAAGCCTTCTCCGACCTAGGAGCCCCCTGATTAATCGAACCGCTGATGGTTGAGTCTAGGCACACACACAAAATGTTTTGAGTCATACATATATATCGGAGAGTAGGATTTCTTTTACTCCTCATCCCCTTCGTCGCTCTGGTGAGGACTCTTGACGTTGTTTTAACTTCACTATTCTCAAAATTTCACCAAATTTTTTTTTGGATCACGCGGGTATTGTTTGGATTGTTCCAATATCTTTGTGTCGAGAACATTGTTCTTGGTGCCTCTTGTCATTTAGCGGTTGTGGCAGTGTCCCGGGGAGTTGAGCTCCGAGCTGTTGTCGTCACAAAAGTATCGTTGCGGTTCTAGAATACCAGAGGCGGCCGACATCGAAAACTCTTCTATGCATGTCTGGTGGTGAGATAACCCCGACGTCACCCAGTACTGGGGGATAGTTTGGGAGTATTGCCATAGCTAGTATAGCGGATGCGTTTTGAAGGTCCAAGGTAAACAGTTTCCAAAGGTGCCTGGTTATGTGTTGACGGATCGATACAGCTGGATGTAGGATTTAGTAGTTGAGTGATATGCGGTGCTTCCCCTGTATCCCCAACACCAGATTGCATAACTGGAAAGCTTCGGAAATTAATAGGTGGGATTCAAGTAGCTCATAGGTAATCTTCCAACGGGTGCATGATACGAGGTTGGGGTTCAACATCTAGTGGAGAGGCTATCATGGGCGTTGTTGCACTAGGGGATTGCATCTTAAAGGATCCTTGGCTATGCTGATCCAGGGATTGCAAGGCCCTTTGTAACACGTGCCATGGGGCATTGAACACGAACATGTGGGACGAAACCTCTATTATGTATTTGTTCCATCTGCTACCTTGTTGTTTATTCTATCATTTTGTTCTCCCAAGTGGCTTCTCGACAAGTTGATGTACCATTAAGCTGTGGAATTCATTCGTTCAATGTTGTTCGGATGTTCATTGTGAAGACTATATGTTGCAAATATCTAGCCATTGATTCAGCTTATCTATTACTTGCATCAATGGCTAATGGTTGTCATCATCTTCAGGATGGCACCTAAGAAAGTTCCCAACTAGAACCCAGAGGGTGAAGAAGAGCGTCCTCCTTCCCCTCCTCCTCCATCTGAGGCATGGAGAGCGATTATGCAGGCAACCAATCAGAACACTCAGATGATCATGCAGATGATGCAGAGTTTCTAAGCCAATCAAGCAAATCAAGGCAATCAAGGGAACCCATGCCAAGGAAATTTGTTCAATGAACCTCACTTTGCGACTCTGAACCAATTGCTGGCAAATCAGCCCGAGTCTTTCAGTTACTATGTGGATCCTCTGGATGCTGAAGATTGGATAACAGACATCAAGAAGCATTTTGAGTGCAGTAACGTCCGACCTGAGGATTATGACAAGTTTGCCGCTTTCCAACTCAAAGATCAAGCTGCAGATTGGTGGCAACAGTACAAAGACTCCAGAGCGGGTCATGAGATCTCATGGACTGACTTTTTCCGCGATTTCCATTCTCATCATATTCCTACCAGTTTCATTGAAGGCATGCGAGAGCAATTCCGCAATCTGAAGCAAGGCACCATGTCCGTCTATCAATACAATGTCAAGTTCCAGAATCTTGCCCGTTATGCGAAGCAAGACATCCTCGATGCCAAGAGCAAAATCTACCAGTTTTGAGGTGGTCTGAAAGATGATCTCCAACTTGCACTCACTCTGTTCGAGCCAGATGAATTTGATCAATTCTACAACATGGCTCTCAAGCAAGAGGCAGCTCAGCTCAAGTGTGAAGCTTCCAAAAAGAGGATAAGAGATGTTGTTCCTCTCAAGTGGTTGCCAAGTAGCAGAAGTTCTGGCTCCCGCCTCCTCCAGTGCTCCGTCCTCCAAGTAACAACAAGAACTCAGGTGGTCGTGGATTCTCCCACCCACCCAACCCAAGCAACCAGTCTAAGTCCCAGTTCCAAGCTCCAAGACCAAGCGGTCCTTATCATCGGCCACTTTCAGAGGTTACGTGCAACAAGTGTGGTCGGAAGGGTCACTATGCAAACAAGTGTACTCAAAGGCGCCTTCCGCCTCCTCCACCTATTAGCAATGCTATTATCAAGCACAATCCCAAGTCAGGAAGAGTGAACCTGATGAATGCAGCTCAAGCAGAGAATTCTTACGATGTGATAATTGGTAATCTTTCAGTTAACTCTATTCCTGCAAAAGTCTTGTTTGATTCTGGTGCATCGCTGTCCTTCATTTCAATGCATCAAAGCAAAATTTTGTCACCGAAGCTTTGCCAAGGGAGTTATCAATTATTTCTCCGGGAAAACAAATGCACTCTAACTTGTTTGCTCCGGACATATCCATTCATATGGGTGATTACAGTTTTCTGGTTTCCCCGGTTGTTCTCGGTAACTCGGACATTGATCTTATTCTTGGGATGGATTGGCTCTCTAAGCACGATGCTCTTATTGATTGTGCAAACAAGGAGGTCAATCTAACTCATCCTTCCGAAGACGTGATTATCTTTGCAGCTCGAGATAACACAATCAGGCTATTCTCTCTCAATGACAAGGGCGAGATTAATGCCATTTCTCATATTCCGGTGGTTTGTGAGTATGAGGATGTATTCCCTGAAGCGCTTCCAGGCATGCCTCCCAATCGTCCAGTTGAATTCGTCATTGAACTTGAACCTGGTATGGAGCCAGCCTGTCGGCGCCCATACAAGCTTTGTCCTAAATAGTTGAAGGAGTTGAAGAAACAACTCAGTGAGCAAGAACGGATGGGTCTGATCATACCAAGTACTTCTCCTTGGGGCTGTGGTGTTCTTTTTGTTGAGAAGAAGGATGGTACAGAACGATTGTACGTTGATTACCGGCCATTGAACAAGAAGACAATTAATAATAAGTACCCGCTCCCCAATATCAATGAATTGTTCGAGCAGCTCAAAGGAGCCAAGGTTTTCTCGAAGCTTGATCTCCGGATGGGTTACCATCAGATTCGTATCCGTGAAGAGGATATACCCAAGACCGCATTCACGACAAGCTACGGCTCATATGAGTACACGGTCATGTCTTTCGAGCTTGCAAATGCTCCACCCACTTTCTCTCGGATGATGCATTTCATATTCAACCCCTACACCAATGAATTCATTCTCGTCTACCTCGATGATATCTTGGTATTCTCCAAGGATAAAGAAGACCATGCCAAGCACCTTCGTTTGGTTCTGGACAGGCTCCGTGAGCACCGTTTCTATGTGAAGTTCTCCAAATGTGAATTATATCTTGATAAAGTCCTCTATCTTGGCCATATTATCTCTGCCGAGGGCATTTCTGTTAACCCCGAGAAGGTTGAAGCTATTTTCAACTGGGAACCTCCTCAGAATGTCAAGCAACTCCGAAGTTTCCTCGGTCTCGCAAGCTATTGCAGAAGGTTCGTTGAGAACTTCTCCAAGATTGCCAAGCCTCTTTCCAACCTGTTGCAGAAGAATGTCAAGTACTCGTGGACTCCTGATTGTGATGTGGCATTCAATACACTCAAAGAGAAGCTCATTTCTGCTCTGGTACTTACTCCTCCGGATGAGTCCAAGCCTTATGAAGTGTTCTGTTATGCTTCATTGCAAGGTCTCGACAGTGTTCTCATGCAAGACAAGAAGATCGTTGCATACACTTCACGTCGGCTTAAACCAAATTAGAAGAATTACTCCACACATGATCTTGAGCTAGCAGCAGTTGTTCATGCCTTGATCACATGGAGACACCTTTTGTTGGGCAAAAAAGTGGACATCTTCACCGATCACAAGAGCCTGAAGTACATCTTCACCCAACCAAACCTTAACCTCCGCCAGACTCATTGGGTTGAAATGATTCAAGAGTACGATCCAAGCATTGAGTATAATCCTAGCAAGGCCAATGTCATTGCAAATGCCTTAAGCAGAAAGGCTTACTGCAATGGTCTCCTCCTCAAACCGTTCCAACCTGAACTTTGTGAGTCATTCAGGAAGCTCAACCTCCAAGTCGTTCCGCAAGGATTTCTTGCCAACCTTCAAGTCGCTCCTACCTTGGAAGATCAAATCCGTAAGGCCCAACTCAGTGACGCTATGGTGCAGAAGGTGAAACATGGTATTGCTAAGGGTACTCCCAAGTACAAGTGCTATCACATTTATGAGAGAGACACTTTGTTCTTTGAGGACAGAATTCTGGTTCCCAAAGGTGATCTCAGGAACCTCATAATGAACGAAGCACATGACTCACTCCTCTCGATACATCTAAGAAGCTCCAAGATGTACCATGACCTCAAGCAATCCTATTGGTGGACTCGCATGAAAAGAGAAATTTCTCGATTCGTGAGCGAGTGTGATGTCTGCAGAAGAGTGAAGGCAGAGCATCAACGTCCAGCCAGACTCCTTCAACCTCTACCTATTCCCGAGTGGAAATTCGATCACATTGAGATGGATTTCGTCACCGGCTTTCCCAAGTCCACGCGAGGAAATGATGCTATCCTTGTGGTGATTGACAAGCTCACTAAAGTGGCTCATTTCCTTCCCGTCAAAGAATCCATCAGCACAGCACAACTGGCAGAGCTGTATACCTCCAGAATTGTCTCCTTGCATGGTATCCCTCAAGTAATCTCCTCAGATCGTGGAAGCTTGTTCACTTCCAAATTATGGGATTCCTTTCAGTCAGCTATGGGTACCAAGATTCGCTTCAGCACAGCTTTTCGCCCTCAGACTAGTGGCCAAGTCGAAAGAGTGAACCAAATTCTCGAAGATATGCTCAGAGCTTGTGTAATCTCCTTCGGCATGAAATGGGAAGATTGCCTTCCATTTGCCGAATTCTCCTACAGCAACAGCTTCCAAGCAAGTGTAGGCAAAGCACCGTTTGAAATTCTCTATGGCAGAAAGTGCCGTACCCCTCTCAACTGGTCCGAGACTGGTGAACGTCAACTCCTTGGCAACGATTTGATCTCAGAGATCAAAAAAATGTGGAAAGTCATACATGAGAATCTCAAAGCAGCGCAATCACGCCAAAAGAGCTACTATGACGGCAAGCATCGTGACTTGGCTTTCGACATTGGAGATCATGTCTATCTCCGTGTCTCTCCCATGAAGGGCACTCAGAGGTTCGGTATCAAGGGCAAGCTTGCTCCAAGATACGTGGGTCATTTCAAGATAATTGGAAAGAGAGGCGATCTAGCATACCAACTCGAGCTTCCCTCCAACTTTGCAAATGTGCACGATGTGTTTCACGTGTCTCAACTCCGCAAGTGCTTCAAGACGCCTGAGCGCACCATTCCTTTCGAAGAGATTGATCTTCAGCAAGACTTGTCTTATCGTGAGCACCCCACAAGTCCATCAAATTCTTGAAAGTGAAGTGGTCACACCATACCGACCGAGAAGCTACATGGGAACGAGAAGATCATCTCCGTTCCGAGTATCCCGCTTTCTTTCAATACTAGATCTCGGGACGAGAACTTTTCGTAGTAGAGGAGAGTTTGTAACACCCTAGATGTAAAACTTCCTTATTGGCAATATATACAATTACCATTTGGTCCTTATCCTTTCCTTGGGGGGTTCTTTTTCCATTTATGCCTTGTCATCTCATTGCATTGTGATGTTTTCTTTCATTATGCATTCATGCATTTGCTTCATCACCATCATTGCATCATGGTCATCATATGGCTTTTCATATTGTCATTGTGCTTTTCTCATCCTTGTTATGTCAAGTGAGTTTTTCATGCTCATGCTACGGTGGTTTGATGCAATGACATGCCCAATCCATAAGCCCCTCCAACTTTCACCACCTCCCCTTCTCTCTTTTCCCTTTCTTCAAATTTTGCAAGTGCCATCTAGCCTCTTCCTTAAATGTTCATCTTCTCCCAAATTCTATGGCACCTTGTCCTAAGTCACTTTGCAAAACCTCACCCTATTTGGAAATGTTTTGGCCAGGTTCAAAAATGACAGAAGTTGAATCATATTCAAACCTCTCCCTCTTGCACCCACGCACCCATGCGCCCCCCTCTACGTCGCCTACACGTGGATAGGTTGGGCCCACACGTCAATGACTGCGAGTGGACCCACACCCGCCTTTTCTTCCTCCTCACGATCGCGCCATGGGGACCGCGAGCCGAGCACGCCGTCGTGTGTCCCCGTCGCCCTAGCCCCTTTTAACCCCTCTCTCCATGTCCATCCACTCCTTAGGGTTCCCCTCTTCCTCTCCCCGCCGCCAGGTGAGATCTAGGCCACCAGATCCGTCGTGCCACCACTGCCCCGCACGCATCTGAGAGCACGGCCTCGTCGTCGTCCTCCCCGTCCTCCTCTGCCTCGCCGACCGTGCCCGTCGTTTTCCCCGTTGTCGACTACGTCCCCGATGTCGACTACGCGGAGCTGAAGGCCACGCCTCCTTCCTCTCCTTCCTCGTCTTCAACTCCGACAGCCACGGGCGTTCGTCCACTCTTGCCGTCGACTTCGTCCCCTTCATGGCAAGCCGAGCATGTCATCACGTTCGTGGTGAGATCCCGAGCATCCCCGTGCCTTTTTTCCTTCGTTTGTGCGCTCTAGATGCTAGTTCGCCGTGTGCCCGAGCTCGCCGCCGTCGGACCTCGTCTCCGATGAGTGCTCATACCTCCTCTCGCCCCATGTAGGTGCCCAATAGCTTCGTCGTGCTCTTCTTAGGCGAGTCCCCACGCGTAGCTGCTAGTTAAGCCTCTGGCTTCACCGTGTTCTTTTACGTCGTTTCGCCTCTGTCATAGGTCGCCGGCATCAACTACGTCGTCATCTGGTGCATCTGGTGGCACCCAGGGCCGCAGGATCCCTCCGCGGACCCACCGCGAGCCTCCGCCGTTCCATTTGGTCGCCGGAGCAGCCACAACGCCTCGCCGTCGTCTCTGTTTGCCGGCGTCGAGTGGCTCTGTCTGCTTGATGTACTTAGTATTTCAGGCGCAGCGCTCCTTCTTCATCAGGCGCACGCAGCCAGCCTAGCTGGCTCACACCCCGTTTAGTTATCTCACAGACACGGGTTCTATTCCCCGCAGGGCCAATGGATTATGCCCAATTTTTGCATTGCGTCGCCCACTGACATCCAGGCCCCACCTGGCAGCCTCTCTGCACACTCACACCCATCTCCCACACCTACTCTGCCACCTCAACGCCTCCTGGACCCACCCGTCTGTGACTAAGTCTAGTCTAGGCTGGGTCGGCGATGCCTTTTATCTTTTCTGTTTCGTTTTGTTTTAATTCAATTTCTGTTTGCATTTTGAATTCATCATATCTTTTAAATTGTGCAACTGTTCAAAATGTTTTACGTATGAAAACCATTTAGTTTTTGGTGTAGATGATTAATATGCAATTTGCTGCCATGTTAAAAACATTTAAATGTTGTTTGAATATATTTTGTTAAAAACATGTTCAAACTTGTTTAATTCATAACTAAATAACCGTAGCTCCTTTTTTAACAAACTTTATATGTAAATGGGATTGAAAAATGTGTAGATTAACATGGTGCTGTTACTTTACATGTTTAACAACTCTAAAATATGGTTACAACAGATCTGTTATATATTCATTTTTATGTATATGGGAGCTCCCAGAATTGTTGTTTGTTCCTTCCGGCCCATTTAAAATGTCTGCATGATGTTATTGTTCTTAGTCGCATCCCTTGCCATGCTAAGAAACTTTTAAAAACTTGTTGGGTGCTTGGGTAGTTCAACTAAATAACTACATATGTGACTATGCTTGAACTTGCTTTCTTTTGCATGATGTGTCCCCTACATGTTTTGTGCTCTTGCATAATGACATGCCACATGTGCACTCATCATGTTCCTTTGAGTTGCATTACATCCTGTCCGTGCACATATGCATCATGTCTTGCATCATGTGTTTGAGCATTGCATGGTGATTGATTGTTGTTCCGGTGTTTGTATTGTTGTGGTGGTTAGAGCCCGGTGACGATTCGGAGTTCGAGGTTCCTATCAAGACTGAGTTTGAGGAGCAAGGTTACGATCCATCTGTGGACTCAACAGGCAAGATGACCATTCCCTGATATCACCTCTATCTTTGCCTTGCTAGTTGTATTGCTCTTTAGATATGCCTCGATGCCTATTCCTGTTTTGTCAGCCTCCTATGTTGCCATGAGACACTCTAACCGCCTTCCTAGCAAACCGTTGTTTGGCTAAGTACGCTTTGGCTCAGCCCCTCTTATAGCGTTGTTAGTTGCAGGTGAAGTTTCTTGGAAGATTGCTCCACGTTCGGACTTGTTATTGGGATAACACATTATATATATATATATATATATATATATATATAT
>LR738709.1:133246761-133335012 GCA_902687465.1 Secale cereale
TAGGTTTTATTTTGTTATAGAAATGAAACTAGGTTTTTAATTTAGGGTTCAATTAGGTAGGCAGTAGGAATCAATTTTACGGTTCAATTTAGGAATTTTTATTAGGATAAAATATTTATTAGCAAAAAAATTCTATGTTTCATATGTCAAAAAAGTTATAGAAATTTCTTTAGCCGCAACAATTAGGTGATGTTGTTGCTGCTTTAAACAAAATTAGTAAAATTTTGAGTTAACAGAGAGTGATTAGCTAGGGAAAATTAGCTATGGCATTTTTAGCAAATTTAGCTAGGGCATTCAACTATAAAAACCAGTAGGATTAAGCTAGGGAATTTTTAGCAAAAAATAGCATTTAGCTATTAAAAAACAGAAGCATTTAGCGTTTAGCTATTAAAACAGTAGCATTTAGCTATAAAAAACAGAAGCATTTAGCATTTAGCTATAAAAACTGTAGCATTTAGCTACAAATTGGCTATAAACAAAAATGAGGTCATTTTGCAAAGGTATTTGGTTTTAGAAAAGACCACTATTTTGCAATGTTTAGTGAGGTCATTTCACGATGTGTACTTGCTTTATATATGTGCTTCTGTGATGCTCATATGTCATTGATGTTATATGATATATGTCATTGATGTTATATGATTTTGCAATGTTGGTTGAATGTTGAAGAATATCCGAGTGGTGTATGTTTTGCCAGAATGTTGATTAATTTCTGTTCCGGCAAATTTTGGGCGCTCCATATGTCCACTTTTTAGCAAAGCTCATGCCGAAAATTTCCGTGATTTTCGCCATGGCTTGTGCTAGAAACTAGGACATATGGGGTACCTGGGATTTGCCGGAAGGGGAATGAATCAACATTCTGACCAAATATATATAGGCCCCTTTTTTATCTTCATTATATCTTTTATTTACAATTGTTGAATAGGAAACATGTCTACCGATGCCGAAGCCGGGGGTTCTGCTCGCCTCGTAGTAGACCCCATAGAGGCATCAAATCACTATTTTGATTACCTAGACGAACAACAGATGGGGTTGCATGGTGGCGGCAGTGGCACCAACCCTGACACCAATGCCAACACCGGCACCGGCGCATGCACCACTCCCGAGACTGACAACGATGCTGTCGTAGCCGGTAAAGCATCAAAGAAGAGGTCACGAAAACCAAACGAGTTCGGCATCGGACAAATTGTGGTCACGAAGATGCACCCCAAGAAGTTAGAGCCAACGGCGCCAGAGGAAGCGCGCTCGTGCTGGGGCAATCAACTAGGATGCATCCTCAGGGAAACCGCCAACATCAATGACGTTCTGTTGAAGAAGATACCACATATGGAGCACATGCTCCTAAAGAAGTTGCACAATAGGTTCCTGTTCCCCGGCCGGGATGAAAGCAAATTTAAAGACCCGTGGTACGACATCGCCATGACAAAGATAAATGACAAGGTGATGGTGACGATCACCAATGACTTGTCCTCCTGAAAAGTTCGGGGTGAAAAAAGCGATTGCGAAGAATGAACCGTGGTCCAAGATTCATGTTGATAATCCGTCAATAACGAAAGAGGACTTTGAAAAGTTCAAGGTGAATTGCGGTAAAGAAGAAGTCAAGGCAAGGTCAGAGAAAATGAAGGTGCTCTAGGCCAGGAACATGCCTCCCCACCGCCTCGGAAGCCGTGGTTATGAGGGGAAGAGGCACGTATGGGCAAAGGAGGACGCCGAATGTGAAAGTCGTGGAATCCAAGACCCCTTAGAGGAGTTCACCGATGCGCTGGAGCATGACTGGATCAGGGCCCAGTGCAAGTGGGACAAAGTCAAAAAGATCTTTTACATGGACCCAAACACGAGGGAGTTCATCAGACTTCTGGTAATTGTTATATTAACACATTATCATATTAGCTTCCAATCAGTTGGACTACAAGTTTTGTCACATTAGTAAACCATCCATGTTCCTTTTGCAGAAAGAGCAGCACCAAAAGGTAGCCGAAAATGACGAGTCATCACAGTCGTCGGCGAGGCCCAAGTGGGACACCCCATTCAACCGGGCCCTGAACATACCGAAAAAGGTCCCGGTGGACAAGTCGCCGTCCTATGGACATGTGCACGGCGTCGGAGATGGAGCCTCGTGCAAGACGTGCTACTGCGAGGAACCACAGGAAAGAAGGAAGAGACGATCGGTCGTCACTCAACAGACCATCGACGAGAAGATCGCAATTGCGGTCAATAAGACCAAATCTGAGACCAAAGAAGAGTTGCGCGGGGCTGTCAATGCAGCAGTCACTGATGCGGTGGTCAGCTTGATTCCGACACTTTTCGATTTCACGAAGAACAATCCAAATGCACGGCCGGAGGACTTTCCCCTTCCCAGCTTTGTCGGGAGCAATTCGGCGAACACCACAGCACCAGCACCTGCTCAAGTAACCGCAAACGGTCCGGCTCCTGTTCATAGTATCCCGACCTTCGTCTCTTGCATGCTCGGCGGGCCTTCATCGCTGGCTGAGCTCGACGCCCTCACGTTAATTACGCGCCATACCCTTTTTACCAGCATGTATATAGTATTCTGTTTCAGTTGCCTTTCGGATGTTTGACGTCGTAGACATGTCTTCTACGTAGGCCGACGATACCCCATGCACCCTACTGTGCCACATCAAGTGTCAGAACATGGTTATGGGAAAGGCAACGATCGTGAAGCCGAAGGACCGCATGTTCCACAACCGAGAGATGCCCGATGGCGTCTTCAAGGTTAACGTGGCTAGTGTTTTAGCGGGCTTCGAGGATTTGCCTCCTCTAGTACCAGCCGATGACGACGAGACCCCCCCTCCCCCCGAGGATTGTCGCATGCAAGAGCTGGTTCATGCCTTGGCTGAAGTCTCTTCTTCATCTCGAGGCGCCCAGTATCACGCCAGCGCCACCTTCTCAAGAAGGTATGAACACTACGCCACCTACCAAATTACCTGCACCTGTCGTGCCGGTAACGGACGACGCGAGGGAGAGCCTCCATTAGTGCCAGATCATGTCGCCCCCGATGTCGAAGAAGCAAATGTTGTTGATGACATGGAGGAGGATGATGATGACCTAGAAAAGTATTTCAATACCGCCTATGATGATGGAAGGTTGATGGCTCAGGACGACGAAGACTCAAGCTATGAGCATGGAGATGATGACTTGATGCTGCCTGATTTGCCGGAGCTGGAACATCCTAAGGAGGAATGCAAAAGTCTCTCTTCAAGCAATCCTCGCAGGAGATGCCTCCAGATGTTGCCTCTACTCAGCAACCCCCCGAGGCCCGTCCAATGATTATCCCGACGACACTTGGGGTGGTGGTTAGGGAAGGTATGGTGGGCTCACTAGCGCCACCCACCAAGAAGAAAAGGAGGAGACCGGACAGGAAAGGCCCTAAAGGCGCCTGAGCTACTTCAAGTAGCCAGCCGCCTCTGAAGCCCCGGGTGGTAGACAGAATACCCGTCAAAGGTAAGAATCGTTTCCATGTCGCCGGCGAGCCGATCCTACCTGCCAAAGCGCTAGATCACATACTAAACAATGATATAAGGAGACTCCATGAAGATGTGCTGGCCAGAGAGAAAAGCCTTTTGATCACAGAAAAATCAGGATACCCACTTTACGCGGCTCAGGTGCTGGGTGGGAAGTTGTACGTCGACACCTGGCCCGCGAATCAGTTCATCTTGCGATTTGACTACATCTACGGCATGTTCCACATGACCAAGCAGGATTTCTAGTTCATCCGCATGTATGCGCTATATCTAAACTACTTCATCTGGATCGAGAACATACAATACATCTGTGTCGCGGACCCGTTCTATATGCACGAGAGCTTCTTGGCAGTTTGCAAAGAGCACCGTGACTATGCGAGAGTACCTTGGCGAATTCATGATCGCTAATAAGGACAGGGAAGCGCTTCTCCTGCCTTATAATCCCACATAAGTTATCCACGCATATCCTTTCGTAAGTGTTAACCATTCCTTTGCAAGCATGGAGGCTAATTTGAGGTGTACTTAATTTGCGCAGCGGGGGCGGTGTCGTGCTCATCGTTCTGTACCCGGAATACTCCCATGCTATGTACTTGGACTCATCGAAGAACATCAAGAAAAAGGATTACACGCACGTAAAGAGTGTTCTTGAAAGTGCCCTATTTACCTTCAGCCTGTCTGGTGGATATATCAAGGTGAAAAGGCACATGAAGAACGGGCTGGTTTTCCGCCATAAGACCGACTTCTGCTGCATCCAGCAACCGCACACCAGTCAGGCTGATGGATTCTACCTCATGCATCACCTGCTCGAGTACAGAAGGGATAATCAATGCCTTCGCATGTCACCTACTACCGAAGATGCCGAGATTGTCAGCGTGGCCACAAGCCTAGGAAAGACACCGGATCATCAAATCCGAGCTGAGTTTTATCACGTACAGTGTGTACTTGCCCAATTGATGATGAAGCAGGTCCTCGAACCAACAGGGATGTTCTACCATGGGCTAACAATGAGGCCGAATGATGTCCAAGCACTGCTACCCACTTAGCGTCTGGACCTTAAGCCTTTCACGAAGCTCGGGTGCTTCCTCCCTGATTATGAAGATTGGACCGTCCACATGGAGGATTGATCGCTCTAGTTAATTAGTTTGGGTCTGAGGAACTTCGTCACTTATGTTTACTATAAGTTGCTTGTATTTTTCTAACTATGCCTCTTTGTTTTCTTAAGTACATTATGTTGCATATTATCGTTCAATTGATCAATTGTCGATGCAGGTACATAGATCAGAGATGGCGAAGGACTGCTACGTCGTGTTCGTTGGGAGGGTTCCAGGAGTCTACGACCACTGGCCAGATTCTTAGGCCGAGGTGGACAAGTACTCGGGTGCTAGCCACAGAGGGTTCGACAGCAGAGCCGAAGCGGAAAGTAATTACTTGAGGTGGACACTCCGGCATGAGCGGGGGCGGGACTGCCGGTGCCTCAAGTACTACATAGTCACGCTCTTGCTCATGTTGCTCGCTTTTCTCCTCTACATCATTGTTTAGATAGAGACAATGAAACTTGTGTGTGTGCCATGACCATGCATTTGCACTTATTCGAGACATGACATGATCACTCTTGTGTATCGCTATTTTTGAAATGTGATGATATTTGTGTTGAATGATGATGATGGTATGACGAGAGTACTGTATGTCTAGGATATGATGAGAATAGTGTATGTTTAGTATGATGTGATGAAACTACTGTATAGAGCATGTATAAATACATCACAAATACATAGAGGAGGTGTAAATCTATGAAAGCAGGAATACTAGCAGCAGCGCTGGAAAGCATCTAATAGCAGCGCTGGATTAGCAACAACACTTCGTTTGTTCAAGCGATACAGATAGTTAGCACTAGCGCTGGTCAGGGAAGCGCTACTATTAACAGTACTTACCAGTAGCGCTGCCCATACCAGCTCTACTGCTACAACTTAGTTGTAGCGCGCTAGCAGTAGCGCTGGACCCAGAGCTACTACTATGCATATTTCAAGTGCTACTACTAGGGTTTTCCCTAGTAGTGGTGTACTACGCCCATAGGCTGCGAGGCTATGACTAACTTTATTTTGAGTGCACCTAATATGCGTAATTAAAATCTCTCATGGATCCTCTAACATCAGAGACTAGATGTCTCACACAAGTGTCATGTATCTCGAGCGGTCCCCATGACTCGCGTTTAACATCGAGACTGCGTGAGCACAGTCCAACTCAATGGCAATGGGTAGGACAGTGCGGTGAAGAGCAAGATCAAGGCCTTCCTTACGCGCCATAAGCTCGGCGGTGTAGAGGAAGACTTTCTTGAAAAATTGAATCTACACGTGAAGTGCATAGCTAGCACCTAATAAATGACTAATGCAAATATTTTGAAATCTCATTCTTCATGAATCAATATGCCTCAGAATATAACATCTTTTATATAGTTGCATCAATTATATGATCTCTTATATAAATGCGTATTTTCCCAGTATATAGTGCCCCCAAATAATTATATGAATTCTAGTATATAAATGAAGTGTTCGGGGCTGGATTCGGCTAATGTAGTTTGAGTAAAATGCACAATCAATTGAAATTTGAAAATTATATTACTCCTAGCATAATTCAATCAGAAATTGGAGTCCTCTTGTTGGAAATCAATCATTTAAAAGGTTTTTCGCCATTCTTCATATGCATACACATGCGTGCAAGTAACATTACACATATAAATGTTGCTTAATACAAGTTAATGAACTGTTTATGTACCAACAAAAATGAGAAAGAACTATATGAGAGAAAAAAGTACCATTCACAAAAGCAAGAAGCATTGACTGACTATAGAGACAATTTGCCTTGAGAGATTATGATGACTAAAACAAGCAAGAGTTACATCTGTGATGATGATACCTCACAACCACATTTGAAATCTCTGAGTTTCTGGTCAGTGATAGTCATTTCCTAAGCATAGAGTAAGTGCGGCAATGTTTCCCTTCTCATTGTTTTGCCAAATAAGAAGTTTGAAATCATTTCTTGATCATAGAGTTTAAGTGCAGCCTTCTTGTCCCTTCTCATTCTGTGGAATCGGAAGCTTGAAACGTAGAGCAACAAGAAAAGCTTTGGACACAACATATAGCAATCCACCATCAGGAAAAAATTGGCTAAAGTTTCAGAGAAGAATATAAACAAATGTACAATAATCACGAAGCTATCAAAAAAAACTCGAGATCCCAACTTAACACTATATTGAATTAGAAACCTCATCAACATGATATCATTGTAACTAAAGTTCTGAGAAAAGAATCCCTACATTTTACACGTATTCTCTTCACTAAGGTAATTTGGTGCATGAAAATACTCTATCAGTACACAGATCTTTGTGCATGGCCTTAATTGAGCGGGAGAAGGTGTTAATGAAAATTTGGCAACACACGGAACATATAATCGCATTCAGGTGTTTCAAAGTATATATGTACATATATAATAATTGAAAGTGCTATTTACGTGGACCAAGAGAAGGTCCCTTTACATATTTCTGAAAGTGTTATGTACATGTACCAGGAGATGGTCTATTTACATATTTCTAAAACTACAAAGGACATGTATGCCAAGATCAGATCCTTTTTAGGTGCATAAGAGATATTTGCATACACCCATGAAATGGAAAAAATGTGTTGATGTTGCATTCGCAAACATTGTAACATGTAAAAACAGTTTCGTTTGCACATACACCTTGAATGCTAAAAAATATCAATTATGTTACCTGGAAATGAAGAACGCAATGAGGAAGCAAATAAAAAGTACAAGAAACGACAAATGATATGATGATGAATAAATATAAAAATGGCCTTTTAGCTATGTTGTATCCATATTGTTTTAGTAGCATAGGCAAGAACAATGCTTTTTCTATTTGGTTCATAGCATCCCATATAGAACATCTTGACACTATCTACTGCAAGACTATGTCAAACAATGTGAAAATCAGTTTATAATATAAAAATCTGGGTATGTCCTATAAAAATATGCCAAGGGGTGCTTGCCTCTCTGGTCTCATTTTTTAGATTGGCTCGACCAAATTGCAGCAAAGAAACAGTATTCATACAGAGTTGGACCCAAAATCATTAAAACTGGATACAGTCACTACAAAGTTATAGCAGGGAACTAATCAAAGGGGCTCACAACCTGAGTTAGAGGGGGAATCAATCAAACTTGAAATTTGAACAAACTGAGAAGGCCATGCAATTGATGCCCTCAGCTTTAGCGTGGATGAGGCTCACCAGCAACATGGTAGTGAGGTGCAGATGTTGTTATAGATGAGGCAGTCACAATACCACAATGCACAACATGAGAACTTCACCAAAGATATCAGAACTTTTCTAGATAGTGTTACCAATTTTTGACTATGCTATAGTAGGCCTATTTGTCTTGCAAATATATGTAGAGAAGACCAAAAACACATGTACGAAATTAGGAAAAACATCAAGACGGGCGCTAGCCAAGCTAACCTATGTGAAACTGAGAGATCGGGATAAGCGATTAATGGCCAAATCAACCAGTTACCGGTAAACTCCAGCTAGCAGTGGCTCCCAGCTGAGGATCGGAGGAAGATGGCGGCGTCATGGTGCGGGCGCCTGGCCTGAGTGGCGCCCCCAGATCCAAGTTGCCGACAATCAGCCTCGGCGGCGACAACGACTCTATCCTTAGTGGCGCAACGATCACCATCTGCAAACAACAATCATTTATATACAATATCAAACCGTCTCCCGAGTCCAAAGTTTCCATTTCCAGGCTTGATAAAAAACGGAAAAAAGTAGGGCGGAGAACTAGTAAGAATTGTGCCTGCCATTCAATTCGTGACGTGGATGATCCGTCGACGGAATCGATTAGGTGAAACGGCTCTGCAATGAAGTCTGATCTTACGCCATGTTGGACGCATAGAATTCATCAGTTAGCATTCATGATAATCCTTCCTTAAACAATGTATTAAATTATTTTCGAATGAAATATACAATGCACACCAAACTTAGCCCCCTTGTCCATGTGAAGAAGAAAACTAACATATGAAACAACAAAAGAATCTAAAGCCATGTCAGACCATCAAGTATTACTCGGAATTTATAGTGAAAATAGTTGTCTAGATTTTTATTACCGCATGTTTTGCCTAGAAGGCTATGATGAATCAGACTATATATGCACTTTGTTGAAACCAAGGTAATTGTTCTTAACATGGCTAAAACAAGAGATGGCAACCAGCGTATGTTCTTGCCAGTACCAAAAAATGGAAAATAAATGCAACATTTTATTAGTACACACAAATATTAAAATGTCAACTAAGGGAAAAGAAAGTACAACTAATTAATCTTTCCTTTGAGGAAAGTCAACCAGAAGAAGAATCCATGAAGCCAATTTTCTTATTTGTACTACTTTCTGAGTGAGTTCATAACAGAACGTGGTAAAACAAAAAAATGTAATGCCAGATCTCAGTGGCATAAAAATCTTGAACTAAGCTACTTTCCTCGCCCTTTTGAAGCGGCACACAACCCTAATAAGACTATCCAATCACTCGGGTTTCCAAATAAAGAACTATAAATTACTACCGGTCAACAACCATACCAATGGTGTTTTAGGGACCATAACAGTGGTTAACATTAAAAACATGTGAACAAATACGACCTACATTGGTGCAATATGCACTGAATTTCTAGGAACCACAATACGACCTACATTTGATGTTACGATTTGCTCATATTTTTGGAAGAGAGATCATCGAGAAAGGCATTGGCAGCATTAAACCAAACAACAAACATATCAAATTACACCAAAACAATTATGAAAATCTACACACTACCACAAAATGTTACAAATTGAGAATAAAACATGTACTTCTTAAAAACCGATGCTGTCGTACGTAATACGTGACTTCACAGAGTCCCTACAGAAAATTCAGAAACTGTTATGTTTCACTGACGATGGAAACAGAGGGATGGTTCTTACGTCTTGGAGTTCATCACAATACACATTTCCAAAACCAGTTGTCATTAAGGGTACTTAATCAGAACATCAAGCATCACAATGAACATAAAAGAATGATAAGGTTGTTGTTCTAATGCTAAACCTGGTTCTTGGCAGCCTTGGCCATCCTGCAGAATTCCTTGTGCATGGCGGTCTAATGGTGGAAGGCGGCAGGCTTGTCCTTCTTCTATCTATGTCTTGGTTGTTGAGAGGACTAGATAACCTCCTTATCAACATCTCGCTGCACTGTCGAATCTTCTTGTTTTACCAAGCGTGGAAATCACACCAAGCACCAAACCAATCTGTCAGTGGCAGAAGAGACATCGATAATACAACTAACCACAAGAGAGCAACAACCACTAACCAGAATACTTGTCATAGTGTCATTGTGAAAAGTTGTTGGGCTTCCTTGCCGAACTGAACCTTGGCATTGTTGTTGCCAAACTGCTTGATTAGGAAGCAGTTTGTCTTGACAAGCTCCCTGAATAGATTATGCAAAATAACCACGATTTATCCAGAACTAAAAATCATATCAACCAAAGAATATATGAAGCCCAACAGAAAAAGGAGGCAAGATATAGCTTCAAGTGTAACGATTCTTAAGTTTCTATCTCAGTATAGCAGGGAGCTTCTGCTACCATGGCGGCGGCTCGGATTCTTTCTGGTGATGGCCTAATGCGCGTCAGAAAACAACGACTGTGTAGATGTAGCGGCGGTATTGAATTTTGTATAGATTGAAGAGAAAAGAGAGAACAAGATACTAAATCTTGTAATCAGAACATCCCGTATCGCACTCCTGTTGGAGACCAGGCACTGTTGCAGCCTGCAGGCATGGTCATGCTGATCGATGGCTGCATGGCACCCCCCGCGTCGGCTTGTGCAGAGCTATTGACAGTGGGGAATGGCGATGTAGGACGGGGTGGGTGCGGGGGCGGGCGGGGACTCAGGTGGCACCGACGGGGGAGGGGGCGAGCGGACGACACCTGCGCAGGTGTAACGACCGAATAATTATGCTACAGTAAACCTCCGCTAATGATGCCACGTCATCACTGTTACTGTTGTTAACCTCGCTTTTCTTTGAAATGGGTTCAAATTCAAATTTAAGATAAAGTCAAACAATTAAAGTTTTCGAATGTCAAAACTAAAATGTTCAAGTTGATGCAATAAATCATTTGGTAATATTGGTGGAGAGTTCATCTTTTTATAAAATAGTTAAGTACACAAAATAAATTAAAAGCAGGAGAGAAAAATACAAAAGGAAAAATAAATAAAGAGACAGGGGTGGGAGAGTCCCTGGCCTTTCCCCTGGGACTCGGCCCACCGCGGCCAGCTGGCCCACAGGCCCTCCCGCATGATCCCCTTATTCCCCCACGACCCGTGACCTAATCCCCCACACCCCACTCGCCCCCACTCCCTCACCCCTCCTCTGGCTTCCCCCGATCTGGATCAGGGGCATCGTCCAAGTCGCCCCCTCGCTCGGCTCGGCGCCCCGTCGCCGTTCCCCGACGATCTCGCCCCACCCCGAGTTGGCGCCCCGCCACCTCAACACCGCTCACCGGAGCTGCCCGACGTCGCCTCATCCTCGTCCTTCTCCCCATCGGACGTCCCCGTGCCTCAACGATGCCGGTGAGGACCCCAGTCGTCCTCCCCTTCCCCATGTCCGTCGCCGCACTCCGTGCGCACACTGGGTTGCCCCCTGCCGCGAGCCACGTCCACTCGCCCCACCCGCCTTGCCCCGCGCACCCTGCGTCCCCGGCACACGCCCGCCCGCGACTGGGCGCGCCTGCCGCTACATGATGTCGCACCCGACGCCCTGCCGCGCTGTGCTGCTCCTGCTCGCCGCGCTCCCTGCACCCGCTCGCCTCCCCCCGTGCCTCCGAGCGCCATCTTCGCCGGGGCCAAGCTCCCTCTCGCCACCTCTGGTCACACCCGCGCCTCTCACTTGCTGCGCCACACGACCACCTCACCGTGTTGGCCGCTCGCCCAACTAGCCTGCACCCTGCGCCCCGCCGCGACCCCCTTCCCCCCTGCTTTCCCCGTCACCGGCAACTGCCACGGCCATGTCCGTGCCTGGTTCCTCTCGGGCGCCCGCTGCCCGTTCCGCCCGTCGCCTGTTTGGTGCCCCGGGCCACCGACTTGTGGGCCTAGCCCCAGCCGAAGCAAAAAAATGTATTAAGAAAATTAATTATTAAAATCATTAACTAATTAAATAATCAACTTAATTAACCATGTTTAATTAACCTAATTACATAATTAGCCTAATAAATATGTTAGTTTAGTTAGGCCTATGACAGAACGACCCCACACGTCAGTTTGACTCAGTCAACCTTTTGACCCTGCTGATGTCATGTTGACGTCACGCTGATGTAATGATACTTTTTTTGAATTAACTTAAATAATTATAATAATATTAGAAAATCAATTAAAACTTTGAAAATTAATATTTAATAAATCGTAACTTGGATGGAAAACTTTTATACATGAAAGTTGCTCAGAACGACGCGACGAATCCGAATACACGGTCCGATCGTATACCAGATGCCCCTATCATAGTGAACATGCAACATCCCCCCTCCGGTTTGCCTGTCTAAAAATGCAAACTTCAGGAAAACTTTCCCGAATGTTATCCCCCTTCGCCAATATCGCGTAGTACTGCGTTAGAACACCCCTAGCACCGCTTATTGTTTTGTCATGCATCTGTGTGCTATGTATTTATTGTTGTTTCTTCCCCCCTTTTCTCTCCGGTAGACCCCGAGACTGCTGTTGATGTCTCTGTGATCGACTACATCATCGACGACGACCCTTCTTCCCTTTCAACGGAGCTTCCAGGCAACCCCCCCCCCCTTTGATCATCCCGATATCGCCCATTCTATTCTCTCTCATGCTTGCATTAGATTTTGCTACTGTTATTGATTGATCCTATACTTATGCATAGCCTGCTTTTGTATCTGTTATTGTACCTTACCTGCTTATCCTAAACTGCTTAGTATAGGTTGGATACTGATCCGTCAGTGACCCCCACCTTGTCCTTGTCCTTGTCTTTTGTTGCCGCAAAACACACCGCAAAAATATTACATCGAATAGATCTCCTCGAAGATCGAGGAGAACTTTGTATTGAGATCCAAAAAGATATAAGAAGCCATCTAGCTAATAACTATGGACCCGAAGGTCTGTGGTAAACTACTCACAACTCATTGGTGAGGCTATGGTGTTGATGTAGAAGCACTCCGTGATCGATCCCCCCTCCGGCGGAGCTCCGGAACATGCCCCAAGATGGGATCTCACGGGAACAAAAGGTTGCGGCGGTGGAATTAGGGTTTTCTCTGTTGCCTCGATGTTTTTAGGGTATGTGGATATATATAGGAGGAAGGAGGGCATCAGGGGAGCCAGAGGGGGCGCGCATGCCCCCCTGGGCGCGCCCTGGACCCTCGTGGCCGCCTCTCTCGTTCCCTCGTGTGTACTCCAAGTCTTCGGTCAAGATACGGTTCCAAAAATAACTCTCCCGAATGTTTCATTCCGTTGGGACTCCGTTTGATATCCCTTTTCTACGAAACACTCAAATAGGCAAAAAAATAACAGCAATTTGCACTGGGCATTGGGTTAGTAGGTTAGTCCCAAAAATAATATAAAAGTGTATAATAAAGCCCATTAAACATCCAAAACAGAATATATAATAGCATGGAACAATCAAAATTTATAGATACGTCGGAGACGTATCAAGCATCCCCAAGCTTAATTCCTGCTCGTCCTCGAGTAGGTAAATGATAAAAACAGAAATTTTGATGTGGAATGCTAACCAACATGATTATCAATGTAATTTCTTTATTGTGGCATGAATGTTGACATAAGAATAATAATACTTCAAGCATACTAACAAAGCAATCGTGTCTTCTCAAAATAACATGGCCAAAGAAAGTTATCCCTACAAAATCATATAGTCTGGCTATGCACCCTCTTCGTCACACACAAAATTCATATCATGCACAACCCTGGTTTCAGCCAAGCAATTGTTTCATACTCAAAAAATTTCAAACCTTTCAACTTCCACGCAATACATGAGCGTGAGCCACGGATATAGCACTATAGGTGGAATAGAGTGGTGGTTGTGGAGAAGACAAAAAGGAGGAAGATAGTCTCACATCAACTAGGCGTATCAATGGGCTATGGAGATGCCCATCAATAGATATCAATGTGAGTGAGTAGGGATTTATTGGAAATATGCCCTAGAGGCAATAATAAAAGGATTACTATTATATTTCCTTGTTCATGATAATTGTCTGTTATTCATGCTTGAATTGTATTGTACGGAAACAACGATACATGTGTGAATACATAGACCACAACGTGTCCCTGGTAAGCCTCTAGTTACTAGCTCGTTGATCAACAGATGGTCACGGTTTCCTGACCATGGACATTGGATGTCATTGATAACAGGATCACATCATTAGGAGAATGATGTGATGGACAAGACCCAATCCTGAGCCTAGCACGAGATCGTATAGTTCGTAATGCATAAGCTTTTCTAGTGTCAAGTATTTATTCCTTAGACCATGAGGTTGTGCAACTCCCGGATACCGTAGGAATACTTTGGGTGTGCCAAACGTCACAATGTAACTGGGTGGCTATAAAGGTATGCAACGGGTATCTCCGAAAGTGTCTGTTGAGTTGGTACGAATCGAGACTGGGATATTGTCACTCCGTATGACGGAGAGGTACCTCTGGGCCCACTCGGTAAGACATCATCATAATGAGCTCAAAGTGACTAAGGAGTTAGTCATGGGATGATGGATTACGGATCGAGTAAAGAGACTTGCCATGACGAGATTGAACAAGGTATCGGGCATACCGACGATCGAATCTCGGGCAAGTACCGTACCGATAGACAAAGGGAATAACATACGGGATTAAGTGAATCCTTGACACAGTGGTTCATCCGATGATATCATCGAGGAACACGTGGGAACCAACATGGGTATCCAGATCCCGCTGTTGGTTATTGACCGGAGAGTCGTCTCGGTCATGTCTGCGTGTCTCCCGAACCCGTAGGGTCTACACACTTAAGGTTCGGTGACGCTAGGGTTGTAGAGATACATGCACATGGAAACCCGAATGTTGTTCGGAGTCCCAGATGAGATCCCGGACGTCACGAGGAGTTCCGGAAGGGTCCGGAGGTAAAGAATGATATATAGGAAGTCCAGTTTCGGCCATCGGGTGAATTCCGGGGGTCACCGGGAGTGTCCCGGGACCACCGGAGGGGTCCCAGGGGTCCACCGGGTGGGGCCACCCATCCCAGAGGGCCCCGTAGGCCGCAAGGGGAAGGGGGCCAGCCCCTGTTGGGCTGGCGCACCCACATGGGCCCCCCTTCATGCGCCTAGGGTTGAAACCCTAGGGGGAGGGGGCGCCCCCTATGCCTTGGGGGGCAAGTCTCCCCCCTCTGACCGCCGCCCCCCTAGGAGATTACATCTCCTAGGGACGGCGCCCCCTGGCCCCTATATATAGTGGGGGGAGAGGGCAGCCGCACCCCAAGCCTCTGGCGCCTCTCCCCCCTCCCGTCACACTTCCAACTCCTCCCGTAGGGCGCCGGCGAAGCCCTGGTGCTTTTCCTATTGCATCCACCACCACGCCGTCATGCTGCTGGATCTCTGTCAACCTCTCCCCCCCCCCCTTGCTGGATCAAGAAGGAGGAGACGTCGCTGTACCGTACGTGTGTTGAACACGGAGGTGCCGTCCATTCGGCGCTGGGATCATCGGTGACGAGGATCACGAAGAGTACGACTACTTCATCCACGTTCCTTCGAACGCTTCCACACGCGAGCTACAAAATGGTATGTAGATGCACTCCATTATGCTCGTTGCTAGATGACTCCTTAGATTGATCTTGGTGAAGCATAGGAAATTTTTTGAATTCTGCTGCGTTCCCCAACAGTGGTATCAGAGCTAGGTCTTTACGTAGCATCTTGCACGAGTAGAACACAAACAAGTTGTGGGCGTTGAGTTTGCTCAATTTTCTTGCCGTTACTAGTCCAATCTTGATTCGGCGGCATAGTGGGATGAAGCGGCCCGGACCGACATTACACGTACGCTTACGTGAGACTGGTTCCACCGACAGACATGCACTAGTTGCATAAGGTGGCTGGCGGGTGTCTGTCTCTCCCACTTTAGTCGGATCGGATTCGATGAACAGGGTCCTTATGAAGGGTAAATAGAAATTGACAAATCACGTTGTGGTTTTGGCGTAGGTAAGAAACATTCTTGCTAGAAAACCTATAGAAGCCACGTAAAACTTGCAACAACAATTAGAGGTCGTCTAACTTGTTCTTGCAGCATGTGCTATGTGATGTGGTATGGCCAAGAAGATGTGATGAATGATATATGTGATGTATGAGATTGATCATGTTCTTGTAATAGGGAATCACGACTTGCATGTCGATGAAAATGACAACCGGCAGGAGCCATAGGAGTTGTCTTAATTATTGTATGACCTGCGTGTCACTGAATAACGCCATGTAATTACTTTACTTTATTGCTAAACGTTAGACATAGTAGTAGAAGTAATAGTTGGCGTGACGACTTCATGAAGACACGATGATGGAGATCATGATGATGGAGATCATGGTGTTGTGCCGGTGACAAAGATGATCATGGTGCCCCGAAGATGGAGATCGAAGGAGCAAGAAGATATTGGCCATATCATGTCACTTTATTTGATTGCATGTGATGTTTATCATGTTTATGCATCTTGTTTACTTAGAACGACGGTAGTAAATAAGATGATCTCTCACTAAAAATTTCAAGAATTGTGTTCCCCCTAACTGTGCACCGTTGCTAAGGATCGTTGTTCCGAAGCACCACGTGATGATCGGGTGTGATTGGCTCTAACGTTCGCATACGACGGGTGTAAGCCAGATTTACACACGCAATACACTTAGGGTTCACTTGACGAGCCTAGCATGTACACACATGGCCTCGAAACACAGAAGACCGAAAGGTCGAACATGAGTCGTATAGAAGATGCGATCAACATGAAGATGTTCACCGTTGATGACTAGTCTGTCTCACGTGATGATCGGACACGGGCTTGTCGATTCGGATCATGTGTCACTTAGATGACTAGAGAGATGTCAATCTGAGTGTGAGTTCATTAAAATTTGATTAGATGAACTTAATTATCATGAAATTAGTCTAAATTCTTTACAATATGTCATGTAGATCAAATGGCCCACGCTCATGTCAACCTCAACTTCAACGCGTTCCTAGAGAAATCCTAGCTGAAAGACGATGGTAGCAACTATACGGACTGGGTCCGTAACCTGAGGATCATCCTCATAGCTGCCAAGAAAACTTATGTCCTAGAAGCACCGCTAGGTGACGCTCCCGCCCCGGCAAACCAAGATGTTATGAACACTTGGCAGTCGCGTTGTGATGATTACTCCCTGGTTCAGTGCGGCATGCTCTACAGCTAAGAATCGGGGCTCCAAAAGCGTTTTGAGCACCACGGGGCATATGAGATGTTCCAAGAGCTGAAAATGGTTTTCCAGGCTCATGCCCGAGTTGAGAGATATGATGTCTCCAACGCATTCTACAGCTGTAAGATGGAGGAAAACAGTTCTGTCAGTGAGCACATACTCAAGATTTCTGGGTTGCACAACCGCTTGTCTCAGTTGGGAATGAATCTCCCAGACGAAGCGGTCATTGACAGAATCCTCCAGTCGCTCCCACCAAGCTACAAGAGCTTCGTGTTGAACTTCAATATGCAAGGTATGGAGAAGTCCATTCCCGAGGTGTGTTCAATGCTGAAATCAGCGGAGGTGGAGATCAAGAAAGAGCATCAAGTGTTGATGGTCAATAAAACCACTAAGTTCAAGAAGGGCAAGGGTAATAAGAACTTCAAGAAGGATGGCAAGGGAGTTTCCGCGCCCGGTAAGCCAGTTGCCGGGAAGAAGCCAAAGTATGGACCCAAGCCTGAGACTGAGTGCTTTTATTGCAAGGGAACGGGTCACTAGAAGCGGAACTGCCCCAAATACTTAGCGGACAAGAAGGCCGGCAACGTCAAAGGTATATGTGATATACATGTTATTGATGTGTACCTTACCAGCGCTCGTAGTAGCTCCTGGGTATTTGATACCGGTGCAGTTGCTCATATTTGTAACTCAAAGCAGGAGCTGTGGAATAAGCGGAGACTGGCGAAGGACGAGGTGACGATGCGCGTCGGGAATGGTTCCAAGGTCGATGTGATCGCCGTCGGCACGCTGCCTCTACATCTACCCCCGGGATTAGTTTTAAACCTTAATAATTGTTATTTAGTACCAGCTTTGAGCATGAACATTGTATCTGGATCTCGTTTGATGCGAGATGGCTACTCATTTCAATCCGAGAATAATGGTTGTTCTATTTATTTGAGAGATATCTTTTATGGTCATGCCCCGCTGGTCAATGGTTTATTTTTGATGAATCTCGATCGTGATGATACACATATTCATAGTGTGAATGCCAAAAGATGTAAAGTTGACAATGATAGTCCCACATACTTATGGCATTGCCGCCTTGGTCATATTGGTGTCAAACGTATGAAGAAGCTTCATGCAGATGGACTTCTGGAGTCTCTTGATTATGAATCATTTGACACGTGCGAACCATGCCTCTTGGGCAAGATGACCAAGACTCCGTTCTCCAGAACAATGGAGCGAGCAACCAACTTATTGGAAATCATACATACCGATGTGTGCGGTCCAATGAGTGTTGAGGCTCGCGGAGGCTATCGTTATGTTCTCACCCTCACAGATGACTTGAGTAGATATGGGTATATCTACTTGATGAAGCACAAGTCTGAGACCTTTGAAAAGTTCAAAGAATTTCAGAATGAGGTTGAGAATCAACGTGATAGAAAAATGAAGTTCTTGCGATCGGATCGTGGGGGTGAATATTTAAGTCATGAATTTGGCACGCACCTTAGGAACTGTGGAATTGTTTCACAATTGACACCACCCGGAACACCTCAGCGTAATTGTGTGTCCGAACGTCGAAATCGTACTCTGTTAGACATGGTGCGATCTATGATGTCTCTCACCAACTTACCGCTATCTTTTTGGGGTTATGCTTTAGAGACTGCCGCATTCACTTTAAATAGGGCTCCGTCGAAATCCGTTGAGACGACACCGTATGAACTTTGGTTTGGCAAGAAACATAAGCTGTCGTTTCTAAAAGTTTTGGGTTGCGATGCTTATGTCAAGAAACTTCAACCTGAAAAGCTCGAACCCAAATCGGAAAAATGTGTCTTCATATGATACCCAAAGGAAACGATTGGGTACACCTTCTACCACATATCCGAAGGCAAGGTATTTGTTGCCAAGAATGGATCCTTTCTGTAGAAAGAGTTTCTCTCGAAAGAAGTGAGCGGGAGGAAAGTAGAACTTGATGAGGTGACAAACACCCCTCCCGAGCCGGAAAGTAGCGCAGCGCAGGAAATTGTTCCTGAGGTGCCTGCATCGACAAGGGAGGAAGTTAATGATGATGATCATGAAGATACAGATCAAGTTACTACTGAACTTCGAAGGTCCACAAGGACACGTTCCGCACCAGAGTGGTACGGCAACCCTGTCATGGAAATCATGTTGTTAGACAACGGTGAACCTTCGAACTATGAAGAAGCGATGGCGGGCCCAGATTCCAATAAATGGTTTGGAGCCATGAAATCCTAGATAGAATCCATGTATGAAAACAAAGTATGGACTTTGGTGGACTTGCCCGATGATAGGCACGCCATAGAAAATAAATGGATATTTAAGAAGAAGACAGACACGGATGGTAATGTGACCATCTATAAGGCTCGGCTTGTCGCTATGGGTTATCGACAAGTTCAAGGGATTGACTACGATGAGACTTTCTCTCCCGTAGCGATGCTGAAGTCAGTCCGAATCATGTTAGCAATTGCCGCATTCTATGATTATGAGATATGTCAAATGGACGTCAAGACGGCATTCATTAATGGTTTCCTCAAGGAAGAGCTGTATATGATGCAGCCGGAAGGTTTTGTCGATCCAGAGAATGCTAACAAGGTATGCAAGCTCCAGCGCTCGATATACGGGCTGGTGCAAGCATCTCGGAGTTGGAATATTCGCTTTAATGATGTGATCAAAGCGTTTGGTTTTATATAGACTTGGGGTGAAGCCTGTATCTACAAGAAAGTGAGTGGGAGCTCTGTAGCATTTCTCATATTATATGTGGATGACATATTGCTGATTGGAAATGATATAGAATTCTTGGAAAGTGTAAAGGCCTACTTGAATAAGAGTTTTTCAATGAAGGACCTTGGAGAAGCTGCTTACATATTAGGCATCAAAATCTATAGAGATAGATCAAGACGCCTCATTGGTCTTTCACAAAGCACATACCTTGACAAGATATTGAAGAAGTTCAATATGGATCAGTCCAAGAAGGGGTTCTTGCCTATTTTGCAAGGTATGAGATTGAGCAAGGCTCAGTCTCCGACCACGGCAGAAGATAGAGAAAAGATGAGTGTCATTCCCTATGCCTCGGCCATAGGTTCTATCATGTATGCCATGCTGTGTACTAGACTTGATGTGAACCTTTCCATAAGTTTGGTAGGGAGGTACCAAAGTGATCCCGGTATGGAACACTGGACAACGGTCAAGAACATCCTAAAGTACCTGAAGAGGACTAAGGATATGTTTCTCGTTTATGGAGGTGACGAAGAGCTCGTCGTAAAGGGTTACATCGATGCTAGCTTCGACACAGATCTGGATGACTCAAAGTCACAAACCGGATACGTGTATATTTTGAATGGTGGAGCAATCAGCTGGTGCAGTTGCAAGCAGAGCGTCATGGTGCATTCTACATGTGAAGCGGAGTACATAGCTGCTTGCGAAGCCGCGCAAGAAGGAGTCTGGATGAAGGAGTTCATCACCGACCTAGGAGTCATTCCAAGCGCGTCAAGCCCGATGACTCTCTTATGTGACAACACTGGAGCTATTGCCATTACCAAGGAGCCCAGATTTCACAAGAAGACCAAGCACATCAAGCGTCATTTCAACTCCATACGGAATTATGTTCAAGATGGAGACATAGATATTTGTAAAGTGCATACGGATCTGAATGTCGCGGACCCGTTGACTAAACCTCTTCCACGGGCAAAACATGATCAACACCAGAACTCTATGGGTGTTCGATTCATCACAACGTAACTAGATTATTGACTCTAGTGCAAGTGGGAGACTGTTGGAAATATGCCCTAGATGCAATAATAAAAGGATTATTATTATATTTCCTTGTTCATGATAATTGTCTGTTATTCATGCTTGAATTGTATTGTACGGAAACAGTGATACATGTGTGAATACATAGACCACAACGTGTCCCTGGTAAGCCTCTAGTTACTAGCTCGTTGATCAACAGATGGTCATGGTTTCCTGACCATGGACATTGGATGTCATTGATAACGGGATCACATCATTAGGAGAATGATGTGATGGACAAGACCCAATCCTGAGCCTACCACAAGATCGTATAGTTCGTAATGCATAAGCTTTTCTAGTGTCAAGTATTTATTCCTTAGACCATGAGGTTGTGCAACTCCCGGATACCGTAGGAATACTTTGGGTGTGCCAAACGTCACAACGTAACTGGGTGGCTATAAAGGTACGCAACGGGTATCTCCGAAAGTGTCTGTTGAGTTGGTACGAATCGAGACTGGGATATTGTCACTCCGTATGACGGAGAGGTACCTCTGGGCCCACTCGGTAAGACATCATCATAATGAGCTCAAAGTGACTAAGGAGTTAGTCACGGGATGATGGATTACGGATCAAGTAAAGAGACTTGCCATGACGAGATTGAACAAGGTATCGGGCATACCAATGATCGAATCTCGGGCAAGTACCGTACCGATAGACAAAGGGAATAACATACAGGATTGAGTAAATCCTTGACACAGTGGTTCATCCGATGATATCATCGAGGAACACATGGGAACCAACATGGGTATCCAGATCCCGCTGTTGGTTATTGACCGGAGAGTCGTCTCGGTCATGTCTGTGTGTCTCCCGAACCCGTAGGGTCTACACACTTAAGGTTCGGTGACGCTAGGGTTGTGGAGATACATGCACATGGAAACCCGGATGTTTTTCAGAGTCCCGGATGAGATCCCGGACGTCACAAGGAGTTCCGGAAGGGTCCAGAGGTAAAGAATGATATATAGGAAGTCCAGTTTCGGCCATCGGGTGAATTCTGGGGGTCACCGGGAGTGTCCTGGGACCACCGGAGGGGTCCCAGGGGTCCACCGGGTGGGGCCACCCATCTCGGAGGGCCCCGTAGGCCGCAAGGGGAAGGGGGCCAGCCCTTGGTGGGCTGGTGCACCCACATGCCCCCCTCCATGCGCCTAGGGTTGAAACCCTAGGGGGAGGGGGCGCCCCCTATGCCTTGGGGGGCAAGTCTCCCCCCTCTGGCCGCCGCCCCCCTAGGAGATTGCATCTCCTAGGGCCGGCGCCCCCCTGGCCCCTATATATAGTGGGGGGAGAGGGAAGCCGCACCCCAAGCCTCTGGCGCCTCTCCCCCCTCCCGTCACACTTCCAACTCCTCCTGCAGGGCGCCGGCGAAACCCTGCTGCTTTTCCTGTTGCATCCACCACCACGCCGTCGTGCTGCTGGATCTCCGTCAACCTCTCCTCCCCCCTTTCTGGATCAAGAAGGAGGAGACGTCGTTGTACCGTACGTGTGTTGAACGCGGAGGTGCCGTCCGTTCGGCGCTGGGACCATCGGTGATGAGGATCACGAAGAGTACGACTACTTCATCCACGTTCCTTTGAACGCTTCCGCACGCGATCTACAAAAGGGTATGTAGATGCACTCCATTATGCTCGTTGCTAGATGACTCCTTAGATTGATCTTGGTGAAGCGTAGGAAATTTTTTGAATTCTGCTACGTTCCCCAACAGGATTGCCATGCAACGGATGCACTAGAGCTATAAGTGTATGAAAGCTCATCAAAAGAAACTAAGTGGGTGTTTATCCAACTTGCTTGCTCATGAAGACCTAGGGCATTTGAGGAAGCCCATCGTTGGAATATACAAGCCAAGTTCTATAATGAAAGTTCCCACTAGTATATGAAACTGACAAAACAGGAGACTCTCTATCCTGAAGATCATGGTGCTACTTTGAAGCACAAGTGTGTAAAAGGATGGTAGCATTGTCCCTTCTCTCTTTTCTCTCATTTTTTGGAGGAGCTTTCCTTTTTTATTAGCCCCTCTCTATTTTTTTGGGACATCTCTTTTTTTTGGCCTTTCCTCGCGTGGGAAAATGCTTTAATAATGAAGATCGTCACACTTTTATTGACTTACAACTCAAAGATTACAACTCGAAGCTAGAACAAAATATGACTCTATGTGAATGATGATGAAGCATGTCATATGGACGGAATGGTGGAAAGTTGCATGGAAATATATCTCGGAATGGCTATGGAAATGCCATGATATGTAGGTATGGTGGCTGTTTTTAGGAAGGTATATGGTGGGTGTATGGTACCTGCAAAAGTTGTGTGGTACAAGAGAGGCTAGCAATGGTGCAAGGGTGAGAGTGCGTATAATCCATGGACTCAACATTAGCCATAAAGAACTCATATACTTATTGCAAAAATCTATGAGTTATCAAAACAAAGTACTCAATGCATGCTCCTAGGGGAAGGGTTGGTAGGAGTTAACCAACGCACAATCCCGACCTCCACACAAAGGATGACACTCAATAAATAAATCATGCTCCAACTTCGTCACATAATGGTTCACCATACGTGCATGCTACGGGAATCACAAACTTTAACACAAGTGTTTCTCAAATTCACAATTACTCCACTAGCATGACTCTAATATCACCATCCTCATATCTCAAAACAGTCATCAAGTATCAAACTTCTCATATCATTCAATGCACTTATATGAAAGTTTTTAATATACTCATCTTGGATGTCTATCATATTAGGACTAGTTTTATAACCAAGGCACATTACCATGCTGTTCTAAAAGACTCTCAAAAGGATATAAGTGAAGCATGAGAGACCAATAATTTCTACGAAAATAAAATCACCACCGTGCTCTAAAAGATATAAGTGAAGCACTAGAGCAAAACTATCTAGCTCAAAAGATATAAGTGAAGCACATAGAGTATTCTAATAAATTCTAAATCATATTTATCTCTCTAAAAAGGTGTGTCCAGCAAGGATGATTGTGGCAAACTAAAAAGCAAAGACTCAAATCATACATGACGCTCCAAGCAAAACACATATCATGTGGTGAATAAAAATATAGTCCCGAGTATAATTACCGATAGATGAAGACGAAAGAGGGGATGCCTTCCCGGGGCATCCCCAAGCTTAGGCTTTTGGTTGTCCTTGAATTTTACCTTGGGTTGCCTTGGGAATCCCCAAGCTTAGGCTCTTGCCACTCTTTGTTCCATAGTCCATCAAAGCCATACTCAAAACTTGAAAACTTCACAACACAAAACTTAGCCAAAAATCTCGTGAGCTCCGTTAGTATAAGAAAACAAACCACCACTCAAAGGTACTGTAATGAACTCATTCTTTGTTTATATTCGTGTTAAACCTACTGCATTCCAACTTCTCTATGATTCATACCCCCCGATACTACTCATAGATTCATCAAAATAAGCAAACAACACACGAAAACAGAATCTGTCAAAAACAGAACGGTCTGTAGTAATCTGTAACTTTCGAATACTTCTGTAACTCCAAAAAAATTGAAATAAATTGGTAAACGTGAGGAATTTGTATATTAATCATCTGCAAAAAGAATCAACTAAAAATCACTCTCCAGTAAAAAAAAATATAGCCAATCTCGTGAGCGCTAAAGTTTCTATTTTTTACAGCATGATCACATAAACTTCACACAAGTCTTCCCAAAGGTTCTACTTGGAACAAACACTAATTAAAACACAAAACCACATCTAAATAGAAGCTAGATGCAATATTTATTCCTAAACAGAAGCAAAAACAAAGAAAATAGAATTGGTTGCCTCCCAACAAGCACTATCGTTTAACGCCCCTAGCTAGGCACGATACAAGAATAGATCTAGGTATTGCCATCTTTGGTAGGCAATCCATAAGTGGCTCTCATAATAGATTCATAAGGTAATTTAATTTTCTTTCTAGTAAATTGTTCTATGCCCTTCCTTAACGGAAATTGGAATCTAATATTTCCTTCCTTCATATCAATAATTTCACCAATCGTTCTAAGGAAAGGTCTACCAAGAATAATGGGACATGAAGGATTGCAATCAATATCAAGAACAATGAAATCTACAGGCACATAATTCCTATTGGCAACAATAAGAACATCACTAATCCTTCCCATAGGTTTCTTAATGGTAGAATCCGCAAGATGCAAATTTAAAGAACAATCATCAAGCTCATAGAAACCTAACATATCACACAAAGTTTTTGGAATTGTAGAAACACTTGCACCCAAATCACACAGAGAAAAGCATTAATGATATTTTTTTTTAATTTTAATAGTAGGTTCCCACTCATCATAAAGCTTTCTAGGGATAGAAACTTCTAATTCAAGTTTTTCTTGATAAGACTGCATCAAAGCATCAACTATGTGTTTGGTAAAAGCCTTATTTTGACTATAAGCATGCGGAGAATTTAGTACGGATTGCAACAAGGAAATACAATCTATTAAAGAGCAATTATCATAATTTAATCCCTTGAAATCCAAAATAGTGGGTTCATCACTATGCAAAGTTTTAATCTCTTCAATCCCACTTTTAACAATTCTAGCATCAAGATCTAAAAACTCTGAATCATTGGGATGCCTTTTAACTAAAGTAGACCCATCTCCAGTCCCATCTTTATCAACATTCATACTAGAAAACAAGGATCTAATAGGAGACACATCAATAACTTTCAGATCTTCACCTTTATTTTCATGATAATTAGAAGTACACGCTTTCATAAATCAATCTTTTTTAGCACGCATCCTAGCGGTTCTTTCTTTGCACTCATCAATGGAAATTCTCATGGCTTTGAGAGACTCATTGATATCATGCTTAGATGGAATTGATCTAAGTTTCAAATAATCAACATCAAGAGTAATTCTATCCACGTTTCTAGCCAACTCATCAATCTTAAGAAATTTTTCTTCAAGCAAAGCATTGAAATTCTTTTGCGAATTCATAAACTCTTTAACACTTGTCTCAAATTCAGAGGGCATCTTACCAAAATTTCCATAAGAGTTATTGTAGGAATTACCATAATTATTAGAGGAATTACTAGGAAAAGGCCTAGGATTAAAGTTTCCTCTATAAGCATTATTACCAAAATTATTCCTACCAACAAAATTCACATCCAAAGATTCATTATTATTTTCAATCAACGTGGATAAAGGCATATCATTAGGATCAGAAGAAGCACCCTTAGTAGCAAATAATTTCATAAGTTCATCCATCTTTCCACTCAAAACACTAATATCTTCAATACCATGCACTTTTTTACTAGTAGATCTTTAGATGTGCCATTGAGAGTAGTTAACCATAATATTATCTAGGAGTTTGGTAGCTTCTCCTAAGGTGGTTTCCATGAAAGTACCCCCCGCGGCCGAATCTAAAAGATTTCTAGAAGCCAAATTCAAGCCAGCATAAAAGTTTTGTATAATCATCCATAAGTTCAAACCATGTTTAGGGCAATTATGTATCATTAATTTCATTCTCTCCCAAGCTTGTGCAACATGCTCATGATCTAGTTGCTTAAAATTCATAATATCGTTTCTAAGAGAGATAATCTTAGCGGGAAAATACTTAGGGATAAAGACATCTTTACACTTATTCCATGAATCAATACTATTTCTAGGCAAAGAGGAAAACCAAGTTTTAGCACGATCTCTAAGTGAAAACAGAAATAGCTTCAATTTAACAATATCATTATCTGTATCCCTCTTCTTTTGCATATCACACAAATCAACAAAGTTGTTTAGATGGGTAGCGGCATCTTCACTAGGAAGGCCAGAAAATTGATCTTTCATGACAAGATTCAACAGAGCAGCATTGATCTCACAAGACTAAGCATCGGTAATAGGAGCAATAGGCGTGCTAATAGAATAATTATTGTTGGTATTAGAGAAGTCACACAATTTGGTATTGTTTTGAGCCATAGTGACAAGCAAGCAATCCAACACACAAGCAAACAAGAGGCAAGCGAACGAAAAACACACGGAAAAAGAAGGGCGAATAAAACGGCAAGGGTGAAGTGGGGGAGAGGAAAATGAGAGGGAAATAATGTAGTGCAAAGGATAATGGTTTGTGATAGGTACTTGGTATATGAATTTTGCGTAGATCTCCTCGACAACTGTGCCAGAAATTCTTCTTGCTACTTCTCGAGCTTGCGTTGTATTCCCTCGAAGAGGAAAGGGTGATGCAGCACAGTAGCGTAAGTATTTCCCTCAGTTTTTGAGAACCAATGTATCAATCCAGTAGGACACCACGCGCAAGTCCCTCGCACCTGCACAAACAAATAAGAACTTCGCAGCCAATGCGATAAGGGGTTGTCAATCCCTTCACGGTCACTTACGAAAGTGAGATCTGATAGATAGGATAGGATAATATTTTTGGTAATTTTGGTATAGGAACAGAAAGTAAATAAAGCAAATAAACAACGGCGGTAGAAATTGAAGGAAAGTAATATGATAAAGATAGACCCGGAGGCCATAGGTTTCACTAGTGGCTTCTCTCATGAAAGCATAATTCTACGGTGGGTGAACAAATTATTGTCGAGCAATTGATAGAAAAGCGCATAGTTATGAGAATACCTAGGCATGATCATTATATATAGGCATCACATCCGTAACAAGTAGACCCAAATGATTCTGCATCTACTACTATTACTCCACACATCGACCGCTATCCAGGATGCATCTGGAGTATTAAGTTCATAAGAATGGAGTAATGCTTTAAGGAAGGTGACATGATGTAGAGGGATAAACTCAAGCAATATGATATAAACCCCATCTTTTTATCCTCGATGGCAACAATAAAATCTATGCCTTGCTGCCCCTGCTGTCACTGGGAAAGGACACCGCAAGATTGAACCCAAAGCCAAGCACTTCTCCCATTGCAAGAACTATAGATCTAGTAGGCCAAACCAAACTAATAATCCGGAGAGACTTGCAAGGATATTATAATCATACATCAAAGATTTCAGAAAAGAATCAAATATTGTTCATAGGTAATCCTGATCATAAACCCACAATTCATAGGATCTCAACAAACACACCGCAAAAAGATTACATCGAATAGATCTCCTCGAAGATCGAGGAGAACTTTGTATTGAGATCCAAAAAGAGAGAAGAATCCATCTAGCTAATAACTATGGACCCGAAGGTCTGTGGTAAACTACTCACAACTCATTGGTGAGGCTATGGTGTTGATGTAGAAGCACTCCGTGATTGATCCCCCCTCCGGCGGAGCTCCAGAACAGGCCCCAAGATGGGATCTCACGGGAAAAAAAGGTTGCGGCGATGGAATTAGGGTTTTCTCTGTTGCCTCGATGTTTTCAGGGTACGTGGATATATATAGGAGGAAGGAGGGCATCAGGGGAGCCAGAGGGGGCCCACAAGGGTAGGGGTGTGCATGCCCCCTGGGCGCGCCCTGGACCCTCGTGGCCGCCTCTCTCGTTCCCTCGTGTGTACTCCAAGTCTTCTGTGAAGATACGGTTCCAAAAATACCTCTCCTGAAGGTTTCATTCCGTTTGGACTCCGTTTGATATCCCTTTTCTGCGAAACACTGAAATAGGCAAAAAAACAGCAATTTGCACTGGGCCTTGGGTTAGTAGGTTAGTCCCAAAAATTATATAAAAGTGTATAATAAATCCCATTAAACATCCAAAACAGAATATATATAATAGCTTGGAACAATCCAAAGTTATAGATACGTTGGAGACGTATCCGGTATCAGTCGAAGCTTTGTCAGATGTCCAGTTCAGCATTGTGGCACGACCGGATCGTACCATCCACTAGACGGGTGGTGATGGTATCCACCATGCTCGCAACAACCCGGAGTGCAACGGGCGATGGCCCATGACCCCGGAGTGCTTTGGATGTAGACCGGCGGTGCCCTCTCTGCTGAGCCTAGGTAGGGTTGCGACGTGCTTTTGTAGAGGAGACTTCAGTCTCGCTAGTAGTTCCGCCTGGACTTCGAATTTTAGCTTGTTACCTCGGCTACGATCTTGTACCCTCGGGAGGGTCTTGTAGATAGTCAGGCTTCCCATCCTTTTTTCATTTGTAGTTGTCCGTACCCAGACATGTTATGCTTCCGTTGCTTGTATGCTCTGTATGTTGGGTCACGAGACCCATGTTTGTAATATCTGGCTCCTCGGAGCCTAATGAATAAATACTTTGATTAATAGAGTTTTGTTGTGATGACATGTCGTATTTGCATATATAGAGCATATTGTGTGTATGTTATTGAAATTCTTGGTATGTGTGGGATCCGACACCTAGTTGTTTACCCTTGGTAACCTATCTTATGGGGAAATTCCTCCTAGTGCTTCCACTGAGCCTTGGTAGCTTGCTACTGCTCCGGAACACATGGATTGACCGGCATGTGTCCTTCCTTGCTCCTGTGTATGTCCCCTATGGGGAAATGTCACGCGGTGTATATCGGAATCCTATTAGCTTGCTATAGCCCGGCAACACTCGTTGCTGACCGACACGTGCATTTTTGGGTCATGTATGCATGTCCCTGTAATTTAGCGCCACTTTTAGTTTATAACTAGCCGTGTCGGCCCGGGTTCTCTGTCATATGGATGCTAGCGACACTATCATATACGTGAGCCAAAATGCACAAACGGTCCTGGGCCAGGTAAGGTGGCACCCGTGGGGATACCGTGCATGAGGCCACAAAGTGATATGATGTGTTACATGCTAGACCGGTGTGACTTAGGATCGGGGTCCCGACAGCTTTGGTATCAGAGCATGACTGCCTGTAGGATTACCAAGCCAAACTGGTCGAAGTTGAGTCTAGAAATTATATAGTTATATAAGGGAATTGGTTGTGGAAGGGAACGTATGGCTCTTTTTACTCATTTACCTTATGTCCTTCTGATCTGAGTCACCCTCTTATTTCTACGGGGATTAAGAACTAGGCTTCTCATCAAATTATCACGATCACATTAATGGTGTATTTAACTCTCAGTTCAGTTTCTACTACTTTAGTGTGTTAAACAGTTGGTCTCAGAACCATGACATTATGATGTTGAGTGGTTATACTACCATTTGCATAAGTCTCAAAAATCCTTTTTGAGCAATTACTACCGTTATGATGTCCGAGTCCTCCCAGGTTTCTAAACAATCTGATGCATTTGCAAATCTTTCCTCCCTGTCCCGATGTCCTTTTAGGCCAGATTAAACACAGTAATTGCTGAGTTGAGCTACTTCATTGCCTCAACATATATGATGGATCTATTATTATGACCCTAGGTGTTTTAGAGAATCACCTAGTAATCTAGTAATGCTTTATATTCTCGGTGTGATGATTCTGGCCACCCTTTTAGAAAGCACCCCGTGATGTCATTTAGTTAGTAGGCATTTGATGTCTACGCACGCTTCTACTCTTGTAGACTATGTTGGGCCTCCAAGCGCAGAGGTTTGTAGGACAGCAGCAATTTCCCTCAAGTGGATGACCTAAGGTTTATCGAACTCAGGGAAGTAGAGGTTGAAGATGGTCTCTCTCAAGCAACCCTGCAACTAAGATACAAGAAGTCTCTTGTGTCCCCAACACACCTAATACACTTGTTAGATGTATAGGTGCACTAGTTCGGTGAAGATATGTTAAATGGCAAGTGATATGGATGGCAAAACAAAGTAATATAAATCTGTAATAAAAAGTGCAGCAAGCAAACAAGTGGTAAACGTGAGCACAAATGGTATTGCAATGGTGGAAACAAGGCCTAGGCTTCATACTTTCACTAGTGGGAACTCCCAACAACATTAACATAATCGAATCACATGATATTTCCCATAAAACATGCAATGGAGACGCACCCGGAGGTCATTCCTCCGTGGTCAAGAGAGGACGAGAATTATGTAGGGCTACAAAAGCACACCTCAAAGTTCGTAGTTCTCAATCTAAGGATTTCCCAATGTCACCGCGGCCATCCAAAAAGAGTCCCACAATCACTACAACATATCTAAAGGATAGTCAAAGACAAGCACCAAGAGACTCTCAATCTTCAATCAACACACAAGAGAGGAAATCACTCATGAAAATATTTTTCTAATCCATGTCCAATAGACCGCTGTCACCTTGGTCTCAGGGATTATACTAGATAAAGACAAGTGAGTACATCAATCCAATACATAGAGGAAGGGGAAATATCATGGGATCACCCTAGATTAACATAGCCTATGATCACAACGAAGATCACATCATGGGAGAGAGAATTGACCACATAGCTACTGGTAGAAACCTCAGCCCCGAGGAGGAACTACTCTCGCATCATGGAGGGAGGAAGCAACGTCGATGGAGATGAATCCGAGGGCACTTCCCCGTCCCGGCAGGGTGCCGGCACAGGAATTCTGGTCCCCCGAAGCTTGATGGCGATGGCGGCGGAGATCGGAACTGCGTCTGGAGAAAAGGGGTCCGGAATCAGGGTTTCCTCGACGGGTGTTAAATATATGCCAAAGGGGGTCGCCAGGGGAGCTAAGGGGGGCCCAGGCGGCCTGGCCAGGCGGCCAGCGGTGGGGCCGCCTAGGCAGGGCGCCTGGAGCCCCTGTGGCCCCCCTCCGGCCCTACTTTGGCCGCATGGAAGCTTCCGGAACGCTGATTTTTTTTATAATTTTTCCGGGATTTTTCTGGCAGTTTACGTAATGGGAAAACCTGAAATACAAAAACAGCAGAAAACGGAAACTGGCACTGGGGTGCACTGAGTTAATAGGTTAGTCCAAATATGATCAAAAGTGTATGGAAGTGTATAAATATCATAGCAATATCACACAAAAGAGGCATGGAGCAAGCAGAAATTATAGATACGTTTTGGACGTATCAACATCCCCAAGCTTAATTCCTGCTCGTCCTCGAGTAGGTAAATGATAACAAGCATAATTTCTGTGGTGACATGCTATTAACCATATAAGGACTTTTTACAGTCACATGACAAGTGCTTATTGAGACAATGAATCTGTAGTAGTTAAGTTGCCTCATGAGAAAATCACAAAGAACTGAAAGTTTTACAATATGATACTGAAACATCAAATAGATTTGTAGTGAGCATGGTGTGCAAATATGATAAAGTAGTACCTCGCTTGCCCCCTTTAGTGAAGCAAAACATAAATGCAGGGGCACCTCCAAGGTTTAAGTGACGACTAGATACAATGATTTCAGAATAAACGATATCATAATCATGCAAAAGACAATGGTACTTTGGGACAATGCACATTACACTCAGAATGACAATCATGCTCTCAATAGTTGGTGCTTTAAAAGAAGGTGGAGACTCTCGAACCGTGGCTTTTGTTGGCAAGGTTGAAAACCCGTGGTCGGAAACAAAGACAAAACATGTACCCGAGCTCTTGGTTTTAAAAACAGAGGTAATAATTATTTTTTAGATTATGCATGTTCCGTCAACGAATGCTAGCAGATAACTCAATCACTTCTTGAGATGGACAAGTTTCGAGGAACAGCTCCCAAATGAGGACGATCACATCCTCTTAATCTCCTTTGTTTATCACTGCCAAAGTTTTCTGATTTCTCATGAACAAAGCGTGAAGGAGGGTTTGTTTGTTATATTAATTTTGAGCCGGGCGCACTCTATGCCAGTACCTTCTCGTATTATGGGTTTGCACATTAGACATGCAATCCCGGGGTGAAGCTTGTCCAACTTAAAAAGATCATGAATTAACTATTACTTCCTCATGAGCTAAAACAGAGGCACAAAAGAGAAATGCTTTTTTGAATAATTTCGAGATGGTACATGAAAGTCTTCGTTAGGAATGGCAGGTAAATACCATGTATAGGAAGGTATGGTGGACTCATATGGCATAACTGGTTTAAAGGATTTTGGATGCACAAGCAGTCAGTCCGCTTAGTACAGGCGAAGGTTAGCAAAAGACTGGGAGCGACCAACTAAAAGAGCAATGACGGTCATAATCATGCAGAGCGACAAAGCAACATTGAATCAGGCATGGAAGTTATATCGCTACTCAGAAATTAAAGATCATCAAGGCTTGACAGACTTTCTTTACAGTCTTAAATATGCGTGAGCATACGCCAAGTCAATCAAAATAAATTCTTGAAGGAAGATATTACTAAACCATACCACATCATAGGCAAACAAATCATGTTGGTACTCCAATAACACATTGGGAACCCCCCAGCTATTTGAGACTAACCATAAGAAAACATGAACTACTAAGCACCATTATGCACGTAGCATTTTTATCATAGACATATCGACCAATGCAACAGAAGCAAACTCTCTTAATAAGATAAGCATGATAACAAAAGAGAGTTCAAGCGACCAACTAAACAAAAGCTCTTTAAAAAGATAAGCATGAAAACTAAGAGCTGAACATGATAGTAGCTATTGAAAGACCAAGAACATACACAGCAAAGATAAATATGAAAATTCTATGCTATGTTCTAGGTTGAAGTGGAGCATGTCTCTCTCCCACACAAAGAAAGCTGAGTTCCAACTCGCTATGAAAAGCTAAAGAAAACTAAAAAGGAAAACTAAAAAGCAAGACGCTCCAAGCATAGCACATAACACATGAAGTGATACAAATATAGTGGAACGAAAGACGAACTGATAATGTTGATGGAGAAGGGGATGCATGGGGGCATCCCCAAGCTTAGACGCTTGAGTCTCCTTGAATATTTCTTGGGGGTGCATGGGGGTATCCCCAAGCTTGAGCGCTTGACACTCCTGAATCTTTTTATCATCTTCCCTCGCACACTTGAAAATTCCCTTCATACATAACTCATCATAATCTGATTAGCGAGGTTAGTACCCATAATAAAATAATTGTTCCTTGCTGGAAATAAGGATATTCTTGAAGGTCTACTGTTTCTCAAGATTGCCAAAAGGTTTTTGCAAAGAAAAAGCAAGCTCAAGGTTTGCAAAATGAAGGAAAGGCAAAACAGGACAGAATCTGTGAAAAACAGAACAGCAGGTAGTAAATGATTTTTTTCGGGGCACTTCTGCAACTCTAATCAAAAAACTCAGAACAGACGCCCGAAATACAATTGTATAGAGCACGCTGTCGAAAAAATTCAGACCAAAAAGATGATCTGGTGATTTTATACGAATTTTTCTATCCAAGGACAGAATCTGTTTCCTGGACAGCACGTCACAACTTTTGAACTTTCTTGCAATCAGAGGCTACACTTGGCACAAAGTTGAAAAGTAAAGATACAATGATGATGCTACTGTAGTAACAAACATCAAGACCACTAAAAACTGAAAGAACAAACTGAAAGCAAAGTTAACAAGGGTTGTCTCCCTAGAGCTCTTTCTTTATAGCCATAAAGATAGGCTTAAGACTTTAATGATACTCTCGCAGGAATAAGAGTTGAAGAACAAAAGAGAGCATCAAGAAGCAAATACCAAATACATTTAAGCCTAACATGCTTCCTATGCATAGGAATATTGCAATAGAATAATTCATTAAAGCACAAAGCAACTAGCATAGGAAGGCAAAACAAGCATAACTTCAAAATATTCACCATAAAGAGAGGAAACTTCTTATTATTAAGATATTTAGAACCAAGTCTCCCTCTCTCATTATAAATTTCAGTGGCATCATGGATGAACTCAACAATATAAGCATCACATAAAGCATTGTTACCATGATCCACATGCAAAAAGGTACTCTTACTCTCCACATAAGCATAATCTTTCGCATTGGTAATAGTGGGAGTAGGACTATCATAAACAACTCGAACACTATAGATTAATTGTGTATTAGGAAGATGGTGTTCAACAAGGGAGTAATTCCCTCCATGATTATGACAAGTTTCATAAGGATAATGTCTGGGAAACTGATCGCCCACGAACACCTATGGGACCGGAGCCCCTTTTCGGTACGACAAGGGAGCGGAGGGAGCACGAAGAGCGGATCGAGGCGCACATGCGAGCAGTTTACCCAGGTTCGGGCCGCACGGAGGCGTAAAACCCTACTCCTACCTTGGTTGTATTGAGTTCTTGGCTCGGGAGCAAGAAGATCTACAGTGCTTGAGACTAGCTACACCGAACGTGGGAGTGATCGAGAGTTCGGAACCCCCTCTACGTTGTGCATGGGCCTCCTTTTATAGGTCAAAGGGGTCACCGACAGGTGGCAACGTAGTTGAGGGTAAAAACGTAAAAAGTGGTGGTAGTTGTAACAGTGGATGTACAGTGTCTTGTACCTAACCCTGACGGTGGGGGACAAGGGCATTGAATGCCCGTCGCCGTCGCCCCAAACAGTGCAAAAAGCGTCCGTCCGGGCGTCTCCGTTCGCCACGACGGTAGCCTCGTCATCGTGGCTTGCCACCGTGTACCCCAGGCTGCACGGCCATCCGCCACGTGCCCCTGGAAGGGCCCCAAGGTGACGCGTGGCCAGATGAGCTGGAGCGTAGGCATACAGTGAAAGCTTGCCGCGGCAAGCACCTTGCCGCGGCCGCTACCTTGCCGCGCCCGGAGGCTTGTCGCTCTCCGGGCATTGTCGGCGCGCGCGATGCGCCATGGCGAGTCTTCTGAAATGCCATGCTCTGTCCTTCCTGGCAAGCTCCTCTTGCCAGGGTCTTGTGCTAAAGGTATGGTCTTGAGCCTGGTACGGCCTTCCTGGCAAGCTCCTCTTGCCGGGGCCTTGTTTCTTTAACTTGAATACTTTGTTCTTGAATGGTTCTAAAGGATCCAGAGCGGGCCTTGGCGGGCGCGTGGCGAGCCCGGCCACGGGACGCTGCTACTGCCCGTGCACAAGTCGGGATACTAAGGTACCCCTACTTTAGTACACCGACAGGAGCCCCCGGGCCTGGGCCACACACGGTGCCGAGCGCTGTTGGGCCAGGCCCAAAGCAGTGCACGGGCACTCGCGGCCCACGGCGCGCTATATCCCCCTCCGTATCCGCTGCGTCCCTCCCTAACGGCACGCGTCGATTGCGGCGTCGTGGGAGAGATCGTGGCCTGTTTCTTTAATGGGAAAATGCGGAACGTCCCCCACTCCCCCTTAAAAGCAGAGGAAACACGGGCAGTTTCCCCCCATTGCTTCATTGCGCCTTCAACCTCCAGAAACCCCGCCGCTCTCCTCCTCCCCAAAGGTCGAAAGAGAGCTGAGCTCCACCTTTCTTCCGCCGCCGCCAGCCTCTCCAGCGCCGCCGGCCCCCCTCGCCGTCCCCGCCATGGCCCCGAAGGGCGACAGGGTGAAAGCCGCGAAGACCGAATGGGCGGCGAAGCTTGCAGCAATGCGGAAGAGGATGGTGGTTTTCCCGCCGAGGCTCGGCGCGAGGGAGCTGAAGGACAAGTACTACCTCTTCTGGTCGAGGGAAACGAAAGCTCACCCGCGCACCAGAGTTCTCCCCGCCGAAGCCTGCGACATGTTTCCGGGAGGTTATCCTTACTTTGCCCTGTTCTTCCATTGCGGACTCTGCCCTCCATACTCTGAGTTCTTCTGCGATGTCATGAATACGTATGGATTCCACCTCCTTGATTTTACCCCGAACGCAGTTCTGACCATGGCCGTTTTCGCACATCTGTGCGAGAACTTTGTCGGAGTCACCCCCAACGTAGCCCTCTTCTGCCATTTTTTCACACCTCGGGTAGAGTCTGGGTCTCCCCTGTCCGGCGGGATCTCTTGAATCTTTAGGCTCAATAAGAAAGAGGCGTACTTGATTGGAGAGCTCCGCGGCAAGTGGGAGGAGTGGAGGGCTGACTGGTGCTGGATCATGGAGGATGGACCCCAGCAGTTTACTTCCCCGCGCCGAGCTGCAATAGTGCGCGGCAAGGATTGGAGTGATCTGGCCGCGGAGGACGAGAAGTTGAAGATAGCACTCACTAGGATTCTTCGCCTCTGGCAAGCCAACCTTACTGTAGGTGAGGTCGGGGCAGATTTTCTTCGCCGCCGCATTGCCCCCTTGCAGGAGAGGAAGAGGGATGCTTGGGATTTCGGCAACGCGGTAGACTGTATGAGGCTGCGCCCCGGCCTTAACTATAACTTCACTGTCCTGGAGCTCAAGGGGATGCTCCGTGAGTTGTTCAAGCACGACGCCAAGCACCCGGAGTAGTTTGCTCCGTCGCGGGGGGGTAGTTCCACTATGTAACAACTCGTCACTTAGTGCTATCCGCGCGGCGATGCCGCTGTGCGACTCCCACGGGGTTGACCCCACCTGGCTGGCGCCTTCAGATGAAACTGCACAAACCTTCTTCGACAACTTGGTTGAGCTGTTGATCAATCTCGATGAGAAGAAGGGTCTCACCCGCGACACCACCGACCGGGATTTGGCGTATATCGCCACCAGGATGGAGGAGGCAGCCGTAGCTGAAGCCACGGGCGAGTTTGGGTACTCCTTGGATGAGGCAGATGCAGCGGATGCGGTGAGTCGGGCCGAGGAGGAAGAGATCCTCAAACTGCTGAAGCCTGCCGGGCAGCCTGCCGGGACGAGCGAGGCTGCCGGGCAGGGCACAGAGTCAAGTGAGCCTGCCGAGGAGGACGCCGAATCGGGCGACCCTTCAGAAGACTCAGGCGGGTCTCTGGGCCTCGACGGCTCCTCTTCATCCTCGGGGAGTTCTCCGCCACCACCAAGTCCTCCGCCCCAGCCAAAGAAACGCCTCCGCAAGGCCACTGACACGGCGAGGCAGCCGGCGGTCCAGCAGCAGCTGCAGCGTCGCTTGACGCGCGCCACCACGACGAGCAAGGCCGTCAAGGGGGCGCCTCGCGCCTCAGCGGCAGGCGGAGGAGGATCTTCCCGAACTGGTTCTGGCGTTACTTCCGCCCCTCGGGCTTCGGCGACGACCGGAGCGGGGTCTTCTCAGACCACGGCCCCGGAGCCCGCCAAGCGCCCGAGGGAGCCTACTCCCCCAGCTCCTCGCGCCGGGACGCGCGAGGCGGACTTCGACTTCTCCGTCCTTAGTTCCGACGAGGAGGAGGAAGAGTAAGCACTTGTAACTCTTATTTCTTCTGATTTTTGTTGCTCTTGTCTTGAATTTTCCTTGCCTGACTTTGTTTGATGTCTGTCTTCCAGGACCCTGGCCCAGAGGATGGCGAAGAGGGCCAAGATCCCAGTGGTTGATCTTGAGGACGAGCCTGTCGCAGCCGCAGGGGATGCGCCAGCGACAAGCTTGCCGGACCAGCCTGCTGCTCCGCAGAGCAGCCCCCAGCGCAGCCCCCAGCGTGAGTCTTCTTTTTACTTCTTCATTCGTCGGGCGCACGTGGGCTTCTTTTCCTTGCTAATGTCTTGTTTGTTTGCTGATTTGTGCAGAAGCAGAGCCGCAGCCTCAGGAGCGTCAAGAGACTGCTCCCGAAGAGCCGCTCGTCTCAGCCTCCCCGCCAAGGAGGAGCTCCCCAGCGAGGGAGAATACTCCTCCAAGGGCGAGCCCTCTGCCAAGGGCGAGTACCCCGCCAAGGGCAAGTACCCCGCCAAGGGCGAGTACTCCGCCAAGGGCGAGCACCCCGCCACGGGAAGGCGCCAGCGGGGCCCCCCGCCAGCGGAGGCTACCACCACGCCGCCGAGGGAGGACCCCCCGGCGAGGAACCCCGTCAAAGACGAGGCTCGTGCAGGTAACCCTTGTGCTTTTCTTCTCTTGAATTTTCCTTTTTGGATATTTGCTTGACACTTCTTCTTTCTTTCTTCTTCTTTTCTTGTCTTCAGACTCGACCGCCCCGGAGCCGATGGAGACGGAGGCCACCGTCGATGAGACCGCCGCGGCCACTGACGCGGCAGCTGAGGAGGGGACCGGCGACCGCACTGACGGCCCTGAGGCCGCAGGAGCGCCGGACGCTGCGCCGGCCGCCGACCCTTCTGCTGCCGCGACCGAGCCGGGCGTCTATCTGGAGGCCGCCAACGGGGTCTTCATCCAAGTTTCGTGGGCTTCTACGTCGAGGGCGCCCGCGGAGGGAGAGGTCTTCGATGGGGAAGTCCTGGCCTCCGTCGGGCTGAGGCTTGTCGACGCGCCCGGCAGCAGGAGTGAGCCCGAAGAGGAGCAGCTCCTGCGGAAGCTCCTGGCTCTGTACCGCGCCAGGCAGGCCAAGCTGGAGTCCCGAGAGGCCCTGGCTGCCAAGGCTGGTGTCGATCTGGAGAAGCGCGCCGAGGAGCTCCGTGCCGCCAACCAGGCGGCCCTCCGGTCTTTGGCGGAGGAGCGGGAGGAGCTTGCCGAGGCGCACCAGGCGTTCGTCCTCGAAAAGGCCGAGGCAGAGGAGCAGCAAAGGCTTGCCGCCGAAGATCTGTCTCGGCGGGAAGGAGAGCTGAGGCAGCAGAAGGTCGACCTCGATAGTCATGAGGATGACCTTTCCGCGCGCGAGCAGTCCCTCGGCGAGGCTCTGCAGGAAGCGAGGGACGCCGCTGCAGCTGCAGAGACCGCCAAGAGGGACTTGGAGGCGAGGGTGGCACAGTTGGAGCTCGACTTGAAGAAGAGCGAGGAGAAGGTCGCCACGCTCAAGTTGGAGAGGGAGAAAGACGCCCACAGCCACTCGGAGCTGCACGTCCGTCTCTCCGACAAGGTCACGGAGCTTGCCGTCGCCAAGGACTCCATCGTGGACTTGGAATTGAAGATGTCCACCCTCACTGAATCACTTGATGGCGCCAGGAACAGGGAGACGAAACTGAAGGAAGATCTCCGGGCAGAGAGGGCACTGTTGGACAGCGCGGCCCTCACGTAGAATAACTTTAGGCAGACGGTGGAGCAGTGGACCGAGGAGCTCGTCGCCGCCGCCGCTAACATCGACAGGGAGATGGCGGCGCTGGGGACGGAGCACCTCGGGTACTCCCTCGACGCAAACCTCCCTCACAGCGCCAAGCTGAGCTTATTCTTTAGGGGAATAGCGCCGGCCCTCGAGCAGCTTCGGGAAAGGATCCCAACGCAGCTGGCGGACGAGGCGCGCAGGCTTTGCACGGGAGTTGTGGAGAGAGTGCTGACGAAGATAGTCTACCGCAACCCCGGGATCAATCTTGACAACGTCCTCCGGACCTTGCCACCCGACGCTGACCAGAAAGCGCTGAAAGCTCTTGTCGCCCACATAGTGGCCAAGGTGGGCAAGATCAGGAGAGTTGACGGCGACCGTGTAGACTAGGTTATTTTCTTTCCGCTTCCCTTGTCGCTGCCAATTAAGTCATGGACAGTAGTCTATTAGAACAGCGACAAGTCATCTTGTAATATAACTTTGTTTTGGGTAGTTGATGCAGTGTTATTTCCTTTACTCAACCTCTTTACTTTGTATGCTTTTACCTTACGCTTTTAGGAAACTTGCCGGCAAAGGGACCCTTGCCGCGAGCGCTGAGTGCGGAACTTCAGCAGGCTGCTGGCAACGCGTCTACCGGCAAGAAACCTTGCCGCAGCTAGTCGCAGCACACTTAGGTCGTTGAGCGAACTCGAAAACGAAGTAAGGGCGCGACACTTGTCGCAGCTCACTTAAGCCGTTGAGCGTGCTCGAAACAAAATAAGGGCGCGGCTAGCTACGGGTAGGCTCCTCCGCGCACAGGTTTTCCATATAAAGTGTGGTCGTTCAAGGAAGATAACTTTAAAATTTAAGAATTTGAATGCTCAAACTTTGGCAACTTAGCTTTTGTGTTGTTTGCTTCCCGGCAAGGCGAGGCTTTCTTGAACGGCACTTGGTCCACACCACTGTCTCCTTCCCCCCTGGCAAACTTGTGCGCGAGGAATTCTTCTTCTGCTTGAGAAAAGAAAGAAAAACGGAGGAAACATAGGCATGGAGCTTTGCGGCTCATTATTGCTTACCGGGGGTGTGTGCCGCACAAAGTGTCATATAATACATGCAAGAGAAAATAAAAAAGGCATGAAATGACAAGTTGTGCAAGGCGCAAAAGTTTTACTGATGCACGGGATCTGCGCCCGGCTTTGTACAAAGGTTTACATGCAACAGCGGCAAGACTTGTACAAAAGGTGGTTGCCGAAACGGATCACGGCAACCGCGCCTTATGGGTGAAACTTGCGAAGATGCTCAATGTTCCAGGAGTTGCTCACCGGTAAGCCTTCTTCGGTCTCAAGGCGGACGGCGCCGGGCCTTGTGACTTGTCTCACCCGATAAGGGCCTTCCCACTTCGGCGTCAACTTGTTGGAATTCTTGGCGGACTGAACACGCCAAAGAACAAGGTTGCCTTCGTCAAGACTTCTGGCCTTGACTTTGCGGCTATGGTAGCGGCGCAAAGCTTGCTGGTATCGAGCAGCTCGTACAGCAGCCTGAAGACGGTTCTCCTCGAGGAGCAGTGCATCATCTTGCAGCGGCAAAACGTTGCTCGAGCTCATCGTAAGCGAGCACTCGAGGAGACCCGTATTCGAGTTCCGTGGGGAGAACTGCCTCTGCTCCATAGACAAGAGCAAAGGGTGTCTGTCCGGTGGCTCGATTTGGTGTCGTCCTGATTGACCAAAGAGCCGCCGGCAACTCCTCAATCCAGTTTCTTCCGCATTTGCGCAGCCTGTCGAAAGTTCTTGTCTTGAGCCCGCGCAGCACTTCAGCATTTGCCCTCTCCCCTTGACCGTTGCTCCTTGGGTGAGCAACAGAAGCGAAGCAGACCTTGGCGCCAAGGTCTTGGACGTACTGCATGAAGGTGCGGCTTGTGAACTGTGTGCTGTTGTCGGTGATGATCCTGTTAGGGATTCCGAAACGGCAAACAATTGACCTGAAGAACTTGACTGCTGACTGTGCGGTCACCTTTCTCACTGGTTCCACTTCCGGCCACTTTGTGAACTTGTCGATAGCGATGTACAAGTACTCAAAGCCCCCGACTGCGCGGGGAAAGGGGCCGAGGATGTCGAGCCCCCAGACCGAAAAGGGCCAGGACAAAGGGATCGTCTGGAGAGCTTCAGCTGGCTGATGTATTTGCTTGGCATGGAACTGGCACGCTTCACACTTGGTTACTTGTGCAGTTGCATCTTGGAGGGCTTCTGGCCAAAAGAAACCTTGCCGGAACGCCTTCCCAGCAAGTGCTCTTGCGCCAATGTGGTGGCCACATATGCCTCCATGTATCTCTGCCAATAGCTTCTGTCCATCTTCCCGGGAAATGCACTTCAATCTGATACCATTGAGTCTTCTTCTGTACAGTTCATTGCCGACGAACTGGTACATACTTGACTGCCTGGTTATTCTCTCTATCTCTTCTGGCTCTTCGGGAAGTTCTCCAGTTTGAAGAAAACGGACAATTTGTTGTGCCCAGGTTGGAGCTTGAGGCTCAACAACAAGGACTAAAGGCATCAGTGCTGCTGCTGGAACGTCAGCTTCTACGGCAAGAACCTGCTGCTCTACCGGAGCTGGACGCTCCCCGGGAAGCCTGCCGGGGCAAGACTTGTCGGGAACGCCTGCTTCAACTGTACAAACCCTGGGGTCCGCAGGAGCAGACCGTTCCTCAGCAACTTGGTCGTTGATCTTGGGGACCTTGGCGGTGGCTTCAGGAAGATCCGCCGGCAAGTAGTCGCCAGAGACCAACTTTCTCATCTTGCTTTGCCCAACTGATGGTGTAACGGATGGTTGAGTTAGCTTGAGCACGAAGATCCCTGGTTCCACAGGTAGCTTCAGTGCAGCGCACTTTGACATGCCGTCTGCGATATCATTTTGAGATCTTGGAACATGCTCCATCTGTAAGCCTTCAAAGTGTTCTTCAAGTTTCCTCACTTCATCGACGTAAGCTTCCATTAGTGGGCTCTGGTAGCTCTTGTTCACCTGACGGACAACCAACTGCGAATCTCCCCGCACAATCAGCTTCTTGATCCCAAGTTCCGCTGCAATTCTGAGGTCGGCAAGCAAACCTTCATACTCTGCAGTATTGTTTGTTGCTTGCTCCTTGGGAAAGTGCATTTGGACAACGTACTTGAGGTGTTCCCCGGTGGGTGCGAAAAGTAACACACTAGCACCGGCGCCTTGTAGCGAGAAGGCACCATCAAAGTACATTATCCATTCTTTGCTTGCTTCCTTGACGGGGATGCTTGTCTCTGTAATCTCTTCGTCTGGTGTTGGTGTCCATTCTGCTATGAACTCTGCCAAGGCTCTGCCCTGGATAGTTGAAGTACTTTCAAACTTGAGACCAAAGCTTGACAGCTCCAGTGTCCACTCGACAATCCTGCCTGTTGCTTCTGGATTTTGCAATATCCTTTTTAGCGGAAAGCGAGTGACCATTGTTATCTCATGTGCTTGGAAGTAGTGGCGCAGCTTTCTCGAGGCCATGAGGAGGCCGAAAAGCAGCTTCTGCACCCCAGAGTATCTTGATCTAGCCCCCTGCAAGAGGGAGCTGACAAAATAGACTGGGCGCTGCACCATCTTCTTTTGCACTTCTTCTCGCATCTGCGCAGACTCTCCCTTGTCGGGGCCAGAGCTTGTCGGGGAAGCCCCCTGCTTGTCGCTGGACGTGCTTGCCGGGGCTGTGGGCTCCTCATCTGCCTCCCTTTCCGCTACTAACGCAGCACTAACCACTTGATTGGTTGCTGCTAAGTATAGCAGCAACTTCTCCTGCGGCTTAGGTGCGACAAGTATTGGAGTGGAGGATAGGTACCCTTTCAAGTCTTGCAGCGCTGCCTCCGCTTCCGGAGTCCATTTCATTGGACCTGCCTTTTTCAGGATTTTGAAAAACGGCAGGGCGCGTTCCGCAGACTTAGAAATGAACCTGCTGAGGGCAGCCACACAACCAGCAAGCCTCCGTACATCCTTGACGCGCTTCAGAGCTTCGATCTGCTCGATGGCTTTGATCTTGTCGGGATTAGCTTCAATCCCCCTCTGGGACACAAAGAAACCGAGAAGCTTGCCGGAGGGGACTCCGAACACGCACTTCTCGGGGTTGAGCTTGAGTTGTATCTTGCGCAGGTTCGCAAAGGTTTCATCTAGGTCTTGAATCAGGGTATCCTTGTCCTTGCTCTTGACCACTATCATCCATGTAAGCTTCTACATTCCTGTGTATCTGTGGCTCAAAAGCAGTGTGGACCACCCTTACAAATGTTGAACCCGCATTCTTCAATCCAAAGGGCATGCGTATGAAGCAGTAAGTGCCACATGGAGTAATGAATGCGGTCTTCTCTTCATCTTCTTCAGCCATGAATATCTGGTGGTATCCGGAATATGCATCAAGGAATGAAAGCAACTCACATCCAGCCGTGGAGTCAACGATCTGGTCAATGCGCGGCAAGGGAAATGGATCTTTGGGACAAGCTTTATTCACATCAGTGAAGTCTATACAAAGCCTCCACTTCCCATTAGCTTTGCGCACGACAACAGGGTTGGCCAGCCATGTGGGATGAAGAACACCTCTAACAAGGCCTGCCGCTTCCAACTTCTTGATTTCTTCGGCAATAAACTCTTGGCGCTCCACCGCTTGCTTCCTGACCTTCTGCTTGATGGGCCGCGCGTGAGGACAAACGGCAAGCTTGTGCTCAATCACTTTCCTGGGAACGCCGGGGATGTCAGATGGTTGCCATGCAAACACATCGACATTCGCCCGCAGGAAAGCAACGAGCGCGCTTTCCTATTTAGGATCGAGCGTGGCACTGATGGTGAAAGTACCACCAGTGCCGTCCTCCTTGGCGGACACCTTCTTGGTTGCAGGTGGAGCTGACATTCCCTTCTTGCACTTGCCGGTGGAGCTCGATGGTGTGTCCTCGACGGCAGCACAGCACTCCGAAGAGGTGCGTTTGCCGGAGTGGGCCCCAGAGCTCTTGCCGTACTTGGTCTTGTCCTTCCCCCGGGAGCTTCATTGGCAAGTGTTTTGCTGTCTGTGGCGGCTGCTGCGTCCCGGTAGATCTTGTCGGCGCAAATAAGCGCGTCCTTCTTGTCGCCGGGGACAGAGATGACGCTTATCGGCCCTGGCATCTTGAGCATGTTGTAGGCGTAGTGAGAGGCTGCCATGAACTTGGCGAGCGCTGGACGGCCAAATATCCCATTGTATGGTAATGGGATATCGGCAACGTCGAATGTGATCCTCTCAGTCCTGACGTTTAGCTCTCCGCCAAAAGTTACTGGCAATGTGATCTTCCCCTTCGGCTTGCTCCTTCCCGGGTTGATCCCTTGGAACGTGCCGGTCTCCTCGAGCTCGCTGTCGGGGATCTGCAGCTTCTGGATCACAGCGGAGGAGATCAGGTTCAGGCCGGCCCCGCCGTCAACCAGCATCTTGGTGACCTTGAGGTTGCGGATGGTTGGCGAAACCAACATCGGCAGGCACCCGATCGCAGTTGTGCGGTCAGGGTGGTCCTCAATGTCGAACATGATGGGCATGCTGGACCACTTCAGGAGCTTGCGCGACTCGACGGGTGGCTCTGCTGCATTTACTTCCCGCACCCATTGCTTTAGTTGGCGGTGGGAAGTATGCAGAGAGGCACCTCCATCGACGCACAGAACTTCTGTGGCCTTCTGGAACTCCTGCTCGCTGTTGTCTCCGGCGTCCATGTCCTTGTCGTCGTCTTCGTCTTCGTCCTTGTCGCGGCCGCGGGGAGGTCTATCTCCTTGCAGCTGCTTGGCCTTGCCACGGCGTCCTCCCCGGCCATTGAATGGCCGCTTCTTGCCGGACTCTCCTCCGCCTCCCTGGGCCTTCTCCTTGTCGCGTCGCTCGTACTCAGCTTTCTGCTGTTCGACGAGGTACTCCACCCTTTTGCAGTTCTGGAGATCGTGGCCATTGGTGCGGTGGATCTTGCAGTACTGCTTGTCGGAGTCGTCCTGCTTGTCGGTGGCCGCTACAGTGGTGGCTTCCTTGCCGGAGCCACCGGCCTGAGCTTTCTTGGCACCTGCCTCTTTGCCGGACTGCTCGACGGCCAGTACTTCCTTGTTTTTCTTCTTCTTATTGTTCCGCCGCCGGTTTTCCTTGCCGGGGCGGCATCCTCACTTTCCGATCCTCCTGCTCCAACATCCTCTCCGGGGAGTCTCCTCCCTTCTTCAGCACGCGCGCACTTGTCTGCCAGGGCATAAAGCTCACTAACATCTCGTATCTTGCACATCGCCATTTCCTCCCTCATCCGGCGGTTACGCACGTTCTGATGGAACGCGCTAATAACCGCGGCAGGGTGGATGTCCGGAATGTTGTGCTGGACGCGGCTGAATCTCTGGATGTATTTCCGGAGGGACTCTCCCTCCTTCTGGGCAAGTATGTGGAGATCACTTTCCTGGCCATGGGGCTTGTGGCCGCCCGTGAAGGAGCCGACAAACTGGTGGCACAGATCGGCCCAAGAAGAGATGGAGTTTTCCGGCAAGTGCATAAGCCAAGATCTAACGTTTGGCTTAAGCACGAGCGGGAAGTAGTTTGCTAGTATCCTCTCGTCTCGTCCCCCGGCAGTCTGCACCGCAATGGTGTAGATGCTGAGGAACTCCGAGGGATGGGTCTTGCCGTCGTACTTCTCGGGTACGTCGGGCTTGAAGTTCTTCATGCTGGGCCACTGGACTTGCCGCAGCTCACGGGTGAACGCAGGGCAACCTGCCGCGTACGGCAAGTCGCCTAGTTCGTCGGGCGCGTGCATGTCGACAGCGGTCCCAGCGCGCTGGTCGGACTGTCATCGCGCTTCTCTTCGACGCTCGATGCGAGTTCGAGCGTCTTCTTGTCGCCTGTCGTCGAGGACTTGGCGTTGATCGCGGCGAGCTCATGGATCCGACGACGCCGTGGAGTCGTCGTCGATGTTGATCCGACGAGTCGGCGATTTCTGCTTCCGCGGCGGGGAGTGCACGGTAGTTGCACCCCCGGCGGTCTTGTCTCCATCAGCCCGCGCCTGGCTGACTTGCCGCGGCCGCGACGTCGCCGGCTGCTGCGGTGTGTCGTTGTTGGCGAAGGCGATGAGGCTTTGGATGGTAGCCCTCCAGTCTTCGGCCTTGTCTGCCGCTGGAGGGAAGTCGAGGAGCAGCTGAGCTCTAGCTAGAGCCTCTGCTGGGGTGGAGGGGAGCGGTGGCGAGCGGTGTGAGGAGCGAGATATGCTCGGACTTCTACCCGCGTTAGAAGGAGCAGGTTCTCGCCCCGGCGACCGCGCCTTGCTCGTGCCAGCGCGTTGGCCTTGAGCATCCCGCGTCCTGCCAACTTGTCCTTGGCTCAGCAAACGGATGGTACCCTGCGTACCACGCCGCTGACGTTCCGGCACCTCCTGAGAGGGGCGCGGTGCGTGTACGGACACTGAGGTCTTGGAGTGCGCTCGGTCGTCTGTCTTGTCCTTGGATTTGGCGGCGCCGTGAGTTTCCTCGCCGGCGTCCGTCCTTCCGCCAGCGTCTACCCCACCAACCGTTGGTTCTGGTGGCGGCGGGATTGACGCAGACGGGCCTCCTACCTCCGAAGCTTTCTTCTTCGGCGGCATGTCGATGAAGTTTACGAAGTTGGTGAAGTTGCTGAGGATTGCGCCCGCGTGAACGCCGGATCAGGTTCGCACAACCTCGACGCCCCCTACCTAGCGCGCCAAAGATGTCGGGGAAACTGATCGCCCACGAACACCTATGGGACCGGAGCCCCTTTTCGGTACGGCAAGGGAGCGGAGGGAGCACGAAGAGCGGATCGAGACGCACACGCGAGCAGTTTACCCAGGTTCGGGCCGCACGGAGGCGTAAAACCCTACTCCTGCCTTGGTTGTATTGAGTTCTTGGCTCGGGAGCAAGAAGATCTACAGTGCTTGAGACTAGCTACACCGAACGTGGGAGTGATCGAGAGTTCGGAACCCCCTCTACGTTGTGCATGGGCCTCCTTTTATAGGTCAAAGGGGTCACCGACAGGTGGCAATGTAGTTGAGGGTAAAAACGTAAAAAGTGGTGGTAGTTGTAGCAGTGGATGTACAGTGTCTTGTACCTAACCCTGACGGTGGGGGACAAGGGCATTGAATGCCCGTCGCCGTCGCCCCAAACAGTGCAAAAAGCGTCCGTCCGGGCATCTCCGTTCGCCACGACGGTAGCCTCGTCATCGTGGCTTGCCACCGTGTACCCTAGGCTGCACGGCCATCCGCCACGTGCCCCTGGAAGGGCCCCAAGGTGACGCGTGGCCAGATGAGCTGGAGTGCAGGCATACAGTGAAAGCTTGCCGCGGCAAGCACCTTGCCGCGGCCGCTACCTTGCCGCGCCCGGAGGCTTGTCGCTCTCCGGGCCTTGCCGGGGCACGCGATGCGCCACGGCGAGTCTTCTGAAATGCCATGCTCTATCCTTCCTGGCAAGCTCCTCTTGCCAGGGTCTTGTGCTAAAGGTATGGTCCTGAGCCTGGTACGGCCTTCCCGGCAAGCTCCTCTTGCCGGGGCCTTGTTTGTTTAACTTGAATACTTTGTTCTTGAATGGTTCTAAAGGATCCAGAGCGGGCCTTGGCGGGCGCGTGGCGAGCCCGGCCACAGGACGCTGCTACTGCCCGTGCACAAGTCGGGATACTAAGGTACCCCTACTTTAGTACACCGACAGATAATTTCTCCTTATGTCATAGGTACCTTTATAATCACTATAGATTGGAGTTATAACATCATCATGGTAGAGAAGAGCATTATCATTGCTAGCAACTATATTTGTAAACATGTTGTCTTTATTCTTACTAGCAAAAGAATTATCAATTATCACATCACTAGTGGGTAAAGGATTTGCAATCCTATCATCCCCAAGCTTAGAGCTTCCCATATCATTACTTTCAGGGTTGGTACCAAAAAGATTTTCAAGATCATAAGCAGCATTATCATCATTTTCCCAATCACAATAAGTAACATGTATATCATAATCAAAATCATCTTCAATAGTACCTACGAACGTATCATCAAGATGATAATTAAGGCAATGGACTTCACCTTCTTCTTTAAACTTACAACCGTTAGGATAAAAGTTGATGGGAGGAATATGATCAGGCCAGGTTGATACCCATTCTTCTTCCTTTTTGCTCCTCTTCCTCCTCCTCTTCTTTTTCTTCTTCTTCACCTTAGGAGGGGGTGGTTGGAGATGAAGCTTCTCCACATATCCTGGTTTATCATTAGAAACAATAGGAGAAACTTGGGAGAAACTCTCCTTTTTATTAGCAGAAATATAAGAGACATTTTTATGCTTTGGTAAAGTTCCCTCCCTTCTAATCTTACTTATGTAATCATTTTCATGGCAATTAACAACACAATAGAGATGGCAGTTTTGCAAAGTGTTTTTTATTCCTATGGCATTAACATCTAGCCAAGAAGTCTTTTCTGATAACTCCTCACACATCAAAAATAACATAAGCTCATCATAAAGATCAGAGGTGATCATGTTATCACACAACCGGTTAATAGTTATGTTTTGAAAGTTCATGCATTGAAAATTAAAGTGACCCTCTATACGGCAAAGTTCACAAGTAAAAGGATAAAGGTCACACAATTCTCTAGCAATTTCATTTAAATCTCTGACCCAAGTGATTGTTCTTTCATGCTTATGTTGCTTACAATACTTCTCTTCTTCAATCATAGGCCTTTCACAAGGTCTATCCACTCCACAAAAATTAACATGCTTATATAAAACTTCATTTTTAGGAATTGGATCATGCATGTTGCAATCATCATGAACAATTTCATTTTCTTTGCAAGTCTCTTTAAAAGGTTTATGATACTTGCTCCAATCCTCCTTAGGCATATTAAGATGTGAAGCAAAAGATTTGAGGAAATCAACAAGGAGTTGAGAATCAAGTCCAAACTTAGCACTAAACTTATTAAAACTTGTAGTTTCAACAAAGGACTTAATGCAATCATACTCATAAATTATACCTGACTCTTTACCTTTGTCGATCTCCCAATCTTCAGTGTTGCGTTGAATTCTTTCAAGGAGTTCCTATTTAGCATCAGTCTTTTCATTTGTGAAAGAACCCATAGAGGAAGCATCGAGCAAATCTTTATCCTGTCGAGAGAGCCTCGCATAGAAATTAGTAATAATCATATCTTTGGGGAGCCAGTGGTTAGGACTTTTTAGCATTAACGTTCTCAGTCTCCCCCAAGCTTGAGCTATGCTCTCTCCGTCATGAGGATAGAAATTATAAACATAATTCCTATTCTCATGGACTTCATGAAGAGGATAAAACTTGGAGTAAAAGAGAGACATAAGCTCTTGCCAATCAAGCAAGTGCAAGTTATCGAGAAGCTTATACCAATCTGAAGCTTTATCTATAAGTGATACGGCGAACAATTTCCTCACGACAAACTCCTTTGATACACCTGCAAGCTTAAATAATGAACATAATTGTGACAGATATAGCAAGTGTTCACCGGGATGTCTGTCTCCTGCGTAACGATTAGCCAAAACATAATCGATAATACCAGCTGGTATTTTATAGGGCACAATTTCAGTAGGGGGAGGAGCAACCACCACAGGTGTGGGGCGTCTTCCCGCAAGCAACGATCCAATAGCAAGGTTGTCCATAAGCATAACTAGTGAAATAAAAACAAGAAGCAAAAAGATTTAATTGCAAGATCTAAAGATATACCTTCAAGCACTCACTTCCCCGCCAACGGCGCCAGAAATAGCTTGATGTCTACACACGCTTCTACTCTTGTAGACTATGTTGGGCCTCCAAGCGCAGAGGTTTGTAGGAAAGCAGCAATTTCCCTCAAGTGGATGACCTAAGGTTTATCGAACTCAGGGAAGTAGAGGTTGAAGATGGTCTCTCTCAAGCAACCCTGCAACTAAGATACAAGAAGTCTCTTGTGTCCCGAACACACCTAATACACTTGTTAGATGTATAGGTGCACTAGTTCGGCGAAGAGATGTTAAATGGCAAGTGATATGGATGGCAAAACAAAGTAATATAAATTTGTAATAAAAAGTGCAGCAAGCAAACAAGTGGTAAACGTGAGCACAAATGGTATTGCAATGGTGGAAACAAGGCCTAGGCTTCATACTTTCACTAGTGGCAACTCCCAACAACATTAACATAATCGAATCACATGATATTTCTCATAAAACATGCAATGGAGACGCACCCAGAGGTCATTCCTTCGTGGTCAAGAGAGGACGAGAATTATGTAGGGCTACAAAAGCACACCTCAAAGTTCGTAGTTCTCAATCTAAGGATTTCCCAATGTCACCGCGGCCATCCAAAGAGAGTCCCACAATCACCACAACATATCTAAAGGATAGTCAAAGACAAGCACCAAGAGACTCTCAATCTTCAATCAACACACAAGAGAGGAAATCACTCATGAAAATATTTTTCTAATCCATGTCCAATAGACCGCTGTCACCTTGGTCTCGGGGATTATACTAGATAAAGACAAGTGAGTACATCAATCCAATACATAGAGGAAGGGGAAATATCATGGGATCACCCTAGATTAACATAGCCTATGATCACAACGAAGATCACATCATGGGAGAGAGAATTGACCACATAGCTACTGGTAGAAACCTCAGCCCTGAGGAGGAACTACTCCCGCATCATGGAGGGAGGAAGCAACGTCGATGGAGATGAATCCGGGGGCACTTCCCCGTCCCGGCAGGGTGCCGGCACAGGAATTCTGGTCCCCCGAAGCTTGATGGCGATGGCGGCGGAGATCGGAATTGCGTCTGGAGAAAAGGGGTCCGGAATCAGGGTTTCCTCGACGGGTGTTAAATATATGCCAAAGGGGGTAGCCAGGGGAGCTAAGGGGGGCCCAGGCGGCCTGGCCAGGCGGCCAGGGGTGGGGCCGCCTGGGCAGGGCGCCTGGAGCCCCTGTGGCCCCCCTCCGGCCCTACTTTGGCCGTATGGAAGCTTCCGGAATGCTAATTTTTTATATAATTTTTCCGGGATTTTTCTGGCAGTTTACGTAATGGGAAAACCTGAAATACAAAAACAGCAGAAAATAGAAACTGGCACTGGGGTGCACTGAGTTAATAGGTTAGTCCAAATATGATCAAAAGTGTATGGAAGTGTATAAATATCATAGCAATATCACACAAAAGAGGCATGGAGCAAGCAGAAATTATAGATACGTTTTGGACGTATCAGCATTCTATTCCATGGTTCTTGAATCCAAGATTCACTCTAGTTACTTCTTGTTGATAGTGTTTGCTCGTACCTTTAGGATATTGGTAATCTTGTGATAGTCCTCAAGGTCCGTGGTACGTCATTCTTCCAATACCATGATCTGTTATGGTATAAGTTCTTTTGAACCAAAAGATCACAACCAGAGTGCTCTTGATGCGTTCTCTCCATTCTACATTGTGACTCCGACAGTCATACCTTTCTGCATGGGTTATCCGGAAGAAATATGTTGAACTTGTTCGACATGCTAATCTATGCATCCACAACTCAGAAAGTTATATGATCCTTTGAGTAGTCCCTCTTTAGTTGTATTATGACCCCCATCTATCAGTTGATAGTCAGGAGTAGTTGTGCATTCCTGATCATCGATGCCTTTTACTCTTGTGGTCCGTCAAGCCATTCTATTCTAGAATGACTAGAAGAAACAAACTCCAGTACCTCATCCATTTCTAGGATTGGGTCAAAGCATTTGTATTCCGCAGATGAAGAATGCCAATCCAGCTTCTAATCTGTTCTACCTTGGAATATTACAATCGCTATGTCAAGAATATCATGGGAATTGCACAACCTCCTATGAATTCTTGATAAAGTGATACTTTTCTCCATCATTATCCACCCTTGGCTTATGTGTTGTTGCAGCCGGAATGCCGATAAGTGAATCATGATGTGTGAAATCAATACTCATAGCAACTCTGTTGCTTGGTAGTTAATGGACAATAATCTCATTCTTAGCATGCTGGTTACTGAATCGTCATTCTAAGATTGATCGTGCTACCTAGTCTATTGTCCTAGTGCACTTTTTGATCAATGAGTTAGGATTGCATCAATCTCTTGCTCTTTTGATCATATCGTCTTGCCTTGAAAAGCAAGATTGTTCCCGAGCTTAGTAACATATCGGTGGTTCGTGATTTTCCGAATATCTTCTCGGAAGTATCACCTGGTTGTCCCCTGGCCATTATGTTGAGCTTGTGATCGTGTTGGTTTTCTTATAAACCACCCCTTCTCCAAGAATATGTGTTGGATACCACTGAGCTAGTTGGTTAAGCCAAATGACAACTTGGAGAGTTGGAAGATAAAAGCTTAATCCACATAGCTCGCTCCAAATGGATATCTTGTGTGTGTACTGAAGAAAGATGATATCTTCATCGATTGGTCCTCGTGATCAGCTGTTGAGTCTATCATCTTGTCAAAACTCTGATTTGAGTATGGGTTATCGTCGAATCAAATTAGAACCAACGATGTTCGTAATGTTGTCTTACTCGCGGTTGTCCCTCGAGCATACACCATTACATCTTTTGGTCTGACCAATGCTATCACTTTGTTCACATTGTCATGGAATTCCATCTATATGGAAACCTGAATGAATTGTTGTTGAGCCCATCGACAACATCCTAATCTTCTCCATGATTTTGTTGGACATTAAGCTAGTGCTGGAAACTTTGTAAGTGTTGCCTTTATGTTCTGTTCACAAGGTATATGTTTGGTGAGAGAAGTGACTTCCCCTAATTCACGGGTAACTGATGTAAGTTGCCACCGTGAATTTGAGAAAGTTTGTTTTGTTTCCTTTGGAATCATCCCAAGTCAGTTATGCATGTGCGAATGTATACTATGGTTTGGTAGATTAATTACCTCCACTCCATATGTATTCCCTAGCACACCAAGCCACTGACTGACTTGTTCGAGAAAAAGGAGTCTGTTCTAAGGTTAATTCTTTAGACCTCCACGTGTGGAGATTCTTATATCCTCGATGATGGTTCCCAAAAAGAACTCGGTAGTGTTTTGTTGTAAGACTACCATGTGGTCATGCTTGTCTGGGACATCATGTTCACATGGGTGTAGCAGATCCAGCTCATGTTTTGGAGCTTGCTATCGAGTTCATTTCCCGAGAATCTCGCAACGACATCTCATCGATTTGTGTTGCAAATTTTATTTTTCCGTACATGTAGTCCGAGATATCGTGTCACCAATCGGATCTGAATCTCAGGCAGATATGATGGTTGGAACATTCCAACATTTGCATTTTGTTCCCAGCTTGCACCGACATTGTGCCAATTTTCAATGGGCTGCCCTTCTCAGCAACAGTTGTTCAAGATCATCTTCAGAAGTGGTCCTACCATGGGTCCCATCCATTTCCGATGATAAGCAAAAATCATACATTTCGTTGTCTTCAACAAGGTAGTCCACATCATCCATTCTACTCAGAGTATCCCACTCTTTCGAACTCCTTCAAACGATCGATTGTGATTTTCCTTAGGCTGGTATAGAGAGTTTGAATGATCTATGTATCAAAAGTAATTCTTTTGCCACTTAAGGGAATACTTCTACGAGTCACCTTCTCTAAGGTGTCCCATTATGGAATCATGGCAATTGCTTCCCTGCTACTTTGAAACCTATGCACCGTCTTACTTAGGCGTGGGATTCTTTCCTACCAAATTGAACCTTCGTCATATGTTTCTTTCCATCCACCTGATGTGTGTTCTATGTCTCAACTCAAGAGATGTTCCTACGTCTCACTCCATGAGTTGATCTTGAGTGCCCGATCTTCGAGGAGATCGATTCCTGTAGAGTTTCTGTCTGTCGTCATCATGTTGGATGAAGATCTCGAAAGCAAAGATGCCAAGGTCAATTTGAAGCAATGGATCAACATCTTTGAGAAGTGCAATTTGATCATGAAGGTCGTGTTAGCTTTGTGTCCCCGCTGTCATCTTACCTCACGCCTTGAATCTCAGGACAAGATTCTTGTTTAGTGGGGGTGAGTTGTCACAGCCCTAGAATTGCTGGTAATAAGTTTCATCTGTGAGCATCCATGCATCATGTTTATTTTCAAATGAATTTGAAATGGGGATTGATAAACCCTAGCAGCAAATGAAATTCAGCGATGGTCAAAATTAAATCTTTTCAATGAACCCAAACCGCCCTTCATAAATGTTCATCATTTTTGAATTGGTCCAGAACCTCTGCCAAAAATGGTGCACACTTATCTAGGACACTCTGGATTTTTTTGAATTAAGTCATAAGTATTTGAATTGGGACATTTAAATTCTATAAAATATTTTAAATGTCCAAATAATCTTGAAAGCATTTGAGGGTTGTTGAAAAAAAATTCAAAAGTGCCCACAATTATTTTAAGGATTTTACAAAATGAATTAGTATTTTTACTAATTCAAAACAGAGCAGAATAAATAGAAAAAAGAAATGGAAGAGAGAGAGAGAAAGAGAGAGAGAGAGAGAGAGAGAGAGAGAGAGAGAGAGAGAGAGAGAGAGAGAGAGAGAGAGAGAGGCCACTGGGCCACCTACCTGGCCTGGCCAGCTGGACGGCCCAGCCCACCAGGGGCTTCGTCCTCCTGGTGCTAGTGGACAGGGCGCGTGCCCGACGCGCGCTCGCTCCCCGCACGCCACGCCACCTACCTGCCTGGCCGCCCGAGGCCAGCGCGACACCGCGAAACACCTCGCCAATGTCGTATGGATTGAGTCAACCCGCTCGTTTCTTCCCCCTCGCCCTCTCCCTCGCTGCCCGCACCCCACCCGAGCACGACGGTCGCCGCCGTCCGCTGCCACCGTGGCCACTAGCATCCCCACGCCCAGCCAGATATCCCACGAGCCCTGCCTCGGATCCGTGAAGCTCTATGCCGACGCACATGACGCCAGGTGCCCCGATGCCACGCCATCATCGCCTTCATCGCCACAGCCGGCGATCACCGCTGCTCGATTCGCAGCAACGAGGACGCCCCCGAGCTCGCAGACCACCTCATCTTCCTCGCTCTGAGCTCCACTGCATTTCCCCTCTCTCCTTTTGCTCGCCCCCATGCCGTAGCGTCGTTCCCCGCTGTGACCAAAGCTCACCGTCGCCGCCCGTGTCGCCGTTGTGGCCTAAGCTCGAACGGGTCGCGCCCATGCACCGCACCATACTCTTGGTGATCCCAAGAACTCGTTGAGCCCCTCGGCTTCTCACGCTGTGTTCCGTAGCCCTGTCCCCGTGCATGCCCTAATTCCGTCCGCCGCCTGGCTCGACGCCAGCGTCATCTCCGGCCACCCCAGTACACACCTCCTGCTCCACTCGACGGCCGCGAGTCCCAACACCCCGTAGAGCCCCTTCGCCGTCCATTTGGTCACCGAAGGGAAAAACCCGAGCCCTCTGCCGTGTCTGGTCTCGCCGGCGCCGAGTCGCCAACGGGTTTGACCCCCTCGTTGACCAGATTTGACCCATGTGGGTCAATGACAGGTGGGCCCAACCCCCTACTAATTCTTAGATTAGGGTTAGTTTAATGTTAATCACTTCTGTTAATTAGAGGAGTCACTGACATGCGGATCCCACCGCTCAGGTTGACCTGGACTGTCCTTGTTGACCTGCTGACATCACAGTGAAGCAATGTTGGCGCGGTAAAGCTTTTCTATGATTTTAAATAAATCAGAAATTATTTATTTATTTTAGAAAATAACCAAAACTTCTAAAAATCATAGTAAATCAACCATAACTCCAAATGAAATAATTTATATATGAAAAATGATCAGAAAAATATGAGTAATCTGTTTATGGCATTTTCATGCATGTTTAAACAACCTAAAGTTGTTGTATATAACAATTTGAACAAAGGGCATTTAAAATGTCTTATGTGGAGTTTGAATTTGAATCTTGTGTTCAAACCAACTCCATTTAAATTGTTATTAGTTGCATTAGCTCAATCAACAGCATATTGCCATGTCATGATCATGCATCATATTGTTGCATTGCATTGATTGTGTTATTTCTTTGTTTGCTTGTGTTGTTCCCTCTTAGTGGATGTTGTTCCGGCGTTGTGATCGTTGACACTGATGAAGAGCTAGTACTATCTTCAAAAGTGCCAGGCAAGCAGAACCCCCTTGTTCATTCCGATACAATCCCACTCTCTCGCTCCTGCTCTCTTGTACTGCATTAGGACAACCGTGATTCAACTGTTACATGCTACGGTAGTTGAACCCCTTTCCTCTGCATGACCTGTCATTGCCACAGTAAATAGATGAAACCCACTAGCATGAGTAGGAGTTGTTTGAGCCCTGATGTGCCTACTCATTCATGCTTATTTGTCATGCCTGCTACTGCTTAGAGTTGAGTCAGGTCTTATTCATCGGGGATGAATTGGAATGTGGTGAACATGTCTTACTGTTGAGAGCTAAGTGTGTGAACACGTTTTGGTAAAGGTAGCGGTGAGAGGCCATGTAGGAGTACAAGGTGGGTTGTCTCATTGAAGCCGTCCTCAGGAACTGAGTTCTGTGTTTGTGATCCATGAACAGCTACTACCACACGTTGGGCCCTGAAATATGACCCCGCTCGACTTATTAACCCCCCTTGTCCTCTGTCCAGGAGTTGCAAGTAGTTTCTAGTGCTTGTAGTATGCTGGAGGCCGTGCACAGCGTTGACCCGAGGGGTGGGCTATGATGCTGTAGGCACGTGGCACGATGTACCAGGACGCCCGTTTGGTGCCTCGGGAACCCTGCACACATCGTTTGGGGCCGTAAGTGGAAACCTCAACGGGGCTCCCTTCGGATGGAACCTGAATAAGCGATAAACCTAGACTAGGGACTTGTGTGGTTAGTCAGGTCGTGGTCTACACCCACGTCGGCTTTCGCTTGAAGTCTGCCGAGCACATGTCGTGTGCAGACGCTAAGTGGTGGAAACATGTGTGAAGAAGTACACCCCTGTAGGGTTATAAATGATCTATTCAAATAGCCGCGTCCACGGTAAAGGACTTCTGGGTTGCCTATACAGTTCGTAGACAAGTGAAAGTGGATACTTTAAAATGTGCAAGATAAGCATGAGTGCTATGGATGGCCTTCTCGTAGGGAGACGGGAGCGGATCCATAGTGGTGTATTGATATGGTGAATATGTGGACTCGTGTGCGCCACATCAAAAGAGTTACTTGCAGTCATAGTGTAGGTTAGCCACCGAGACAAAGCTGGCTTGCTGCAGTTAAACCCCACAACCCCCTTTGTTGATAATGATGCATATGTAGCTAGTTCTGATGTAAGTCTTGCTGAGTACCTTTGTACTCATGTTTGCTTAATTTATGTTTTTGCAGAGGAGACTTCAGTCTCGCTAGTAGTTCCGCATGGACTTCGACGTTTAGCTTGTTACCTCAGCTCCGATATTGTACCCTCGGGAGGGTATTGTAGATAGTCAGGATTCACAGCCTTTTTCATTTGTAGTTGACTGTACCCAGACATGTTATGCTTCCGTTGCTTGTATGCTCTGTATGTTGGGTCATGAGACCCATGTTTGTAATATCTGGCTCCTCGGAGCCTAATGAATAAATACTTTGATTCATAGAGTTTTGTTGCGATGCCATGTTGTATTTGCATATATCGAGCATATTGTGTGTATGTTATTGAAATGCTTGGTATGTGTGGGATCCGACACCTAGTTGTTTACCCTTGGTAGCCTATCTTATGGGGAAATGCCTCCTAGTGCTTCCAATGAGCCTTGGTAGCTTGCTACTGCTCCGGAACACATGGTTTGGCCGGCATGTGTCCTTCCTTGCTCATGTGTCTGTCCCCTATGGGGAAATGTCACGCGGTGTATACCGGAGTCTTGTTAGCTTGCTACAGCCCGGCAACAATCGTTGCTGACCGACATGTGCATTGTTGGGTCATGTATGCATGTCCCTGTGATTTAGTGCCACTTTTGGTTTATAACTAGTCATGTCGGCCCGGGTTCTCTATCATATGGATGCTAGCGACACTATCATATACGTGAGCCAAAATGCGCAAACAGTCCCGGGCCAGGTAAGGTGGCACCTGTGGGGATACCGTGCATGAGGCCGCAAAGTGATATGATGTGTTACATGCTAGACCGGTGTGACTTAGGATTGAGGTCCCGACAGTTACAACATGCTTGTTAATTAAAATGCTATTCTGTAATCCCTTCTACTCCTGAAAGATGGTGGTTCCGAGAAGATGCTTGAAGATGGTAGTCTTCGATAGGCTAGGCTTTTACCTCTATTCTGGCTTTCTGCAGTTCAGTCCACATATACAGCTCATTCCTTTGATACTGATGCATACTTAGTACAGATCTGATGCTTGCGAGTACTTTGGATGAGTACTCATGGTTGCTTTGATCCCTGCTTCCCCCCTTCTTCCTTCTTTCTGGTTGTTGCAACCAGATGGCGGATCCCAGGAGCCAGTTGTCACTACTAACGTCTACGACTACCCCGACGGTGCTTACTACTATGTGGAGACAGCTGACGACGAGGAGAAGTTAGGAGGTCCCAGGCAGGAGGCCTTACCTCTTCGATCGTTGATGTTTGTGCTAGCCTTCTTAAGGCAAAACTTGTTTAACTGATGTATGTACTCAGATATTGATGCTTTCGCTGACTCTGTTGCTTTCGAGCTTCTGTATTCGAGCCCTCGAGGCCCCTGCCCTGTAATATGAAGCTTGTATTATTTTTATTTGTGTCTAGAGTTGTGTTGTGATATCTTCCCGTGAGTCCCTGATCTTGGTCATCCAAATTTGCATGCATGATTAGTGTATGGTCAAATAGGGCGCGTCACAAGTTGGTATCAGAGCCGACTGCCTATAGGAACCCCCTTTCCAACTCCTTGGCCGAAGATGAGTCTAGTCTTTGAAAAACTATTTTACTAACATGGCTGTGTGGCTTATGGGCCCACGTCGCCAATTGGGTGGTATTAGGATCTTTTACTCCTCGTCTATACTCTAGGATTCTGATATCTCTTCTCTTCGGGTTAAATGAATTTGCTAACTCTAACTTTAGGATCCCGTGTCCACATTCGCCCCGAATATGGATAAAGCCATAGTTTTTCCTTAGAATAGTAGTTTTGAATAGTACACACTATGTCATGTTGACTGCTATGATGCATTCATAGTGTTTCTTTCACTATGCAAGCTTAATCATGAACGGTACCTAGTCTTAGCAATTTCTCAAAGCTAAACTACCCCCTGCTACATTTTAGCAGGATGGCTGACGATCCTCCACCTCCACCCTATATTGCCGCAATGATGCAATAGTTTGAGCTGAATCGTCAGTTTATGACTGGAGTAATGGCTCAGCTTCCAAACCAGAATGCTCATCAACAGCCTGCCACAATAACAATGCCAAAATTTGTGCGCCTCAACCCGTCCATTTTCCGCAACTCCACCAATCCTATGGATACTGATGATTGGCTTCATGACGTCCAGTTTGAGATGAAGTCAACTAATGTTTCCTGCTGCCTCTTGAGCTTGCGTTGTTTTTCCCTTGAAGAGGAAAGGGTGATGCAGCACAGTAGCGTAAGTATTTCCCTCAGTTTTTGAGAACCAAGGTATCAATCCAGTAGAAGACCACGCGCGAGTCCCTCGTACATACACAAACAAATAAGAACCTTGCAGCCAACGTGATAAAGGGGTTGTCAATCCCTTCTCGGCCACTTGCAAAAGTGAGATCTGATAAAGATAATAAGATGATATTTTTGGTATTTTGTTTTATAGATTGAAAGTAAAGATTGCAAAGTAAAATTAAAGTAAAGATAAATAGTTGATGGAAGATTGATATGATAGAAGATAGACCCAGGGGCCATAGGTTTCACTAGTGGCTTCTCTCATGGTAGCAAATTTCTATGGTGAGTGAACAAATTACTATCGAGCAATTGATAGAAGAGCGCATAGTTATGAGAATATCTAGGCATGATCATTGTATATAGGCATCACGTCTGTGACAAGTAGACCAAAACGATTCTTCATCTACTACTATTTCTCCACACATCGACCGCTATCCAGCATGCATCTAGAGTATTAAGTTCATAAGAACAGAGTAACGCCTTAAGCAAGATGACATGATGTAGAGGGATAAACTCATGTAATATGATGTAAACCCTATCTTGTTATCCTCGATGGCAACAATACAATACGTGCCTTGCCGCCCCTGCTGTCACTGGGAAAGGACACCGCAAGATTGAAGCCAAAGCTAAGCACTTCTCCCATTGCAAGAACTACCAATCTAGTAGGCCAAACCAAACTGATAATTCAAAGAGACTTGCAAAGATATTTAAACTATGCATAAAAGATTTCAGAGAAGAATCAAATATTGTTCATAGATAATCTTGATCATAAACCCACAATTCATCGGATCTTGACAAACACACCGCAAAAAGAATTACATCGAATAGATCTCCAAGAAGATCAAGGAAAACTTTGTATTGAGATCCAAAGAGAGAGAAGAAGCCATCTAGCTAATAACTATGGACCCGAAGTTCTGTGGTAAACTACTCACAACTCATCGGAGAGGCTATGGTGTTGATGTACAAGCCCTTCGTGATCGATGCCCCCTCTGGTAGACCTCCGGAACAGGCCCCAAGATGGGATCTCACGGGTACAGAAGGTTGCGGCGGTGGGATTAGGGTTTCGTGGTGCTCTCGGATGTTTTCAAGGTATGTGGATATATATAGGAGGAGCAGGGGCGTCACGGGAGCAACAGGTGGCCCACGAGGGTGGGGGCGCGCCCCCTGCCCTCGTGGCCGCCTCGTTTCTTCCCTGGCGTGTACTTCAAGTCTTCTGTGTTGTATTTGGTCCAAAAATGACTCTCCCGAAGGTTTCATTCCGTTTGGACTCCGTTTGATATTCCTTTTCTGCGAAACACTGAATAGGCAAAAAAACTGCAATTTGCACTGGGCCTTGGGTTAGTAGGTTAGTCCCAAAAATAATATAAAAGTGTATACTAAAGCCCATTAAACATCTAAAACAGATAATATAATAGCATGGAACAATCAAGAATTATAGATACGTTGGTGACGTATCAAGCATCCCTAAGCTTAACTCCTGCTCGTCCTCGGGTAGGTAAATGATAAAAACAGAATTTTTGACGTGGAATGCTACCCAACATAATTCTCAATGTAATTTTCTTTATTGTGGCATGAATGTTCAGATCCGTAAGATTCAAGACAAAAGTTTAATATTGACATAAGAATAATAATACTTCAAGCATACTAACAAAGCAATCATGTCTTCTCAAAATAACATGGCCAAAGGAAGTTATCCCTACAAAATCATATAGTCTGGCTATGCTCTATCTTCATCACACAAAATATTTAAATCATGCACAACCCCGGTTTCAGCCAAGCAATTGTTTCACACTTCAATTTTTTCAAACCTTTCAACTTTCACGCAATACATGAGCGTGAGCCATGGATATAGCACTATAGGTGGAACGGAGTGGTGGTTGTGGAGAATACAAAAGAGGAAGATAGTCTCACATCAACTAGGCGTATTAATGGGCTATGGAGATGCCCATCAATAGATATCGATTTGAGCGAGTAGGGATTGCCATGCAACGGACGCACTAGAGCTATAAGTGTATGAAATCTCAACAAAGGAAACTAAGTGGGTGTGCATCCAACTTGCTTGGTCACGAAGACCTAAGGCATTTTGAGGAAGCCCATCATTGGAATATACAAGCCAAGTTCTATAATGAAAATTCCCACTAGTATATGAAAGTGACAAAACAAGAGACTCTCTATCATGAGGATCATGGTGCTACTTTGAAGCACAAGTGTGGAAAAAGGATAGTAGCATTGCCCCTTCTCTCTTTTTCTCTCCTTTTTTGTATGGCCTCTTTTTTCTCTCTTTTTTCGTCCGGAGTCTCATCCCGACTTGTGGGGGAACCATAGTCTTCTTCATCCTTTCCTCACTAGGACAATGATCTAGTAATGAAGATCATCACACTTTTATTTACTTACAACTCAAAGATTACAACTCGAAGCTAGAACAAAATATGACTCTATGTGAATGCCTCCGACGGTGTACCGGGTTGTGCAATGAATCAAGAGTGACATGTATGAAAATTTGTGCATGGTGGACTTGCCACAAATACAATGTCAACTACATGATCATGCATGGCAATATGACAATGATGAAGCATGCCATAATAAATGGAACGGTGGAAAGTTGCATGGAAATATATCTTGGAATGGCTATGGAAATGCCATAATAGGTAGGTATGGTGGCTGTTTTGAGGAAGGTATATGGTGGGTGTATGGTACCAGCGAAAGTTGTGCGATACTAGAGAGGCTAGCAATGGTGGAAGGGTGAGAGTGCGTATAATCCATGGACTCAACATTAGTCATAAAGAACTCATATACTTATTGCAAAAATCTACGAGTTATCAAAACAAAGTATTCAACGCATGCTCCTAGGGGAAGGGTTGGTAGGAGTTAACCATCGCGCGATCCCGACCTCCACACAAAGGATGACTCAATAAATAAATCATGCTCCAACTTCATCACATAACGGTTCACCATACGTGCATGCTACGGGAATCACAAACTTTAACACAAGTGTTTCTCAAATTCACAATTACTCGACTTTGCATGACTCTAATATCACCATCCTCATATCTCAAAACAATCATTAAGTACCAAACTTCTCATAATATTCAATGCACTTTTTATGAAGGTTTTTATTATACTCATCTTGGATCTCTATCATATTAGGACTAATTTTATAACCAAAGCAAATTACCATGCTGTTCTAAAAGACTCTCGAAATAATATCAGTGAAGCATGAGAGATCAATAATTTCTATAAAATAAAACCGAAGCACTAGAGCAAAACTATCTAGCTCAAAATATATAAGTGAAGCACATAGAGTATTCTAATAAATTCCGATTCATGTGTGTCTCTCTCAAAAGGTGTGTACAGAAAGGATGATTGTGGTAAATGTGACACCCCGAGACCGATGCGCCAGGTGTCAGCCAGTTATTCGTCGCCGTTGCCATGTCATTTGCTTGCGTGTTACATGTTGTCGTCTCATCGTGTGCATTGCATCAGCATGTTTTCAAAACTTGCATCCGTCCGAGTCCGCCCGTCCTTTCCATTGTCCGTTCTGAGTCCAGACACACTTGCACGCACCCGCGGCAACTCCGAATATTTATTTTATGAGTGGCCGGAAAATGTTCTCGGAATGGGATGAAACTTGGCGTGCGGTCTTATTATAGTGTAGACAGGCTGCCTGCCAAATTTCATCGCATTCGGAGCTCGTTTGATGGCCCAACCGTTAAATATAGCGGCACTAGTCGCCGATTAAATTTGTCACACGTTTTCGGTCTCCGAAAACCTCCGCGGGCATCTGTCTCTTCTCTCCTCTCAGCATGAATGCCTCCTACACAGCCCAACTGCCCACTTGCTAAACCCCCTCCGCTCCGGAACCGTCGGATCGAGATCTGAGGCTCCGAAACGGCCTAAACCCCCCCTCCTAACCCTAATCCTAGCCCCCTTCCCTATATAAACTCCTCCCCATGCCATTTTTGGCCTCCCCTAATCTCCCCCTACCTCCAGCCGTCACTCCCACCAAATTCCGTGCCCGGCCAGCCGCACAGCACAACTTGTCGCCGCCAACTCCCCCCAGCCGCCGGCGCCTTCGGCCAATGGCGCTCCGCGACGTCGCCCGCGCAGCCGCTCCCTCCTATCGCGCTCCGCCAGCTGGCCCTTGTCCGCCTCCAGCCGCGCGGCCCGGTGAAGCCCATCGCGGGCCGAAGCAGGCCCGAGCCACTCCGCGCGCCGGCCGGAGCGCTCCTCCACCCCGCTCCTCCCGAGCTCGCCGTCCGGTCCTCCCGCTCGCCTTCTCCGGGCCACCGCTTGCCGGAGTTCCGCCGGGATCTCGCCGGAGACCCATCCCGCGCACGCGCCGCCACCTCGCCAGTTGCACGCTTGGGCCAGAGCACCTCGCTCCCGTGCCCAGCTCTCCTCTCCGCCGCCTCGCTCCAGAGCCCGGTCGCGCCGCCGCCTCCGACCCTACGTCGAGCCTCGACGGTCCCGACCCATTGCTCGTCGTCGGCCGCCCCTGCCAAATCCGGGCATGGAGCCCCCTGATCGGCCTCCTCTGCCCCGATCTCCGCCGTTGCTGCCTCGCCCCGGCCTCCAACGCTGTCCCCGGAGGTCCCTCGTGCTCGCCGGAGCCGAGCCGCAGCCATGGCTGTACCTCCTCCGCGCCGCGCCGGACATGTCCGGTGGAGCCCGGACATATCCAGCATCCCCTCCCTCTGTGACACTGCCATTTGGATCCAGCCGCCCGGACACGTCCGCCAGCCCGGACATGTCCACCCCCCTCGGAGGTAGTTTTTCCACTAAGTCCCTGGCATTTGTAAATTTGATGCATACTTTGAGTGGCTGTAACTATTTGTGTGATGGTCCGATTGAGCATATAATATATCAAAATGTTCGTTGTGATATGCTCTTCATTTTGTTCCACTGTGGCTTGGTTTTTTGAGTTCATCTTGATGCCATAATCCTCGTTGCAAGAGTGCTACATGTTTAAAACTGCTGGTAACTGTAATTTTGTTGCATGCTTGCGGTGATGATATCTTTTTGCATGTTGGTCCAAATGGAGTGTGTGATATGTCAAAATGTTCATTGTGAAGTGCTCTACATGATGGTTGTTGTAGCATTCATGTTAGGTGCCATATTGACATGTTAACCTCTGTTGCAAAAGTGCATGTGGTTGTTAAGTGCTGAAACTTGTTATGAGATGCTGATTTGACTTGTTCATAGTTATTGATGTGTTTGTCTTTCATGCCACATGTCAATATGTTTTAGAAGCACAATCATGCCATCTTTGCTGTGGTGCAATCCACTTTTAATGATATGCCTCGTGGTGTTTGAAACAAACTTGTAAAGTAGCCTACTCCTGTTGTTGTTTTCTGAGACTTGTTAAAAACTGCAAAGTCTGAAACTGTTAAACCTGATGCCAAGTTTGCTTGATGCCCCACTCAAATCCTTGCATGTTTTAGTATGTCAAATGATCATGTCTTGTTGTCCATGTTATGCTCTATCCATCCATGCCCTTATTTGCATATATGGCCTGCGGTAGCTTATTTATTTCTTGCTCTCAAGTTGCTATAAATGTACCTGTCAAACTGTTATGAGCATGATCAATTTGGTGAAGCTTGTTGTTATTGATCCATGCCTCCTATGGAGTTGTTCCAATGGAGTTGTTTGATGTATGCTATGTCTATTACATGTACATGATCTTTATATACTTATTAGAGTTGATATACTTGTTGTTTTGTGCCTCCGAAGGCAGCATCGTGATGATGTTTTTGCCTTCCCAGATTTTGACCAAGTCTGGATAAATTTATTGCAACTTGCCATGCTTGTATAATTGTGTTCCAGCAAGTTTTTGGGTGTGCTCTAAGTTCATGCTTGTTAAGTATCATGTCTACTTCACATCCATGCCTCTTGTTATCATGTTTGGGTGTTGTAGCATATATTTACCTTGCTCCAAAGTTGCTATGTTGCTGAATTTGGACAGCTGTTGTTATATCTTGTTTCGTGTGTATGTGTTGAACCGTTGCTCCGTTTTGAGTGTGCTCTATATGAAACTTGTGTGATTTTTCATGTAGATGCTTAATATCATGTTGTTTACATGATTGGAGTGTGTTTGCTTGTTGTTTGGATGCATCTTGCATAATTTCCATGCTTGTCTTGTTTTGCTCATATCTTCTAGGCCGTAGCTCCGAATTAAACAAACTTGATATGTAACTTGACTAGAATTTCGAGTAGATCATCATGGTGCATGTTAACTTGTTTTTTAACAACTTTAACTTAAGGTTTGTTCAGATCTGGACCAATTTCGAAATGTGCATATGAGGACTTACCGGAATTGTTATATGTTGATTCTGGCCTCATTTAAACTTGTTGGTTTGTGTTGTTCTTGTGTGCTTCATCCTTTGCCATGTTTTGCACCATAGAGACTTGTCTTGCATCCTACTTGGTTGAGCTTCTTGTCATGTTCTTGAGTGGTGTGTTTACCTTGTTGTGTGCTTCTTCTCGCTAGTTCATTATCCGTTGCGTTCGTGAGGATTCCTTCGACTACACGTGGTTCGTCTTCGTGGCTTCTTCTTCGTCTTCTTCATGGATTTGTTCTTCTTCCTTGCGGGATCTCAGGCAAGATGACCATCACCTTGGATACCTTTACTATCATTGCTATGCTAGATGTCTCGATGATATCGTTATATGTCGCGCTACCCATCATTTATTGCCAGTCCCTCTCCTTGTTGCCATGAAACCTCTGACCTTTGACACCTTCCTAGCAAACCGTTGTTTGGCTATGTTACCCGCTTGCTCAGCCCCTCTTATAGCATTGTTAGTTGCAGGTGAAGATGAAGATCGTTCCATGTTGGAACTTGTTGTTGGAATATCACAGTATATCTTATATATCTTAACACACCTATATACTTGGCAATGGGTGGAAGGCTTGGCCTTTTGCTCGGTGTTTTGTTCCACTCATGCCACCTTAGGAGCCGATAAACCGACGTTATGTTCCTTGATTTTACATTCCTAACGTGGTTGGGTATATGGGGGCCCCTTGACAGTTTGTCTTTGAATAAAACTCCTCCAACAAGGCCCAACATTGGTTTTAATTTGAAACATAATAACAACTTAATTAATTAATTAAATTGCATAGGGGCTCGCATCCCCGAGGATTCTTCTACATAGCAGGGGGGGCAGTCCTGATGGTGTTGGTCCCAAACGGGCAACCTGCGGGGCCACCACGGGGAAACTCGAGGTCTAGCTCCCGTAGCTTGTCCCATCCGGACGTGGCCCGAGACAAGATACGCGCGGCTACTATCAGGGTGTCGGTACACCGGGAGGTCTTGCTGGACTTGTTTTACCATTGTCGAAATGTCTTGTGCACCGGGAATTCCGAGTCTGATCGGGCCTTCCCTAAGATAAGGGGTAATATTATTATTATCTCTGCTGATCGTGAGAGCTTGTGATGGGCTAAGTTGGGACACCCCTGCAGGGTTATGATCTTTCGAAAGCCGTGCCCGTGGTTATGTGGAAGATTGGAATTTGTTAATGTCCGATTGTAGAAAACTTGACAGAGAATCTGAAGTAAAATACACGAACCGCTTGAGTAACCGTGACCGTCTCTTTTCACTTTGAGAAGAGAACATGGTGGGGTTATGTTTGACTCGTAGGTAGTTCATGATCTTTAGCGGTCATTACTAATTGCGACCGTTTGCGTAGATGCTCATCTTATTCTTGTACTCGTAAGTTAGCCACCATACTTATGCTTAGTTGTTGCTGCAACCTCACCACTTAAACTCTTCCTACCCATTTAAGCTTTGCTAGTCTTGATACCCATGGTTATGGGATTGCTGAGTCCTCATGGCTCACAGTTACTACAACAACAGTTGCAGGTGCAGGTTTTCCGATGACTTGACGTGAGAGCGATGTTCTTGTGTTGGAGTTCTTTCGTCTTCTTCTTCTTCGTCAGTCTTGGGTTAGGTTCCAGGTCGGCAGCCTGGGTTAGCAGATGGATGTCGTTGTGTTTTTCATGTTTGCATCCGTAGTTGGATGCCTGGTATTGATGTTCTTGTATTCATGTGACTTGTATGTATTGTTGTATCCCCATGTAATTATGTAACGATTCGATGTAATGATATCCATCTTGCTAAGCGCCCGAAATGCGGTTGTGCCCCAATCACGAATGTGTCATGTGATCGGGATAGAATCGCATCTTGGGCCTGACAGTAAAGTAAAAATCAAAGACTCAAATCATACATGCCGCTCCAAGTAAAACACATAGCATGTGGTGAATAAAAATATAGTCTCAAGTAAAGTTACCGATAGACGAAGACGAAAGAGGGGATGCCTTCCCGGGGCATCCTCAAGCTTAGTATTTTGGTTGTCCTTGAATTTTACCTTGGGGTGCCTTGGGAATCCCCAAGCTTAGGCTATTGCCACTCTTTGTTCCATAGTCCATCAAATCATTACCCAAAAACTTAAAACTTCACAACACAAAACTTAGCAAAAATCTCGTGAGCTCCATTAGTATAAGAAAACAAACCACCACTTTAAGGTACTGTAATGAACTTATTCTTTATTTATATTGGTATTAAACCTAATGTATTCCAACTTCTCTATGATTCATACCCCCCCGATACTACTCATAGATTCATCAAAATAAGCAAACAACACACGAAAAACAGAATCTGTCAAAAACAGAACAATCTGTAGCAATCTGTAACTTTCGAATACTTCTATAACTCTAAAAAAATTGAAAAATTTTGGTGAACGTGAGTAATTTGTCTATTAATCATCTGCAAAAAGAATCAACTAAAAAGCACTCTCCAGTAAAAATGGTAGGTAATCTCGTGAGCGCAAAAGTTTTTAATTTTACAGCATGATTGCAAAGACTTCACCCAAGTCTTCCCAAAGGTTCTACTTGGCACAAACAATAATTAAAACACAAAACCACATCTAAATAGAAGCTAGATGCATTATTTAATACTAAACAGAAGTAAAAGCAAAGAAAATAAAATTGGATTGCCTCCCAACAAGCGCTATCGTTTAATGCCCTAGCTAGGCATGATATAGGAATAGATCTAGGTATTGCCATCTTTGTTGGCAATTCTTCAATTGAACACTTATAATTCTAAGGATTTTATTCCTTCCTATTAATAATCAAACTCCTAGGCAAGAAATCAAGAAATTCATTTGTAGCAAAAGGTTCCCTAATGATAGTGAGAAAGTTGGGGTGAACAATTATTGATTTAAGATCCGCAGTTCCCTTACTAAAAGATTCACCCTTATTTTTAGGGACATACATAAACTTGGCCATTTTCGTAGTAGAGGGGTTCGAAGTATTTCTCACAGCAGAAAAAGCAGACCCTATATTGGTAATAATATCCTCAAGCTTATCTATTCTAGTGGAATCTTGATCTATTTTTTCATTAACTATGGGTTCCTTTTCCTTAAAAAAATTCAGAGTGACTCCTACCCTAGATCCATATTGGGTAATTTGGTTACGGATCTTTTTATCCAAATTCTCAATCAACTCCACCGTGGCAACTTTATTTTCAATAATTTCAAGCATTTGCATTATGTGCTCTAAAGTTAAGATAGTTCCATTAACCAAAAGAGGTGGTGGGCCAAACAAATCTATCATAGCATAAAGAATCAAAAGTGTGGCTACCCAATAAATTCCCCCCGGTAATGGTATCAAGAATATATCTATTCCAAGGAGTGATGCCTACATAAAAATTGCGAAGAAGCACGGAAGTGGAAAGCTTCCTAGTAGACCTATTCCGAGCATTGCAAATTCTATACCAAGCATCTTTTAGATTTTCTCCCTCCCCTTGTTTAAAATTGAGAACTTCACTCTCGGGAGTATTAATAATTATAGGAGGACTAGCCATGATGGCGAAGGCAAACGATAAAACACACGGAGCAGAAAAGAGGGTGAATAAAATGGCAAGGGTGGAGTGGGGGAGAGGAAAACGAGAGGCAAATGGCAAATAATGTAATGCGAGGGATAAGTGTTTGTGATGGGTACTTGGTATATGACTTGTGCGTAGATCTCCCCGGCAACGGCGCTAGAAATTCTTCTTGCTACCTCTTGAGCTTGCGTTGTTTTTCCCTTGAAGAGGAAAGGGTGATGCAGCACATTAGCGTAAGTATTTCCCTCAGCTTTTGAGAACCAAGGTATCAATCCAGTAGGAGAGCATGTGCGAGTCCCTCGTACCTACACAAACAAATAGGAACCTTGCAACCAACGCGATAAAGGGGTTGTCAATCCCTTCTCGGCCACTTGCAAAAGCGGGATCTGATAAAGATAATAAGATGATATTTTTGGTATTTTGTTTTATATATTGAAAGTAAAGATTGCAAAGTGAAAGTAAAGTAAAGATAAATAGTTGATGGAAGATTGATATGATAGAAGATAGACCCGGGGGCCATAGGTTTCACTAGTGGCTTCTCTCATGATAGCAGATTTCTACGGTGAGAGAACAAATTACTGTCGAGCAATTGATAGAAGAGCGCATAGTTATGAGAATATCTAGGCATGATCATTGTATATAGGCATCACGTGCGTGACAAGTAGACCAAAACGATTCTGTATCTACTACTATTACTCCACACATCGACCGCTATCCAGCATGCATCTAGAGTATTAAGTTCATAAGAACATAGTAACGCCTTAAGCAAGATGACATGATGTAGAGGGATAAACTCATGCAATATGATGTAAACCCTATCTTTTTATCATCGATGGCAACAATACAATACGTGCCTTGCTGCCCCTGCTGTCACTGGGAAAGGACACCGCAAGATTGAACCCAAAGCTAAGCACTTCTCCCATTGCAAGAACTATCAATCTAGTAGGCCAAACCAATCTGATAATTCAAAGAGACTTGCAAAGATATTTAAATCATGCATAAAAGATTTCAGAGAAGAATCAAATTTTGTTCATACATAATCTTGATCATAAACCCACAATTCATCGGATCTCGACAAACACACTGCAAAAAGAATTACATCGAATAGATCTCCAAGAAGATCGAAGAGAACTTTGTATTGTGATCCAAAGAGAGAGAAGAAGCCATCTAGCTAATAACTATGGACCCGAAGGTCAGTGGTAAACTACTCACAACTCATCGGAGAAGCTATGGTGTTGATGTAGAAGCCCTCCATGATCGATGCCCCCTCCGGTGGAGATCCGGAACAAGCCCCAAGATGGGATCTCACGGGTACAGAAGGTTGAGACAGTGGAATTAGGGTTTCGTGATGCTCTCGGATGTTTTCAGGGTACGTGGATATATATAGGAGGAAGAGGGACCTCTGGGGAGCAACAGGTGGCCCACGAGGGTGGGGGGCACGCCTACCCCCTGGGCGCGCCCCCTGCCCTCGTGGCCGCCTCGTTTCTTCCCTGGCGTGTACTCCAAGTCTTCTATGTTGTATTTCGTCCAAAAATGACTCTCCCGAAGGTTTCATTCCGTTTGGACTCCGTTTGATATTCCTTTTCCGCGAAACACTGAAATAGGAAAAAAAACAATTTGCACTCGGCCTTGGGTTAGTAGGTTAGTCCCAAAAATAATATAAAAGTGAATAATAAAGCCCATTAAACATCCAAAACAGATAATATAATAGCATGGAACAATCAAAAATTATAGATACGTTGGAGATGTATCATTGCCCCTGCCAATTACGTCACCTTTGCGACATTTCACTTGAAAGGTCTAGCTGCTCACTGGTGGGAAAGCCACAGTGGTATGCTGCCTGCCGAAACTGTAACCACCTGGCAGGAATTTCAGTTAGCATTCCGTGCACGACACATTCCTCAAGGTCTAATAGACCAGAAGAAGAAGGAGTTCCGCAAACTTTCATAAGGCACAATGACTGTGGATGAATATTAGAGGAAATTTCTTTAATTATCTTATTATGATGCAGATGACGTCTGCACTGACGCTCGCAAGCAGGAGAAATTCTGTGATGGATTGCACCCCGATATAAAGCTCGCACTTGTTGCTCATGATTGTGTAGACTTCGCGATGCTTGTCAGCCAAGCTTTCCGAACTGAAACTGGTCTGACCGAGTACCAGGAGTCGCTCAAGCGTACTAGAGATGTTGGCCCATCCTCGGGCCAGCCTTCTCATAAACGTCGAGTCTGGATCCCACACAATGCTCATCACCAGCCTGCTCCAACACCAAGGTCGTCTTATGTTGCACCTCATCTCCCTCCGCCGTCGAGTCAACTAACTATTCAGGGTGTACAGTCCAATGATATGTCTCCTCCCCATAATGATGGCTTATGCCACAAGTGTGGACGACTAGGACACCTTACCCTCGATTGTCACCAGGGTTAGTCTCAGGATGGACCATGTCCTCCTGTTGGCCGTAAGAAGAGTTGCCGAAACCGTCGGTTTAGAAACCATAATATCATACCGCCTGCTGATGATCCACAAGTATAGGGGATCTATCGTAGTCCTTTCGATAAGTAAGAGTGTCGAACCCAACGAGGAGTAGAAGGAAATGATAGGAAGTTTTCAAGAAGGTATTCTCTGCAAGCACTCAAATTATTGGTAACAAATAGTTTTGTGATAAGGTAATTTGTAACGAGTAACAAGTAATAAAAGTAAATAAGGTGCAGCAAGATGGCCCAATCCTTTTTGTAGCAAAGGACAAGCTTGGACAAACTCTTATATAAAGGAAAGCGCTCCCGAGGACACATGGGAATTATCGTCAAGCTAATTTTCATCACGCTCATATGATTCGCGTTTGTTACTTTGATAATATGATATGTGGGTGGACCGGTGCTTGGGTACTGCCCTTCCTTGGACAAGCATCCCACTTATGATTAGCCCCTAATGAAAGCATTCGCAACTACAAAAGAAGTATTAAGGTAAACCTAACCATAGCATGAAACATATGGATCCAAAACAAAAGAAGTATTAAGGTAAACCTAACCATAGCATGAAACATATGGATCCAAATCAGCCCCTTACGAAGCAATGCATAAACTAGGGTTTAAGCTTCTGTCACTCTAGCAACCCATCATCTACTTATTACTTCCCAATGCCTTCCTCTAGTCCCAAACAATGGTGAAGTGTCATGTAGTCGATATTCACATAACACCACTAGAGGAAAGACAACATACATCTCATCCAAATATCGAACGAATACCAAATTCACATGACTACATATAGCAAGACTTCTCCCATGTCCTCGGGAACAAACGTAACTACTCACAAATCATGTTCATGTTCATAATCAAAGGGGTATTAGCATGCATAAAGGATCTGAACATATGATCTTCCACCGAATAAACCAACTAGCATCAACTACAAGGAGTAATCAACACTACTTGCAACCCACGGGTACCAATCTGAGGTTTTGGTACAAAGATTGGATACAGGAGATGAACTAGGGTTTGAGAGGAGATGGTGCTGGTGAAGATGTTGATGGATATTGGCCCCCTCCCGATGAGAGGATGGCTGGTGATGACGACGGTGAAGATTTCCCCCTCCCGAAGGGATGTTTCCCTGGCAGAACAGCTCCGATGGAGCCCTAGATTGGTTTCGCCAGGTTCTGCCTCGAGATGGCGGCGCTTCGTCCCGAAAGCTTCCTCCTCATTTTTTTAGGGCGAAAGACTTCATATAGCAAAACATGGGCATCGGGGGGCTTCCAGGTGGCCCATGAGGCAGGGGCACGCCCAGGGGGTAGGGCACGCCCTCCACCCTCGTGGACGGTGGGTGGCCCCCCTCTGGTGGTTTCTTCGCCCAATATTTTTAATATATTCCAAAACTGACTTTCGTGGAGTTTCAGGACTTCTGGAGTTGTGTAGAATAGGTCTCTAATATTTGCCCCTTTTCCATCCCAGAATTCCAGCTGCCGGCATTCTCCCTCTTCATGTAAACCTTGTCAAATAAGAGAGAAAAGGCATAAGTATTGCGACATAATGTGTAATAACAGCCCATAATGCAATAAATATCGATATAAAAGCATGATGCAAAATGGACGTATCAACTCCCCCAAGCTTAGACCTCGCTTGTCCTCAAGCGGAAGCCGATATCGAAAAATATGTCCACATGTTTAGAGATAGAGGTGTCGATAAAATAAAATACGGACATGAGGGCATCATGATCATTCTAATAACAGCAACATCTATATATATTGTCATATGATTTCTTATGCTAAAGTAACAATCTATTCACAATGTAAAGTATGAATCAGAAACTTCATTCAAAACTAACAAACTATGATCTCGGTCATTGAAGCAATTGCAATTTATCATAACATCTGAAAAAGTCAATATAAGAGCTTTTCAGCAAGTCCACATACTCAACTATCATTTAGTCTTTCACAATTGCTAACACTCACGCAATACTTATGGGTATGGAGTTTTAATCGGACACAGAGAATGATAGGGGCTTATAGTGTTGCCTCCCAACCTTTTACCTCAAGGGTAACGTCAACAATAATAGTTTATGATAACTTACATCCAATTGGGTATATATGTCAGGATATTTCCAACACAATGTGCTTGCCAAAGGATAAAATGTGAAAAGGAAAGGTGAAGATCACCATTACTCTTGTATAAGTTATAAGACAAGAATAACAGATAGGCCCTTCGCAGAGGGAAGCAGAGGTTGTCATGTGCTTTTATGGTTGGATGCACGAAATCTTAATGCGAAAGAACGTCACTTTATATTGCCACTTGTGATACGGACCTTTATTATGTAGTCCGTCGCTTTTATTGCTTCTATATCACAAGATCGTATAAAGCTTATTTTCTCCACACGAATATATCATACATATTTAGATAGCAAGTTTTATTGCTTGCAACAGTGACAACTTACTTGAAGGATCTTACTCAATCCATAGGTAGATATGGCGGACTCTCATGGAAAAACTAGGTTTCAAGATATTTGGAAGCACAAGTAGTATCTCTACTTGGTGCAAAGAATTTGGCTAGCATGAGGGGGAAAGGCAAGCTCAACATGTTGGATGGTCCATGATAATATAATTTATTTCGGATGTAAGAAAACATAACCCATTACGTTGTCTTCCTTGTCCAGCATCAACTTTTTAGCATGTCATATTTTAATGAGTGCTCACAATTATCAAAGATGTCCAAGATAGTATATTTATATGTGAAAACCTCTCTTTCTTTATTACTTCCTATTAATTGCAACGATGGCCAAAACTATGTTTGTCAACTCTCAACAACTTTTATTCATCATACTCTTTTATATGTGAAGTCATTCCTCTCCATAAGATCAATATGATATCTTTAATTCTTTTTATTCTTTCTTTTATTCCCTCAAAATCATAGTACTATAATCAAGCCATTGACTCAAAACTAATCTTTATTATATATAGCTCACGGACTCGATTACATAAATAAGGATCAACAAAAAAACTCAGAGCTAGATCATACTAAACTTTATTCTACTAGATCAAGATATAACCAAAAGGATCGAACTAAGAAAATGGTAAAGAAAGAAGTGTGATGGTGATACGACACCGGGGCACCTCCCACAAGTTGGTAGTTGCTAAGGGGAGTGCCCATACCCATGTGTTTATCTCTCTTTTTTCGGAGGTAGTTCTAATGCCCAGTATGAGATTATACCTCCTACGTGTCGAGGCACGACTTAAAGGTATAAGCTCATACTAGAATGATCTCAAGTATAGTATCTTTGCACGACTCATGTAAAAGAGGGATGAAATTGCAAAAGAGTAGTTGGCTTACACTCGCCACGTCACACAATACATTACATAAGCAATCATCATCCAAATAACATCACAGTACGACTACGGACGAAGATCCAAATGAAAGATACCATAAATAAAGCCACAAGGTCCGATCGCCCCTAGTAGGAACCACTACTGATCGTCGAAAACGTCACATACATACGGCTACGCTCTTCATCGAACTCCCACTGAAGTTCTGATCCACCTCCTGCACTGTTCTCGGATGTACCTGCATCTGGTGTGTGTAGTAATCTGTGAGCCACAAAGGACTCAGCAATCCCGTTCCCGGGTATCAAAACTAACAAAGCCTTTAGGTGAGGAGGGGGTAATAAAGTGTTTGCAGCAAGCACTAAGCAACTAGCTTACGAGTTTAGAGCGAGAAAAGATCAAGTGCCAACGATCGCCAGGTGATCACGAAGTGATCCTAACTACTCACGTCAGCATAACCCCACCGTGTTCTTCATCTCGAAACCCCTTCGAGAAGAGACAATCACGGAACTCACACAGGTAGTGTATTCTTAAGGATAGAGTGTCATGTTTTCTACAACCGGATATTAACAAATTCCCATCTGCCACATAACCGCGGGCACGGCTTTCAAAATATCAAAACCCTGCAGGGGTGTCCCAACTTAGCCCATCACAAGCTCACGATCTACGGGGTCGCAACTCCAAGGTGGGAAGACCCGAGTATTCTCGGAATCCCGTGCTCAAGATATTCCGACTAAGGTAAAACTAATCCAGCAAGACCTCCCGGCGTGCGGAGATCCTGATAGTAGCCACGCGTATCTCGTCTCAGGCCACGACCGGATGGGAGATTCTACAGGTTTTTACCAGCCCTTGAGTTTCCTCGAGGTGGCCCCGCAGACTCCCTAGTTTGGACCAACACTCATGTGGAGCACTGGACCGGGTTGTTGATTAAGAAATGGGTTAATTACTCCCTATGCAAGTTTTAGTTGTTAGGCAAATGTAGAACCAAAGTTGGGCCTTGCTGGAAAAGCTTTAGCGCTAAGTGGGTTATCGAGGCCCATAAACCCCAACTGTGTTAGGAACGCAAAATCCGGGAACATAAGACCGGTTTATCAGGTCCTAAGGTGTCATGAGTGGAACATAACACCGAGCAAAAGGCCAAGCCTTCCACCCATTGCCAAGTATATAGGTGTGTTAATATATTTAAGAGATATTGTGATATTCCAACAACAAGTTCCAACATGGAGCAATCTTCATCTTCACCTGCAACTAACAATGCTATAAGAGGGGCTGAGCAAGCGGGTAACATAGCCAAACAACGGTTTGCTGGGAAGGTGTCAAATGTTAGAGGTTTCATGGAAACAATAGGAGGGCTGACAAACAGACATAGGCATCGAGGCAATATCTAAAGAGCGAGACATCTAGCATAGGCAAAGATAGAAGTGATATCTGGGAATGGTCATCTTGCCTGGGATTCCGCAAGGAAGAAGAACAAGTCCATGAAGTAGTCGAATAAATCCTCACAACTCCGGAACGAACCCGAAGCTAACGAGAGAAGCAAACCGGAAAGAAACAAACAACACGGTAAACACACAAGCATAAACATGGCAGGATGCACAAACAAATATGATGCATGTCCGGTTAAAATATGCATGGCATGGCAAAGTGCACAAACAATACTACAAGTTAAGTGGAGCTCAATATGCAATGAGTTGCACATTGACAAAACACCACATTTTATTTATTTAGTTGACTCTCGTTTATTTACAAGACAAGATTAAATGTCTTTACTAAACATGGCAAGAGGTGAAGCAAGAGCAAAACTACACTATCTAGTCAATTTAAATGAGGCCGGAAATAACAACAACAATTCCGGAAACTCCTCATGTAATTTAGCAATTAATGAAGCAACAACAATTTTTAACCATTTAAATGTTGTTATCATGATACGGATGACAAATGCAAGTTTTTAGTAAAAGTTGACAATTAACAAGAAATGAAGCATTTTGTCGCCATGACGGAAAATAAAGGGGTGTCATGGCGACGAGAATGGAAACGGTGCCACGGCAACGTTCCGATGATCCGACAACTCGTCGAGATGCCGATGCAAAAGAAAAGGTGACGTGAACGTGTCATGCAAGAAGATGGGGGTGATCTCGTTGCCGGGTTCCCATGGTTCGGCGACAAGGCAGCGAGGGGTACTTCGAACACGGTGCAACAAAGGGTGCATCTCATACAACATGCAATCGTCCACGGGGTCATCGGTTTGGCGGTTATACCTTCGAAGCGTGCATTTCGGGGCGGTTCGAGTTCGACGAGGAAAGTAGTGGTACACGGGTCGTAGAGGAAGTAGTTGTTCACGAGATCGTCATCGAAGTGGTCATTCACATTCCGTTTCGGAGAGGTACTTGACGAAGCCATCGTTTTCGGAGCGACTGTAGTCGTACACAAGGCGTCGGGGTCGTCGTTGACGTAGGGGTACACGGTTCGAGTTCGTTCGGGGCCGTCGTGGTACTTGCCGTAGGGGTACTTGGCGTACAACGGTCGTCGTGGTAATTGGAGTATCTTCATGTAGTCGAACTTGGCGATTTCGTAGATGGTACAAGAGGTACTCGAGAGTGTCGCCGTGTAGTCGTTCTCAGTGTCCTTTGGGCATCGATCTCGGGGGTCAAACATGTAGTCGTACACGTTCAGCTTCATGGAACTTGGCGAAAACACGAACATGGTGATCCGGGCACAGATCTTGTAACCGTGGCTTTGACATCAACAAAACAAAACAACAACAAAAATGGAAGCACAACTTAGGGGCTCCTCGAACCCATGGAGATGGCCGGCAGCAGGAACTCCGGCTGGTGGCATCCTCCGGCGAGGATGATGAGGCCGAGATGATGCAGAGGACGGGGAGGCCAAAGGGTGGCTCGCGGTGGCTCGGTGCTGTCGCGGTGGCTCGTGTTCGCCGGCGCGGAGGAAGACAGCGGGAGGCCCGGCGATGTGGTTGTAGAGCGCTCGCGGGGCTCGGGCGGCGTTGCAGCTGGACGTCGCGAACGCCGAAGGGAGTCGGCGACGAGGCCAACAAGGACGGCGCCAGGCGAGGTTGGCGCTCCGGGAGGAGGCAGGGGAGGCCGGAGGCGCGGCGCTGGAGGCTGCTCGAGTGGCTCCTTCCCTCGGCGAGCTCGCGGGGGGGGTGATGGAAGGACGGCGCGGCGAGCCAGGCGCCGGTGGCAGGCGGCGCTGGAGGGGCGGCGCGGCGAGCCAGGCGCGTGGGCGGATCGGGGTGCGGGGGAAGATCGAGCAGGAGGGGGTCGGCGAGAGGAGGGAGAGGTGCGGGATCGAGGGGATGCGGGAGAGAGATGGCGGTGCGAGGGGGAGGACGAGCGAGGGAGAGAACGATAGGGAGGGGGTCGGGGCCTAGGTTAGAGAGGGAAGTGGGCTGCGGCCTAGGGAGGCCGATGGGCCGTGGGGGAGGTGTGTCGGCCTGGGTGGAGGCACAGCTGGGCCTGGGGCAAAAGGGGCCGGCCTGGCTGCAGGGAGCAGGCTGGGCTGGATTTTTTTTCACTCCTTTTTCTGCTTAACATTTAAACAGAAGGACTAGAGAAAAAAATAGATCAGGGATCTAGAAGAAGAATTAGAGCAGGAGGCCATTTTTCTTGGACTCATAAAAATATGAGGAATTTTCACAAAATGGCCTGAGGTTTATAGAGGAAGTAAAATCCAAACAAGTTGAAAATGACTCGACATGTTTGAATTTTTAAACCCATTCAAAAGAACTCCAAATGAGTTGAAATTATAGGAGGTGACCCTACACACTAGATGTGATTTATGGGGAGATTTCGAACATTTATGGAGAAAGTAAAATTGCGACCCAATTTTACTAAAATGCCTCAAAGGAAGAAATGAAGTTGAGTTGGACAAAAGGAAATTGAAGAACGGTGCAGATGTGTTATAGGTGATTCCAAGGAATGGAATATTTATATAGCTCCATATTTATTAGGAGGATATGTTATAAAGAGAAGTCACTCTTCCCTCGATTTAAATGGATCGAGGATCCATCCGGTTTATTTAGTTTAGATTTAAAATTAAAAGACTTGATGGCATGATGACATGATGCAATGCAAAATAAATAAAGCAAGCACAAATGAAACACACGGGAAGAACCGGGAACATTTGGAATCTTCTGGAGCGTCGGTCTTCGGGCGTCACAACTCTCCCACACTAACAGAGGATCTCGACCCGAGATCCTAGAGAAGGCACCAGATAAAAACGGAAAAGAAGAGGTAAAACAAAGTTGCTTCTTCGACAAACTGGTGAAACCACGAACCTTGGAGGGTTGGACAACTTAAGGAAAGAATGCAACAGAGATGAACGAAGTTAAGAGCACTCCGGTAAAAGGAGGAACAGGGAACATTATGAGAACCTTGTAGGTTGAATGACATGAAACAAGAGCTTACGAACCAAAGAATATGAAACCGCAATGGTATAGCCAAGGAAAAAAGAATGACAGAACTCGGACAGCACTCCGACTGAAAATGTAAGGAATTGAACATGAACTTGCCAAGTTGGGATGATACTTGATGAAATCAACAACACACAGCCTCCGAAACATTGAAAGAATGGCACAAGGGTAAGGAAGGCTTCAGACAGCACTCCGGTTGAAAATAGAGGAAAAACTAGATAAGATGACGGAACTAGAATGGAGGTCACGACACACCTGTTAAATAGACGAGAAAAGGAAAGAACATGATCTTGATATGACAAGATGATGGTTCAAAGAGAGCAATATGACAAAGCTTCCGGAGCGAATAATGGAGTGAAAAGATCGAAGAAGAAGAACATCTTCGACTAGAAATGATTTTGAAAACATCCTTACGAAGAAGGGTTGAATGGGGTTGATGGAAAATCAACAATGAAGCGAATAAGCTTGATGTGGGCTTATGGAAAACATCTCAAAATTATGAGGTCACAACCGGCCACTAACGGAAACGATTGTTGTTGGGTAACGTAGCATAATTCAAAAAAATTCTACGTCTTCACCAAGATGCAACTATGGATACATCTAGCAACGAGCAAGTAAGAGTGCATCTACATACCGTTATGTAGATCGCGTGCGGAAGCTTTCAACGAAGTGGGGATGAAGTAGTCGTACTCTTCACATTCTTCGTCACCGATGATCTAGCGCCGAACGGACGGCACCTCCGCGTTCAACACACGTATGGTGCAGCAACGTCACCTCCTTCTTGATCCAGCAAGGGGGGAGGTGAAGTCGTCAGAGATCCGGCAGCACGACGGCGTGATGACGGATGCAGTGGAGATCGCAGCAGGGCTTCGCCGGGCGCCCTGCGTTGGGAGTATGGAGGTGTGACGGGAGGGGGAGAGGCGCCAGGGCTTGGGTGCGGCTGCCCTCTCCCCCCCCCCCCACATATATATAGGGGGCCAGGGGGGCGCCAGCCCCTTGCAGATCCAATCTGCAAGGGGGGGGCGGCGGCCAGGGAGGAGTCCTCCTCCCCCAAGGCAAGTGGTGGCCCCCCCTCCCCTTAGGGTTTTAACCCTAGGCGCATGGGGAGGTGGGCCACCTTGTGGTGCGCCAGCCCAGAGGGCTGCACACATCCCCTCGCGGCCTAGGGGCCCCACCGGGATGGGTGGCCCCACCCGGTGGACCCCCGGGGCCCCTCCGGTGGTCCCGGGACGCTCCCGGTGACCCCCGGAGTTCACCCGTTGGCCGAAACTGGACTTCCTATATATCAATATTTACCTCCGGACCATTCCGGAACTCCTCGTGATGTCCGGGATCTCATCCGGGACTCCGAACAACTTTCGGGTTTCCACGTGCATTTATCTCTACGACCCTAGCGTTACCGAACCTTAAGTGTGTAGACCCTACGGGTTCGGGAGACACGTAGACATGACCGAGACCACTCTCCGGTCAATAACCAACAGCGGGATCTGGATACCCATGTTGGTTCCCACGTGTTCCTCGATGATCTTCATCGGATGAACCACCGTGTCAAGGATTCACTCAATCCCGTACGTTATTCCCTTTGTCCATCGGTACGGTACTTGCCCGAGATTCGATCGTTGGTATTCCCGATACCTTGTTCAATCTCGTCATGGCAAGTCTCTTTACTCGATCCGTAATCCATCATCCCGTGACTAACTACTTAGTCACATTGAGCTCATTATGATGATCTCTTACCGAGTGGGCCCAGAGGTACCTCTCCGTCATACGGAGTGACAACATCCCAGTCTCCGTTCGTACCAACTCAACAGACACTTTCGGAGATACCCGATGCGTACCTTTATAGTCACCCAGTTACGTTGTGACGGTTGGCACACCCAAAGCACTCCTACGGTATCCGGGAGTTGTACAACCTCATGGTCTAAGGAATAAATACTTGACACCGAAAAGCTTATGCATTACGAACTATACGATCTCGTGTTATGCTCAAGTTTGGGTCTTGTCCATCACATCATTCTCCTAATGATGTGATCCCGTTATCACTGACATCTCATGTCCATGGTCAGGAAACCGTGACCATCTGTTGATCAACGAGCTGGTAACTAGAGGCTTACCAGGGACTCATTGTGGTTTGTGTATTCACACATGTATCGCTGTTTCCGTACAATACAATTCAAGCATGAATGACAGACAATTATCATGAACAAGGAGATATAATAATAATGCTTTTATTATTGCCTCTAGGGCATATCTCCAACAGTCTCCCACTTGCACTAGAGTCAATAATCTAGTTACATTGTGATGAATCGAACACCCATAGAGTTCTGGTGTTGATCATGTTTTGCTCGTGAAAGAGGTTTAGTCAACGGGTCTGCTACATTCAGATCCGTATGCACTTTACAAATATCTATGTCTCCATCCTGAACATAATTCTGGATGGAGTTGAAACGGCGCTTGATGTGCTTGGTCTTCTTGTGAAACCTAGGCTCCTTGGTAATAGCAATAGCACCAGTGTTGTCACAGAAGAGAGTCATCGGGCTTGACGCGCTTGGAATGACTCCTAGGTCGGTGATGAACTCCTTCATCCAGACTCCTTCCTGCGCTGCTTCAGAAGCAGCTATGTACTCCGCTTCACATGTAGATGCTGCCACCACGCTTTGCTTGCAACTACACCAGCTGACTGCCCCTCCATTCAAAATATACACGTATCCGGTTTGTGACTTAGAGTCATCCAGATCTGTGTCGAAGCTAGCATCGACGTAACCCTTTACGACGAGCTCTTCGTCACCTCCATAAACGAGAAACATATCCTTAGTCCTTTTCAGGTACTTCAGGATGTTCTTGGCCGCTGTCCAGTGTTTCGTACCGGGATCACTTTGGTACCTCCCTACCAAACTTATGGCAAGGTTCACATCAGGTCTGGTACACAGCATGGCATACATGATAGAACCTATGGCCGAGGCATAGGGAATGACACTCATCTTTTCTCTATCTTCTGCCGTGGTCGGCGACTGAGCCTTGCTCAATCTCATACCTTGCAAAACAGGCAAGAATCCTTTCCTTGACTGGTCCATATTGAACTTCTTCAATATTTTGTCAAGGTATGTACTTTGTGAAAGACCAATGAGGCGTCTCGATCTATCTCTATAGATTTTGATGCCTAATATGTAAGCAGCTTCTCCAAGGTCCTTAATTGAAAAACTTTTATTCAAGTAGGCCTTTACATTTTCCAAGAATTCTATATCATTTCTCATCAGTAATATGTCATCCACATATAATACGAGAAATGCTACAGAACTCCCACTCGCTTTCTTGTAAATACAGGCTTCTCCATAAGTCTGTATAAAGCCAAACGCTTTGATCACCTCATCAAAGCGAATATTCCAACTCCGAGATGCTTGCACCAGCCCGTAAATCGAGCGCTGGAGCTTGCATACCTTGTTAGCGTTCTCTGGATCGACACCGGTTGCATCATACACAACTCTTCCTTGAGGAAGCCATTAAGGAATGTTGTTTTGACGTCCATTTGCCATATCTCATAATCATAGAATGCGGCAATAGCTAACATGATTCTGACTGACTTCAGTATCGCTACGGGAGAGAAAGTCTCGTCGTAGTCAATCCCTTGAACTTGTCGATAACCCTTAGCGACAAGCCGAGCCTTATAGATGGTCACATTACCATCCGTGTCTGTCTTCTTCTTAAATATCCATTTATTTTCTATGGCGTGCCTATCATCAGGCAAGTCCACCAAAGTCCATACTTTGTTTTCATACATGGATTCTATCTCGGATTTCATGGCTCCAAGCCATTTATTGGAATCTGGGCCCGCCATCGCTTCTTCATAGTTCGAAGGTTCACCATTGTCTAACAACATGATTTCCAGTACAAGGTTGCCGTACCACTCTGGTGCGGAACGTACCCTTGTGGACCTTCGAAGTTCAGCAGTAACTTGATCTGTTTCTTCATGATCATTATCATTATCTTCCTCCCTTGTAGGTGCAGGCACCTCAGGAACAGTTTCCTGCGCTGCGTTACTTTCCGGTACAAGAGGGGTGACTGTCACCTCATCAAGTTCTACTTTCCTCCCACTCACTTCTTTCGAGAGAAACTCTTTCTCCAGAAAGCATCCATTCTTGGCAACAAAGACTTTGCCTTCGGATCTGTGGTAGAAGGTGTACCCAATTGTTTCCTTTGGGTATCCTATGAAGACGCATTTCTCCGATTTGGGTTCGAGCTTTTCAGGTTGAAGTTTCTTGACATAAGCATCGCAACCCCAAACTTTCAGAAACGACAGCTTCGGTTTCTTGCCAAACCAAAGTTCATACGGAGTCGTCTCAACGGATTTCGACGAAGCCCTATTTAAAGTGAATGCGGCAGTCTCTAAAGCATAACCCCAAAAAGATAGCGGTAAATCGGTAAGGGACATCATAGATCGCACCATGTCCAACAGAGTACGATTTCGACGTTCGGACACACCGTTACGTTGAGGTGTTCCGGGCGGTGTCAATTGTGAAAAAATTCCACAGTTTCTAAGGTGTGTGCCAAATTCATGACTTAAATACTCACCCCCATGATCCGATCGCAAGAACTTTATTTTTCTGTCACGTTGATTCTCAACCTCATTCTGAAATTCCTTGAACTTTTCAAAGGTCTCAGACTTGTGTTTCATCAAATAGATATACCCGTATCTACTCAAGTCATCTGTGAGGGTGAGAACATAACGGTAGCCTCCGCGAGCCTCAACACTCATTGGACCGCACACATCGGTATGTATGATTTCCAACAAGTTGGTTGCTCGCTCCATTGTTCCGGAGAACGGAGTCTTGGTCATCTTGCCCAAGAGGCATGGTTCGCACGTGTCAAATGATTCATAATCAAGAGACTCTAGAAGTCCTTACGAATGGAGCTTCTTCATACGTTTGACACCAATATGACCAAGGCGGCAATGCCACAAGTATGTGGGACTATCATTGTCAACTTTACATCTCTCTGCATCTACATTATGAATATGTGTATCACTACGTTCGAGATTCATCAAAAATAAACCATTGACCAGCGGGGCATGACCATAAAACATATCTCTCAAATAAATAGAACAACCATTATTCTCCGATTTGAAAGAATATCCATCTCGCATAAGACGAGATCCAGAAACAATGTTCATGCTCAAAGCTGGTACTAAATAACAATTATTGAGGTTTATAACTAATCCCGAGGGTAGATGTAGAGGCAGCGTGCCGACGGCGATCACATCGACCTTGGAACCATTCCCGACGCGCATCGTCACCTCATCCTTCGCCAGTCTCCGTTTATTCCGCAGCTCCTGTTTTGAGTTACAAATGTGAGCAACTGCACCGGTATCGAATACCCAGGAGCTACTACGAGTGCTGGTAAGGTACACATCAATAACATGTATATCATATATACCTTTGACGTTGCCGGCCTTCTTGTCTGCTAAGTATTTGGGGCAGTTCCGCTTCCAGTGACTCGTTCCCTTGCAATAAAAGCACTCTGTTTCAGGCTTGGGTCCATACTTTGGCTTCTTCCCCGCAACAGGCTTGCCAGGCGCGGCAACTCCCTTGCCGTCCTTCTTGAAGTTCTTCTTACCCTTGCCTTTCTTGAACTTAGTGGTTTTATTGACCATCAACACTTGATGTTCTTTCTTGATGTCAACCTCCGCTGATTTCAGCATTGAATATACCTCGGGAATGGACTTCTCCATCCCCTGCATATTGAAGTTCAGCACGAAGCTCTTGAAGCTTGGTGGGAGCGACTGGAGGATTCTGTCAACGACCGCTTCATCTGGGAGATTCATTCCCAGCTGAGACAAGCGGTTGTGCAATCCTGAAATCTTGAGGATGTGCTCACTGACAGAACTGTTCTCCTCCATCTTACAGCTGTAGAATGCGTCGGAGACATCATATCTCTCGACTCGGGCATGAGCTTGGAAAACCATTTTCAGCTCTTCGAACATCTCATATGCTCCATGGTGCTCAAAACGCTTTTGGAGCCCCGATTCTAAACTGTAAAGCATGCCGCACTGAACCAGGGAGTAATCATCACTACGCGACTGCCAGGCGTTCAAAACGTCTTGGGTCACCGGGAGAGCGGGTGCATCACCTAGCGGTGCTTCTAGGACATAAGTTCTCTTGGCAGCTATGAGGATAATCCTCAGGTTACGGACCCAATCCGTATAGTTGCTACCATCGTCTTTCAGCTTGGTTTTCTCTAGGAACGCGTTGAAGTTGAGGGAAACCTGAGCGTGGGCCATTTGATCTACAAGAGATATTGTAAAGAATTTAGACTAAGTTCATGATAATTAAGTTCATCTTAATCAAATTTTAATGAACTCCCACTCAGAATGACATCTCTCTAGTCATCTAAGTGATACACGATCCGAATCGACTAGCCCGTGTCCGATCATCACGTGAGACGGACTAGTCATCAACGGTGAACATCTTCATGTTGATCGTATCTTCTATACGACTCGTGTTCGACCTTTCGGTCTTCTGTGTTCCGAGGCCATGTCTGTACATGCTAGGCTCGTCAAGTGAACCCTAAGTGTATCGCGTGTGTAAATCTGTCTTACACCCGTTGTATGCGAACGTTAGAACCTATCACACCCGATCATCACGTGGTGCTTCGGAGCAACGAACTTTAGCAACGGTGCACAGTTAGGGGAAACACAATACTTGAAATTTTAGTGAGAGATCATCTTATTTACTACTGTCGTTCTAAGTAAACAAGATGCATAAACATGATAAACATCACATGCAATCAATTAAAGTGACATGATATGGCCAATATCATCTTGCTCCTTGGATCTCCATCTTCGGGGCACCATGATCATCTTGTCACCGGCTCGACACCATGATCTTCATCATCATGAACTCCATCATCGTGTCTTGAAGAAGTCGTCACGCCAACTATTACTTCTACTACTATAGCTAACGTTTAGCAATGAAGTAAAGTAATTACATGGCGTTATTCAGTGACACGCAGGTCATACAATAATAAAGACAACTCCTATGGCTCCTGCCGGTTGTCAAGTTCATCGACATGCAAGTCGTGATTCCCTATTACAAAAACATGATCAATCTCATACATCACATATATCATTCATCACATCTTCGTTCTTGGCCATACCACGTCACAAAACACATGCTGCAAAAACAAGTTAGACGTCCTCTAATTGTTGTTGCAAGTTTTACGTGGCTTCTATAGGATTTCTAGCAAGAACGTTTCTTACCTACGCCAAAACGACAACGTGATTTGTCAACTTCTATTTACCCTTCATAAGGACCCTTTTCATCGAATCCGATCCGACTAAAGTAGGAGAGACAGACACCCGCCGGCCACCTTATGCATCTTGTGCATGTCTGTCGGTGGAACCAGTCTCACGTAAGCGTACGTGTAAGGTCGGTCCGGGCCGCTTCATCCCACAATACCGCCGAATCAAGATTGACTAGTAACGGTAAGAAAGTTGAACAAGATCATACGCCCACAATTGCTTTGTGTTCTACTCGTGCAAGATGCTACGCATAAAACCTAGGCTCTGATACCACTGTTGGGTAACGTAGCATAATTCAAAAAATTTCTACGTCTTCACCAATATCCAACTAGGGATACATATAGCAACGAGCAAGTAAGAGTGCATCTACATATCGTTATGTAGATCGCGTGCGGAAGCTTTCAACGAAGTGGGGATGAAGTAGTCGTACTCTTCACGTTCTTCGTCACCGATGATCTAGCGCCGAACGGATGGCACCTCCGCGTTCAACACACGTACGGTGCAGCAACGTCACCTCCTTCTTGATCCAGCAAGGGGGGAGGAGAAGTCGTCAGAGATCCGGCAGCACGACGGCGTGATGACGGATGCAGTGGAGATCGCAGCAGGGCTTCGCCGGGCGCCCTGCGTTGGGAGTATGGAGGTGTGACGGGAGGGGGAGAGGCGCCAGGGCTTGGGTGCGGCTGCCCTCTCCCCCCCCCCCAATACATATAGGGGGCCAGGGGGGCGCCAGCCCCTTACAGATCCAATCTGCAAGGGGGGGGGGGGCGGCGGCCAGGGAGGAGTCCTCCTCCCCCAAGGCAAGTGGTGGCCCCCCTCCCCTTAGGGTTTTAACCCTAGGCGCATGGGGAGGTGGGCCACCTTGTGGTGCGCCAGCCCAGAGGGCTGCACACATCCCCTCGCGGCCTAGGGGCCCCACCGGGATGGGTGGCCCCACCCGGTGGACCCCCG
>LR738709.1:133335022-133461096 GCA_902687465.1 Secale cereale
AGATCCAATCTGCAAGGGGGGGCGGCGGCCAGGGAGGAGTCCTCCTCCCCCAAGGCAAGTGGTGGCCCCCCTCCCCTTAGGGTTTTAACCCTAGGCGCATGGGGAGGTGGGCCACCTTGTGGTGCGCCAGCCCAGAGGGCTGCACACATCCCCTCGCGGCCTAGGGGCCCCACCGGGATGGGTGGCCCCACCCGGTGGACCCCCGGGGCCCCTCCGGTGGTCCCGGGACGCTCCCGGTGACCCCCGGAGATCACCCGTTGGCCGAAACTGGACTTCCTATATATCAATCTTTACCTCCGGACCATTCCGGAACTCCTCATGACGTCCGGGATCTCATCCGGGACTCCGAACAACTTTCGGGTTTCCACGTGCATTTATCTCTACGACCCTAGCGTTATCGAACCTTAAGTGTGTAGACCCTACGGGTTCGGGAGACACGTAGACATGACCGAGACCACTCTCCGGTCAATAACCAACAGCGGGATCTGGATACCCATGTTGGTTCCCACGTGTTCCTCGATGATCTTAATCGGATGAACCACCGTGTCAAGGATTCACTCAATCCCGTACGTTATTCCATTTGTCCATCGGTACGGTACTTGCCCGAGATTCGATCGTTGGTATTCCCGATACCTTGTTCAATCTCGTCATGGCAAGTCTCTTTACTCGATCCGTAATCCATCATCCCGTGACTAACTACTTAGTCACATTGAGCTCATTATGATGATGTCTTACCGAGTGGGCCCAGAGGTACCTCTCCGTCATACGGAGTGACAACATCCCAGTCTCGGTTCGTACCAACTCAACAGACACTTTCGGAGATACCCGATGCGTACCTTTATAGTCACCCAGTTACGTTGTGACGGTTGGCACACCCAAAGCACTCCTACGGTATCCGGGAGTTGTACAACCTCATGGTCTAAGGAATAAATACTTGACACCGAAAAGCTTATGCATTACGAACTATACGATCTCGTGTTATGCTCAAGTTTGGGTCTTGTCCATCACATCATTCTCCTAATGATGTGATCCCGTTATCACTGACATCTCATGTCCATGGTCAGGAAACCGTGACCATCTGTTGATCAACGAGCTGGTAACTAGAGGCTTACCAGGGACTCATTGTGGTCTGTGTATTCACACATGTATCGCTGTTTCCGTACAATACAATTCAAGCATGAATAACAGACAATTATCATGAACAAGGAGATATAATAATAATGCTTTTATTATTGCCTCTAGGGCATATCTCCAACAATTGCTTTGATTGAAGGCACCAAAGAGATGAAAAATTTATATCACCGGAAGGATAGATGAAGAAGTTGGGTCATTTATATGCACCATAAATAGCAACAATTCTCAGGGAAAGCTTTAGGTGAATTATAACCCAAGATTACTCCAACATAGAGATTGAAGGGTCGAAAGATCTCCTCAAGAAAGAGAAATAATGGTTTTACATATCTCATTCTTGATAGCTTGTTAATCATGAAACATGAAAGAAATTGTCAAGAATGACATAACACCATCTCAAAAGATAAGGTATAATGAATTGCACTTCAGAGTGCATGATGAAGAATGCTTGAGCTCCTTCAGCAAGAATCTTGAAGAACACTTCGAGGATGAATTAAATCATGATGAACCACCATGTTGAACTCCGATGACAAACGAATGAGAAGTGAAGGATGAAAAGAATAAGATTCAAGGCCTGCGATGATTCAGATAGAGCTTCCGATGAGATGGCCGAGAAAATTTGAACTCCGGAAAAGAAAAGATGAAAGGACTTGGGATTAGAATTTATTCATCATGAACAAACTCCGAACAAAGGAATTAAATACTTGGAAGGAACAAGAATAAGAATTATGTTATGAGTATCCTTCACCAATTTAAATTGATGACAACCAACGGATTTGGCATACTACTTATTCTTGTTGCAAAGAATTAAAGAGCGATCTCGCGTAGACTTGGATAAATCTTCAATGAACCACCGGTAGGATTAGGAAAAGAACAAATGAATTTATACGATAACAACGGAAGAGTAATCTTGAATGAACCACCGTAAGAATATGGAGGCGAACGAAGAGGCATCAATTAATAATATTTGGAGGACGAAGTTGCAACCTGAGAACGAAGAAATCTTCTGAAATGATGGCCTTCGGAGGATCACAATGGAAAGGATTCATGAAAAGCTTCGAGTGGTTATAAAAAGAATTCCTCACAATCAGAACACTTATGAGGATGGTATGAAGCTAGAACCATGAATCTTTAGAAGAACGGGTAAGGATTCAAGAGGAACTCTTCTTCGGTCTTCAAATGTTGAGAAGAACGACGAGAAACACCATCATGAATTGTATAGGTACTCCGTAATGAGAATTAAAAGGTTGAACCAATGGTGAAAAGAATTTTGAAAGCGATCTTGGCGGATACATTTGACTGATGAGAAATCCATTCTTACGTCAAACTTTGAAAAGAATTTCAGAATACTCCGGAAAAGAAGAGTCAGGTAAGATCCTGGGAAAAAACATGTGGGTTAGGGCCCACTCAAAAGAAATCACCGTTGAAAACGATTTCTCAAGAGATATTGCACCGGTTGAATTAAATGGCTTAAGTAAGATGACAATCCTCAAAATAGCTTGAACGGGTTAAGAATTGAAACACGAATCTTCTGAGCTATCTTCAGCACTCCGGAGAAGAATTAGAGAGTTGAATAAGCAAGAGAGACTTCGGATAAGAAATTTCAACATGTGAAAACATGTGAAACAAAAAGGAAGATATATGATCAACACCGAAGCTTGAATTAATCCACCAGAGAAGAAACGAGAATGGAGGATGAAAAACTTGAAGCTTCCTTAGCATCTTCCTGAGAAATCACCGGATAACAAAATTGAACGAAAAGAATGAAGAAACATCACATTAATAAAAGGATACTTGATTTGAGATTTCTGGCTCCGAGAAGAAGAAGGGAGGGAGGGCGGGGAAAACAAGACAATTTGGGATGAATGAAAACAGACACCGTTGAGAAAAGATGAGAGTTGATCTTGCAAATGATGAAGAGATCAGATTAACTTGAAGAGAAGCACGCCGGTTGAAAAGAATTTAACATAGCAATCTCGATGATCAAGAAGGATTAGCACTCCCAATGAAATATGAGAACATCGATTAAGAAAGGTATGGAATCCAAATTTGATATCGAAGCAACTCGAATACCAAAATCAAAACGAAAACAACGGATAGATATGTTGCAACATAATCTTCACAATATCATTCGAGCAGAGAATTGAACGAGTGAATTCCATAGTTTAATGGTACAACTACTTGTCGAGAAGCCACTTGGGAGAACAAAGGTAAATAAAAAACAACAAGGAGCAGATAGAACAAATACAAGATAGAAGTTCTGTTCCACATATTCGTGCTGAAAGTTCATGGAACGATTTACAAAAGGGTTTTGCAATCCCCGGATCAGCATAGCCAAGGACCCTTTAAGATGCAACTCCCGATCGGAACAACGCCCATAAAACCACTTCACTCAATGTAGAACCCCGAACTCCATATCATGCATCCGTTGGAAGAATGCCTACGAGCTACTAGTTGACCCACCTATTAATTTCCGAAAGTTTCCAGTTATGCAATCAGGTGTTGGGAATACAGGGGAAGCACCGCGCACTCAAATCTAAGCCTACATCTAGCTGTATCCATCCTTCAACACATAACCAGTTATTTCCGGAAACCGTTTACCTTGGACCTTCGAAACGCATCCGCTATACAAGCTATGGCAATACTCCCGAACTACCTCCACAGTACTGGGTGATGTCGGGGTTATCTTGCCACTAACTGCATAGAAGAGTTTTCGATCTCGGCCGTCTTAAGTATTCCAGAACCGCTACGATACATTTGTGACGACAACACCTCGGAGCTCAACTCTCCGGGACACTGCCACAACCCCTAATGACACGGGGCATCAAGAACAATGTTCTCATCACAAAGACATCGGAAAAATCCAAACAATACTCGCATGATCCTAAAACAAATTAGTGAATTTTTGAGAGTAGAAGAGATAGAGCAATCGTCAGGACTCCCCACCAGAGTGATAAAGGGATGAGGAGCAAAAGAAATCCTACTCTCCGATATATATAGGACTCAAAACATTTTCAAGTGTGTGTCTAGACTCAACCGTCAACGATTCGATCAATCAGCGGGGGCTCCTAGGTCGGAGAAGGCTCTGATTACCAACTTGTAATGCCCAGTATGAGATTATACCTCCTACGTGTCGAGGCACGACTTAAAGGTATAAGCTCATAATAGAATGATCTCAAGTATGGTATCTTTGCACGACTCATGTAAAAGAGGGATGAAATTGCAAAAGAGTAGTTGGCTTACACTCGCCACGTCACACAGTACATTACATAAGCAATCATCATCCAAATAACATCATAGTCCGACTACGGACGAAGATCCAAATGAAAGATACCATAAATAAAGCCACAAGGTCCGATCACCCCTAGTAGGAACCACTACTGATCGTCGAAAACGTCACATACATACGGCTACGCTCTTCATCGAACTCCCACTGAAGTTCTGATCCACCTCCTGCACTGTTCTCGGATGTAGCTGCATCTGGTGTGTGTAGTAATCTGTGAGCCACAAAGGACTCAGCAATCCCGTTCCCGGGTATCAAAACTAACACAGCCTTTAGGTGAGGAGGAGGTAATAAAGTGTTTGCAACAAGCACTAAGAAACTACCTTACGAGTTTAGAGCGAGAAAAGATCAAGTGCCAACGATCGCCAGGTGATCACGAAGTGATCCTAACTACTCACGTCAGACATAACCCCACCGTGTTCTTCTTCTCGAAATCCCTTCGAGAAGAGACAATCACGGAACTCACACAGGTAGCGTATTCTTAAGGATAGAGTGTCATGTTTTCTACAACCGGATATTAACAAATTCCCATCTGCCACATAACCGCGGGCACGGCTTTCGAAAGATCAAAACCCAGCAGGGGTGTCCCAACTTAGCCCATCACAAGCTCACGATCTGCGGAGTCGCAACTCCAAGGTGGGAAGACCCGAGTATTCTCGGAATCCCGTGCTCAAGATATTCCGACTAAGGTAAAACTAATCCAGCAAGACCTCCCGGCGTGCCGACACCCTGATAGTAGCCGCGCGTATCTCGTCTCAGGCCATGACCGGATGGGCGATTCTACAGGTTTTTACCATCCCTTGAGTTTCCTCGAGGTGGCCCCGCAGACTCCCCAGTTTGGACCAACACTCATGTGGAGCACTGGCCCTGGTTGTTGATTAAGAAAAGGGTTAATTACTCCCTATGCAAGTTTTAGTTGTTAGGCAAATGTAGAACCAAAGTTTGGCCTTGCTGGAAAAGCTTTAGCGCTAAGAGGGTTATCGAGGGGGGCCCATAAACCCCAACCGTGTTAGGAACGCAAAATCCGGGAACATAACACCGGTTTATCAGGTCCTAAGGTGGCATGAGTGGAACAAAACACCGAGCAAAAGTCCAAGCCTTCCACCCATTGCCAAGTATATAGGTGTGTTAATATATTTAAGAGATATTGTGATATTCCAACAACAAGTTCCAACATGGAGCAATCTTCATCTTCACCTGCAACTAACAACGCTATAAGAGGGGTTGAGCAAGCGAGTAACATAGCCAAACAACGGTTTGCTGGGAAGGTGTCAAAGGTTAGAGGTTTCATGGCAACAATAGGACGGCTGACAAACAGACATAGGCATCGAGGCAATATCTAAAGAGCGAGACATCTAGCATAGGCAAAGATAGAAGTGATATATGGGAATGGTCATCTTGCGTGGGATTCCGCAAGGAAGAAGAACAAGTCCATGAAGTAATCGAATAAATCCTCACAACTCCGGAACGAACCCGAAGCTAACGAGAGAAGCAAACCGGAAAGAAGCAAACAACACGGTAAACACACAAGCATAAACGTGGCAGGATGCACAAACAAATATGATGCATGTTCGGTTAAAATATGCATGGTATGGCAAAGTGCACAAACAATACTACAAGTTAAGTGGAGCTCAATATGCAAAGAGTTGCACATTGACAAAACACAACATTTTATTTATTTAGTTGACTCTCGTTTATTTACAAGACAAGATTAAATGTCTTTATTAAACATGGCAAGAGGTGAAGCAAGAGCAAAACTACACTATCTAGTCAATTTAAATGAGGCCGGAAATAACAACAACAATTCCAGAAACTCCTCATGTAATTTAGCAATTATTGAAGCAACAACAATTTTTAACCATTTAAATGTTGTTATCATGATGTGGATGACAAATGCAAGTTTTTAGTAAAAGTTGACAATTAACAAGAGATGAAGCATTTGGTCGCCACGACGAAAAAGAAAGGGGTGTCATGGCGACGAGAATGGAAACGGTGCCACGGCAACGTTCCGATGATCCGACAACTCGTCGAGATGCCGATGCAAAAGAAAAGGTGGCGTGAACGTGTCATGCAAGAAGATGGGGGTGATCCCATTGCCGGGTCCCACGGTTCGGCGACAAGGCAACGAGGGGTACTTCGAACACGGTGTAACAAAGGGTGCATCTCATACAACATGCAATCGTCCACGGGGTCATCGGTTTGGCGGTTATACCTTCGAAGCGTGCATTTCGGGGCGGTTCAAGTTCGACGAGGAAAGTAGTGGTACACGGGTCATAGAGGAAGTAGTTGTTCACGAGATCGTCATCGAAGTGGTAGTTCACATTCCATTTCGGAGAGGTACTTGACGAAGCCATAGTTTTCGGAGCGACGGTAGTCGTACACGAGGCGTCGGGGTCATCGTTCACGTAGGGGTACACGGTTCGAGTTTGTTCGGGGCCGCCGTGGTACTTGTCGTAGGGGTACTTGGCGAACAACGGTCGTCGTGGTACTTGGAGTATCTTCATGTGGTCGAACTTGGCGATTTCGTAGATGGTAGAAGAGGTACTCAAAAGTGTCGCCGTGTAGTCGTTCTCAGCGTCCTTGGGGCATCGATCTTGGTGGTCAAACATGTAGTCGTACATGTTTAGCTTCATGGAACTTGGCGAAAACACGAACATGGTGATCCGGGCATAGATCTTGTAACCGTGGCTTTGACATCAACAAAATAAAACAACAACAAAAATGGAAGCACGACTTAGGGGCTCCTCGAACCCATGGAGACGGCCGGTAGTAGGAACTCCGGCTGGTGGCGTCCTCCGGCAAGGATGACGAGGCCGAGATGATGCAGAGGACGGGGAGGCCAAAGGGTGGCTCGCGGCAGCTCGGTGCTGTCGCGGTGGCTCGTGTTCGCCGGCGCGGAGGAAGACAGCAGGAGGCCCGGCGATGTGGATGTAGGGCGCTGGCGGGGCTCGGGCGGTGTTGCAGTTGGACGTCGCAGACGCTGAAGGGAGTCGGCGACGAGGCCAACTAGGCCGGCGGCGGGCGAGGTTGGTGCTCTGGGAGGAGGCAGAGGAGGCCGGAGGCGCGGCGCTGGAGGCTGCTCGAGGGACTCCTCCCCTCGGCGAGCTCGCGCGGGGCGGCGATGGAGGGACGGCGCTGGAGGGGCGGCGCGGCTAGCCAGGCGTGTGGGCGGATCGGGGCGCGGGGGGAGATCAAGCAGGAGGGGGTCGGCGAGAGGAGGGAGAGGTGCGGGATCGAGGGGATGCGAGAGAGAGATGGCGGCGCGAGGGGGAGGACAAGCGAGGGAGAGAACGATAGGGAGGGGGTCGGGGCCTAGGTTAGAGAGGGAAGTGGGCTGCAGCCTAGGGAGGCCGATGGGCCGCGGGGGAGGTGTGTCGGCCTGGGTGGAGGCGCAGCTGGGCCTGGGGCAAAAGGGGCCAGCGTGGCTGTAGGGAGCAGGTTGGGCTGGATTTTTTTTTCACTCCTTTTTCTTCTTAACATTTAAACAGAAGGACTAGAGAAAAAAATAGAGAAGGGGTCTAGAAGAAGAATTAGAGCAGGAGGCCATTTTTCTTGGACTCATAAAAATATGAGGAATTTTAACAAAATGGCATGAGGTTTATAGAGGAAGTAAAATCCAAACAAGTTGAAAATAACTCGACATGTTTGAATTTTTAAACCCATTCAAAAGAACTCCAAATGAGTTGAAATTATAGGAGGTGACCCTACGCACTAGATGTGATTTATGGGCAGATTTCGAAAATTTATGGAGAAAGTAAAATTGCGACCCAATTTTACTAAAATGCCTCAAAGGAAGAAATGAAGTTGAGTTGGACAAAAGGAAATTGAAGAACGGTGCAGATGTGTTATAGGTGATTCCAAGGAATGGAATATTTATATAGCTCCATATTTATTAGGAGGATATGTTATAAAGAGAAGTCACTCTTCCCTCGATTTAAATGGATCGAGGATCCATACGGTTTATTTAGTTGAGTTTTAAAATTAAAAGACTTGATGGCATGATGACATGATGCAATGCAAAATAAATAAAGCAAGCACAAATGAAACACACAGGAAGAACCCAGAACATTTGGAATCTTCTGGAGCGTCGGTCTTCGGGCGTCACAGTAGTGATGATGGACTTGTTGATGACGTAGGCTTGTCGTCCATCTTCCAAGGCATAAGCTCACCATCGTAGAAGGATGACCGAGTCTTCGGGATCCTCAAATCTGTAGCCAAACTCATCCTCTTGAAGCTATATTCATACTCACAGTTTTGGTTTTGAAGGTCATAGATCTGGGCTTGGAGGTGCTCGATTTTCTCGTGAAGCTTGAAGATGGTCTCCCCAATGTTGTTTGCATCCATCTTGTGGTTGTTGGTGAACTCCGCGAACATCTGGTGGTTGGCGTTGAGTCCGCATTCCACCATCCCCTGGCACTTGAAAACTTGATGCTCCATTACTTTGAGTCTTGTCTCCACGCTTCCGGTCCTCCTTGGTCCCTCAACATCACGGATGTGCAGCACCCCCTCACGCATCTCAATGGTTTGAGGGTGTTGCAGCACCTTCGTGAGGTAGGGGTTGATGACCTTGTCGAAAAACTTGTCCTTGAAGACGTCGTGGTGATCTAGATCTGTCAGAAAAAAAAAACTCGAAACAAAAGCTGAGGATTTTGTCGTGGTACCGTGGTCAAAACCTTCGGGAGATTATATAATGATTTTTACCGACCAAAAGAAGTATCGTGCAAGAAAAATGGAGTCCGTAGGGCACACGAGGTGTCCACGAGGCAGGGGGCGCGCCTAGGGGGTAGGGCGCGCCCTCCACCCTCGTGGATGCCTCGTGTCCCTTTCGGACTACTTATTATTTTCCTTTTTCTAAAATATTCCAAAACGGAGAAAAAATGCTATTAGAACTGTTTTGGAGTCGGTTTACTTACCATACCACATACCTATTCCTTTTCGGAGTCTGAAACATTATGGAAAGTGTCCCTTATGTACTTTTCCAGGGTTACGGTGTCAATAACATTAGTTTCAACATTTATGGGATTACCTGAGATATAATGTTTGATTCTTTGACCGTTCACCACCTTTGGATCTGTGCCTTCGAAGTTATTGATTTTTATGGCACCAGAACGATAGGCCTCCACGGTAGCGTAAGGACCTTCCCATTTAGAGAGGAGTTTTCCTGCAAAAAATCTTAAACGGGAGTTGTATAGCAAAACATAGTCACCTACATTAAACTCATGTTTTTGTATCCTTTTGTCATGCCATCTTTTAACTTTTTCTTTAAACAATTTGGCATTTTCATAGGCCTGGGTTCTCCACTCATCAAGTGAGCTAATGTCAAATAGTCTCTTCTTACTAGCAAGTTTGAAATCATAATTGAGCTCTTTAATGGCCCAATATGCCTTATGTTCTAGTTCGAGAGGTAAGTGACATGCTTTTCCATAAACCAGTTTATACGGAGACATACCCATAGGATTTTTATATGCAGTTCTATAGGCCCATAATGCATCATCAAGTTTCTTGGACCAATTCTTTCTAGATCTATTAACAGTCTTTTGCAAAATTTTATTTAGCTCTCTATTACTCAGTTCTACTTGACCACTAGACTGTGGTGGTATGGGGACGCAATTCTATGATTAACATCATACTTAGCAAGCATTTTACGAAAGGCACCATGAATAAAATGTGAACCACCATCAGTCATTAAGTATTTAGGGACTCCAAACCTCGGAAAAATAACTTCTTTAAGCATCTTAATAGAGGTGTTGTGATCAACACTACTAGTTGGAATAGCTTCTACCCACTTAGTAACGTAATCAATGACAACTAAAATATGTGTATACCCATTAGAGGAAGGAAACGGTCCCATATAATCAAAGCCCCAAACATCAAATGGTTCAATAACAAGTGAATAGTTCATAGGCATTTCTTGACGTCTACTAATATTACCAATTCTTTGACATTCATCACAAGACAAGACAAACTTACGGGCATCCTTGAAGAGAGTAGGCCAATAAAAGCCAGATTGCAATACCTTATGTGCAGTTCTATCTCCAGCATGGTGTCCTCCATAAGCCTCGGAGTGACACTTGCATATAATATGTTCCTGTTCATGCTCAGGTACACAACGTCTAATAACACCATCTACTCCTTCTTTATAAAGGTGTGGGTCATCCCAAAAGTAATGTCTTAAATCATAGAAAAACCTTTTCTTTTGCTGGTATGTGAAACTAGGTGGTATAAATTTAGCAACAATGTAATTAGCATAATCAGCATACCATGGAGCAGTATGAGAAGCATTTATGACATCCAATTGTTCATGAGGAAAATTATCATCAATAGGTAGTGGGTCATCAAGAACATTCTCTAACCTAGATAAGTTGTCTGCAACGGGTTTCTCAGCTCCCTTTCTATCAGTAATATGCAAATCAAATTCTTGTAGCAAGAGAACTTGTCTAATAAGTCTAGGCTTAGCATCTTTCTTTTCCATAAGATATTTAATAGTAGCTTGATCAGTGTGAACAGTTACTTTAGAATCAACAATATAAGGTCTAAACTTGTCACAAGCAAATACAACTGCTAAAAACTCTTTTTCAATAGTAGCATAATTTATCTGGGCACTGTCTAGAGTTTTACTAGCATATTGGATAACATTTAATTTCTTATGAACTCTTTGTCCTAGAACAACACCTATAGCATAATCACTAGCATCACACATGATTTCAAAGGGTAAATTCCAATCAGGTGGCTGAACTATAGGTGCATAAATCAAGGCTTTCTTAAGTATTTCAAATGCTTCTACACAATCATCATCAAACACAAATGGAACATGTTTTTTATGAGATTAGTCAGAGGCCTAGAAATTTTTGAGAAGTCTTTAATGAATCTCTTATAAAAACCGGCATGACCAAGGAAACTTCTTATACCTTTATTGTCCTTAGGACACGGCATCTTTTCAATAGCATCAACTTTAGCTTTATCAACTTCAATACCTCTTTCAGAAATTTTATGCCCCAAGACAATACCTTCATTAACCATAAAGTGGCACCTCTCCCAATTCAAGATAAGATTAGTTTCTTCACATCTCTGCAAAACTCGATCAAGGTTGCTTAAGCAATCATCAAAAGAAGTTCCATACACGGAGAAATTATCCATGAAAACTTCAACAATCTTTTCACAAAAGTCAGAGAATATAGCAGTCATACATCTTTGAAAGGTAGCAGGTGCATTACATAAACCAAAAGGCATATGTCTATAAGAAAACGTACCGAAAGGGCAAGTAAAGTGGTCTCTTTTCTTGATCCTCAATAACCATCTAGAAAGCAATAATATGTATGTTTGGATAATATTTCTAGCATTTGATCAATAAAAGGTAAGGGGTAGTGATCCTTTTTAGTAGCTTTATTTAGTTTGCGAAAATCAATTACCATTCTATAGCCTGTAACAATTCTTTGGGGGATCAATTCATCTTTATCATTAGGAACAACAGTAATGCCTCCCTTCTTAGGGACACAATGGACATGACTTACCCACTGACTATCAGCAACAGGATAAATTATACCTGCCTTTAGAAGCTTTAGTATTTCATTTCTTACCACTTCTTTCATCTTAGGATTTAACCGTCATTGGTGATCAACAACCGGTTTAGCGTCTTTCTCCAATTTTATTTTGTGCTGGCATAGAGTGGGACTAATGCCCTTAAGATCATCAAGAGTATATCCAAAAGAAACACGGTGCTTCTTCGGAGTTTTCAATAATTTCTCTTCTTCTTCTTGCTCTGAAAGGTTAGCACTAATAATAACATGATATATCTTCTTTTCATCAAGATAAGCATACTTAAGAGTATCGGGTAATGGTTTGAGTGTTGGGGAACGTAGTATTTTCAAAATTTTCCTACGATCACGCAAGATCTATCTACTAGATGCATAGCAATAAGGGGAAGAGTGTGTCTATGTACCCTCGTAGACCGGGAGCGGAAGCGTCTAGTGACGCGGTTGACGTAGTCGAACTTCTTCGCGATCCCAACCGATCAAGTACCGAACGTACGGCACCTCCGCGTTCAGCACACGTTCAGCTTGTTGACGTCCCACGAGCTCTTGATCCAGTTGAGCTTCACGGGAGAGTTTCGTCAGCATGACGGCGTGGTGACGGATATGATGAAGTTACCGTCGCAGGGCTTCGCCCAAGCGCTGCAACGATATGACCGAGGTGTGTTACTGTGGAGGGGGCATTGCACACGGTTGGGAGAGATCAACTGATCAACTTGTGTGTTCTAGGGTGCCCCCTGCCCCAGCATATAAAGGAGCAAGGGGGGAGGCCGGTCGGCCCTCTATGGCGTGCCAGGAGAGGCAATCCTACTAGGATTAGGAAAGGAAGAAGGAGAAGAGAAGGAAGGAGAGAGGTGGCGCCCCCCCCCCCCACTCCTAGTCCAACTAGGATTCCCTAGTGGAGGCGCCGGCCAGCCTCTTGGGCTGCCTCTCACTTTTCCTTCAAGGCCCAATATGGACCATACTCCCTCGGGGGGGTTCCGGTAACCCCCTCCGGCACTCCGGTTAAATCTGGAACTTTTCTGGAATACTTTCGGTGTCCGAATATAGTTGTCCAATATATCAATCTTTATGTCTCAGACATTCCGAGACTCCTCGTCATGTCCGTGATCTCATCCGGGACTCCGAACTACCTTCGGTACATCAAACTCATAAACTCATAATACCGATCGTCATCAAACGTTAAGCGTGCGGACCATACGGGTTCGAGAACTATGTAGACATGACCGAGACTCATATCCGGTCAATAACCAATAGTGGAACTTGGATGCTCATATTGGTTCCTACATATTCTACGAAGATCTTTATCGGTCAAACCGCATAACAACATACATTGTTCCTTTTGTCATTGGTATGTTACTTGCCCGAGATTCGATCGTCGGTATCTCTATACCTAGTTCAATCTCGTTACCGGCAAGTCTCTTTACTCGTTCCGTAATACATCATCTCGTGACTAACTCATTAGTCATTTGCTTGCAAGGCTTATTATGATGTGTATTACCGAGAGGGCCCAGAGATACCTCTCCGACACTCGGAGTGACAAATCCTATTCTTGATCTATGCCAACACCACGAACACTTTCAGAGACACCTGTAGAGCATATTTATGATCACCCAGTTACGTTGTGATATTTGATAGCACACAAGGTGTTCATACGGTATTCGGGAGTTGCATAATCTCATAGTCGTAGGAAAATGTATAAGTCATGAAGAAAGCAATAGCAGTAAAACTAAACGATCATAGTGCTAAGCTAACGGATGGGTCTTGTCCATCACATCATTCTCCTAATGATGTGATCACGTTGATCAAATGACAACTCATGTCTATGGCTAGGAAACATAACCATCTTTGATCAATGAGCTAGTCTAGTAGAGGCATACTAGGGACACTCTGTTTTGTCTATGTATTCACACATGTACTAAGTTTCCGGTTAATACAATTCTAGCATGAATAATAAACATTTATCATGATATAAGGAAATAAATAATAACTTTATATTGCCTCTAGGGCATATTTCCTTCAGTCTCCCACTTGCACTAGAGTCAATAATCTAGATCACATCACCATGTGATTAACACCAATAGTTCACATCACCATGTGACTAACACCCATAGTTCTCATCGCCATGTGACCAATACCCAAAGGGTTTACTAGAGTCAACAATCTAGTTCACATCGCCATGTGATTAACACCCAAAGAGTACTAAGGTGTGATCATGTTTTGCTTTGTGAGAGAAGTTTAGTCAGCGGGTCTGTTACATTCAGATCCGTATGTATTTTTGCAAATTTCTATGTCTACAATGCTCCGCATGGAGCTACTCTAGCTAATTGCTCCCACTTCCAATATGCATCCAGATTGATACTTAGAATCATCTGGAATAGTGTAAAGCTTGCATCGGTGTAACTCTTTACGACGAACTCTTTATCACCTCTATAATCGAGAAAACATTTCCTTAATCATCCAGTAACTAAGGATAATTTTGACCGCTGTCCAGTGATCTACTCCTGGATCACTTTTGTACCTCCTTGCCAAACTCGTGGTAAGGTACACAACAGGTTTGGTACACAGCATGGCATACTTTATAGAACCTATGGATGAGGCATAGGGAATGACTTTCATTCTTTCTCTATCTTCTGCCGAGGTCGGGCTTTGAGTCTTACTCAACTTCATACCTTACAACTCAGGTAAGAACTCCTTCTCTGACTGATCCATTTTGAACTACTTCAAAAACTTGTCAAGGTATGTACTCATTGAAAAAACTTATCAAGCGTCTTGATCTATCTCTATAGATCTTGAGGCTCAATATGTAAGCAGCTTTACCGAGGTTTTTCTTTGAAAAAGCTCCTTTCAAACACTCTTTTATGCTTTCCAGAAAATTCTACATCATTTCTGATCGACAATATGTCATTCACATATACTTATCAGAAAGGTTGCAGTGCGCCCACTCACTTTCTTGTAAATACAGGCTTCACCGCAAGTCTGTATAAAACTATATGCTTTGATCAACTTATCAAAGCGTATATTCCAACTCTGAGATGCTTGCACCAGTCCATAGATGGATCGCTGGAGCTTGCACACTTTGTTAGCACCTTTAGGATCGACAAAACCTTCTGGTTGCATCATATACAACTCTTCTTTGAGATATCCATTCAAGAATGCAGTTTTGACATCCATTTGCCAGATTTCATAATCATAAAATGCGGCAATTGCTAACATGATTCGGACAGACTTAAGCATCGCTACAGGTGAGAAGGTCTCATCGTAGTCAACTCCTTGAACTTGTCAAAACCCTTTCGCAACAAGTCGAGCTTTGCAAATAGTAACATTACCGTTTGCGTCGGTCTTCCTCTTGAAGATCCATTTATTTTCGATGGCTTGCTGATCATCGGGCAAGTCAACCAAAGTCCACACTTTGTTCTCATACATGGATCCCATCTCAGATTTCATGTCCCCAAGCCATTTCGCGGAATCTAGGCTCATCATCGCTTCCTCATAGTTCGTAGGTTCATCATGGTCTAGTAACATGACTTCCAGAACTGGGTTGCCGTTCCACTCTGGTGCGGAACGTACTCTTTGATCTACGACGTTCAGCAGAAACTTGATCTGAAGTATCATGATCATCATCATTAACTTCCTCACTAATTGGTGTAGGAATCACTGGAACTAGTTTCTGTGATGTTCCTTTTTCCGATTCGGGAGAAGGTACAATTACGTCATCAAGTTCTACTTTCCTCCCACTCACTTCTTTCGAGAGAAACTCCTTCTCTAGAAAGGATCCATTCTTAGCAGCGAACATCTTGCCTTCGGATCTGTGATAGAAGGTGTACCCAAAAGTCTCCTTTGGGTATCCTATGAAGACACATTTCTCCGACTTGGGTTCGAGCTTATCAGGTTGAAGCTTTTTCACATAAGCATCGCAGTCCCAAACTTTAAGAAACGACAACTTTGGTTTCTTGCCAAACCACAGTTCATAAGGTGTCCTCTCAACGGATTGAGATGTTGCCCTATTTAACGTGAATGCAGCCGTCTCTGATGCATAACCCAAAACGATAGTGGTAAATCGGTAAGAGACATCATAGACCGCACCATAACCAATAAAGTACGGTTACGACGTTCGGACACACCATTACGTTGTGTTGTTCCGAGTGGTATGAGTTGTGAAACTATTCCACATTGTTTCAAATGAAGACCAAACTCGTAACTCAAATATTCACCTCCACGATCAGATCGCAGAAACTTTATTTTCTTGTTACGATGATTCTCTACTTCACTCTGAAATTTCTTTGAACTTTTCAAATGTTTCAGACTTGTGTTTCATCAAGTAGATATACCCATATCTGCTCAAATCATCTGTGAAGGTCAGAAAATAACGATACCCGCCGCGAGCTTCAACAATCATTGGTCCGCACACATCAGTATGTATGATTTCCAACAAATCTGTTGCTCGCTCCACAGTTCCGGAGAACGGAGTTTTAGTCATCTTGCCCATGAGGCATGGTTCGCAAGCACCAAGTGATTCATAATCAAGTGATTCCAAAAGTCCATCACTATGGAGTTTCTTCATGTGCTTTACACAATTATGACCTAAACGGCAGTGCCACAAACAAGTTGCACTATCATTATTAACCTTGCATCTTTTGGCTTCAATATTATGAATATGTGTATCACTACGATCGAGATCCAACAAACTATTTTCATTGGGTGTATGACCATCGAAGGTTTTATTCATGTAAACAGAATAACAATTATGCTATGACTTCAAATGAATAACCGTATTGCAACAAATATGATCAAATCATATTCATGCTCAACGCAAATGCCAAATAACATTTATTTAGGTTTTACACTAATCCCGAAAGTATAGGGAGTGTGCGATGATGATCACATCAATCTTGGAACCACTTCCAACACACATCGTCACTTCACCTTTAACTAGTCTCTGTTCATTCTGCAATTCTCGTTTCGAGTTACTAATTTTAGCAACTGAACTGGTATCAAATTGATGCGGAGCATCCCTTGATCATCCCCATGTTCACTTCGACGAGACCTCAACTACACACAATTGGACACAAGGTTCACTCGCTCCTCTCCGAACCTCCACTTTCTACATGTGAGACATGGCTACTACCTCAAATATATGTGTTATGCATGACCAGGAACCAAGAGGGAGGCCATGGAACAGCTAGGAGCATTGGACAAGACGCCGAGGACACCAAGTACAAGGATCAAGAGAAGCTGCTGGAAAAGCTACAGGCTCCGGACGTCCGGCCTCTTCCGGACGGCCGGCGACTCCCAGGCGACCGGACGACCGGAGGCCACCGGACGTCCGTGACTTCGACGACAGAAGGAAAATAGCGGAAGTCCGAAGACTTCCGGACGTCCGGACCCTCGCGAGCCACCGGACGTCCGGTAGCCGTCGGACGTCCGCTACATGCTGTCTGCGCACAGTTATCGGGCCAGAGGCCCATGTATCCCTCTCCCACTTACCCCTTCGTGGCCCTAGACTATATATACTCCTCCACCTCCTCCTAGTGAGGGTTATCTTAGTGATAGCTCATTTGATACCGAGAGCTTTGCTCATCTAGTGGTTCATCTCCTCGAGAGTGACCGCGGCACCTCTTCGGAGAAGATCCACACGGATTCAAGACCTCCGCTACGGAGAAGATCCCGCGGGATACCCCAAGACCTCCTCGTGGAGAAGAACCGGTTACCCTTTGTATTGTCCCTTGTTGATCATGGATCTTGTATCTCTTTGTGTTTCGAGGATCTAGCATATGTGTGACTTGTTCTTGTTGGTTTGAGTGATTCTCTCGTGTTTCCCCTCGTGTTCCCCCTCCTGTTCTTCGTGTTCATCGTGGGATCCCCTCCATTTTCGAGAAAGATCGGCCATCTAGGGTTCCACCCTACATCATTATGGTATCAAGAGCCACGGTTTCTCACGAATTTGGAGCCCCCTCCACCGTTTTCTAGCTTGTTTTTGTTGTGTTCTTCCCCAATTTCGAAAATTCCCCACCAAAAATAGCTCCAATTTTTTTCTGATCTGTTGGTTTGATGACGTTTTGTTGATTTTGATCCATGGATTTGCTTGGTTTCAAGTGGATCTAGCATTTCCCCAAGTTTCCCCATCTTTCCTCCACAAAATCCGTCAAATTTTGACCCCCAAATTCATCAAATTCCGCCCAAAATCGCGTCCCGGAACTCAAATCTCGCGTTGACCCCGACCCACCGGACGACCGGCGTTTTACCGGACGTCCGGACCCTCACGAAGCACCGGACGTCCGGAACTCACCGGACAACCGGAACCACATATACAACAGACAATACCGGATTTCCGGTCTTTTCCGGACGTCCGGTACACCCAGATTTTGACTTCGGCTGCTTTTTTTTTTGGTCATAACTAATTCATACGAACTCCGATTTGGACGTTCTTGAGCTCGTTTTGAAGCTCTTGACATTCCCCATACCAGAAAAAATACTACCATAATCATTTGACTCCATCAAATTTTGTCAAATTTGGCAAGTTTGTATAGGCCCTCCACCATATCATCCGCATAGCCACCATAGCTTTCCGCAACCTAACCATTTTGATCCCCATAGCATTTGTGGTTGCTTGAGTAGTGATTTGAGTCTCCTAAGGTGTTTAGGCTACTTAGGGACAATTGCTTCTTCATCAACCACCACCACCACTTCCGCATAGCCTAGCCCACTATACATTACCAACCCAACCTAAACCCAATTTTGTTTGAGCTTGTTTGAGTTGTGGCTCGTGTCTCCTAAGGTGTTTCGGCTACTTAGGGACCGTGACTTCAACTCCGACATCGTGTATAGTCCATCATTCCACTTCCGCAACCACCACGGCATTGCCGCTACCGCCATTTGACATTTGTCCTTGAGATTTTGAGTTGTGGTTTTTTTCCGTTTCCTAAGGTGTTTCGGCTAATTAGGAACGGGTCTACATCAAGAGCACCACCACTCATCATCGACACGGACGGTAACTTCGACGACATCATTGTATATTCCCTTGCAATTGCATTGTTAACCCCTAGCCCATTTTTTGCGTCACCTACCTATCGAGACTAGCCATTTGAGTATTGCCGGCAACGTGACTTGTGCACATTAGTGATCATACTTCCCATAGCATACATACCATATCACCGTGGTGCATATCTTGGTATCATCTCTTATGACACAAGGTTGTCATCGCATATACTCAATTGCTATCTTGGTTCGTGAAGTTTTGCATGAGAAAAGAGCTCAAAAGAGAAAGAGCCAAACAAGCTTTTAAGCACAAAGAAAAAGATACGCAAAGAGCTTTTAAGCAAGAACCATAGCATCATACTACATTAAGATTGTCATACTCGATCATTTTGGATCATACCACCGGAATACCATACATATAGCATACTTGGGATAGAAGTCGTTGCATTTTGCTTAGTAGGTTGTGCACAAGTTCGTATCCGCCTATTGTGCAATCGCGCTAGCGTCTCTCTAGTGTTGTGCAACACGAGCATTTTCGTGGATTCCACATTTTGGCTCATTCCTTGGTTGCATGACCCCATCTATCTATCCATGTGTGTGTTTCCGTGTGCCACCCATATTGCTATTGGTCTACTTGTTTCACTTGCGAATTTGTGAATCTTTTTCAACTTTATTGACTCTTGCTAACATTTTGCATCAAATTTTTGTGCCACTATCCTCACCGAGCTCCACCATAAGCTTTACTTGTGTAGGTGTGAGAACCCGACAAGAATTGGTACCAATTGTGCTATTTCCTTGTTCCACATTTGAGTGATCATTGATCCATCTTCAACATCGGTCAAGGTACATTTGGTCTAGTTTTTCTCTTTCTCCCACTCATACTTGCTAGCGTCTTGTGATGGATAGGCAAGGCATTTCATCTCTGGTCTTCGACATCGACGGCATGAACAAGGACATCCACGCGAAAACCATCGGACTACAACGAGAAATGCAAGAGTGCTTGGGCAACATCGCCATCGAACTAAGACACTCCGAGACAAGGACAATGGCTTCCTTCAACGACATGTGCGACTCCTTCAACAAACAAATGGCGGAGCTCCGACACTTGGTGGTCGATTACAAGTCTTCTTCCCCTTCGTCATCCTCTCGGCGGCGACGTTCAAGTCACAAGTCTTTGGAGCGCACACATGATGCAAGTGCAAGTCTTTCACGTCCACACCGCCATGGCGACCATCGACATCGTCATGAAGGGAAAGTCGCCTCCAAGCATCATGTGCACAACGACGACGTACGACATCTACTAAGAGCTCAAGCACGACAACGACATCATCATCATGAAGATGCTCGACAAGCGCATACCTACAAGTCCGAAGACGCTCTACTTCACGCCAAGCCCAAGCTTCAAGAGCACATAAGAAGACCGCGAGACAAGCATACCCAAGACGGAGCTACGGCTACAACCACCACTTCGGCATCTTCGCCAAGTGCTATCAAGGCATCTTCGCCTTTGGACGTACGGCATCTTCGCCTACTTCCCGTGAGTTCGCCTACATCGACATCTCTAATTACAAGGCGACCACCTACGAGCGAGGGCGACACTTCCATCTTCGGAAGCTCCCCACATCAAGACGGTGACAAGAAGGTCGAGCATGGGCCATCCCCTTCGACCAAGGCGACGAGCATGAACCTCTTCGACACCATGAAGACGGCGCCCATATTGGACTACTACTCCGGGTCAAGCTACGCGAGCAAGCATGAGACCTTCTCTTTGACCTCGGAGGAGAGTGATGATTTGCCACCTCCTACGGCATTCATCTTTGGAGGCGTTATGGATGAGGAGACGATTGGAGTTGAGCATGGAGACTTTTGCACCTACATCTCTCTGACACCCACATATGATGAGATGCCCCGATTTCCATGTGAGGAGAGCCACCACCACATGAGTGACATGAGTGACTCCACCATATGTGACATTGAGTGCATTTCCTATGAGAGGATGAGTGTGACCACCACTAGCCCCACACATGAGAGCATGCCACACATCCTATGTGAGGTTGAGAGCCATTTGAGTGACTCCACCAACCATACGAGTGAGAGCATCCACGAGGGAGTGAGTGAGCCACAACACGTAGTGAGTGAGGTAGTTGATAGGGCATGTGAGGCCACTATGATTTCTAACGACTTAACCTCTACTCCGAGTGTGTTTTCGTTGGTGCTAGGTCTCCTACATGACGATATGCCTACCCTCGACGAGTCCATCCCTCCAATGGACAAACCGATGGCCATGGTGGAAGAAGATGCACCACCCACATGGTTCCATCATGATGAAGATGAGAACGAGTGGATCTTGAACACCTCACCTACAACGCATGAGCGAAACTCCAAAGGTAAAATAGGTGAAGGTGATGCTCTTGTCCCGCTAGTGGACTATCTTGACAATGATTGCTTGCATGATGTTGACACACCTATTGCCATGCTTCATGCTAGTGCGACTTCATCATGTCTTGACTTACCTATTTATGATGAATATGATGATGAGCATGTTGAGTTGCCTAGTTGTGATGCTATGCTCCATAGGATCTCATGTGAAAATTCTTTTGGTCACATCATGTTCGACAACCCTCTAAAATTGTCATATGCTATGAGTGAGATTTCTCATATTGTTTCATATCAATCTCAACATAGTAACTATGCATGCCAAATTAAAGTAAATCCTATTTGCACTTGTGGCATAGATGACAAGATGATGGTCATTGGCTTGTGTTTCTCTTGTGATGATATTGCCATGCTTCCTTTACATGTCTTGCGCAATTCATCTACTATGCCATGCCATGATCACATTGTTCCAAATATGCTTTGCTATGGATGTTGTCAATATACTCCATGTGAACTTTCCAATAATGCTCATGAGGAGACCCCCATAGTTTCCTCATACATACTAGGAGATCTTGATGCATTCCATACCTTGCATGATTACCATGATTGTGTGCACCATATGCATTACATGAATAAAAATGCTCTACCTACTTGTCATGATGCATTACACCATGTGAGTCTCCATTATGCCATACATAACAACAAACCTCTCATGATGGATGACATGTTTCTATATCACGCATCTCACTTATTTGAGCATTGGCTATTTTGTGCTAACCAACACATGCACGTGCGCATCATGATGGATGATGTGTACATATACCATGCACACACAATTTTTCCTTTGTCTTTGTTTTGTGTAGGTACTCATGAACATTTGTCAACCTCACAATCCCATGAGTTGACAAAACTAGCTCTTGAGAGCAACGATGATTTGGGATTCCGTGGAATCTCCTTACCACCATTCTCTTCGCGCAACCACTACGCGCATCTCTTTTACTTGGCTCTCACACGGCTATGGGCTATTTGCTACTTATCACATTATGCCCCTTTTATCGTGTTCACTTTGCATGCTATACCGCTTGAGATGAATTTTCCATGCGATTGTGACCCTTGCTTGCCTTTACACATGATTCACCATTATGCTACTTATATGTGTATTTGCATGCTTGGTGGAGATACTTGTAGCTATTGCCAAGATTTCTTTGTGCCCCTTGCTATTGTTGATTCTTGTGTTGGGAGAGTCATGATGTTCCATTGCTATTTACATAGGACTTCTTACCACCATAATGATGATACTTTGCTCACATCTTGCTTTCATGCTTGTGCGATGCCATGTGCATTATGCATGCCTACAATTTGCACACATGACATGCTTGCCATGATTACCTCTAGTACGTTGCATCTTCGCACTACTAGCTTGTTTGACTTGATCGCTAAGATTGCTTGCTATGTTGCATCACCCATGTTCCTCTCTTACTTGCTTTCTTGGGTTGATGACATATATGTCCATGCCACTCACATGATATATCTTGTTCATTGTCATTTGTCTCCACTAGTTGCATCTCTCAACACTTGTATTGAGTGCAACAATGCTATGCTTATTGATCTTGGAGACTTGGACACCATATTTGTGATGCATGCTTGCTTGTTTGAGCCTAATGCCTTTGTTTGTTATCGCATCATATGCTTACATGCCATGCAACATTACCTTGTCCTTTCTTATGATAAGAATGATGCAAGCACTTGTTGGGTATTTTCCCGCACGAATGCTAGGTTTTGCATTATGGCTAACCTCATTTGTTTTTCCGAGTGTTTGTCATGTTCTTTCATTTTGAAGGATTCACAAGGCGGTACCATCACGAGGCATCTTGGGAATGTGAAGGCATACACGTTGCGCGACACCAACACCTTCGAGAACATACATAAGGTGAATTCCTTCTTTGTGAGCCATCCTCACATATGCATATTGGATGGGCCATACTTTCATTGTTGCTTCCTTCTTGTTATCTACATGATACATCTACGAGATGGAGGACCGACATTGAAGATGGACCATATGCATGCACCACCGGTCTACCACTCTTGCCACGACATCGAGCATTGGTATGTCAAAAACCCTTTGACACATTGCACCAAAAACTTCATATTTGTTGATTGTGTGCTCACATGCCATGCTCCATGGACATATCATTCCCATAACAAATTTGCATCTTGCCCATGGATTGACTCACATTATGATTGCCTTGTTGCATTTTGTATCCCCATGTCATCCATGATATATGAGCTTGTGCATTTCCTTAGCAAATTTGTTGTGATCTTTCTTGATGGCATATTCATACATCATGATCATCTTGTCCTCCATCAATTGCATGGTAACATACACATATTGAGCATCCATTGCCATGTTCATGCTCTTGATAAACCAACACACTATGACATCATTTTGCACAATGGTTGCATTGATCACATTCACAACACCTTTGTGTGCACCTCAAATGCATTTGATCACATGAATGCTTTACATGTCATTGTACATCTTTTCGATAAGCATCTTGTGCCTTACCATGCCCAAATTTGTCACACGGACCCATTCTTACATGATAGACACTTGTGCGCTAACCATTGTATTTCCGAGTGTCATTTGTGTTTGCCCTTCTTGCATGTATACCACTCCGACGACACCTTGGACTACTTGGATTACGCCAAGTCTTCATCTCGGTCCAACTACAAGTCCGTCCACGACAACCGTTTCCATGGTGATGAGCTTTTTGATCCGAGGTCGGATCTTTCCCAAGGGAGGGGAGATGATGCGGAGCATCCCTTGATCATCCCCATGTTCACTTCGACGAGACCTCAACTACACACAAGTGGACACAAGGTTCACTCGCTCCTCTCCGAACCTCCACTTTCTACATGTGAGACATGGCTACTACCTCAAATATATGTGTTATGCATGACCAGGAACCAAGAGGGAGGCCATGGAACAGCTAGGAGCATTGGACAAGACGCCGAGGACACCAAGTACAAGGATCAAGAGAAGCTGCTGGAAAAGCTACAGGCTCCGGACGTCCGGCCTCTACCGGACGACCGGCGACTCCCAGGCGACCGGACGACCGGAGGCCACCGGACGTCCGTGACTTCGACGACAGAAGGAAAATAGCGGAAGTCCGAAGACTTCCGGACGTCCGGACCCTCGCGAGCCACCGGACGTCCGGTAGCCGTCGGACGTCCGCTACATGCTGTCTGCGCACAGTTATCGGGCCAGAGGCCCATGTATCCCTCTCCCACTTACCCCTTCGTGGCCCTAGACTATATATACTCCTCCACCTCCTCCTAGTGAGGGTTAGCTTAGTGATAGCTCATTTGATACCGAGAGCTTTGCTCATCTAGTGGTTCATCTCCTCGAGAGTGACCGCGGCACCTCTTCGGAGAAGATCCACACGGATTCAAGACCTCCGCTACGGAGAAGATCCCGCGGGATACCCCAAGACCTCCTCGCGGAGAAGAACCGGTTAACCTTTGTATTGTCCCTTGTTGATCATGGATCTTGTATCTCTTTGTGTTTCGAGGATCTAGCATATGTGTGACTTGTTCTTGTTGGTTTGAGTGATTCTCTCGTGTTTCCCCTCGTGTTCCCCCTCGTGTTCTTCATGTTCATCGTGGGATCCCCTCCATTTCGTGAAAGATCGGCCATCTAGGGTTCCACCCTACATCACAAATACCGAGGGCTTGCTATGAACACTAGTAAAGTACACATCAATAATCTGTATATCACATATATCTTTGTTCACTTTGCCATCCTTCTTATCCGCCAAGTATCTAGGGCAGTTCCACTTCCAGTGACCATTTCCTTTGCAGTAGAAGCACTTAGTTTCAGGCTTGAGTTTAGTTTTTGGGCTTCTTCACGGGAGTGACAACTTGCTTGTCATTCTTCTTGAAGTTCCCCTTCTTTCCCTTTGCTCTTTACTTGAAACAAGTGGTCTTGTTAACCATCAACACTTGATGCTCTTTCTTGATTTCTACCTTCGCCGATTTCAGCATCGCGAAGAGCTCGGGTATTACTTACGTCATCCCTTGCATATTATAGTTCATCACGAAGTTCTACTAACTTGGTGATAGTGACTAGAGAACTTTGTAAATTACTATCTTATCTGGAAGATGAACTCCCACTTGATTCAAGCAATTGTAGTACCCAGACAATCTGAGCACATGATCACTGGTTGAGCTATTCTCCTCCATCTTGTAGGCAAAGTACTGTCAGAGGTCTCATACCTCTCGACACGGGCATGAGTATGAAATACCAATTTCAACTCTCGGGACATCTCATATGCTCGGTGGCATTCAAAACATTTTTGAAGTCCCGGTTCTAAGCCGTAAAGTATGGTGCACTAAACTATCAAGTAGTCATCATACCGAGCTTTTGTCAAAACGTTCATAACGTCTACATCTGCTCCTGCAATAGATCTCTCACCTAGCGGTGCATTAAGGACATATGTCTTCTGTGCAGCAATGAGGATAATCCTCAGATCACGGAACAATTCCGCATCATTGCTACTAACATCTTTCAACTTAGTTTTTCTCTAGGAACATATAAAAACAAGCGGGGAGCTACATCGCGAGCTATTGATCTACAACATAGATATGCTAATACTACCAGGACTAAGTTCATGATAAATTAAAGTTCAATTAATCATATTACTAAAGAACTCCCACTTAGATAGACATCCCTCAGGTCATCTAAATGATCACATGATCCAAATCAACTAAACCATGTCCGATCATCACGTGAGATGGCGTAGTTTCAATTGTGAACATCTTATGTTAATCATATCTACTATATGATTCACGCTCGACCTTTTGGTCTCCAGTGTTCCAAGGCCATATCTGCATATGCTAGGCTCGTCAAGTTTAACCCGAGTATTTTGCGTGTGCAAAACTGGCTTACACCTGTTGTATTTGAACGTAGAGCTTATCACACCCGATCATCACGTGGTGTCTCGGCACGACGAACTTTCGCAATGGTGCATACTCAGGGAGAACACTTATACCTTGAAATTTTGTAAGGGATCATCTTATAATGCTACCGCCGTACTAAGCAAAATAAGAAGCATAATAAGATAAACATCACATGCAATCAAAATATGTGACATGATATGGCCATCATCATCGCTTTTGATCTCCATCTCCAAAGCACCGTCATGATCACCTTCGTCACTGGCGCGACACCTTGATCTTCATCGTAGCATCGTTGTCGTCTCGCCAACTATTGCTTCTACGACTATCGCTACCGCTTAGTGATAAAGTAAAGCAATTACATGGCGATTGCATTTCATACAATAAAGCGACAACCATATGGCTCCTACCAGTTGTGTATAACTTTACAAAACATGATCATCTCATACAAAACCGTATAACTCGTCATGTCTTGACCATATCACATCACAACATACCCTGCAAAAACAAGTTAGACGTCCTCTACTTTGTTGTTGCAAGTTTTACGTGGCTGCTACGGGCTTAGCAAGAACCGTTCTTACCTACGCATACAAAACCACAACAATGTTTCGTCAAGTATGTGCTGTTTTAACCTTCACGAGGACCGGGCGTAGCCACACTCGATTCAGCTAAAGTGAGAGAGATAGACACCCGCCAGTCACCTTTAAGCAACGAGTGCTCATAACGGTGAAACCAGTCTCGCGTAAGCGTATGCGTAATGTCGGTCCGGGACGCTTCATCTCACAATACCGCCGAAGCAAAGTATGACATGCTGGTAAGCAGTATGACTAGTATCCCCCACAACTCATTGTGTTCTACTCGTGCATATCATCTACGCATAGACCTGGCTCATGATGCCACTGTTGGGGAACGTAGTATTTTCAAAAATTTCCTACGATCACGCAAGATCTATCTACTAGATGCATAGCAACGAGGGGAAGAGTGTGTCTACGTACCCTCGTAGACCGGGAGCGGAAGCGTCTAGTGACGCGGTTGATGTAGTCGAACTTCTTCGCGATCCAACCGATCAAGTACCGAACGTACGGCACCTCCGCGTTCAGCACACGTTCAGCTTGATGACGTCCCACGAGCTCTTGATCCAGTTGAGCTTCATGGGAGAGTTTCGTCAGCACGACGGCGTGGTGACAGATATGATGAAGTTACCTTCGCAGGGCTTCGCCTAAGCGCTGCAACGATATGACCGAGGTGTGTTACTGTGGAGGGGGACACCGCACACGGTTGGGAGAGATCAACTGATCAACTTGTCTGTTCTAGGGTGCCCCCTGCCCCCGTATATAAAGGAGGAAGGGGGGAGGCCCGCCGGCCCTCTATGGCGCGCCAGGAGAGGCAATCCTACTAGGAGTAGGAAAGGAAGAAGGAGAAGAGAAGGAAGGAGAGAGGTGGCGCCCCCCCCCACTCCTAGTCCAACTAGGATCCCCTAGTGGGGGCGCCGGCCAGCCTCTTGGGCTGCCTCTCACTTTTCCTTCAAGTCCCAATATGGACCATACTCCCTCGGGGGGGTTCCGGTAACCCCCTCCGGCACTCCGGTTAAATCCGAAACTTTTCCGGAACACTTTCGGTGTCGAATATAGTCGTCCAATATATCAGTCTTTATGTCTCGGACATTCTGAGACTCCTCATCATGTCCTTGATCTCATCTGGGACTCCGAACTACCTTCGGTACATCAAAACTCATAAACTCATAATACTGATCGTCATCAAACGTTAAGCGTGCGGACCCTACGGGTTCGAGAACTATGTAGACATGACCGAGACTCATCTCCGGTCAATAACCAATAGCAGAACCTGGATGCTCATATTGGTTCCTACATATTCTACGAAGATCTTTATCGGTCAAACCGCATAACAACATACGTTGTTCCTTTTATCATCGGTATGTTACTTGCCCGAGATTCGATCGTCGGTATCTCTATACCTAGTTCAATCTCGTTACCGGCAAGTCTCTTTACTCGTTCCGTAATACATCATCTCGTGACTAACTCATTAGTCATTTGCTTGCAAGGCTTATTATGATGTGTATTACCGAGAGGGCCCAGAGATACCTCTCCGACACTCGGAGTGACAAATCCTATTCTTGATCTATGCCAACACCACGAACACTTTCAGAGACACCTGTAGAGCATCTTTATGATCACCCAGTTACGTTGTGACGTTTGATAGCACACAAGGTGTTCCTACGGTATTCGGGAGTTGCATAATCTCATAGTCATAGGAACATGTATAAGTCATGAAGAAAGCAATAGTAGTAAAACTAAACGATCATAGTGCTAAGCTAACGGATGGGTCTTGTCCATCACATCATTCTCCTAATGATGTGATCATGTTGATCAAATGACAACTCATGTCTATGGCTAGGAAACATAACCATCTTTGATCAATGAGCTAGTCTAGTAGAGGCATACTAGGGACACTCTGTTTTGTCTATGTATTCACACATGTACTAAGTTTCCGATTAATACAATTCTAGCATGAATAATAAACATTTATCATGATATAAGGAAATAAATAATAACTTTATTATTGCCTCTAGGGCATATTTCCTTCATTGAGCTCAAACACGGGATCACCCTTGGGTGGAGGAGGATCCCCTAGAATTTCAAAACGCAAGTTGTGCTTCAAAATGGGTCCCTCTTTATAGAATACTTCATCTATTTCCCTTCTTTCATTCATAAACATATCATTTTCATGGTCTAGCAAATATTGTTCTAAGGATCGTTAGAAGGCACGGCAATAGAAGCAAGACAAATAATTTCATCCTTAATCTTTATCATGGGGTTGTCTATAAAATTTACCAAAGTTAAAATCATGAGACATATCCCCTAATCCAATAGTAACAACATCATTTTTGCAATCTCTCTTAGCATTAACAGTATTCAAGAAGGGTCTACCAAATATAATGGTACAAAAATCATCTTGTTGGGAACCAAGAACAAGAAAATCAGTAGGATATTTGACTTTCCCACACAAGACTTCAACATCTTTTACAATCCCAACTGGTGAAATAGTATCTCTATTAGCAAGCTTAATTGTAACATCAATACCTTCTAACTCAGTAGGTGCAATATCATGCATAATTTCTTCGTATAAAGAATGAGGTATTGCACTCACACTAGCACCCATATCACATAAACCATGATAGCAATGATCTCCTATTTTAATAGAAATAACTGGGCATGCCTACAATAGGTCTATGTTTATTTTTAGTATCGGGCCTAGCAATTCTATGAGCTTCATCAGAGAGGTAAATAATATGCCCATCAATATTGTCGACCAAGAGATCCTTAACCATAGCAATACTAGGTTCAACTTTAATTTGCTCAGGGGGTGTAGGTGTTCTAGCATTACTCTTATGAACCACCGTTGAAGCTTTGGCACGATCCTTTATTCTAACAGGGAAGGGTGGTTTCTCAATATAAATGATACGAACAATAGGATGAACATTATAAGTGATAGTCTTTTCTTCAACTTTAACAGGTTCAACTACTTTTACTTCAATGGGAGGATGATATTTAAACCACTTCTCCTTAGGGAGATCAACATGAGTAGCAAATGATTCACAGAAAGAAGCTACTATCTCAGAGTCAAGTCCATATTTAGTGCTAAATTCACGAAAAGCATTGGTATCCATAAAAGATTTAACACAGTCAAACTTAGGTGTTATACCTGACTTCTTACCTTCGTCGAGACCCCAATCTTCAGAGTTGTGTTTAATTCTTTCCAGTAAATCCCATTTGAATTCAATAGTCTTCATCATAAAAGAACTGGTACAAGAAGTATCGAGCATGGAGCGATTGTTGAGAGAAAGCCGAGCATAATTTTTTTTGAATAATAATTTCTCTTGAGAGCTCATGATTGGGGCATGAATATAACATTGACTTAAGCCTCCCCCAAGCTTGAGCGATACTTTCTCCTTCACGAGGCCAAAAATTATATATATAATTACGATCACGATGAACCAGATGCATGGGATAAAACTTCTGATGAAATTCCAATTTCAATCGATTGTAGTTCCATGCTTCCATATCATCACATAGCCTAAACCATGTAAATGTCTTTCCCTTCAAATATAAAGGGAATACCTTGTTCTTGATAACGTCCTCGGGCATACCTGCAAGCTTAAATAATCCACAAACTTCATCCACATAGATTAGGTGCAAATCGGGGTGCAATGTTCCATCTCCTGTAAAAGGATTAGCTAGCAGTTTCTCTATCATACCCAAAGGAATTTCAAAGTAAACATTTTCAGTAGGTTCACTAGGTTGAGGAGCAAATATTTTCTCTACTGGTCGGGGTGAAGATGCCCCAAACAAGACCCGCAAAGGATTATGTTCCATAGTAACAAGTGACCATAAATTTCAGCACACTATATAATTTTTTCCTTACCAAAGGCGCATCACTCCCCGGCAACGGCACCAGAAAAGAGTCTTGATGACCCACAAGTATAGGGGATCTATCATAGTCCTTCCGATAAGTAAGAGTGTCGAACCCAACGAGGAGCAGAAGGAAATGATAGGCAGTTTTCAATAAGGTATTCTCTGCAAGCACTGAAATTATTGGTAATAGATAGTTTTGTGATAAGGTAATTTGTAACGAGTAACAAGTAATAAAAGTAAATAAGGTGCAGCAAGATGGACCAATCCTTTTTGTAGCAAAGGACAAGCCTGGACAAACTCTTATATAAAGGAAAGCGCTCCCGAGGACACATGTGAATTATCGTCAAGCTAGTTTTCATCATGCTCATATGATTCGCATTCGTTACTTTAATAATTTGATATGTGGGTGGACCGGTGCTTGGGTACTGCCCTTCCTTGGACAAGCATCCCACTTATGATTAACCCCTAATGCAAGCATCCGCAACTACAAAAGAAGTATTAAGGTAAACCTAACCATAGCATGAAACATATGGATCCAAATCAGCCCCTTACGAAGCAACGCATAAACTAGGGTTTAAGCTTCTGTCACTCTAGCAACCCATCATCTACTTATTACTTCCCAATGCCTTCCTCTAGGCCCAAACAATGGTGAAGTGTCATGTAGTCGACGTTCACATAACACCACTAGAGGAAAGACAACATACATCTCATCAAAATATCGAACGAATACCAAATTCACATGACTACTTATAGCAAGCTTCTCCCATGTCCTAAAGAACAAACGTAACTACTCACAAATCATGTTCATGTTCATAATGGTATTAATATGCATAAAGGATCTGAACATATGATCTTCCACCGAATAAACCAACTAGCATCAACTACAAGGAGTAATCAACACTACTAGCAACCCACAGGTACCAATCTAAGGTTTTGAGACAAAGATTGGATACAAGAGATGAATTAGGGTTTGAGAGGAGATGGTGCTTGTGAAGATGTTGATGGAGATTGACCCCCTCCCGATAGAGGATCGCCGGTGATGACAATGTTGAAGATTTTCCCCTCCCGGAGGGATATTTCCCCGGCAGAACAGCTCCGCCGGAGCCCTAGATTGGTATCGCCAGGTTCCGGCTCAAGACGGCGGCGCTTCGTCCCGAAAGCTTCCTCCTCATTTTTTTCAGGGCAAAAGAATTCATATAGCAAAAGATGGGCATCGGGGGGCTTCCAGGTGGTCCACAAGGCAGGGGGTAGGGCGCGCCCTCCACCCTCGTGGACGGTGGGTGGCCCCCCTCTGGTGCTTTCTTTGCCCAATATTTTTAATATATTCCAAAACTGACTTTAGTGGAGTTTCAGGACTTTTGGAGTTGTGCAGAATAGGTCTCTAATATTTGCTCCTTTTCCAGCCCAGAATTCCAGCTGCCGGCATTCTCCCTCTTCATGTAAACCTTGTCAAATAAGAGAGAAAAGGCATAAGTATTGCGACATAATGTGTAATAACAGCCCATAATGCAATAAATATCGATATAAAAGCATGATGCAAAATGGACGTATCACCTGCTGTTGTACTTGGCCAGGCCAATCATGTCGATGCTGAAAAGGCTCAGAAGTAACCGACTATCATGCTGGGAACTCTCTCTGTTAATACAGTACCAGCCTCTGACCTCTTTGATTCAGGAGCATCGCATGCTTTTGTGTCACAACGGTTTGCTCAATTGCATGGGCTAGGCATGGAAGAATTACCCACTCCTCTAATGATTCAATCCCCAGGGTCCAAGTGGCAAACCACAATGGTAAGCCCTCACAACCAAATCGAGATTGGAGGTCTACTTTTTCCAGTTTCTCTCATTGTGCTCGGATCTTACAACATAGACATCATTCTTGGTATGGATTGGTTGACATCCCATAATGCTTTGATTGACTGTGTACCAGGACAGTCCAGCTCACTCACCCTTCTGGCCAGATGGTCCAATACTCAGCCCGAGCTGCTCAGGATGTCGAGAATCAGATATATGTTCTGAATGCATTGAATGCTTCACCTCTGGAAGGAATAGAGAACATTCCAGTCGTTCGTGATTTGAAGATGTCTTTCCAGAAGAACTTCCAGGAATACCCCCTGCTAGAGCTGTTGAATTCGTCATAGACTTGAAGCCAGGCACTACTCCTATTGCCAAGCGGCCCTACAAGATGCCGCCGCATGAACTCCTTGAGCTTAAGGAGGAAATCGACACTTCACTTCGTCAGGGTTTATCCATCCAAGTTCCTCTGCTTGGGGAGCCCCTTCTCTCTTTGTCAAGAAGAAGGATGGTATAAATCGTTTGGTCCAAGATTACCAACCTATCAACCAGGCAACAATTCAGAACATGTATCTGCTTCCCAGAATCAACGATCTGTATGATCAACTTGCTAGCTCCTCAGTATTCTCTAAACTTGATTTGCGGTTGGGTTACCGCCAAATTCGGGTTCGTGAAGAGGATATTCCCAAGACCGCATTCGTTACTCGCTATGGTTCATATGAGTACACCGCTATGTCTTTCGGCTTGACCATTGCTCCAGCAACTTTCTCTCGTCTGATGAATTATATATTCATAGAATACCTCGACAAGTTCGTCATGGTTTATCTGGATGATATCCTTGTATTCTCCAAGAACAAAGAAGAACATGCTGAACATCTTCGTCCTGTTCTGGAAAAGCTTCGAGAACATCAATTGTATGCTAAGTATTCCAAGTGTGAATTTTGGCTTCCCGAAGTGACCTATCTTGGGCATGTTATCTCCAAGGATGGTATTGCCTTCAACCCTGAGAGAGTTCGGGCTATTCTTGATTGGACTCCTCCGAAGAATGTCAAACAAGTCAGAAGTCTTCTTGGACTCGCTAGCTATTGACGTCGATTTGTCGAGAACTTCTCCAAGGTTGCCAAGCCTCTGACTGGTCTACTTCACAAAGGTGTCAAGTTCGAATGGACAGAAAAGTGTCAAGAAAGTTTCCAGGCACTCAAAGACAAGCTGACTTCTGCCCCAGTGCTTGCTCCTCTAGATACTAAAAAGGATTTCGTAATTTACTGTGACGCTTCACGTCAAGGATTAGGCTGTGTCCTAATGCAAGAGTGCAGGGTAATTGCTTATGGCTCTCGTCAATTGCACCCTCATGAAGAGAAATATCCAGTTCATGACCTCGAGCTTGCTGATGTCATATACGCACTAAAACAGTGGCGACATTACCTTCACGATAATCGTTGCAAGATCTTCACCGACCACCAAAGTCTAAAGTATATGTTTACTCAGCCAGACCTGAACCTCCGTCAGTAGAGATGGATGGAGACTGTAGCTGATTTTGACTTGGGTATTTCTTATACACCGGGCAAGGCTAATGTAATGGCTGATGCCTTGAGCCGCAAGTCTTAGTGCAACCACCTCCAGGTTCGAAAAGTTCAGCCCTCGCTTTTTGAAGAATTCAGGAAGCTGAACCTCCATATTGTTCCTCCTGGTGCACTCGCACCCCCTCCTCTAGAATACCGCAAGATGAACCTCCATGTTGTTCCCCAGGGTTCCCTCAATACCCTGCCAGTCGATCCAGATCTCGTGGACAGCATCAAGAGGCTGCAGAAATATGACTCTCAAGTTGAGAAGATTAAGCGCTACCTCGCAGAAGGAAGGCCCTCGTTCTTCACTGTTGAAGATGATGGCACCTTGTTCTTTAAAGGTCGCCTAGTGGTTCCTCCAAAAGACAACCTGGATATGACTTAGAAGGTTATGAAGGAAGCTCATGACACTTCGTTGTCTATTCATCCCGATAGCACCAAGATGTACCAAGACATTCGTCAAAGATTTTGGTGGTCAAATATGAAGCAAGACATTGCTCATTATGTTACTGAATGTGACGTTTGCCGTCGTATCAAAGTGGAACACCAAAGGCCTGCTGGAACTCTACAACCTATATCTATTCCTGAATGGAAATGGGACCATGTCGAAATGGACTTTGTCACCGGTTTTCCCAAAACTCAGAAGGGTAATGATGCTATTCTTGTCATCCTTGACCGGCTTTCCAAAGTTGCACACTTCCTAGCCGTCAAAGAAACTATCACTGCTAGTCAGCTGGCGACTCTCTATATGTTCAGAATTGTTTCCCTCCATGGTATTCCGCTGGTAATCAGCTCGGACTGTGACAGCTTATTCACTTCAAGATTCTGGGCTAGTTTCCAAGAAGCAATGGGAACTCATCTATCATTCAACATTGCTTTTCACCCCCAGTCACAGGGACAAGTTCAACGCGTCAACCAAGTTCTTGAAGACATGCTTCGAGCTTGTGTCATTTACTTCGGCAAGAAATGGGAGGAATCTCTCCTGTATGCTGAGTTCTCCTACAAAAATAGCTATCAAGCTAGTCTGAAGATCCCCCCCTTTGAAGTGTTATATGGACGAAAGTGTCGAACCCCTCTGAACTGGTCAGAAACTGGGGAATGTCCACTCTTCGGTCCTGATATTATCCAACACGCCGAAGAACAAGTCCGCGTCATTCGTGAGAATCTCAAGACTGCTCAGTCGTGTCAGAAGAGTCAGTATGACCATCATCACAAAGACATGGTCTATCAACCTGGCGAAAAGGCTTATCTTTGAGTTACACCAATGAAGGGTGCACACCACTTCGGAATCAAAGGCAAGCTAGCTCCTTGATATATTGGTCCATTCACTATTCTCGAGAGGCGTGGAAAGTGGCATATCAGTTGGAACTACCGTCGAACCTTTCTCAGGTTCATCATGTGTTCCACGTGTCACAACTCCGCCGCTGCTTCAAGGACCCAATCCGCGCAGTGGATCATGAAGTGCTCTAGTTGCAATAGGACTTCTCCTATAAAGAGCATCCAGTCCGCATTCTCAACCAAGCTGAACGTCGCACACATCAGAAGGCAATCAAGTTTCTCAAGGTCCAGTGGTCGCACACTCTGAAGATGAACCCACTTGGGAACGCGAGGATCGCCTGCGCGATGATACCCCAAACTGTTTCCTTCTACCTCCTAAATCTCAGGACGAGATTTCTTGTAGTGGAGGAGAATTGTAACGCCCAGATAATTATGCTATAGTAAACCTCCGCTAATGATGCCACATCATCACTATTACTCTTGTTAACCTCGCTTTTTTTTGAAATGGGTTCAAATTCAAATTTAAGATAAAGTCAAACAATTAAAGTTTCTGAATGTCAAAACTAAAATGTTCACGTTGATGCAATAATTCTTTTGGTAATATTGGTGGAGAGTTCATATTTTTATAAAATGGTTAAGTACACAAAATAAATTAAAAGCAAAAGAGAAAAATACAAAAGGAAAAATAAATAAAGAGATAGGGGTGGGAGAGCCCATGGCCTTTCCCTCGGACTCGGCCCGCCGCCGCCAGCCGGCCCTCAGGCCCTCCCGCACGATCCCCTTATTCCCCATGACCCGTGACATAATCCCCCACACCCCGCTCGCTCCCACTCCCTCGCCCCTTCTCTGCCTTCCCCTGATCTAGATCGGGGGCATCGTCCAAGTTGCCCCCTCGCTCGGCTTGGCGCCCCCTCGGTCGGCTCGGCGCCCCGTCGCCGTTCCCCGACAATCGCGCCCCGCCCCGAGCTGGCACCCCACCACCTCGACACCGCTCGTCGGAGCCGCCCTGCGTCGCCTCGTCCTCGTCCTCCTCCCCATCGGACGTCCCCGCGCCTCGACGCCCCCTGCTCACCAATCCCGGTGAGGACCCTGGTCGTCCTCCCCTTCCCCATGTCCGTCGCCGCGCTCCGCGCGCACACCAGGTTGCCCCCTGCCGCGAGCCGCGTCCACTCGCCTTGCCCCCGGCCCCCGCGCACCCCGCGTCCCCAACACACGCCTGCCCGCGACTGAGCGCGCCTGCCGCTGCCTGCTATCGCACCCGAGGCCCCGCCACGATGTGCTGCTCCCACTCGCCGCGCTCCCTATACCCGCTCGCCTCCCCCCGTGCCTCCGAGCGCCATCTTCTCTGGGACCGAGCTCCTGCTCGCCACCTCTGGTCGCGCCCGCGCCTCTCACTGGCCACGCCCCACGACCTCCTCGCCGTGTTAGCCGCTCGCCCGACTCGCCTGCACCCTATGCCCCGCCGCGCCCCCCTTCCCCCCTACTCGCCCCGTCGCCGGCAACTACCACGGCCACGTCCGCGCCCGCGCGCCGGATTCCTCTCGGGCGCCCGTTGCCCGTTCCGCCCGTCTGGTGCCCTAGGCCACGACACGTGGGCCTAGCCCCAGCTGAAGCAAAAAAATGTATTAAGACAATTAATTATTAAAATCATGAACTAATTAATTATTTAACTAATTAAATAATTAACTTAATTAACCATGTTTAGTTAACCTAATTACATAATTAGCCTAATAAATATGTTAGTTTAGTTAGGCCTATGACAGAACGACCCCATATGTCAGTTTGACTCAGTCAACCTGTTGACCCTGCTAACGTCATGTTGACTTCACACTGATGTAACAATACTTTTTTGAATTAACTTAAATAATTATAATAATATTAGTAAATCAATTAAAACTTTGAAAATTAATATTACATAAACCGTAACTCGGATGAAAAACTTTTATACATGAAAGTTGCTCAGAACGACGAGACGAATCCGAATACGCGGTCCGTTCGTCTTCCACATGCCCATATCATAGTGAACATGCAACATTCCCCCTCCGGTTCGCTTGTCCGAAAATGCAAACTTCGGGAAAACTTTCCCGAATGTTATCCCCCTTTGCCGATATCGCGTAGTACTGCGTTGGAACACCCCTAGCACCGCTTATTGTCATGTAATGCATCTGTGTGCTATGTATTTATTGTTGTTTCTTCCCCTTCTCTCTCCGGTAGACCTCGAGACTGCTGTTGATGTCTCTGTGATCGACTACATCCTCGACGACGACCCTTCTTCCCTTTCAGCGGAGCTTCCAGGCAAGCCCCCCCTTTGATCATCCTGACATCGCCCATTCTATTCTCTCTGATGCTTGCATTAGATTTTGCTACTGTTATTGATTGATCCTATACTGATGCATAGCCTGCTTTTGCATCTACTATTGTACCTTACCAGCTTATCCTAAACTGCTTAGTATATGTTGGATAGGGATCCGTCAGTGACCCCCACCTTGTCCTTGTTGCCTGTGCTTGATCACCGACGACTCGATCAACGTGATCGACGACCAGAGCCCGTCACCTCACATCACTTCCCCCCTTATTGTATGACTTTGTAAAGATACTATCAAGTGCCGATGGTTATACCTCGTAACACACTCCTGATGATGACTCTGTAGTGTATCTATTCGGTCGTGGTCATCGAGGGTGATTCCTCTTTCACCATTCCCGATATGACTCTGTCGCACAACACCTCAAGTGTGAACCTCGAGGGTGATTCTTGAAGGAAATATGCCCTAGAGGCAATAATAAAGTTGCTATTTTATATTTCCTTATATCATGATAAATGTTTATTATTCATGCTAGAATTGTATTAACCGGAAACTTAGTACATGTGTGAATACATAGACAAAACAGAGTGTCCCTAGTATGCCTCTACTAGACTGGCTCATTGATGAAAGATGGTTATGTTTCCTAACCATAGACATGAGTTGTTATTTGATCAATGGGGTCACATCATTAGGAGAATGATGTGATGGACAAGACCCATCCGTTAGCTTAGTAACTTGATCGTTTAGTTTTATTGCTATTGCTTTCTTCATGACTTATACATGTTCCTATGACTATGAGATTATGCAACTCCCGAATACCGGAGGAACACTTTGTGTCCTACCAAACGTCACAACGTAACTGGGTGATTATAAAGGTGCTCTACAGGTGTCTCCGAAGGTACTTGTTGGGTTGGCGTATTTCAAGATTAGGATTTGTCACTCCGATTGTCGGAGAGGTATCTCTGGGCCCTCTCGGTAATGCACATCACTTAAGACTTGCAAGCATTGCAACTAATGAGTTAGTTGCGGGATGATGTATTACGGAACGAGTAAAGAGACTTGCCGATAACGAGATTGAACTAGGTATTAAGATACCGACGATCGAATCTCGAGCAAGTAACATACCAATGACAAAGGGAACAACGTATGTTGTTGTGCGGTTCGACCGATAAAGAGCTTCGTAGAATATGTAGGAGCCAATATGGGCATCCAAGTTCCGCTATTGGTTATTGACCGGAGAGATGTCTCGATCATGTCTACATAGTTCTCGAACCCGTAGGGTCCGCACGCTTAACGTTTCGTTGACGATATAGTATTGAATGAGTTATGTATGTTGTTGACCGAATATTATTCGGAGTCCCAGATGTGATCATGGACATGACGAGGAACTCCGGAATGGTCCAGAGATAAATATTAATATGTGGGATAATAGTGTTTGACCTCCGGAAGGGGTTCCGGATGTTTCCCGAAATGTTTGGGTACGAGAACACTTTATTTGGGCCAAAGGGGAAAGCCCACGAGGCTTTAGGAAAGTGCAAAAGGAAGTAGAGGACGGTTCTTGCTAAGCCCGTAGCAGCCACGTAAAACATGCAACAACAAAGTAGAGGACGTCTAACTTGTTTTTGCAGGGTATGTTGTGATGTGATATGGTCAAGACATGATGAGTTATAAGGTTTTGTATGAGATGATCATGTTTTGTAAAGTTATCGGCAACTGGCAGGAGCCATATGGTTGTCGCTTTATTGTATGAAATGCAATCCCCATGTAATTGCTTTACTTTATCACTAAGCGGTAGCGATAGTCGTAGAAGCAATAGTTGGCGAGACGACAACGATGCTACGATGGAGATCAAGGTGTCGCGCCGGTGACGAAGGTGATCATGACGGTGCTTTGGAGATGGAGATCAAAAGCACAAGATGATGATGGCCATATCATGTCACATATTATGATTGCATATGATGTTTATCTTATTATGCTTCTTATTTTGCTTAGAACGACGGTAGCATTATAAGATGATCCCTTACTAAATTTCAAGGTATAAGTGTTCTCCCTGAGTATGCACCGTTGCGAAAGTTTGTCGTGCCGAGACACCACGTGATGATCGGGTGTGATAAGCTCTACGTTAAAATACAACGGGTGTAAGCCAGTTTTGCACACGCAGAATACTCGGGTTAAACTTGACGACCCTAGCATATGCAGATATGGCCTCGGAACACTGGAGACCGAAAGGTCGAGCGTGAATCATATAGTAGATATGATCAACATAAGATGTTCACCATTGAAACTACTCCATCTCACGTGATGATCGGACATGGTTTAGTTGATTTGGATCACGTGATCATTTAGATGACCGGAGGGATGTCTATCTAAGTGGGAGTTCTTTAAATAATATGATTAAATTGAACTTTAATTTATCTTGAACTTAGTCCTGATAGTTTTTGCATATCTATGTTGTTGTAGATCAATGGCCCGTGCTACCGTTCCTTTGAATTTTAATGCATTCCTAGAGAAAGCTAAGTTGAAAGATGATGGTAGCAATTACACGGACTGGGTCCGTAACTTGAGGATTATCCTCATTGCTACACAGAAGAATTATGTCCTTGAAGCACCGCTAGGTGACAAGCCCCCTCCCACTAATGTAGACGCTTTGAACGTCTGGCAGTCGCGGTCTGATGACTACACGATAGTTCAGTGTGCCATGCTTTACGGCTTAGAACCGGGACTTCAACGACGTTTTGAACGTCATGGACCATATGAGATGTTCCAGGAGTTGAAGTTAATATTTCAAGCAAATGCCCGGATTGAGAAATATGATATTTCCAATAAGTTCTACAACTGCAAGATGGAGGAGAATAGTTTTATCAGTGAACACTTGCTCAGAATGTCTGGGTACTACAATCATATGACTCAACTTGGTTGCAAAGTTGACGAGGATAGTGTTATTGATAGAGTTCTTCAATCACTGCCACCAAGCTATAAAGGCTTCGTGATGAACTATAATATGCAAGGGATGCAAAAGACAATTCCCGAGCTCTTCGCTATGCTCAAGGCTGCAGAGGTAGAAATCAAAAAGGAGCATCAAGTGTTGATGGTTAACAAAACCACTAGTTTCAAGAAAAAGGGCAAGGGAAAGAAGGGGAACTTCAAGAAGAATAGCAAGACAGTTGCTACTCCCACGAAGAAACCCAAGTCTGGAGCCAAGCCTGAAACTGAGTGCTTCTACTGCAAGGGGACTGGACACTGGAAGCGGAACTGCCCCAAGTATTTGGCGGATAAGAAGGATGGCAAGGTGAACAAAGGTATATGTGATATACATGTTATTGATGTGTACCTTACTAATGCTCGTAGTAGTACCTGGGTATTTGATACCGGTTCGGTTGCTAATATTTGTAACTCGAAACAGGGACTACGGATTAAACGAAGATTGGCTAAGGACGAGGTGACGATGCGCCTGGGAAATGGTTCCAAAGTCGATGTGATCGCCGTCGGCACGCTACCTCTACATCTACCTTCGGGATTAGTTTTAGACCTAAATAATTGTTATTTGGTGCCAGCGTTGAGCATGAACATTATATCTGGATCTTGTTTGTTGCGAGACGGTTATTCATTTAAATCAGAGAATAATGGTTGTTCTATTTTTATGAATAAAATCTTTTATGGTCATGCACCCTTGAAGAGTGGTCTATTCTTATTGGATCTCGATTGTAGTGATACAGATATTCATAATATTGAAACCAAAAGATGCAAGGTTAATAATGATAGTGCAACTTATTTGTGGCACTGCCGTTTAGGTCATATTGGTGTAAAGCGCATGAAGAAACTCCATAGTGATGGACTTTTGGAATCACTTGATTATGAATCACTTGGTGCTTGCGAACCATGCCTCATGGGCAAGATGACTAAAACTTCGTTCTCCGGAACTATGGAGCGAGCAACAGATCTGTTGGAAATCATACATACTGATGTATGTGGGCCAATGAGTGTTGAAGCTCGTGGCGGGTATCGTTATTTTCTGACCTTCACTGATGATTTAAGCAGATATGGTATATCTACTTAATGAAGCACAAGTCTGAAACATTTGAAAAGTTCAAAGAATTTCAGAGTGAAGTAGAGAATCATCGTAACAAGAAAATAAAGTTTCTACGATCTGATCGTGGAGAAGAATATTTGAGTTACGAGTTTGGTCTTCATTTGAAACAATGTGGAATAGTTTCACAACTCACGCCACCCGGAACACCACAGCGTAATGGTGTGTCCGAACATCGTAACCGTACTTTATTGGATATGGTGCGATCTATGATGTCTCTTACCGATTTACCACTATCGTTTTGGGGTTATGCTTTAGAGACAGATGCATTCACGTTAAATAGGGCACCATCTAAATCCGTTGATACGACACCTTATGAACTGTGGTTCGGCAAGAAACCAAAGTTGTCGTTTCTTAAAGTTTGGGGCTGCGATGCTTATGTGAAAAAGCTTCAACCTGATAAGCTCGAACCCAAGTCGGATAAATGTGTCTTCATAGGATACCCAAAAGAAACTGTTGGGTACACCTTCTATCACAGATCCGAAGGCAAGATATTCGTTGCTAAGAATGGATCCTTTCTAGAGAAGGAGTTTCTCTCGAAAGAACTGAGTGGGAGGAAAGTAGAACTTGATGAGGTAATTGTACCTTCTCCTGAATTGGAAAGTAGTACATCACAGAAAATTGTTCCAGTGATTCCTACACCAATCAGTGAGGAAGCTAATGATGATGATCATGAAATTTCGGATCAAGTTTCTGCTGAACGTCGTAGATCAACCAGAGTACGTTCCGCACGAGAGTGGTACGGCAACCCAGTTCTGGAAGTCATGTTACTAGACCATGATGAACCTACGAACTATGAGGAAGCGATGATGAGCCCAGATTCCGCAAAATGGCTTGAGGCCATGAAATCTGAGATGGGATCCATGTATGAGAACAAAGTGTGGACCTCCTCGCCGTGTTAGCCGCTCGCCCGACTCGCCTGCACCCTGTGCCCCGCCGCGCCCCCCTTCCCCCCTACTCGCCCCGTCGCCAGCAACTACCACGGCCACGACCGCGCCCGCGCGCCGGATTCCTCTCGGGCGCCCGTTGCCCGTTCCGCCCGTCTGGTGCCCTAGGCCACGACACGTGGGCCTAGCCCCAGCTGAAGCAAAAAATGTATTAAGACAATTAATTATTAAAATCATTAACTAATTAATTATTTAATTAATTAAATAATTAACTTAATTAACCATGTTTAATTAACCTAATTACATAATTAGCCTAATAAATATGTTAGTTTAGTTAGGCCTATGACAGAACGACCCCATATGTCAGTTTGACTCAGTCAACCTGTTGACCCTGCTAATGTCATGTTGACTTCACACTGATGTAACAATACTTTTTTGAATTAACTTAAATAATTATAATAATATTAGTAAATCAATTAAAACTTTGAAAATTAATATTACATAAACCGTAACTCGGATGAAAAACTTTTATACATGAAAGTTGCTCAGAACGACGAGACGAATCCGAATACGCGGTCCGTTCGTCTTCCACATGCCCATATCATAGTGAACATGCAACATTCCCCCTCCGGTTCGCTTGTCCGAAAATGCAAACTTCGGGAAAACTTTCCCGAATGTTATCCCCCTTTGCCGATATCGCGTAGTACTGCGTTGGAACACCCCTAGCACCGCTTATTGTCTTGTAATGCATCTGTGTGCTATGTATTTATTGTTGTTTCTTCCCCTTCTCTCTCCGGTAGACCTCGAGACTGCTGTTGATGTCTCTGTGATCGACTACATCGTCGACGACGACCCTTCTTCCCTTTCAGCGGAGCTTCCAGGCAAGCCCCCCCTTTGATCATCCTGACATCGCCCATTCTATTCTCTCTGATGCTTGCATTAGATTTTGCTACTATTATTGATTGATCCTATACTGATGCATAGCCTGCTTTTGCATCTACTATTGTACCTTACCAGCTTATCCTAAACTGCTTAGTATATGTTGGATAGTGATCCGTCAGTGACCCCCACCTTGTCCTTGTTGCCTGTGCTTGATCACCGACGACTCGATCAACGTGATCGACGACCAGAGCCCGTCACCTCACATCACTTCCCCCCTTAGTTGTATGACTTTGTAAAGATACTATCAAGTGCCGATGGTTATACCTCGTAACACACTCCTGATGATGACTCTGTAGTGTATCTATTCGGTCGTGGTCATCGAGGGTGATTCCTCTTTCACCATTCCCGATATGACTCTGTCGCACAACACCTCAAGTGTGAACCTCGAGGGTGATTCTTGAAGGAAATATGCCCTAGAGGCAATAATAAAGTTGCTATTTTATATTTCCTTATATCATGATAAATGTTTATTATTCATGCTAGAATTGTATTAACCGGAAACTTAGTACATGTGTGAATACATAGACAAAACAGAGTGTCCCAAGTATGCCTCTACTAGACTGGCTCATTGATGAAAGATGGTTATGTTTCCTAACCATAGACATGAGTTGTTATTTGATCAATGGGGTCACATCATTAGGAGAATGATGTGATGGACAAGACCCATCCGTTAGCTTAGTAACTTGATCGTTTAGTTTTATTGCTATTGCTTTCTTCATGACTTATACATGTTCCTATGACTATGAGATTATGCAACTCCCGAATACCGGAGGAACACTTTGTGTCCTACCAAACATCACAACGTAACTGGGTGATTATAAAGGTTCTCTACAGGTGTCTCCGAAGGTACTTGTTGGGTTGGCGTATTTCAAGATTAGGATTTGTCACTCCGATTGTCGGAGAGGTATCTCTGGGCCCTCTCGGTAATGCACATCACTTAAGACTTGCAAGCATTGCAACTAATGAGTTAGTTGCGGGATGATGTATTATGGAACGAGTAAAGAGACTTGCCGGTAATGAGATTGAACTAGGTATTAAGATACCGACGATCGAATCTCGGGCAAGTAACATACCAATGACAAAGGGAACAACGTATGTTGTTATGCGGTTCGACCGATAAAGAGCTTCGTAGAATATGTAGGAGCCAATATGGGCATCCAGGTTCCGCTATTGGTTATTGACCGGAGAGATGTCTCGGTCATGTCTACATAGTTCTCGAACCCGTAGGGTCCGCACGCTTAACGTTTCGTTGACGATATAGTATTGAATGAGTTATGTATGTTGTTGACCGAATATTATTCGGAGTCCCGGATGTGATCATGGACATGACGAGGAACTCCGGAATGGTCCAGAGATAAAGATTAATATATGGGATAATAGTGTTTGACCTCCGGAAGGGGTTCCGGATGTTTCCCGAAATGTTTGGGTACGAGAACACTTTATTTGGGCCAAAGGGGAAAGCCCACGAGGCTTTAGGAAAGTGCAAAAGGAAGTAGAGGACGGTTCTTGCTAAGCCCGTAGCAGCCACGTAAAACATGCAACAACAAAGTAGAGGACGTCTAACTTGTTTTTGCAGGGTATGTTGTGATGTGATATGGTCAAGACATGATGAGTTATACGGTTTTGTATGAGATGATCATGTTTTGTAAAGTTATCGGCAACTGGCAGGAGCCATATGGTTGTCGCTTTATTGTATGAAATGCAATCGCCATGTAATTGCTTTACTTTATCACTAAGCGGTAGCGATAGTCGTAGAAGCAATAGTTGGCGAGACGACAACGATGCTACGATGGAGATCAAGGTGTCGCGCCGGTGACGAAGGTGATCATGACGGTGCTTTGGAGATGGAGATCAAAAGCACAAGATGATGATGGCCATATCATGTCACATATTATGATTGCATATGATGTTTATCTTATTATGCTTCTTATTTTGCTTAGAACGACGGTAGCATTATAAGATGATCCCTTACTAAATTTCAAGGTATAAGTGTTCTCCCTGAGTATGCACCGTTGCGAAAGTTCGTCGTGCCGAGACACCACGTGATGATCGGGTGTGATAAGCTCTACGTTAAAATACAACGGGTGTAAGCCAGTTTTGCACACGCAGAATACTCGGGTTAAACTTGACGAGCCTAGCATATGCAGATATGGCCTCGGAACACTGGAGACCGAAAGGTCGAGCGTGAATCATATAGTAGATATGATCAACATAAGATGTTCACCATTGAAACTACTCCATCTCACGTGATGATCGGACATGGTTTAGTTGATTTGGATCACGTGATCATTTAGATGACCGGAGGGATGTCTATCTAAGTGGGAGTTCTTTAAATAATATGATTAAATTGAACTTTAATTTATCTTGAACTTAGTCCTGATAGTTTTTGCATATCTATGTTGTTGTAGATCAATGGCCCGTGCTACCGTTCCTTTGAATTTTAATGCATTCCTAGAGAAAGCTAAGTTGAAAGATGATGGTAGCAATTACATGGACTGGGTCCGTAACTTGAGGATTATCCTCATTGCTGCACAGAAGAATTATGTCCTTGAAGCACCGCTAGGTGACAAGCCCCCTCCCTCTAATGTAGACGCTTTGAACGTCTGGCAGTCGCGGTCTGATGACTACACGATAGTTCAGTGTGCCATGCTTTACGGCTTAGAACCGGGACTTCAACGACGTTTTGAACGTCATGGACCATATGAGATGTTCCAGGAGTTGAAGTTAATATTTCAAGCAAATGCCCAGATTGAGAAATATGAGATTTCCAATAAGTTCTACAGCTGCAAGATGGAGGAGAATAGTTTTATCAGTGAACACTTGCTCAGAATGTCTGGGTACTACAATCATATGACTCAACTTGGTTGCAAAGTTGACGAGGATAGTGTTATTGATAGAGTTCTTCAATCACTGCCACCAAGCTATAAAGGCTTCGTGATGAACTATAATATGCAAGGGATGCAAAAGACAATTCCCGAGCTCTTCGCTATGCTCAAGGCTGCGGAGGTAGAAATCAAAAAGGAGCATCAAGTGTTGATGGTTAACAAAACCACTAGTTTCAAGAAAAAGGGCAAGGGAAAGAAGGGGAACTTCAAGAAGAATAGCAAGACAGTTGCTACTCCCACGAAGAAACCCAAGTCTGGAGCCAAGCCTGAAACTGAGTGCTTCTACTGCAAGGGGACTGGACACTGGAAGCGGAACTGCCCCAAGTATTTGGCGGATAAGAAGGATGGCAAGGTGAACAAAGGTATATGTGATATACATGTTATTGATGTGTACCTTACTAATGCTCGTAGTAGTACCTGGGTATTTGATACCGGTTCGGTTGCTAATATTTGTAACTCGAAACAGGGACTACGGATTAAACGAAGATTGGCTAAGGACGAGGTGACGATGCGCGTGGGAAATGGTTCCAAAGTCGATGTGATCACCGTCGGCACGCTACCTCTACATCTACCTTCGGGATTAGTTTTAGACCTAAATAATTGTTATTTGGTGCCAGCGTTGAGCATGAACATTATATCTGGATCTTGTTTGTTGCGAGACGGTTATTCATTTAAATCAGAGAATAATGGTTGTTCTATTTTTATGAATAAAATCTTTTATGGTCATGCACCCTTGAAGAGTGGTCTATTCTTATTGGATCTCGATTGTAGTGATACAGATATTCATAATATTGAAACCAAAAGATGCAAGGTTAATAATGATAGTGCAACTTATTTGTGGCACTGCCGTTTAGGTCATATTGGTGTAAAGCGCATGAAGAAACTCCATAGTGATGGACTTTTGGAATCACTTGATTATGAATCACTTGGTGCTTGCGAACCATGCCTCATGGGCAAGATGACTAAAACTTCGTTCTCCGGAACTATGGAGCGAGCAACAGATCTGTTGGAAATCATACATACTGATGTATGTGGGCCAATGAGTGTTGAAGCTCGTGGCGGGTATCGTTATTTTCTGACCTTCACTGATGATTTAAGCAGATATGGTATATCTACTTAATGAAGCACAAGTCTGAAACATTTGAAAAGTTCAAAGAATTTCAGAGTGAAGTAGAGAATCATCGTAACAAGAAAATAAAGTTTCTACGATCTGATCGTGGAGAAGAATATTTGAGTTACGAGTTTGGTCTTCATTTGAAACAATGTGGAATAGTTTCACAACTCACGCCTCCCGGAACACCACGGCGTAATGGTGTGTCCGAACGTCGTAACCGTACTTTATTGGATATGGTGCGATCTATGATGTCTCTTACCGATTTACCACTATCGTTTTGGGGTTATGCTTTAGAGACAGATGCATTCACGTTAAATAGGGCACCATCTAAATCCGTTGATATGACACCTTATGAACTGTGGTTCGGCAAGAAACCAAAGTTGTCGTTTCTTAAAGTTTGGGGGTTGCGATGCTTATGTGAAAAAGCTTCAACCTGATAAGCTCGAACCCAAGTCGGAGAAATGTGTCTTCATAGGATACCCAAAAGAAACTGTTGGGTACACCTTCTATCACAGATCCGAAGGCAAGATATTCGTTGCTAAGAATGGATCCTTTCTAGAGAAGGAATTTCTCTCGAAAGAAGTGAGTGGGAGGAAAGTAGAACTTGATGAGGTAATTGTACCTTCTCCTGAATTGAAAAGTAGTACATCACAGAAAATTGTTCCAGTGATTCCTACACCAATCAGTGAGGAAGCTAATGATGATGATCATGAAATTTCGGATCAAGTTTCTGCTGAACGTCGTAGATCAACCAGAGTACGTTCCGCACGAGAGTGGTACGGCAACCCAGTTCTGGAAGTCGTGTTACTAGACCATGATGAACCTACGAACTATGAGGAAGCGATGATGAGCCTAGATTCCGCAAAATGGCTTGAGGCCATGAAATCTGATATGGGATCCATGTATGAGAACAAAGTGTGGACCTCCTCGCCGTGTTAGCCGCTCGCCCGACTCGCCTGCACCCTGTGCCCTGCCGCGCCCCCCTTCCCCCCTACTCGCCCCGTCGCCTGCAACTACCACAGCCACGTCCGCGCCCGCGCGCCGGATTCCTCTCGGGCGCCCGTTGCCCGTTCCGCTCGTCTGGTGCCCTAGGCCATGACACGTGGGCCTAGCCCCAGCTGAAGCAAAAAAATGTATTAAGACAATTAATTATTAAAATCATTAACTAATTAAATAATTAACTTAATTAACCATGTTTAATTAACCTAATTACATAATTAGCCTAATAAATATGTTAGTTTAGTTAGGCCTATGACAGAACGACCCCATATGTCAGTTTGACTCAGTCAACCTCTTGACCCTGCTAATGTCATGTTGACTTCACATTGATGTAACATTACTTTTTTGGATTAACTTAAATAATTATAATAATATTAGTAAATCAATTAAAACTTTGAAAATTAATATTACATAAACCGTAACTCGGATGAAAAACTTTTATACATGAAAGTTGCTCAGAACGACGAGACGAATCCGAACACGCGGTCCGTTCGTCTTCCACATGCCCATATCATAGTGAACATGCAACATTCCCCCTCCGGTTCGCTTGTCCGAAAATGCAAACTTCGGGAAAACTTTCCCGAATGTTATCCCCCTTTGCCGATATCGCGTAGTACTGTGTTGGAACACCCCTAGCACCGCTTATTGTCTTGTAATGCATATGTGTGCTATGTATTTATTGTTGTTTCTTCCCCTTCTCTCTCCGGTAGACCTCGAGACTGCTGTTGATGTCTCTGTGATCAACTACATCGTCGACGACGACCCTTCTTCCCTTTCAGCGGAGCTTCCAGGCAAGCCCCCCCTTTGATCATCCTGACATCGCCCATTCTATTCTCTCTGATGCTTGCATTAGATTTTGCTACTGTTATTGATTGATCCTATACTGATGCATAGCCTGCTTTTGCATCTACTATTGTACCTTACCAGCTTATCCTAAACTGCTTAGTATATGTTGGATAGTGATCCGTCAGTGACCCCCACCTTGTCCTTGTTGCCTGTGCTTGATCACCGACGACTCGATCAACGTGATCGAGGACCAGAGCCCGTCACCTCACATCACTTCCCCCCTTAGTTGTACGACTTTGTAAAGATACTATCAAGTGCCGATGGTTATACCTCGTAACACACTCCTGATGATGACTCTGTAGTGTATCTATTCGGTCGTGGTCATCGAGGGTGATTCCTCTTTCACCATTCCCGATATGACTCTGTCGCACAACACCTCAAGTGTGAACCTCGAGGGTGATTCTTGAAGGAAATATGCCCTAGAGGCAATAATAAAGTTGTTATTTTATATTTCCTTATATCATGATAAATGTTTATTATTCATGCTAGAATTGTATTAACCGGAAACTTAGTACATGTGTGAATACATAGACAAAACAGAGTGTCCCAAGTATGCCTCTACTAGACTGGCTCACTGATGAAAGATGGTTATGTTTCCTAACCATAGACATGAGTTGTTATTTGATCAATGGGGTCACATCATTAGGAGAATGATGTGATGGACAAGACCCATCCGTTAGCTTAGTAACTTGATCGTTTAGTTTTATTGCTATTGCTTTCTTCATGACTTATACATGTTCCTATGACTATGAGATTATGCAACTCCCGAATACCGGAGGAACACTTTGTGTGCTACCAAACGTCACAACGTAACTGGGTGATTATAAAGGTGCTCTACAGGTGTCTCCGAAGGTACTTGTTGGGTTGGCGTATTTCAAGATTAGGATTTGTCACTCCGATTGTCGGAGAGGTATCTCTGGGCCCTCTCAGTAATGCACATCACTTAAGCCTTGCAAGCATTGCAACTAATGAGTTAGTTGCGGGATGATGTATTACAGAACGAGTAAAGGGACTTGCCGGTAACGAGATTGAACTAGGTAGTAAGATACCGACGATCGAATCTCGGGCAAGTAACATACCAATGACAAAGGGAACAACGTATGTTGTTATGCGGTTCGACCGATAAAGATCTTCGTAGAATATGTAGGAGCCAATATGGGCATCTATGTTCCGCTATTGGTTATTGACCGGAGAGATGTCTCGGTCATGTCTACATAGTTCTCGAACCCGTAGGGTCCGCACGCTTAACGTTTCGTTGACGATATAGTATTGAATGAGTTATGTATGTTGGTGACCGAATATTATTCGGAGTCCCGGATGTGATCTTGGACATGACGAGGAACTCCGGAATGGTCCAGAGATAAAGATTAATGTATGGGATAATAGTGTTTGACCTCCGGAAGGGGTTCCGGATGTTTCTCGAAATGTTTGGGTACGAGAACACTTTATTTGGGCCAAAGGGGAAAGCCCACGAGGCTTTAGGAAAGTGCAAAAGGAAGTTTTGCGGAGACCAGAGGCTAGACGCCAGGAACCCTGGCGTCTAGGGGGTAGACGCTGGGAACCCTGGCGTCTAGCCCTGGAGTCCGAGTGGGACTCTTTCCTTTCGGACAAAACCGACTTTGAGGAGGCTTTTGCTCCAAGTTTCGACCCCAGGGCTCAACATATAAATAGAGGGGTAGGGCTAGCACCCAAGACACATCAAGATACACCAAGCCGTGTGCCGGCAACCCCGACCCTCTAGTTTATCCTCCGTCTAGTTTCTGTAGTGCTTGGCGAAGCCCTGCAGAGATTGTTCTTCATCAACAACCGTCACCACGCCGTCGTGCTGCCGGAACTTATCTACTACTTTGCCCGTCTTGCTGGATCAAGAAGGCGAGGACATCATCGAGCTGAACGTGTGCTGAACACGGAGGTGCCATACGTTCGGTACTAGATCGGGATGGATCGTGAAGGTGTACGACTACATCAACCGTGTTGATAAATGCTTCCGCTTTCGGTCTACGAGGGTACGTAGACACACTCTCCTCTCTCATTGCTATGCATCTAGTAGACAGATCTTGCGTGATTGTAGGAAAATTTTGAAAATACTACGTTCCCCAACAGTGGCATCATGAGCCAGGTCTATGCGTAGATGATATGCACGAGTAGAACACAAGTGAGTTGTGGACGATACTAGTCATACTGCTTACCAGCATGTCATACTTTGCTTCGGCGGTATTGTGAGATGAAGCGGCCCAGACCGACATTACGCATACGCTTACGCGAGACTGGTTTCACCGTTATGAGCACTCGTTGCTTAAAGGTGACTGGCGGGTGTCTGTCTCTCTCACTTTAGCTGAATCGAGTGTGCCTACGCCCGGTCCTTGTGAAGGTTAAAACATCACATACTTGACGAAACATAGTTGTGGTTTTGTATGCGTAGGTAAGAACGGTTTTTGCTAAGCCCGTAGGAGCCACGTAAAACTTGTAACAACAAAGTAGAGGACGTCTAACTTGTTTTTGCAGGGTATGTTGTGATGTGATATGGTCAAGACATGATGAGTTATACGGTTTTGTATGAGATGATCATGTTTTGTAAAGTTATCGGCAACTGGCAGGAGCCATATGGTTGTCGCTTTATTGTATGAAATGCAATCGCCATGTAATTGCTTTACTTTATCACTAAGCGGTAGCGATAGTCGTAGAAGCAATAGTTGGCGAGACGACAACGATGCTACGATGGAGATCAAGGTGTCGCGCCGGTGACGAAGGTGATCATGACGGTGCTTTGGAGATGGAGATCAAAAGCACAAGATGATGATGGCCATATCATGTCACATATTATGATTGCATATGATGTTTATCTTATTATGCTTCTTATTTTGCTTAGAACGACGGTAGCATTATAAGATGATCCCTTACTAAATTTCAAGGTATAAGTGTTCTCCCTAAGTATGCACCGTTGCGAAAGTTCGTCGTGCCGAGACACCACGTGATGATCGGGTGTGATAAGCTCTACGTTAAAATACAACGGGTGTAAGCCAGTTTTGCACACGCAGAATACTCGGGTTAAACTTGACGAGCCTAGCATATGCAGATATGGCCTCGGAACACTGGAGACCGAAAGGTCGAGCGTGAATCATATAGTAGATATGATCAACATAAGATGTTCACCATTGAAACTACTCCATCTCACGTGATGATCGGACATGGTTTAGTTGATTTGGATCACGTGATCATTTAGATGACCGGAGGGATGTCTATCTAAGTGGGAGCTCTTTAAATAATATGATTAAATTGAACTTTAATTTATCTTGAACTTAGTCCTGATAGTTTTTGCATATCTATGTTGTTGCAGATCAATGGCCCGTGCTACCGTTCCTTTGAATTTTAATGCATTCCTAGAGAAAGCTAAGTTGAAAGATGATGGTAGCAAGTACATGGACTGGGTCCGTAACTTGAGGATTATCCTCATTGCTGCACAGAAGAATTATGTCCTTGAAGCACCGCTAGGTGACAAGCCCCCTCCCTCTAATGTAGACGCTTTGAACGTCTGGCAGTCGCGGTCTGATGACTACACGATAGTTCAGTGTGCCATGCTTTACGGCTTAGAACCGGGACTTCAACGACGTTTTGAACGTCATGGACCATATGAGATGTTCCAGGAGTTGAAGTTAATATTTCAAGCAAATGCCCGGATTGAGAAATATGAGATTTCCAATAAGTTCTACAGCTGCAAGATGGAGGAGAATAGTTTTATCAGTGAACACTTGCTCAGAATGTCTGGGTACTACAATCATATGACTCAACTTGGTTGCAAAGTTGACGAGGATAGTGTTATTGATAGAGTTCTTCAATCACTGCCACCAAGCTATAAAGGCTTCATGATGAACTATAATATGCAAGGGATGCAAAAGACAATTCCCGAGCTCTTCGCTATGCTCAAGGCTGCGGAGGTAGAAATCAAAAAGGAGCATCAAGTGTTGATGGCTAACAAAACCACTAGTTTCAAGAAAAAGGGCAAGGGAAAGAAGGGGAACTTCAAGAAGAATAGCAAGACAGTTGCTACTCCCACGAAGAAACCCAAGTCTGGAGCCAAGCCTGAAACTGAGTGCTTCTACTGCAAGGGGACTGGACACTGGAAGCGGAACTGCCCCAAGTATTTGGCGGATAAGAAGGATGGCAAGGTGAACAAAGGTATATGTGATATACATGTTATTGATGTGTACCTTACTAATGCTCGTAGTAGTACCTGGGTATTTGATACCGGTTCGGTTGCTAATATTTGTAACTCGAAACAGGGACTACGGATTAAACGAAGATTGGCTAAGGACGAGGTGACGATGCGCGTGGGAAATGGTTCCAAAGTCGATGTGATCGCCGTCGGCACGCTACCTCTACATCTACCTTCGGGATTAGTTTTAGACCTAAATAATTGTTATTTGGTGCCAGCGTTGAGCATGAACATTATATCTGGATCTTGTTTGTTGTGAGACGGTTATTCATTTAAATCAGAGAATAATGGTTGTTCTATTTTTATGAATAAAATCTTTTATGGTCATGCACCCTTGAAGAGTGGTCTATTCTTATTGGATCTCGATTGTAGTGATACGGATATTCATAATATTGAAACCAAAAGATGCAAGGTTAATAATGATAGTGCAACTTATTTGTGGCACTGCCGTTTAGGTCATATTGGTGTAAAGCGCATGAAGAAACTCCATAGTGATGGACTTTTGGAATCACTTGATTATGAATCACTTGGTGCTTGCGAACCATGCCTCATGGGCAAGATGACTAAAACTTCGTTCTCCGAAACTATGGAGCGAGCAACAGATCTGTTGGAAATCATACATACTGATGTATGTGGGCCAATGAGTGTTGAAGCTCGCGGCGGGTATCGTTATTTTCTGACCTTCACTGATGATTTAAGCAGATATGGGTATATCTACTTAATGAAGCACAAGTCTGAAACATTTGAAAAGTTCAAAGAATTTCAGAGTGAAGTAGAGAATCATCGTAACAAGAAAATAAAGTTTCTACGATCTGATCGTGGAGGAGAATATTTGAGTTACGAATTTGGTCTTCATTTGAAACAATGTGGAATAGTTTCACAACTCACGCCACCCGGAACACCATAGCGTAATGGTGTGTCCGAACGTCGTAACCGTACTTTATTGGATATGGTGCGATCTATGAAGTCTCTTACCGATTTACCACTATCGTTTTGGGGTTATGCTTTAGAGACAGCTGCATTCACGTTAAATAGGGCACCATCTAAATCCGTTGATACGACACCTTATGAACTCTGGTTTGGCAAGAAACCAAAGTTGTCGTTTCTTAAAGTTTGGGGCTGCGATGCTTATGTGAAAAAGCTTCAACCTGATAAGCTCGAACCCAAGTCGGAGAAATGTGTCTTCATAGGATACCCAAAAGAAACTGTTGGGTACTGATACGTCCAAAACGTATCTATAATTTCTGCTTGCTCCATGCCTCTTTTGTGTGATATTGCTATGATATTTATGCACTTCCATACACTTTTGATCATATTTGGACTAACCTATTAACTCAGTGCACCCCAGTGCCAGTTTCTGTTTTCTGCTGTTTTTGTATTTCAGGTTTTCCCATTACGTAAATTGCCAGAAAAATCCCGGGAAAAATATATAAAAAATCAGCGTTCCGGAAGCTTTCATGCGGCCAAAGTAGGGCCAAAGGGGGGCCACCGGGGCTCCAGGCGACCAGAGGGGGCGGCCCCCCTCCTAGCCGCGCCGCCAGGGCGCCTGGGCCCCCCTTGCCTCTTCTGACGCCCCCCTTTGGCATATATTTACACCGCGTCCCGAAACCCTCGAGGACGGAACCCTTTTTCGCGTTCTCATCTCTGTTCCGCCGCCGCCGCGCTTCCAAGATCGGGAGCACCAGGAGAACTCTTCCCGGCACCCTGCCGGAGGGGAGAACCACCACCGGGAGCCTCTCCTCCACCATGGACGCCTCCCGGATGAGTTGTGAGTAGTCTCCCTTGGACCATGGGTCCATGACCAGTAGCTATGTGATGTTCTCCTCCCCTCTTTGTTCTTCATCGATTAGACCTCGTGAGCTGCCCTACATGATCGAGGCACATATGCAATCCTTATGCTGTTGCTATGATGAGTTTGATGGGATCCAATGGATTATGAGATTATGTTCAGATTGTGTGTGAGTAATATATTTGATTTACCTCTTTTATATTTATGTTTTTGAGTAATTCTTGCATGTTCTCCGTTCCTGTTTATTGCTTTGGCCAAGTAGTAGGTAGTAACTCCAAGAGGGAACGTTATGCTTGATTGTGGGTTCATGCCCCTCGATGACTAGCTTGAGTGACAGAAACATGAGTCTAGGGGATGTGTTGTTGCCACAAGGGGGAAAACAACGGTGCTTGTACTTGCGGGTGCAAGGATTGTTTACTTTACGCAAAGTTCTTTTAATGCAGTTGTCTGTTGCTTTGAGTTTACACTATGGGTGGGACTCGCAACTTAATACCAGCGAGATGTTCTGGATAGATATCTCAAGGTGGATGATTAGTAGTAGATGCAGATGGATTTCGGTCTACTTGCCTTGGCGTACCGCCCATGCTTTTGAGCCTCTACCTTTCTTTGCAGCATAGTTAGCATTGGTTTGCGCACATAATCCTGTCAATTGCCCAGCTGTAATTCGTTTACCTCGCTTAGCTGTTTTATCGTCTTTTGGGAGAGAGACATCACTAGTGAACATCATGGAACCCCGGTCCATATTACCATCACTGATCAGACCCGCTATTTACTTTCTGTTCTTATTTACTAGTTGCAGTCATACCTATCACTATTATCTCTTGCGTTTGATCCTTTGTAAACGACAAGGCCGGAGGGATTGACAACCTCTCTGTACTCGTTGGGAGCAAAGTTATTTGTATCTGTGTGTAGGTCCTGTCAATCGCTAAGTTGTGTCGCTAGCAGTTGACACCTTCTTGTTGACCCTCGGAGTCTCACAGGATTCGATCCTTGGTATCTTTGCCAAGGGAAAACTACCGCTACACTGCATCTCAAACCTTCCACTTGGGGTAACCAACGAGGGGCGAGAAGCCATCAAGCAAAGTTTTCTGGCACCATTGCCGAGGACTCCACTCTTCAAGATAGGGGAGTTGCACGCTATCTTTTACCTTTGCTTTTTAGTCTTGTTAGTTTACCTTTCAGTTTTTGCTTTAGTGTCTTCTATCAAAAATCACAAAAATAGTTATCTTGCTTGCTTGCTGCTATGGGTTCCACCGAGAACACCAAGTTCTGTGACTTCACTAGTCATAACAACGATGACTTTATCTGCACGCCTATTACTACACCTGCCACTTCAGCACCTTCTTATGAAATTAAACCTGCTTTACTGAACCTAGTTATGAAAGATCAATTCTCCGGTGCTGGAAATGATGCTGCTTTGCACTTAAACAATTTTGTTGAACTCTGTGATATGCAAAAGTACCAAGAAATAGATGGTAATATTGTTAAGCTTAAGCTTTTTCCTTTCTCCTGGAGAGGAGGAGCTAAAATTTGGTTTCAATCTTTGCCTAGAAATAGCATAGATTCTTGGGACAAGTGCAAGGATGCCTTTATTGGGAAGTACTATCCACCTGCTAAAATTATCCAACTAAGGAGCAACATAATGAATTTTAAACAATTGGATAATGAACACGTTGCCCAAGCTTGGGAACGCATGAAATCTCTTGTCAAGAACTGCCCTATTCATGGTTTGACTACTTGGATGGTTATCCAAACTTTTTATGCAGGCTTGAACTTTACCTCGCGGAACTTGTTAGATTCGGCCGCGGGAGGAACCTTTATGTCAACTACACTTGGTGCTGCCACGAAGCTTCTCGATGAGATGATGACCAATTATTCCCAATGGCACACCGAACGCGCTCCAACAGGTAGGAAGGTAAACTCTGTCGAGGAGATTTCCTCCCTAAATGAAAAAGTTGACTTGATCATGTCTCTACTTTCCAAGCAATCTTCTATTGATCCTCGTGATGTTCTTTGAAATTCTTTGATTGCTCAAGAACAAGTAGATGTGAACTTTATCTCTAGAAACAATTTCAATAACAATGCTTATAGGAGTAATTTTGGTAGCAATCCTAGACCGTTCCCCTCTAATTCCTATGGGAACAACAATGCTTATCCTAGCACCAAGAGCTCCACTTCTGAACTAGAGATTATTCTTAAAGATTTCATCACTACCCAAAAAGCCTTCAATAAGAATGTAGAAGAAAAACTAAACAAACTAGATGATCTCTCTTCGAAGGTAGACAATTTAGCCCATGAGGTAGAGTTGCTTAAAATTAGAACTTCCCCTCTTGAGGAGAGGAAGACCACTCCTATGAATGCTATTCAAGTGCAAATTAATGAAAACATTAGGATGTTGGCTAAACTTAAAGAGAGATGGGCTAGAGAAAAGGAGGAAGAAGATAGAATTAAGAACCTTCCTACCCACCACACTGTTGCTACTATCCAAGTTGTTGAGGATATCCAAACTCTTAGCACCCAATGCACTCCTGGTCCCATTGGACCTATTAATGGTGATGCTATGACCATAGAAACTACCAAACAAGTGAGCCTAAAGGACACCACTACCACTTTACTTGATAGTAGTGACCTTGATTTTGATAATTGCACCCTTACCGAAGTTATTGATTTTCTTCACAGGATGTCTAGAGATCCCCGCACTAGCACACTCAATCTTGCCTTCACCGAGCATATCACTAATGCTCTCATCAAAGCTAGGGAGGAGAAACTTAGGGTAGAAGCCTCCATACCTAGAAAGCTAGAAGAAGGTTGGGATCCTATGATTAAAATTAAGTTGAATAACTTCTCTTGCTATGCTTTATGTGATGTTGGAGCTAGTACCTCCGTTATGCCCAAAAGAATATATGATATGCTTAAATTGAAACCTTTTGATTCTTGTTCTTTTGGTGTTCGTCTTGTTGATTCTTCCATAAAGAAACCCTTGGGGAGGATCGACGATGTTCTTATCATTGTCGATGACAATTATGTTCCCGTTGATTTTACTATTATGGATATTGAATGTGAACCTTCTTGTCCAATTATTTTGGGACGTCCTTTTCTTCGCACCGTTGGTGCCATCATTGACATGAAAGAGGGGAATATAAAATTCCAATTCCCTCTCAAGAAAGGGATGGAACACTTCCCTAGAAAGAAGATTAAGTTACCTTTTGAGTCCGTCATACGGGCTAGCTATTCTTTTACTCTTGATAAAACTTGATCTCTTTGCATTATGCCTAGCTTAAAGGCATAAAAGAAAGCGCTTTTGGGAGGCAGCCCACAACGAATAAAATTTTATTTTGCTTTTGTTGTGTCTTGATGTTTGTTACTACAGTAGCATCATCATTGTATCTTTACTTTTCAGCTTTGTGCCAAGTTTAGCCTCTGATTGCAAGAAAGTTCAAAAGTTGTGACGTGCTGTCCAGGAAACAGATTCTGTCCTTGGACAGGAAAATTCGTATAAAATCACCAGATCATCTTTTTGGTCTGAATTTTTTTGACAGCGTGCTCTATACAATTGGCTTTCGGGCGTCTGTTCTGAGTTTTTTGATTTGAGTTGCAGAAGTGCCCCGAAAACATTATTTACTACCTGCTGGTCTGTTTTTCACAGATTCTGTCCTGTTTTGCCTTTCCTTCGTTTTGCAAACCTTGAGCTTGCTTTTTCTTTGCAAAAACCTTTTGGCAATCTTGAGAAACAAGAGACCTTCAAGATTATCTTTATTTCCAGCAAGGAAAAATTATTTTATTAATGGGTACTAACCTCGCTAATCAGATTATGATGAGTTATGTATGAAGGGAGTTTTCAAGTGTGCGAGGGAAGATGATAAAAAGATTCAGGAGTGTCAAACGCTCAAGCTTGGGGATGCCCCCGTGCACCCCCAAGAAATATTCAAGAAGACTCAAGCGTCTAAGCTTGGGGATGCCCCCGTGCATCCCCTTCTCCATCAACAATTATCAGTTCGTCTTTCGTTCCACTATATTTTAATCACTTCATGTGTTATGTGCTATGCTTGGAGCGTCTTGCTTTTAGTTTCCTTTTTAGTTTTCTTTAGCTTTGCTTGCTGTTCATAACGAGTTGGAACCCATCTTTCTTTGTGTGGGAGAGAAACACACTCCACTTCAACCTAGAACATAACATGGGGTTTTCATGTTTATCTTTGCTGTGTATGTTCTTTGTCTTTCAATAGCTACTGTCATGTTCAGCTCTTAGTTTTCATGCTTTACTTTTTAAAGAGCTTTTGTTTAGTTGGTTGCTGGAACTCTCTTGAGTTATCATGCTTATCTTGTTAAGAGAGTTGGCTTCTGTTGCACTGGTTGATATGTCTATGATAAATATGCTATGTGCATAATGGTGCTTAGTAGTTCATGTTTTCTTATGGTTAGTCTCAAATAGCCGGGGGGTTCTTAATGTGTTATTGAAGTACCAACATGATTTGTTTGCCTATGATGTGGTATGGTTTAGTGATATCTTCCTCCAAGAATTTATTTTGATTGACTTGGCGTATGCTCACGCATATTTAAGACTGTAAAGAAAGTCTATCAAGCCTTGATGATCTTTAATTTCTGAGTAGCGATATAACTTCCATGCCCGGTTCAATGTTGCTTTGTCGCTCTGCATGATTATGACCGTCATTGCTCTCTTAGTTGGTCGCTCCCAGTCTTTTGCTAACCTTCGCCTGTACTAAGCGGACTGACTGCTTGTGCATCCAAAATCCTTTAAACCAGTTATGCCATATGAGTCCACCATACCTTCCTATACATGGTATTTACTTGCCATTCCTAACGAAGACTTTCGTGTACCATCTCAAAATTAATCAAAAAAGCATTTCTCTTTTGTGCCTCTGTTTTAGCTCATGAGGAAGTAGTAGTTGATTCATGATCTTTTTAAGTTGGACAAGCTTCACCCCGGGATTGCATGTCTAATGTGCAAACCCCTAATACGAGAAGGAACTGGCAAAGAGTGCGCCCGGCTCATTAAAAAATATATAACAAACAAATCCTCCTTCACACTTTGTTCATGAGAAATCAGAAAACTTTGGCAGTGATAAACAAAGGAGATTAAGGGGATGTGATCGTCCTCGTACGGGAGCCGTTCCTCGAAACTTGTCCAGCTCAAGAAGTAATTGAGTTATCTACTAGCATTCGTTGACGAAATATGCATCTCTAAAAAATAATTTTTACCTCTGTTTTTAAAAACCAAGAGCTCTGGTACATGTTTACTTTTTGTTTCCGACCATGGGTTTTCAACCTTGCCATCAAAAGCCACGGTTCGAGAGTCTCCACCTTCTTTCTTTAAAGCACCAACTATTGAGAGCATGATTGTCATTCTGAGTGTAATGTGCATTGTCCCAAAGTACCATTGTCTTCTGCATGATTATGATATCGTTTATTCTGAAATCATTGTATCTAGTCGTCACTTAAACCTTGGAGGTGCCCCTGCATTTATGTTTTGCTTCACTAAAGGGGGCAAGCGAGGTACCACTTTGTCATGTTTGCACACCATGCTCACTACAAATCTATTGAGTGTTTCAGTATCATATTGTAAAACTTTCAGTTTTTGTGATATTCTCATGAGGCAACTTAATTACTACAGATTCATTATCTCAGTAAGCATTTGTCATGTGACTGTGAAAAGTTCTTATATGGTTAATAGCATGTCACCACAGAAATTATGCTTGTTATCATTTACCTACTCGAGGACGAGCAGGAATTAAGCTTGGGGATGTTGATACGTCCAAAACGTATCTATAATTTCTGCTTGCTCCATGCCTCTTTTGTGTGATATTGCTATGATATTTATGCACTTCCATACACTTTTGATCATATTTGGACTAACCTATTAACTCAGTGCACCCCAGTGCCAGTTTCTGTTTTCTGTTGTTTTTGTATTTCAGGTTTTCCCATTGCGTAAATTGCCAGAAAAATCCCGGGAAAAATATATAAAAAATCAGCGTTCCGGAAGCTTCCATGCGGCCAAAGTAGGGCCAGAGCGGGGCCACCGGGGCTCCAGGCGACCAGAGGGGGCGGCCCCCCTCCTGGCCGCGCCGCCAGGGCGCCTGGGCCCCCCTTGCCTCTTCTGACGCCCCCCTTTGACATATATTTACACCGCGTCCCGAAACCCTCGAGGACGGAACCCTTTTTCGCGATCTCATCTCTGTTCCGCCGCCGCCGCGCTTCCAAGATCGGGAGCACCAGGAGAACTCTTCCCGGCACCCTGCCGGAGGGGAGAACCACCACTGGGAGCCTCTCCTCCACCATGGACGCCTCCCGGATGAGTTGTGAGTAGTCTCCCTTGGACCATGGGTCCATGACCAGTAGCTATGTGATGTTCTCCTCCCCTCTTTGTTCTTCACCGATTAGACCTCGTGAGCTGCTGTGACGCCCGAAGACCGACGTCCCAGAAGATTCCAGAGATTCCAGATGTTCCGGGTCTCTCCCGTGTGTTTCATTTGTGCTTGTGTTATTTATTTTTGCATTGCATCATGTCATCATGCCATCATGTCATATTTTCTTTTGCATCTCAACATAAATAAATTGTGTGGACCTTCGGTCCATTTAAATCGAGGGAAGGATGACTTCTCTTTATAACATATAAAAGCCTCTCAATATTATTAGGGAGCTATATCTATAAATATTCCATTGTTTGGGATCACCGTAACACACTTGCATTTTCCCCATGCCTCTTAATTCAAGTTTCTCCATCAAAACCTTGCCAATAATTCTTTTTCCGTTGTATCGAGGCTCCTCCTAAAGTCTAGTCTCCTTTCAACTCCTTTAAGGCAAGCTAAATAATTTTGGTTTGCACTTCCCTATTTTGTGGGAACTATTTTGTTGGGTTGGTTTTATTCCATAAAACCTTACAAAAATGTTCCATCTTTTATTTTCTGTCCATGACCTCCTTTCTTATTTTCCTTTTGGACTCTCTCTATTTAATTTTTCTGCTAAGAAGAATAAAGAGAGAGAGAGGCCCAAACCTCCATCCAGCCTTCAGAACCAGCTCTAGGCCCACTCCAGCCACAGCGGCCCCAACTTCCTTAGGCCAGGCCGAGTCCCCTCGGCCTAACCTAGCCGCACCACCGACGCTCCTCCCGTCCCCTCGATCCTCCCTCTTCTCCTTCGTCGCGCCGCAACCCTCATCTCCCTCTGTCGCCCGAACCCTCTCCCTCTCGTCTCCACTCCTCCTCGACCCTGTCCCTCCCCGAGTGCCTCGTCCGCGCCAGAAGCCCTCCTCCTCCCGCGCGCCAGGAGGCCGGTCCCGTCGCCAAGGCCGGCGCCTCGCCTTGTTTCCCCAGGCCTCTGCCTCATCGCGCCAGGAGCCGAGCCTAGCGCCGATGCTCCCTCGATCCTCCCCAGCGCCGATTCCCCTCGTGCGGCCCTCCTCTCCTGCGCCTCCCTCTGCGGCTCCCTCCTCTGCAGATCGACGCCGCCGTCTGCTCGCCATGGAGGCCGCATCGCCAGCGTCCAGCGCTGCCTCGCCTGGGAGCCCGGCCTCGTCCAGCGCGCCACGCTCCTCTGCAGCGCCGCAGCGCCCCGTCCTCCTGCGGCCACCGCGGCCGGCCTCCCCGTTCCAGCTCCCTCGTCCATCGCCTGGCCCCGCGCCCAATCGCAGGTCACCGCATCGCCGGGGAGAGGAGCTCCCCAGCGCCTCGTCCCCATCTCCCTCGAGCATCCAGGCTGCAGCGCCCCGTGCTGCTCCGGCCGGCCAGGAGCCCCGTCGCCCCGCGCACCTCCGTATCCAGCTGCCTTGTTGTTGCCAATGCCCCTTGGCCTTGCTTCGATCCGGATGCGCCAAGTTCCACCCTGCAGTTTTGTTTTGCCAAGTACCAGGACGTTCCAGGGAGTTGCCCAGTACATCTACAGACGCACCCGAACATCTACATAACGAGTATGTCTACCGACGCCAAGTACCTCTACGTCACAAGAATCGAGACCGAACCGTCAAGTACATCTACGATACGAGAATGCCGACACAAGACGACCCGACAAGTACCACGACGACCCGAACGGCTACGAAACGTGAACGACTACCGTCGCCCCGAAGATGTTGGATTCATCAAGTACCTCTACGGAACGAACGTGTACGACTACCTTCGATGAAGAAACGAGTACAACTACTTCCTCTCCGAACGGAACGTCTACTTCCACTACCGTCGCCCCGTGTACGACTACGAACGAGAAGAACTACTTTCTCTACGGCCGTGTACGACTTCTTCCTCTACGTCCCTCGATGACTCGAACCGCCCCGTGAACGTTTGTTCCGAAGGTATAACCCCGAGACGATGACCCGAGAACGTTTGCTTGTTGTGTTGTATGAGATCTTTGCCCTTGTTTGCGCCGTGCCCGTTGAGCCCTCTTTTGTCGCCGACCCGTGGGAACCGGGCAACCGGGATCATCCCATCTTTCATCTCGTTCGACTCGCTCACTCCACCTTGTTTTTGCACCGGTCTCTCAACGAGTTACCGGAACCGAGATGTTGCCGTTGTATCATTTTTGGATCGTTGTCGTGGCACCTTTTCTTTCCACCACGGTGACAAATAATTCATATCTTCTTCATGTCAACTTTAATAAAATTGCATAAACTTGATCATGTCATCCGCATCATGTTAACAACATTAATATGTGTGAATTGTTGTTTGCTTAATAAATTGCTAAACATGTTCATGGGGATTTTCGGGAATTGTTGTTGTTTTTCCAACCTCATTTAATTTGCCTAAATAGTGTAGTTTTATTATGCTTCACCTCTTGCCATGTTAACAAACATTTAATCTTGTCTTGTAAATAAACGAGAGTCAATTAAATAATTATAATGTGGTGTTTCGTCAATATGCAACTCGTTGCATATTGAGCTCCACTTAACTTGTAGTACTTGTTTGTGCACTTTGCCATGCCATGCATAATTAAACCGGACGTGCATCATACTTGGATGTGCATCGTATGCCATGTCTATGCTTGTGTGTTTACCGTGTTGTTTGCTTCTTTCCGGTTGCTTCTCTTGTTAGCTTCGATTCCGTCCGGAGTTGTGAGGATTCGCTCGACTATGTTGCTCTGTCTACTTCATGGATCCGTTCTTCTTCCTTGTGGAATCCCAGGCAAGATGATCATACCCTTGGATACCTTTACTACCATTGCCATGCTTAGTTGTCTCGATGCTATCGTTACATGTCGCGCTACCCCTCTTTTATGTCAGCCTCTCCTTGTTGCCATGAAACCTCTAACCTTGACACCTTCCTAGCAAAACCACTGTTTGGCTATGTTACCCGCTTGCTCAGCCCCTCTTATAGCGTTGTTAGTTGCAGGTGAAGATGAAGTTTGTTCCAGGAGGGAACTTGTTGTTGTTATATCACAATATCTATTATTATTAACACACCTATATACTGGGCATGGGTGGAAGGCTTGGCCTTTTGCTCAGTGTTTTGTTCCGCTCATGTCACACCCTGATTTCCATGTCACATTGCTTAAGCTTATTTTCATGTCAAAAATGTGGATTTGCAAAAACTTCTGAGTGTTGTTGACTTTGCTTGGTTTTGACTTTTGTATGCTATTTGCTAGTGCTCTAAAAATCAAATAAATCCTCCAACTCTTATACTTCATCTCCTTGACCCAAAACCTTTTTCCAATGATCATGCCATGTGTATAGACCAGTATAGAATTTTCTTATAAAAATATTTTGGCCAAATGGTATTTTCTAAAATTAGTTTTCCAAAAACCCCTGAATTGAGGTTTGCACTGCAAGTACCTTATTTAGGGTGTGAAAAATCTTTCAAAAAGAATATTTGAATCCTATTAGATATAGGACTTCCAGAAACCACAAAAGTATAATTTTAAAAGTTATTTTTATATTTTATTTAAAAGCTTTTTCTTAAGGCCAGAAATGGTCTTTAATAGGGACAAATTATTTAATCATTTCAAAAATAATTGCCAAAATGCAGGGAGACTCATAGGACATATATTGTCCATATATAAGAGTTTCAACACATGGTCATGTTCAAAATATTGGACAAATCCTTCCAAAACCCTTTCTGGATATTTCAAGCTTTTGAAATATTTACAAAGGAAATATTCCCCAACAATTCCAGGGAAATTCTATCATGTCATATATGACATATTTGATGATCTTGCAAAGCCTCATGCCTTGAAGATCAAGAAAACATCCTCAAACCCGTTCAAAACCATTCTGTCCATATTTGAAGTTTGAGCAACTCTACATTGCCAAACTTGTCCAAATGCTCTCAAATTTGGTGCACATGCTAGAATGGCCTAATAAGGCATCTAGACCAAGTGGCACAAGATTTGGAATAGAGCAACTTGATCAGATCACCCCAAAACCCTTTCTGTTCAAATGCAAATTTGAACAACTTTACATTGTCAACTTTTTATCTGGAGCCTCAAACTTTGTGGACATGTTCATAACCCCAAATGATGATGCTACACCAAGTGGTGCATCAAGGGGAGATGAATTGCTTGACTCAAACAAGGTGAAACCATTTCTGTTCACTTCTAGGGTTCACCAAAGTTACATTGGCCACTTTGCCCAAATGAGCTCAAATTTGGTGTAGGGGCCTAATAATATGTGACATTTGATCCTGTTAAGTCCCATGCCAAGTGGATGTCATTTGCTTGACCAAACACTGATCAAACACCTTCTGTTCATTTACCAAAACCAGTGTTTGAACCACTTTTACTTTTCTCCTTTGCCCCAAATTCTTACCACAGCCTATCCTGATCATCATCTAACCCCAATAACCTACCCATGGCCTCAACTCAATTATTGGAGGGTAAAACCCCCACTTTTACCCTTGTGGACAGCCACCTTCTTCTCCTCCTTCACCTCCCTCCTCACTCCAGTGGCTCCCAGAGCATCCAAGACCACCCCTCAATAGTTTACTACTCCCTCTACATGCTGGACACAAAAGGACACGCCAATGGCACCGTGTGCATGCCAGGGCATGCAAAGCTCGCGCTCTGGAGCGCGCTACAGTGCTCTGGAGCACTGTAGCCGCCCCCCGTCCCAATGCCCCGACAGCCTCGGGCCTCTCCAGCATGTCCCCGAGGTTGCCTCGACGTCTGGGACACGGCAGGACGGTCGGCCCTATCCTCCCCGGCCCTCCTCCTCTCTCTCCACGAGCTCGCCGTGCGCGCCCTGGACCGCGCCCACGGTGCACCGCGGCCGCAGCTATAAAAGGTCTCCCCCCGAGCACCTCTTGCCTCTGCTGGGTCCTCCTCTTCCCCGTGCACCTCCTAGACACGCCCCCTCTCCCTCTCCGGCGCTCTTCCTCTCTCCACGGCCGAAGTGCCGCCGCCAGCCATCGCTCGGCATCGGGCACCACGGCCGTTCTCTCCTCCCCCTTCTCTGTTAGCCGCCCGGAGGAGCACCCCAGGGCCATGGAGCTACCTCCCACTTCCCCCCTTCCTTCCCCGAGCATCCTCTGGCGCCGCCCCGTCTCGACCCGAAGCCGCCGCTGATGCCTCGGCTGCCGTCGCACCTGCTCCTCCCGGCCAGCTTGGAGGCCAGGGATGGGCGCGGCTCGGCCTCACGAACCCGCCGGTACGCCGGACGTCGTCGGAGACGGCCGCAGTCGCCGGCACGGGGGACCACCGAGCGCAGGACCCGTCGGCCTCCACGGACGCAGGGAGCTCGCCGCGCCTCCCTGCAACCCCCCCCCCATGCGGATGCGGCTAGGCCCGCGGCCCTGACCCCACCGCAGTTCGACGCCGGCAGGCTGAGCAGCGCCGGCAGCGAGCAGGCCGGCGCCCTCCTCTGTCTCCGTCGGGAGGAAGAAGAAGGAGCCATGAGGGAGGGAAAGAGCCCGGTGGGCCCAGGCTGTAAGTGACCCAGCGGCCTGGCCCCACTGTTTAAGTGGAGACGTACTCCGTGAAGTCCGTTTCTGGCAAACGGAGACGTATTCCCTTGAAGGCGCTATCGACGTTGCACCTGGGCGCTCGCGGCCGTGCAGCTGGGCCGGCCCACCATCTATCCTCCGCCCAGTCTGCAGCATAAGGGTATAACCCCTATTTCTTTCCCTTTTTCTTTATTCTGCCAACTTCAAAAATGCCCCAAATATTCATATGAAATCCAAATTGCATGATTCAAATTTCTGGTAGCTCCTAAAATCATGCCCTATCACATGGTGCAACATGCACATTATTCCAGAAACTTTTCCTATACAAACATTTATCAAATGCCCATTTTCCACTTTCTGTGATTAACTTTAGAAAATCACAGAGAGCTCATTTTTGATCCAAATACAGTGATTCAAGTTCCTAGATGCTTGTCATGTCCAAGCTTAGTTTTGGAACATTTTTAATAATAGTTTCTGTACCCCACCAAATAATGAGCCATTTCTTCCTATTTATCAGCTTTGGAAAATCCTAGGAAATTCATTTCAAATCCAAATCCAGTGAAACCAACTCCTAAATGCTTCTAAAATCATGACTTGATGATGGGTACCTTTGCTCATCATTCAAGGAAATCATTTCTGTATACTTCTTCCAACTCCATAAACCCTTTTGGTTCCATCATATTGAAATGTCCCAAACTACCCATTGATCCAATACCTATGAAACCACCTTGGTCATTTCTAATATGACCAGAGGTATCCTAGAAAAGTCCAACTCCTATTTTTAGAGCACTTTTATTGTTGCTTTGATTGTGTTGCTTATTATGATTGTTTCCATCGTTAGTTGACGTAATAAGCGGAGTATTCGGAGATGGACCAGAAGATTTGAAGACTCTGAAGAATAAGGCAAGCAGCCCTTTGACCATGTTCAAGAAACCTTTTTATGCATGTCTCATAGCACCTTTATTATTCAATGCATCGGAATCATGTTGAGGTGGAAACCACTTTGGTTGCTACCCCTATTACTTTACTGTTGAAACTTGCATCAACATGACCCTACCTTCCTATGAGGGTTATGTGGGTGGGAGTAGATAGATGTATGCTATAGTAGTTGGCTACGCAAAATGGGTCGGGGTTATGCATTGAGTGAAACAAGTGGGGTCTGACATACTTGCAAATGACCCAGTGGGTGCCACTAATGCCCCTGGGAGTTGATGAGGAGCTAGGGCACTACTTGGTGAAGAAGTAGTGTGCCGAGGCTTGACGAAAGTGTTGTTTACAGAGATGGATTAGATTTATGTGTGACTACCGTCCCAACCAAACATGTGCAACCACACTACCCCTTATGGGACGGGGCTTTATTGATTACTTAGGTCGATACTAGCATGGTGCCCGCATTACTAGTGACGGGGAGACTTGAGGTCTTTCCCGGGACGGGGTCGTGCTTGGATAGACGGCCATGACTGTTTTTACAGGGCACCGGACACACCGTTGGTCCCTTCGGGTACGCGTGAACATTGAAATTAGGGCAAGTCCCGTGATCTATTGTTTGTACCCGAGGGCCGTGTGCCAACGAGTGGACTCTATGTTAGTGTCGTCTAAGGAAAGGTAATGACCGGGTGCTTACCCCGGGTACTTGAGGTACCGCGGGTCGTGGATGACACGAAAGTTCCCCGGATCTTGTGGGTAAAGTGCGCAACCTCTGCAGAGTGTAAACCTATTCGAATAGCCGTGTCCGCGGTCAAGGACAGTTGGGTGGTGCTACTTAGACTATGTCCATAAGTTTCTGGGAAACAACACGATTCAGAGATATTGATGATATGATTGTGAGGAAGTCACACTGAGCTTGTGCATGTGTTGATTACAACTCTTTCTCGATATTGATGTCTGTGACCTCCTGATACTTGTTACAGACACATGCATACCCTGGTTATATGTTGATCATAATTGCATATGAAAAACTAGCTTTCCGCAAAACTGCCAACTTAGCAGTAGAGCCTTGCATAATTATTCTGTTATCACACTTGGGTTGCTTGCGAGTACATTCAATGTACTCATTGGCTTGCCACTGGTTATTTTATTGGCCAGGCAGGAGAGAACAGGTTATGATGGAGATTTCTTGGTGACGAGCATGCGAGCTAGGACGCTTCCCAGTCAGAATGCCTGTAGGGTTAAGGCAGATGGCATGGGTCCCAGTTGTCTTTGAAGATTTTCCGCTGCGATGATATACTCAAGGCTTGACCATTATGGTCCTATTTGTGTAACACGGTATGTAAGGATGTAAGACTCTTGTTATTCAGCTTCTGTGTGTTCAGTGAGCATTGATCTCTGGGATCACTGTACACGTGCATTCGGTGATCACGACTTATGAGTCGGGGTCCCCACAGCTCATGCCACCTTAGGCGCCGATAAACCGGCATTATGTTCCTTGATTTTGCGTTCCTTACACGATGGGTGGATGGGGACCCCTTGATAGTTCGACTTTGAATAAAACTCCTCCAGCAAGGCCCAACATTGGTTTTAATTTGCTCATAATAACAACTTAATTAATTAATTAAATTGCATAGGGAGTTAGCGCTACCCGAGGATTCTTTCTACATAGCACGGGGGCCAGTGCTGATGGTGTTGGTCCCAAACGGGGAGACTGCGGGGCCACCACGGGGAAACTCGAGGTTTGGCTCCCGTAGGATCACCCATCCGGTCGTGGCCTGAGACGAGATACGCACGGCTACTATCAGGGTGTCGACACACCGGGAGGTCTTGCTGGACTTGTTTTACCATTGTCGAAATGTCTTGTGCTACCGGGATGCCGAGCCTGATCGGATTTCCCTAAGATAAGGGGTGATGATATTATATTTATCACTTCAGCAAATCGTGAGAGCTTGTGATGGGCTAAGTTGGAACACCCCTGCAGGGTTATGATCCTTCGAAAGCCGTGCCCGCGGTTATGTGGCGGATTGGAATTTGTTAATGTCCGATTGTAGAAAACTTGACAGAGGATCCGAAGTAAAACACACAACTGTGTGAGTAACCGTGACTGTCTCTTTTCATCTTGAGAAGAGAACACGGTGGGGTTATGTTTGATTCGTATGTAGTTCAGGATCTTTAGCGATCATTACTTTTGCGACCGTTTGCGTAGAAGCTTATCTTATTCTGGTACTCGTAAGTTAGCCACCATATTATGCTTAGCCGCTGCTGCAACCTCACCATTTTACCACTTCCTACCCACAAAGCTTTGCTAGTCTTGATACCCATGGTTAGGGGATTGCCGAGTCCTCGTGGCTCACAGATACTACCACACCAGATGCAGGTTCAGCCGAGTTTAATGCAGGAGCTGGTTCAAGTACTTCACTGGGAGCTCGATGAAGAGAGTGGTCGTTTGCTTGTGATGTTTCGACGATCAGTAGTGGTTTCTACTAGGATTCGATCCTGACCTGTGGCGTTATGTTGTTTGGTATCTTGTCTTTTGGATCTTACCCGTAGTCGGGTTGTGATGTTTTGAATGATGTTCTGCATATGTAATGTATTGTGTGAAGTGGCGAGTGTAAGCCAACTATCTCCTTTTGCAATTTACTCCCTCTTTTACATGAGTCGTGCAAAGATACCAAACTTGTGATCATTCCAGAATGGGCTTATATCTTTAAGTCGTGCCTCGACACGTAGGAGATATAGTCCCATCCTGGGCATTACAAGTTGGTATTCAGAGCCTTCTCCGACCTAGAAGCCCCCACTGATTGATCGAATCGTTGACGGTTGAGTCTAGGCACACACATGAAAATGTTTTGAGTCCTATATATATCGGAGAGTAGGATTTCTTTTGCTCCTCATCTCTTTCACTCTGGTGAGGACTCCTGACGATTACTCTTGCCTCTTCTACTTTCAAAAATTGCACCAATTTTTTTTAGGATCTCGCGAGTATTGTTTGGATTGTTCCGATGTCTTTGTGACGAGAACATTGTTCTCGATGCCTCCTGTCATTAGGGGTTGTGGCAGTGTCCCGGGGAGTTGAGCTCCGAGGTGTTGTCGTCACAAATCCATCGCGGCAGTACTAGAATACTTAAGACGGCCGACATCGAAAACTCTCCTATGCGGTTAGTGGCAAGATAACCCGGCATCACCCAGTACTGGGGAGGTAGTTCGGGAGTATTGCCATAGCTTGTATAGTGGATGCGTTTCGAAGGTCCGAGGTAAACGGTTTCCGAGAACAACTGGTTATGTGTTGAAGGATGGATACAGCTGGATGTAGGTTTAGAGTTGATTGCGCGGTGCTTCCCCTGTATCCCCAACACCTGATTGCATAACTGGAAACTTTCGGAAATTAATAGGTGGGTTCATCCAGTAGTTCTAGGCATTCTTCCAACGGATGCATGATATGAATTTCGGGGTTCTACATTGAGTGAAGTGGTTTATGGGCTTGTTCCGATCGGGAGTTGCATCTTAAAGGGTCCTTGGCTATGCTGATCCGGGGATTGCAAAACCCTTTTGTAACACGTTCCATGAGCTTTCAGCACGAATATGTCGAACGAAGCTTCTATCTTGTATTTGTTCTATCTGTTCCTTGTTCCTTTTTATTTACCTTTTCTTCTTCCAAGTGGCTTCTCGACAAGCTGATGTACCTACGGAATTCATTCGTTTAATTCTCTGTTCGGATGATATTGTGAAGATCATGTTGCATATCTATCCTTTGTTCTTGTCTTGATTCTGGTATTCGAGTTGCTTCGATGTCAAATGTTGATTCCATACCTTCCTAATCGGTGTTCTCATATTTCTATGAGAGTGCTAGTCCTTCTTAATCATCGAGATGGTCATGTTAATCCTTTTCAACCGGTGTGCCTTCTCTTCAAGTTATTTCATACGAACGTCGTTGAGAAATCTGACGATTTGTCTGTTTCATTCATTCCAAGTTGTCTTTGTTTTCCCCACCCTCCCACCCTTCTTCTTCTCGGAGCCAGAAATTCTCAAATGAAGTACCCATTTTATTCATGTGAGGTTTCTTCATTCATTTTCCTTCAACGTTCTTATCCGGTGTTTTATCGTCAAGATGCTCAAGAGCTTCAAGTTCATCATTCTTTTGTTCTCAAATTCTGTCGGTGGATGTAATTCAAGATTTTGGTGTTGATCTTATCCTTTTCCTCATTTCACAATGCTTTCTTATTCCGGTGCACCAATTAGACATTCTCCTCTTGCTATTCATATCCGGAGAGCTGAAGATATCTCAGAAGATTCGTGTTTCCATTCTTAATCCGTTCAAATTATTTTGAGGATTGTTATCTTATTCAAGTCATTTAATTCAACCGGTGCAATATCTCTGAAGCAATCTTTTTCAACAGTGATTTCTTTAGCGGGCCCTAACCCACAGGTCTTTTCCCAGGATCTTACCTGACTCTTCTTTTTCCGCAGAATTCTTTTCAAAGTGTGACGTAAGAATGATTCCCATCAGTCACATGCCTTCTCCAAGATCGCTTTCAAATTCTTTTTCATCATTGGTTCAACCTTTTTAATTCTTCATTCCGGAGTGCTCAACAATTCTTCATGGCATTTCTCGTCTTCTTTCCGATTTTTTTTAGACCGGAGAAGTGTTTCTCTTAAATCTTGGCCCGTTCTCTCAAGATTCTTCATGAATTCTTCCCATTGTGATCCTCCGAAGGCCATCATTTCAGAAGATTTCTTCGTTCTCAGTTTTCAACTTCATCCTCCAAATATTCTTCATTGATGTCTCTTCGTTCGTCTCCATATTCTTACGGTGGTTCATTCAAGTTTACTCTTCCTTGTTTTCGCATTAATTCATTTGTTCTTTTCACAATCCTACCGGTGGTTCGTTGAAGATTACCCAAGTTTGTGCGAGATCTCTCTTAATTCTTTCCAACGAGAATAAGTAGTATGCCAAATCCTTTGGTTGTCATCAATTTAAATTGGTGAAGGATATGCATGACATAATTCTTATTCTTATTCCTTCAAGGTGTTTTAATCCCTTCCTTCAGAGCTTGTTCATCATACCATATCCTCGGTTCCAAGCTGTTCATCTTGTTTTCCGGAGCTCCAAGTTATTTCAATTATCATTTCAAGTTCCATCTAATTCATCGCAGGCCTTGAATCTTATTCTTTTCATCTTTCACTTCTCATGCTTTCATTACCGGAGTTCTCTTGGTGGTTCATCAAGATTTAATTCATCCTTGAAGTCTTCATCAAGATTCTTGTTGGAGCTCAAGCATTCTTCATCATGCTTCCAATTGCAATCCTTTCTACCTTATCTTTTCAGATGGTGTTATGTCATTCTTGACAATTCCTTCATGTTTCATGATTCATGAGTTATCAAGAATGAGATATGTAAAACCCATCATTTTCTTTGTTCAGGAGATCTTTCCAACCATTCAAATTATTTGTTGGAGTAATCTTGGGTTGGATTTCACCAAAAAGCTTTCCCTAAGGATTGTTGCTATTATGGTGCTTATAAATTACCCAAGTTCTTCATTTATCCTTCCGGTGAAATAAGTTTTTCGTCTCCTTGTTGATCTCAATCCAAGCAATTGTTTATGTTAGTGGCAGCATTTCACCTCAAGTTTTGAGATGTTTTCCATAAGCCCACATCAAGCTTATTCGTTTTCGTTCTTGATTTTTTTAAATCAACTCTGTTCAACCCTTCTTCGTAAGGATGCTCTTTCAAATTCAATTTTGAGAGAAGTTGTTTTTTCTCTCCGTTCAATTCTTCATTGATTTATATGTTATTCTTTCATTCCGGAGGCATTGTGATGTTGCTCTCTCCAAACCATCATAGCGTTTTATCGAGATCATGTTCTTTCCGTTGCTTATAATTTATCCGGAGTGTTGTATTCTTCATTCAACTTCCCTCATCTTATCAAGTTTGCCACTCTTTTCAACCGGAGTGCTGTCTGAATCCTTCTTACCACTTGTGCCATTCTTTCAATTGTTTCGGAGGCAATACGTTGTTCATTTCTTCAAGTATCTTCCCAACTTGGCAAGTTCATGTTCAATTCCTTCCATTTTCAGACGGAGTGCTGCCCAAATTCTGTCATTCTTATTCCTTGGCTATACCATTGCAGTTTCATATTCTTTTGGTTCGTAAGCTCTTGTTTCATGTCTTTCAACCTACAAGGTTCTTGTTATGTTCCTTGTTCCTCTTGTCTAACGGAGTTTTCATCTTCGTTCATCTCCATTGTATTCTTTATTCAACTTGTTTAACCTCTCAAGGTTCTTTGGTTTCACTCGTCTGTCAAAGAAGCAACTTTGTTTTACCTCTTCCTCTTCCGTTTTACCCGGTGATATCTCTAGGATCTCGGGACGAGATCCTCTGTTAGTGTGGGAGAGTTGTGACGCCTGAAGACCGACGTCCCAGAAGATTCCAGATGTTCCGGGTCTCTCCCTTGTGTTTCGTTTGTGCTTGTGTTATTTATTTTTGCATTGCATCATGCCATCATGCCATCATGTCATATTTTCTTTTGCATCTCAACTTAAATAAATTGTGTGGACCTTCGGTCCATTTAAATCGAGGGAAGGATGACTTCTCTTTATAACATATAAAAGCCTCTCAATATTATTAGGGAGCTATATCTATAAATATTCCATTGTTTGGGATCACCGTAACACACTTGCATTTTCCCCATGCCTCTTAATTCAAGTTTCTCCATCAAAACCTTGCCAATAATTCTTTTTCCATTGTATCGAGGCTCCTCCTAAAGTCTAGTCTCCTTTCAGCTCCTTTAAGGCAAGCTAAATAATTTTGGTTTGCACTTCCCTATTTTGTGGGAACTATTTTGTTGGGTTGGTTTTATTCCATAAAACCTTACAAAAATGTTCCATCTTTTATTTTCTGTCCATGACCTCCTTTCTTATTTTTCTTTTGGACTCTCTCTATTTAATTTTTCTGCTAAGAAGAATAAAGAGAGAGAGGCCCAAACCTCCCTCCAGCCTTCAGAACCAGCTCTAGGCCCACTCCAGCCACAGCGGGCCCAACTTCCTTAGGCCAGGCCCAGTTGCCTCGGGCTAACCTAGCCGCACCACCGACGCTCCTCCCGTCCCCTCGATCCTCCCTCTTCTCCTTCGTCGCGCCGCAACCCTCATCTCCCTCTGTCGCCCGAACCCTCTCCCTCTCGTCTCCACTCCTCCTCGACCCCGTCCCTCCCCGAGCGCCTCGTCCGCGCCAGAAGCCCTGCGCCTTGGGCCCTCCTCCTCCCGCGCGCCAGGAGGCCGGTCCCGTCGCCAAGGCCGGCGCCTCGCCTTGTTTCCCCAGGCCTCTGCCTCATCGCGCCAGGAGCCGAGCCTAGCGCCGCTGCTCCCTCGATCCTCCCCAGCGTCGATTCCCCTCGTGCGGCCCTCCTCTCCTGCGCCTCCCTTCGCGGCTCCCTCCTCTGCAGATCGACGCCGCCGTCTGCTCGCCATGGAGGCCGCACCGCCAGCGTCCAGCGCTGCCTCGCCTGGGAGCCCGGCCTCGTCCAGCGCGCCTCGCTCCTCTGCAGTGCCGCAGCGCCCCGTCCTCCTCCGGCCACCACGGCCGGCCTCCCCGTTCCAGCTCCCTCGTCCGTCGCCTGGCCCCGCGCCCAATCGCAGGCCACCGCATCGCCGGGGAGAGGAGCTCCCCAGCGCCTCGTCCCCATCTCCCTCGAGCATCCAGGCTGCAGTGCCCCGTGCTGCTCCGGCCGGCCAGGAGCCCCGTCGCCCCGCGCACCTCCGTATCCAGCCGCCTTGCTGTTGCCGATGCCCCTTGGCCTTGCTTCGATCCGGATGCGCCAAGTTCCACCCTGCAGTTTTGTTTTGCCATGTACCAGGACGTTCCAGGGAGTTGCCCAGTACATCTACAGACGCACCCGAACATCTACATAACGAGTACGTCTACCGACGCCAAGTACCTCTACGTCACAAGAATCGAGACCGGACCGTCAAGTACATCTACGATACGAGAATGCCGACACAAGACGACCCAACAAGTACCACGACGACCCGAACGGCTACGAAACGTGAACGACTACCGTCGCCCCGAAGATGTTGGATTCATCAAGTACCTCTACGGAACGAATGTGTACGACTACCTTCGGTGAAGAAACGAGTACAAGTACTTCCTCTCCGAACGGAACGTCTACTTCCACTACCGTCGCCCCGTGTACGACTACGAACGAGAACAACTACTTCCTCTACGGCCGTGTACGACTTCTTCCTCTACGTCCCTCGACGACTCGAACCGCCTCGTGAACGTTTGTTCCGAAGGTATAACCCCGAGACGATGACCCGAGAACGTTTGCTTGTTGTGTTGTATGAGATGTTTGCCCTTGTTTGCGCCGTGCCCGTTGAGCCCTCTTTTGTCGCCGACCCGTGGGAACCGGGCAACCGGGATCATCCCACCTTTCATCTCGTTCGACTCGCTCACTCCACCTTGCTTTTGTACCGGTCTCTCAACGAGTTACCGGAACCGAGATGTTGCCGTTGCATCATTTTCGGATCGTTGCCGTGGCACCTTTTCTTTCAACCACGGTGACAAATAATTCATATCTTCTTCATGTCAACTTTAATAAAATTGCATAAACTTGATCATGTCATCCGCATCATGTTAACAACATTAATATGTGTGAATTGTTGTTTGCTTAATAAATTGCTAAACATGTTCATGGGGATTTTCGGGAATTGTTGTTGTTTTTCCAGCCTCATTTAATTTGCCTAAATAGTGTAGTTTTATTATGCTTCACCTCTTGCCATGTTAACAAACATTTAATCTTGTCTTGTAAATAAACGAGAGTCAATTAAATTATAATGTGGTGTTTCATCAATATGCAACTCGTTGCATATTGAGCTCCACTTAACTTGTAGTACTTGTTTGTGCACTTTGCCATGCCATGCATAATTAAACCGGACATGCATCATACATGGATGTGCATCGTATGCCATGTCTATGCTTGTGTGTTTACCGTGTTGTTTGCTTATTTTCGATTGCTTCTCTTGTTAGCTTCGGTTCCGTCCGGAGTTGTGAGGATTCACTCGACTATGTTGCTCCGTCTACTTCATGGATCCGTTCTTCTTCCTTGTGGAATCCCAGGCAAGATGATCATACCCTTGGATACCTTTACTACCATTGCCATGCTTAGTTGTCTCGATGCTATCGTTACATGTCGCGCTACCCCTCTTTTATGTCAGCCTCTCCTTGTTGCCATGAAACCTCTAACCTTGACACCTTCCTAGCAAAACCACTGTTTGGCTATGTTACCCGCTTGCTCAGCCCCTCTTATAGCGTTGTTAGTTGCAGGTGAAGATGAAGTTTGTTCCAGGAGGGAACTTGTTGTTGTTATATCACAATATCTATTATTATTGTTAACACACCTATATACTTGGCATGGGTGGAAGGCTTGGCCTTTTGCTCGGTGTTTTGTTCCGCTCATGCCACCTTAGGCGCCGATAAACCGGCATTATGTTCCTTGATTTTGCGTTCCTTACACGATGGGTGGATGGGGACCCCTTGACAGTTCGACTTTGAATAAAACTCCTCCAGCAAGGCCCAACATTGGTTTTAATTTGCTCATAATAACAACTTAATTAATTAATTAAATTGCATAGGGAGTTAGCGCTACCCGAGGATTCTTTCTACATAGCAGGGGGGCCACTGCTGATGGTGTTGGTCCCAAACGGGGAGACTGCGGGGCCACCACGGGGAAACTCGAGGTTTGGCTCCCGTAGGATCACCCATCCGGTCGTGGCCTAAGACGAGATACACGCGGCTACTATCAGGGTGTCGACACACCGGGAGGTCTTGCTGGACTTGTTTTACCATTGTCGAAATGTCTTGTGCTACCGGGATGCCGAGTCTGATCGGATTTCCCTAAGATAAGGGGTGATGATATTATATTTATCACTTCAGCTAATCGTGAGAGCTTGTGATGGGCTAAGTTGGAACACCCCTGCAGGGTTATGATCTTTCGAAAGTCGTGCCCGCGGTTATGTGGCAGATTGGAATTTGTTAATGTCCGATTGTAGAAAACTTGACAGAGAATCCGAAGTAAAACACACAACTGTGTGAGTAACCGTGACTGTCTCTTTTCATCTTGAGAAGAGAACACGGTGGGGTTATGTTTGATTCGTATGTAGTTCAGGATATTTAGCGATCATTACTTTTGCGACCGTTTGCGTAGAAGCTCATCTTATTCTGGTACTCGTAAGTTAGCCACCATATTATGCTTAGCCGCTGCTGCAACCTCACCATTTTACCACTTCCTACCCACAAAGCTTTGCTAGTCTTGATACCCATGGTTATGGGATTGCTGAGTCCTCGTGGCTCACAAATACTACCACACCAGATGCAGGTTCAGCCGAGTTTGATGCAGGAGCTGGTTCAAGTACTTCACTGGGAGCTCGATGAAGAGAGTGGCCGTTTGCTTGTGACGTTTCGACGATCAGTAGTGGTTTCTACTAGGATTCGATCCTGACCTGTGGCGTTATGTTGTTTGGTATCTTGTCTTTTGGATCTTACCCGTAGTCGGGTTGTGATGTTTTGAATGATGTTCTGCTTATGTAATGTATTGTGTGAAGTGGCGAGTGTAAGCCAACTATCTCCTTTTGCAATTTAATCCCTCTTTTACATGAGTCGTGCAAAGATACCAAACTTGCGATCATTCCAGAATGGGCTTATATCTTTAAGTCGTGCCTCGACACGTAGGAGATATAGTCCCATCCTGGGCATTACAGCTGCCCTACATGATCGAGGCACATATGTAATCCTTATGCTGTTGCTATGATGAGTTTGCTGGGATCCGATGGATTATGAGATTATGTTCAGATTGTGTGTGAGTAATATATTTGATTTACCTCTTTTATATTTATGTTCTTGAGTAATTCTTGCATGTTCTCCGTTGTTGTTTATTGCTTTGGCCAAGTAGTGGGTAGTAACTCCAAGAGGGAACGTTATGCTTGATTGTGGGTTCATGCCCCTCGATGACTAGCTTGAGTGACAGAAACATGAGTCTAGGGGATGTGCTGTTGCCACAAGGGGGAAAACAACGGTACTTGTACTTGCGGGTGCAAGGATTGTTTACTTTACGCAAAGTTCTTTTAATGCAGTTGTCTGTTGCTTTGAGTTTACACTATGGGTGGGACTCGCAACTTAATACCAACGAGATGTTCTGGATAGATATCTCAAGGTGGATGATTAGTAGTAGATGCAGATGGATTTCGGTCTACTTGCCTTGGCGTACCGCCCATGCTTTTGAGCCTCTACCTTTCTTTGCAGCATAGTTAGCATTGGTTTGCGCACATAATCCTGTCAATTGCCCAGCTGTAATTCGTTTACCTCGCTTAGCTGTTTTATCGTCTTTTGGGAGAGAGACATCACTAGTGAACATCATGGGACCCCGGTCCATATTACCATCACTGATCACACCCGCCATTTACTTTCTGTTCTTATTTACTAGTTGCAGTCATACCTATCACTATTATCTCTTGCGTTTGATCCTTTGTAAACGACAAGGCCGGAGGGATTGACAACCCCTCTGTACTCGTTGGGAGCAAAGTTATTTGTATCTGTGTGCAGGTCCTGTCAATCGCTAAGTTGCGCCGCTAGCAGTTGACACCTTCTTGTTGACCCTCGGAGTCTCACGGGATTCGATCCTTGGTAACTTTGCCAAGGGAAAACTACCGCTACACTGCATCTCAAACCTTCCACTTGGGGTAACCAACGAGGGGCGAGAAGCCAGCAGGTACACCTTCTATCACAGATCCGAAGGCAAGATATTCGTTGCTAAGAATGGATCCTTTCTAGAGAAGGAGTTTCTCTCGAAAGAAGTGAGTGGGAGGAAAGTAGAACTTGATGAGGTAATTGTACCTTCTCCTGAATTGGAAAGTAGTACATCACAGAAAATTGTTCGAGTGATTCCTACACCAATCAGTGAGGAAGCTAATGATGATGATCATGAAATTTCGGATCAAGTTTCTGCTGAACGTTGTAGATCAACCAGAGTACGTTCCGCACCAGAGTGATACGGCAACCCAGTTCTGGAAGTCATGTTACTAGACCATGATGAACCTACGAACTATGAGGAAGCGATGATGAGCCCAGATTCCGCAAAATGGCTTGAGGCCATGAAATCTGAGATGGGATCCATGTATGAGAACAAAGTGTGGACCTCCTCGCCGTGTTAGCCGCTCGCCCGACTCGCCTGCACCCTGTGCCCCGCCGCGCCCCCCTTCCCCCCTACTCGCCCCGTCGCCGGCAACTACCACGGCCACGTCCGCGCCTGCGCGCCGGATTCCTCTCGGGCGCCCGTTGCCCGTTCCGCCCGTTGCCCGTTCCGCCCGTCTGGTGCCCTAGGCCACGACACGTGGGCCTAGCCCCAGCTGAAGTAAAAAAAATATATTAAGACAATTAATTATTAAAATCATTAACTAATTAATTATTTAACTAATTAAATAATTAACTTAATTAACCATGTTTAATTAACCTAATTACATAATTAGCCTAATAAATATGTTAGTTTAGTTAGGCCTATGAGAGAACGACCCCATATGTCAGTTTGACTCAGTCAACCTGTTGACCCTGCTAATGTCATGTTGACTTCACACTGATGTAACAATACTTTTTTGAATTAACTTAAATAATTATAATAATATTAGTAAATCAATTAAAACTTTGAAAATTAATGCTACATAAACCGTAACTCGGATGAAAAACTTTTATACATGAAAGTTGCTCAGAACGACGAGACGAATCCGAATACGTGGTCCGTTCGTCTTCCACATGCCCCTATCATAGTGAACATGCAACATTCCCCCTCCGGTTCGCTTGTTCGAAAATGCAAACTTCGGGCAAACTTTCCGGAATGTTATCCCCCTTTGCCGATATCGCCTAGTACTGCGTTGGAACACCCCTAGCACCGCTTATTGTCTTGTAATGCATCTGTGTGTGATACGTCCAAAACGTATCTATAATTTCTGCTTGCTCCATGCCACTTTTGGGTGATATTGCTATGATATTCATACACTTCCATACACTTTTGATCATATTTGGACTAACTTACTAATCCAGTGCACCCCAGTGCCAGTTTTCTGTTTTCGGCTGTTTTTGTATTTCAGGTTTTCACGTTTCGAGAACTGCCCAGAAAAATCCAGAAAAAATATATAAAAAATCAGCGAACCGGAAACAACACTGCGTCCGAAGGGCAGCCTGGGGGGGGGGGGGCACAGGGGCTCCAGGCGCCCTGTGGGCGCGCCCCCCCTGGGCCGCGCCGGGGGGGCGCTTGGGCCCCCCGAGGCTCCCCCGGTGCCCTACTTTGGCATATATTTAAATGGTCCTCCGTAACCCTCAGAACAGGACTTCTTTTCGCGATCCCATCTTTGTTCCGCCACCGCCGCCGCTTCCAAGATCGGGAGCACCAGGAGAACTCTTCCCGGCACCCTGCCGGAGGGGAGGATCACCACCGGGAGCTTCTCCACCACCATGGACGCCTCCCGGATGACTCGTGAGTAGTCTCCCTTGGACCATGAGTCCATGACCAGTAGCTATGTGATGTTCTCCTCCCGTTCTTGTGCTTCACTAATTAGTCCTCGTGAGCTGCCCTACATGATCGAGGCACCTATGTAATCCTTATGCTGTTGCTATGTTGAGTTTGCTGGGATCCGATGGATTATGAGATTATGTTCAGATTGATCTTGAGTAATATATTTGATTCACCTCTTTTATATTTTAGTTCATAAGTAATTCTTGCATGTTCTCCGTTGTTATTTATTGCTTTGGCCGAGTAATAGGTAGTGACTCCAAGAGGGAACGTTATGCTCGATTGTGGGTTCATGCCCCTCGATGACTAGCTTGAGTGACAGAAACATGAGTCTAGGGGATGTGTTGTTGCCACAAGGGGGAAAACAACGGTGCTTGTGCCCGCGGGTGCAAGGATTGTTTACTTTACGCAAAGTTTTTTTAATGCAGTTGTCTGTTGCATTGAGTTTACACTATGGGTGGGACTCGCAACTTAATACCAGCGAGATGTTCTGGATAGATATCTCAAGGTGGATGATTAGTAGTAGATATTGATGGATTTCTGTCTACTTACTTTGGCGTACCGCCCATGCTTTGAACCTCAACCTTTCTTGCAATGTAATCAGCATTGGTTTGCGTTCGTGGTCCTGTCAATTGCCCAGCTGTAATTTGTTTACCTCACATAGCTGTTTTATCGTCTTTTGGGAGAAAGACATCACTAGTGAACATCATGAGACTCCGGTCCATATTACCATCATTGATCACATCCACTATTTACTTATCGCTATTTACTTACTATTGCAAAACATTATCTATCACTACTATCATATTGCTTTTAACCCTTTGTGAACTACAAGGCCGGAGAGATTGACAACCTCTCTGTACTCGTTGGGAGCAAAGTTATTTGTATCTGTGTGCAGGTCCACGTTGATTGCTAATTGCGCCGTTAGCAATTGACACCTACTTGTTGAACCTAGGAGTCTCTGGGGATTCGATCCTTGGCATCTTTGCTAGGGGAAAACACTTCTACTTACTGCATCTTACACCTTCCATTTGGGGTAACCAACGAGGGGTTCGAGGCCCATCAGTGTGCTATGTATTTATTGCTGTTTCTTCCCCTTTTCTCTCCGGTAGACCTCGAGACTGCTGTTGATGTCTGTGTCATCGACTACATCGTCGACGACGACCCTTCTTCCCTTTCAGCGGAGCTTCCAGGCAAGCCCCCCCCCTTTGATCATCCTGACATCGCCCATTCTATTCTCTCTGATGCTTGCATTAGATTTTGCTACTATTATTGATTGATCCTATACTGATGCATAGCCTGCTTTTGCATCTACTATTGTACCTTACCAGCTTATCCTAAACTGCTTAGTATATGTTGGATAGTGATCCGTCAGTGACCCCCACCTTGTCCTTGTTGCGTGTGCTTGATCACCGACGACTCGATCAACGTAATCGACGACCAGAGCCCGTCACCTCACATCACTTCCCCCCTTAGTTGTACGACTTTGTAAAGATACTATCAAGTGCCGATGGTTATACCTCGTAACACACTCCTGATGATGACTCTGTAGTGTAGCTATTCGGTCGTGGTCATCGAGGGTGATTCCTCTTTCACCATTCCCGATATGACTCTGTCGCGCAACACCTCAAGTGTGAACCTCGAGGGTGATTCCTGAAGGAAATATGCCCTAGAGGCAATAATAAAGTTGTTATTTTATATTTCCTTATATCATGATAAATGTTTATTATTCATGCTAGAATTGTATTAACCGGAAACTTAGTACATGTGTGAATACATAGACAAAACAGAGTGTCCCTAGTATGCCTCTCCTAGACTGGCTCATTGATCAAAGATGGTTATGTTTCCTAACCATAGACATGAGTTGTTATTTGATCAATGGGGTCACATCATTAGGAGAATGATGTGATGGACAAGACCCATCCGTTAGCTTAGCAACTTGATCGTTTAGTTTTATTGCTATTGCTTTCTTCATGACTTATACATGTTCCTATGACTATGAGATTATGCAACTCCCGAATACCGGAGGAACACTTTGTGTGCTACCAAACGTCACAACGTAACTGGGTGATTATAAAGGTGCTCTACAGGTGTCTCCGAAGGTACTTGTTGGGTTGGCGTATTTCAAGATTAGGATTTGTCACTCCGATTGTCGGAGAGGTATCTCTGGGCCCTCTCGGTAATGCACATCACTTAAGCCTTGCAAGCATTGCAACTAATGAGTTAGTTGCGGGATGATGCATTACGGAACGAGTAAAGAGACTTGCCGGTAACGAGATTGAACTAGGTATTAAGATACCGACGATCGAATCTCGGGCAAGTAACATACCAGTGACAAAGGGAACAACGTATGTTGTTATGCGGTTCGACCGATAAAGATCTTCGTAGAATATGTAGGAGCCAATATGGGCATCCAGGTTCCGCTATTGGTTATTGACCGGAGAGATGTCTCGGTCATGTCTACATAGTTCTCGAACCCGTAGGGTCCGCACGCTTAACGTTTCGTTGACGATATAGTATTGAATGAGTTATGTATGTTGGTAACCGAATATTATTCGGAGTCCCGGATGTGATCATGGACATGACGAGGAACTCCGGAATGGTCTAGAGATAAAGATTAATATATGGGATAATAGTGTTTGACCTCCGGAAGGGTTCCGGAATTTACCGGAAGGGGTTCCGGATGTTTCCCGAAATGTTTGGGTACGAGAACACTTTATCTGGGCCAAAGGGGAAAGCCCACGAGGCTTTAGGAAAGTGCAAAAGGAAGTTTTGCGGAGACCAGAGGCTAGACGCCAGGAACCCTGGCGTCTAGGGGGTAGACGCCGGGAACCCTGGCGTCTAGCCCTGGAGTCCGAGTGGGACTCTTTCCTTTCGGGCAAAACCGACTTTGAGGAGGCTTTTGCTCCAAGTTTTGACCCCAGGGCTCAACATATAAATAGAGGGGTAGGGCTAGCACCCAAGACACATCAAGATACACCAAGCCGTGTGCCGGCAACCCCGACCCTCTAGTTTATCCTCCGTCTAGTTTCTGTAGTGCTTGGCGAAGCCCTGCAGAGATTGTTCTTCATCAACAACCGTCACCACGCCGTCGCGCTGCCGGAACTTATCTACTACTTCGCCCGTCTTGCTGGATCAAGAAGGCGAGGACGTCATCGAGCTGAACGTGTGGTGAACACGGAGGTGCCGTACGTTCGGTACTAGATCGGGACGGATCGTGAAGGTGTACGACTACATCAACCGCGTTGATAAACGCTTCCACTTTCAGTCTACGAGGGTACGTAGACACACTCTCCCCTCTCGTTGATATGCATCTAGTAGATAGATTTTGCGTGATCGTAGGAAATTTTTGAAAATACTACGTTCCCCAACAATTCCTCCTACGTTCGCCTTGATGATTACATCGAGCGGAATCCATCGAGGGTGATTCCTCAGGTTTCCTCCCCTTGATGTTTGGACACACGGTTACCTTGACTTTACTTGAGACCGGTTAAAGTCGGGTCAGCCCTAAGGGGTGCCCGCGAGTTGATGTGAAAGTCGGGTGGGCCCGTGGAGCACCCGCGAGATAATTACGAGGCACGGCCGGGCAAGCAGGCTGCCCCGAGTGGACTGGGCTAGCCCTTGCCGTATTTCCTCGAGACGGGATGACGGGGTCACATTATCGTGAGTCTCTGCTCGTCTTCGCGAGCTCCTAATACACTAATGGTTTGGGTATTTGTTTTGAATCGGCCTCTGGCCTTTACGCACTAACCGCCACGAGAGAATAGTTATGGACCTTGACGTCGTGGTATCAGCCGAAGCTTTGTCAGACGTCCAGTTCAGCATTATGGCACGGTCGGATCATACCATCCACTACACGGGTGGTGTTGGTATCCACCCTGCTCGCAACGACCCGGAGTGCAACGGGAGATGACCCATGACCCCGAAGTGCTTAGGATGTAGACCAGCGGGGACCTCTCTGCTGAGCCTAGGTAGGGCTACGACGTGTTGATCTTCCAAGGCCGGGCATTGGCCCAGAAAAGTGTGTCCGGCCAGAGATGATCGAGCGTGAGGGTAACTTGGTGCACCCCTGTAGGGAAGTTGTCTATTCGAATAGCCGTGTCCACGGTAATGGACGTTCAGTCTTATATCCTGATCTATTACAACTTCAAATGGATACTTGCGATATGTGATGGATATTGTTACAACATGCTTGTTCATTAAAATGCTATTCTGTACTCCCTTCTACTGCTGAAAGATGGTGGTTCCCAGAAGATGCTTGAAGATGGTAGTCTCCGATAGGCTAGGCTTTTCCCACTATCCTGGCTTTTTGCAGTTCAGTCCACATATACAGCTCATTCCTTTGATACTGATGCATACTTAGTATAGCTCTGATGCTTGCGAGTACTTTGGATGAGTACTCACGGTTGCTTTGCTCCCCCTTTTCCCCCTTCTTCCTTTTTTCTGGCTGTTGCAACCAGATGGCGGATCCCAGGAGCCAGTTGTCACTACTGACGTCTACCGACTACCCCAACGGTGCTTACTACTACGTGGAGACAGCTGACGACCAGGAGTAGTTAGGAGGTCCCCGGCAGGAGGCCTTGCCTCTTCGATCATTGATGTTTGTGCTAGCCTTCTTAAGGCAAAACTTGTTTAATTGATGCATGTACTCAAATATAGATGCTTCCGTTGACTCTGTTGCTTTTGAGCTTCTGTATTCGAGCCCTCGAGGCCCCTGGCTTGTAATATGAAGCTTGTATTATTTTGACTTGTGTCTAGAGTTGTGTTGTGATATCTTCCCGTGAGTCCCTGATCTTGGTCGTACACATTTGTGTGCATGATTAGTGTACGATCAAATCGGGGGCGTCACAGCGGGCGGGCCAAGGCGGGCGCAGGCGGGCCGTGGCCGAGTTCACGAGAGTGGGAGGCGTGGGAGCGGTTTCCAGCGTGGAGCGTGGGGGTTTCGCCAACGAGAGGTTTCGTGATGGGATTAGTTGGGGGTTTTGTTAGCGAGGGGATCAATTTCGTTAACGATGCTTTTTGACCATTGATGATAGAATTAGATGGCTGAGATGGTGAGTTGGATCTGCCTCTTCGTCCTTTTATAGGGGTAGTAGATGCGAGCAACGAAAGTTTGGACCGCGGTCGGTAGTTAATTGGGCTGGTAGAAGCGGCCTAGTTTACCAGACAGCTCCATTCCGGTCTCTGGAGCAACAACCCACATGACAGTTGGGCAGAGATTTCGCACATTTTGGGACTGATTGTTTTCCACACGCATCCGACGGACATAAACGACCAGATAAATAAAACGGACGGCCGGAAACCCAAATCGTTGTGAGAGCTCGCTTTAGGTGTGGTTATGCGCCCTTAATATGATGATAATATTGTATAAAATCTGTACAAATACAACATAAATATGAAGAAGAAGAAAATACAAAAAATAGTAGTAGTAGCGTCGGGTAGTTAGTAGCAGCATCACTCGACCAGCAGTGGCGTGCGTTCCCAAGCCACCCCGCAACTAGTTATCAGTAGCGTAGGTCCGACATGCGCTGCAGCTACGCAGCAGTAGCAGTAGGGCGGGGTAAAACCCCCGCTACTGCTAAAAGTTAGCTATAGCGTCGCAGCCCGCGCTACTGCTAGCCCTTTAAACCGCCCTACAGCTAGGATTTCCCCTAGTAATGATAAGAAGTAAAAAGAAGAGGAATGATACTCGATTGATGCCTTGCCCCAAGAATAAAGGGATAAGATAAATGCAAAGAGACGAGCGTCTTACCGAAAGAAAAAGAAGAGCAAACAAACTCCGATGTTGTCTTGACGCAAGAACAAAGGGATAAGTTAAACACGAAGAGGCGAAGAGCTTATTAGAAGAAGAAAAAGAGGACACTAGTGATGTGTTATCCAAAGAACAAATAGATAATGTAAATGCACATAGATGAGTAGCTTACCAGAAGAAAAAAAGTGAACAGATTAACATGCAAAGACGGGAAATAGATCTAGAACATTAAGATAGCTTAACACCCGAGCAGAAGGGTGAGTGGAGTGCAACATAGACAATGGGAGAAGGCTAAGCAGAACACCCCTTGTGTTGAATCCATTGCAATGCCTCGTCGAAATTTGCAACCTTAGCTTCGGCGAGCACGTATGACCAAACCTTCAATGTAGACGATATTTCTCCCATCTCCACTCCACACCGTTTATCCGTATGCATTGAATCAAATATTTACTAGCTTGGCATCTGTGCAACCACCTAATGTTGTTGTAGTTTTATGGACAATAATGTCGTCCTTCTGGATCCTGGGCAACAATCAAATGGTCAACAAGTAGAAAATACAATCTCTTGGTAGATTTACATGTACTTTGTACACACTCCAACGCGGTAAAACATGAGCATGACATAGGGTTTTATCTCTTCGGGGAGCCTGAACCTGAGTAAATCATGTACCCTTGTTACCATCATCCCAGGTCACCTAGCTTATGATCCCCTACCAGGAGGTCTGCCGGATTTAACACCAATAGTCATCATCCTAACATGCCTCAGACCTTATTGCCTACAAGGTGATATATTTTTACCACCTTGAATATGTACACCTGCAAGCTGCAGCGGTCTACGACTGTTAGCTTATGACACATTTAATGTTGGGTTGGCGACATGGCCATGATCACGACCGTAGGTGCTCGGGCACGTGCAACAAGCATGCTTGCGAGCTCCATGCTCGGGCGAAAAGCACTCCACGCCCGGCGTCACTAGTGACACCTTTTCCCTTTAGTGCTTGATCTTCGGTGGTAACAGATCTCGACAAAGATCTACATGCCGTTGTGTGGCTTACTATAGTACGAATTCCTTTTGGATGTTGTAGTCCTTCGTTGTGTCTTTGTTTGTGGTTTGAGATCAACATGGCCTTTGGCTGGCACACACAGCATGCTCGGGATACCCTAGTTCCCGCTACACTGACAACATAGTAGGGGGTCTGGTTGGAGATGCTCTAAGGTACCCACCCAAAACACATCGCTTGCTCAGGGAGAGAAACCGTCTCTTTATCGATCATTTACTCCCACATGGAATGGTTTGGGTTGGGGTGTATCAGCATTGGGCTTTGCAACCCAAGCTAAGCCAAATGTGAAATTTAGACTAAATAATTGTCCCTACTAGAATTACCCATGTCGGTTGGGGCCCCAATACCAACCTCTCTCACTGAGAGAGGATTTGTAGCATGCAGCGGCCCGCACACACACTTTGTGGGTCACCCATATGCATCGCGATTCGGTAAGTTGGTTGGCCCAAGCGCATGGCTTAGCCCTTGATTACTTAAGGGGGTTCCATGCATGCATGCTTTTGTCAGAAAATGCACGCTCCACTCACCACACTCTCATGAAATTTCATTTGACTTTTAACTTTGAATCTCTTATAACTTGGAACTAAAATTCTAATTTAAGTTTCGTTTGCATATTTGTGTTGTTTGCGACGATAGCTTTTAAACAAGATCACATTTAAACACACTTTGAATTTTTTTACTATGTTTCAAATATTAAAACTTGATAAGAACGAAGCATTGCTTGGTGAACTTGGTAAAACTTGGCGAAACATAGCAAAACTTAATTATAAACCCAAAACACTACTCCCTCCGTCCGAAAATACTTGTCATCAAAATGAATAAAAGGGGATATATCTAGATGTATTTTAGTTCTAGATACATCCCTTTTTATCCATTTTGATGACAAGTATTTTCGGACGGAGGGAGTACAATTTACGAACTTAATAATCCCAAAACTTAATACCCTATTGCGAATTGAGCTGATTGAAACTTAATATTGCGAATTGAGCTGATTCATATGAAACTTGATAATAAAATTTATAAAAGAAACTTGGCAAAAGAGATTTTTTTTGTCTCTCCGTAAAAGAGAGAGGCGGTTCCAAAGATTGGTTAGACTCGGCTCACACCCCGCTCCTTCCCGCACCACAACAATGACACGTGGGCCCGTCGATTCCCAGGCACGAAAAACACATTTAATTGTCCTCCAATCACCCGTCCAAAAACAACTCCAAACCCGAAAGGAACAAAAGCACGCTAACTTTCACAGACAAGTGGCCCCACCCCACCCCGCAGGCCGCAACCAACTAAATATTCTTCCTTCCCCTCCCCTTATAAATACCGTCGGGCCCCTTTCCTTTTTCCCCGAAGAAGCAGACCACCACCACCTCATTCAATCAGCAGTCCTCATTTTCTCAGAAGGGGAAGGGAGGAAGCGGTTGCGTGTTCGCGGAGAAGCAGAGACCAAACCCTCTCCTCCTCGCGCGGGCGGAGAGGGAGGAGGGGCGCGCGGACGACGAAGGCCGCCAGCCGCGTCGACTCGAGCCGCCGGCCAAGGTAATACCGCCTCCTCCGATCCCCAAACCCCACTCAATCCCGTTGCGTGCCGCCGATTCGGCGCGGGGAGTAGATTGATTGATTCGATCGGGGGTTTCCTGGCCGGGGACTCCGTTTCCGGCGGTTGATCGGCCACCGCAGGTGGGTTCTGGGGCTGCCGCGGGATAGAGGAGAGATTAGAGGTCGAATTTTGGGGGGGATTTGATGCGGTGCTCTTTCAATTAGCGGGATGAGCGTGGTTTTAGGCGGTACGATTGGTTGATTCTGCTCCCGGACTGTGCTGAGCTCCTGGGATCGTGCGATTTAGGCTTGGAGTCAGGGTCGGTCTCCATGAATGTGCAATGTCCCCCTCTTAATGTGCTGTAATCTCTCTGTCGCAGCTTGTTTGGTTCTGTACCCTCGACTTGTTGATCTCATACAAGCTGTGAACTGTGATCACCTTTGGTTGCTACAGTTGATTTTGCATGATACTTGCTTGAGATGTCTCCTTGCTCTTGACTCTGTATTTTCACCATGGTACTACCTTTTATGACCTTTTGGTGAAACAGAACACTGTCAAAAACAATCATGCTTTAGCTTCTGATTCTGGCGATGTGTTCCTTCACTACTTGACGTCAGGCTTTCAGTCTGACTTCTGGTTGGTTCAGTGACCCGATTAGAATTAGACCGAGCTTTTATGATCGGGCTAGTCGTGCTAGGAAAAAACAGGCTCTGTAAACATGAATGGTCCTAATCCATTCCAACCTCTCTACCCAGGCGGCCAGGCTTGTATTGTCTCTTGTTTGTAACTCATTACTGGGTGATGTCAACACATGCTGTGCTGTGAATGGTCATTTGGTCATTATTCGCCCAATGGTTGATTTACACAATCACATTCCATCCATCTACTTGCTCGTGGTCATCTCTTTGAACTGTTGTATCTATTATATCCTTAGGTAGGTTGGCCATTATCCACTAAGAAGCATGGATATGGGGACGGAGACACGGCGATACGCATACGGGGAGTCCCCGTCGGGGATACGGGATACGGCATTTTCCAAAAACAGCCATTCGGGAACACGGCGAGTATATTATAAAATAAAATAAAAAATATGTCAGGTAATATACAGTTAAGACAAAATTAATGAGAAATACTGCCCCAATCGGAGAATACAGTGGAAGAGGATACTAAGGATCTACGGTACCAGGACCAGGCCGCCCTTCACTCTCACCTACAGACGAACCTGCGGTGGCGCTCCCAGATGCCATGCTACCTAACAGCAAGCAGCCAAGCAGCAATCATTCAACAGTAGTCAAAAGAGCAGCAGCAGCACAAGGATTCAAAGAGCAGCACAACATAGGCAGCAAGCAGCAGCAGCCAGCGCCCAGCAGCAGCAGCCAGCGCCCAGAAAATCAGAAAAAAAGATGAAAAGGTTGAGGAGAGGCTGCTCGGATTGGGAACTTGCGTTACCTGCCGTTGGGAGGAGAGGCTGCTGGAGCTGGGTAGCAGTCACTGGTAGAGTCCAGGCATTGATGGTGGCAGAAGTGAGTCCAGGCGGCAGTGATGGCGGTCCATTTGCTGCTGCCTGGGAGGCTGGGGGCAGCTTGTTCTTTTGTGGAGAGCGTGCATGCGACACCTGCAAAATAGGGTTTGGTATTGTGCTGTAGCTGTTTTTCGGCCGACCGTGTCCCCAATGTATCATGCACGTATCCCAGCCGTGTCCCTGTATTTTTTTTTTCTAATTCGCAAATTGTGGGATACACGTATCCTGGCATATCCTCATATCCTGCTGTGTCAGGATGGCCAATGGGCAAGTTTTGCCACATGGGTGCTTAGATTACCCAGGTCCATTATTCAGTTGATGCTGCCAGATAGGATGGCTAGTTGATCATATTTGACGAGTTCGGTATCTTTTTCACCATTCTTCTTAGTTCCTACTCTTTTCAGTTCATGAAACCTGTATGTATTTGACCTGCCCACTAAAGCCCTTGGAAATTTTCTTGATTCCTACCTAAAAATACATTCATGAAATGAGTTGTTTGTGCTCCCAGTTCGTCATCAGGCAACTCTTTTGTTTCTATTTATTTGTTTTTTGCTAGCACTTTTTTCCTGGATAACAGCAACCGGTAAAAATATACTCTCATTTTCAATCTAAAACCATCCACACACTTTAATACGAGCTATCTGAATTTTGATCATTTATGTTTGATTTTTATTGCTCAAAAATCAGGTCAGTAGTCACAATTTCTTGTATATGTGAGAATGAAGAGTAAGAATGCTTCATCTAAATTTATATAATGGAAATATAGTTTATGCTATCTCTTAAGTGATCACAAGAAAAAGATCATGTGATGTGTATAACTCGTGCTAGATCTCAGCCTTCAAGTGTACCTTCATCGTGTGATGCTACTACCGTTAGATCATGGAAGGTACCCTTCCATTGTGCCATCGACCCTGGTTGTTTATAAGTTCCACCCAACAGAGCATACAAGTTGTACAGCCTCGGCTTATTCTTAGAGGCAGAAATGCTTTATATCTTAAGAGCACACCACTGGTCTCCTTTCCCTTGATGATTATGCATGAAATTCTACATCACTTGCTGCATCTTCAGGTATTTATTTTTGATGTTTTAAACACTATCTATAAAGTAATTTATATAGTCAGAAATGGCACACAAACGGTTATTTCTTATGGTGGAAATGCAGGTTATAGTGAGATTCGGCTTCCAAAATAGCCACATTCTTCAAAGCAGCGATTAAGATTTGTTAGAGTTGGAGTTCAATATTTGGGGCCATGATTTCGTTTCGTTGTTTGTTTGACTTCAACTTGGGCAATTGTGGGAATTAGGTTGGGTAAGCAATTGCCGTTTCCTCCAATTATCTGATGGCCTGGTACCCAGGTTAGTGAATAGTTTGAGAAATAATATAGTTACAGATTTAAGCCGACAACTAAGTTGGAAGCTAGCCTCGTGCTAAACTTTATTCCATGGGTGCCACCGCCTTTTTCGTGGTCACAAGCCCTTTCCATGGGTACCACCATTCATACTACCTTGCCTTTAGCTTCGATGGGTTGTTGTTGGCCTTTCTTTCTCTAGCTCCTCCAGTTTATTTGCTGTTCCTACTAAGTTGTGAAACAAGGGAAGTTTATTTATTGTGGAGGACGATAGCTTTGGATCCTTTGAAATATTAGTATAGTCAAAAGTCTTGTTTCCCTGTGCGTTAATACCTTTTCATTTGGACTGAGCTACTAATAATATTGCAGGTACTAGTTGATCTTGCGAAGTAAAGGAAAACTTTATTTTCTTGCTTGACTTCTTGATTTACCAAAATCAAGCTCACATTAAGGTCAAACAATTGGGCGCATTGGGCTCCTTGATTCATTTTGCGAATGCTATGTGCTGACTGCTGCAGTCAAATGGAAGAGCTCTTCAGTTGACATGTGATTTGAGGACCTATTTAGCCTCGGAAAGAGCATATGCTCAAAATCAATGTATTTTGTCCTTAGGGTGAGGGAAGGTGATACCTATCGCAAGATCTTAAGCATACAAGTCAGGCCTTCCAATGTGGTTTCTGGAAGTGGTGCCTCTTTTGGGAACTGGAAAATTATACCTAACTGCTGCCACACTTAGCACATAGTATGTTTAGACTACTGTGGTGTGTTCCATGAACTTCATGGACTAAGTACGTTGGTGATGGTATATGAACCAGTGCCCATTGTTAACCTGCATAGAAGGATTTCATGATCAATTGGAGTGTTAATTGGAGCAGTGCAAGCATGCACTTCATACAAGAACCATCAATTTGCTTGTCATTGTTTGGATGGTTAACTTACCAGTAGATGGGTGTAAAATCTGGAAAAGGAACGTAAGACCTAATGGTTCCTACCAAAGTAGTTGATCTGAAGGTGCTTTTCCAAGAAGAAATCAGCTTAAGACGTAGAACTGGCTGTGATGAGGGTAGGTGGACCCTTGAAACAAGCTCAGTTATTGCGTTGAGAGAATGTATTTGCAGATAGCCATTTGATGGGAAAATGAAAGGAGAGAAGGGCTAGTCAAACGTAAATCCATTGATGTTGGATACAAGATGCATCTACATATAAGCAGAACAAAAGGGCACACAAGCTTCATGGAGGAACCAGTATCACACATATGTTATCTATTTAAGTGGGCCATGTTTCTACCTGACATGCTATGTCCACTGCCTTGACTATATTTTCCGGCTCGTCTGGAGCTGATAGCTAGCATTACCCTTATGTCTTAGACATCCAATTATTTTACCTTTTTATAATATTATGTACACTATCCATCTCTCCCCTTGATGTAGCTCATTATGACAAGAGCTCATCTCATGCTATGTAAAGATTGAATTTTCAGTCAGATCATTCTTATACTTGCTAGAATGTAAATGATAACTGTACTATTGGAAGAGTGCTGTCACAAGAAGAAAAAAACAGTAATCTGTTTCAACTTCTTTGGCTACTTGTTGTATTATCATTTTTGCAATGCTTGCTGTAGGTTTACGCTGTTGAGATTATTGACCTAGTGCTCGCCAGAGGTTTGGGTGTTATCTTCCTTACCTGTCATGGCAAAATGTATATCAGAAGGCTGTTTTTCTTGCTTCTTACTCAAAAGTACAGGAAATTAGTTTGTGACACAATCCTAATACTATCCATTGTATATATACTGATATCATGTGCTCTGTCACTTCTTTAAAAGACAAATGTGGTCCTCATATGCTACTTATCCTGTATGAAGTTGGAAATATAATCATATGAAATTGTAAGCACAGTGCAGTTGTTTTTGACTTTTTAGTATGAAATCAAAATATCTAAAACCAGATGTGTTTACATTCCAAAAAAGAAACAGATGTGCTTTAATAATTTGCTCACAAATAATCACTAAAATATACATGCATGCGAGCAACATTTTCTTGAAGTTATCACTTTAACTGACTGCACTTTGTTTCATTACAAGTTTCTGTCCTCCACCATCTTTCATTATCTTTGAATGCAACCAAAATTCTACCATGGCTACAAGTAACATTTATCTGTGGAACTTTGACATGGATTGTAGATAATATTATATGTTAGATGGATAGTCTGCAGCTGGAGCTGCATATTATCAGCATCATATGGATATACTGCAAATTAGTTCTAAAAATATGCTAATCATTCAGATGCCATTAAAATAAAGTTCCAAAAGATGAAATTTCAGATTGTTTTAGCTAGTCATGTAGTCTGTTGTTATTTTCTTGCCCCTGGTGCTGCCACGACCTTAGCCGTCATTATACTCTGATACTTGACTTGAGTAACATTGCAGTTTTTCCAGCAGTAACTGTACCTTAACTGATTGGTATGCAAAACCATTGTTATTGCTCTCTCTGGTTTAAAAACACAATTCATATTTTGTTGTCAAAATTTGCTCTGGCTTTATCATCTCAGGACAGTTTGAGTTCTTTTGCTTTGGCTTCTGATATTTTTTTTTTTTTTGAGAAAACTCAAAGGCTTTGCCTTTCATTTCATTGAACAGAAAGAGAGTTTAGCAGTACAGTTCTCTGAGCAGGAGAATTACAGGGACATAGTGTAAGAAATTAGTGGACGTCCCATGTCCTCGGAACTGATGTTTTCAGCCACATTGAATAGAGGAAATTAGCTCAGTACAGTTTCAAAGTCATATAAATGGGAAAATATCGTCTAGTATAAGGATGACATGTGGTATCTGAGGACTCAGTGATCCTTGACATGGATTGTATTTTCGAACTCAGTGATCCTTGTATATATGGATTGTATTTTCGAACTCATGATCCTTGTGATGGTACTGAGCTATAATGCCCAATTAAGTAACTGCATTGCCATTTGATGAATCATTTGGCTTTGATTATCTCAGATCCGTGTGACTCTAATCTCACTTCCCACAGTTCTAAGGTCTGAAATGTTTGTATTTTGTCCCTTAAGTTTATGCATTTGTGATGCTTCATGCACTCACTTCTTATAAATGTTATCCCATTTGCAGCTGCAACTTGTTTAGCCGAAGTACTAATACTGTGCCTCAAAATTTCCAGATTAAGCAAACATCTGATCAGACTGTACATGAGTCATGGCTGGGCATCATTATCACAATTCCCAGATGTCAAGAATGGATCGTACGAACCAGCCCCGTAATGAACCTCCGCCTTTTGGTACATGGACTTAACTAGCACACTGCTTTTTTATTCATGTATCTCAATTTTTGTGAACTCATTTAGTTGTACCCTGTTTATCTCAGGTCAAAAGTTATTTATGCATCCTAGAAGTGATGCACCTAATGGAGCGGGACCATCAGGTTATGGGGTTACAACTGTGAGATCTAATGAACTTCCATCCTCAAGCTACGCCGGTCAGTCTTATGGTCAGCAGATTGGAGCCCCTGGAACCTTGCACGCATCCCATGCTGGTTATCCTCCTGCTGGAAGCTCTAGTAGCAGCTATGCACCATACAATACTCAACATGTACCTTCTTTAAGCTATCCACGTAGATCCGAGGATAGTTTTATTCCTGGAGTCCATGTGGATGACAGAAGGGTTGCACCGAAGCGGAGAAATCCCATCACTCATCCTGTGGATGGTGTCAATGCTGGAGGCTATTATCCTGGCAGTTCTTCCAATAATCAGTATTCTGGTTACATGCCCCTGAATCCTGTTCCTACTCGTGAAACCTGCCCTCCACAAATAAGTTCAAACATGGGTTCGAGCCACTGGAACGATCATCAGTTTGTTAATCATGAAGGATCTCAGAGGAATGTGAGGGGACGCCATGATCATAGTTCTATCCATTCGGAATATAATTCATCTACAGCTTGTCCATCAAGCAGTGTTCCTGTGCCACCATACCATCCAAATGCAAATGCTCCTTTCGGGAGTGCACCAGTACAACGAGAAAGAGCTCCTTTATCTCTACCTCCCAGAATTGTTCCTCCAGGTTAGTTTCAACTTCTGCTATTCAAGCCCTATAGCCGTGCTTCTAATCTGATGTATTTTCATAGTATTCTACTTCTGCTAAGATTTGGTACAGACTTTTGGGTAGTCAGGTGAAATGATCATATCTTACATGTTTGGACAGAATGGCTCTTTGTATACCCATATACTCCCTCTGTAAAGTAATATAAGACGTTTAGATCACTAAACTGGTGATCTGAACGTCTTATATTACTTTACAGAGGGAGGAACATTTACAAAAATAAACGTGAGGGAGGAAAAGCCTTCTCTGTGTATCCTAAGTTGGAGGTCACAAATACTGGTTTATTCATCCCACAGGTATCACACCCAGGGAAGCTTTAGAGCGCACACAGTGGCCCCACACCACTGCTGGTTTATTCGTCCCACAGGTATCACACCCAGGGAAGCCTAGAGCGCACACAGTGGCCCCACACCACTGAGCTTATTGCTCAGTTCTCAGACTATATTGTGTCATACCACTAGTTTCAAGCATATGATTTTCACCACTCAATATCTACTCTATTCCAGTTTAATTGTTATATGGGTTGGTGGCATTCCATTCTCTTTGAATTTGACACTAGTAAAGATTGTCATTAAAGAAGCTGAGAACTTTTTATGTCACTCTCCAGGGACAGATGGAAACACTGGCTTAGCATTCAGAGAGAGGCCATACTATCCTGCTCCACAGAGCACCAACATAAGTGCTCCTGTGACAACACTTCCTGGTTCTTCTGACTCTGCACCATTTGCTGCTCACATTGGATACACTCCTAGACCAGTTCATCATAACACTGGCCACAATTATCTACCGCCAGCTTTTACAACTTCTTCCAACTCTGGAGCAGTTCGGTGTGAGCCTGCTAACCCTCGCTATCAGCCTGCCATGCCCAGCTATCCTCCTGCTACCTCTGCAGCATCATCAAGTGTCCAGCCATTACATGCCGAAGCTGCTGCATCTTTTAGACAGCCAAGGCACGTCTCTGTAGGGCATGGTGGTAGTGCAAGGAGTAGAAGGATGAGGGATTCCTATCATTGTTTTCATCCTTTGATGATTGAGGAGAATAACCTAGGAAGATCGGCAGCTGAGGTAGTTATATGTTTAGTTTTTTCTTGTAATTGTTCCAACATTCTATACATTTTGAACTTGTATCTAATTTAGTTGCACTCTCTTTGAAGCGTTTTATGATGCTGGACCAGTTGGTCATCCACGAATCTAGAGAAGCATTAGATCCTCACTGGGACATGAGACTGGACATTGATGACATGAGCTATGAGGTAAGGAGAAAAATAGTTTAGGCTCTTCTTATCGCCTACAACTGCATCAAAATGTTGAAGAAATGTGAACTTTTGATATTGTCATGTACAGGAGCTCCTGGCGTTGGAAGAACGAATTGGCAATGTAAACACTGGCCTGGCTGACGAAAAAATCTCAGGCTGCGTGATGGAGCTAGCCTGTCGTAATTCTGCCCATACACAGAATGATCAAGACAACGAAAGATGCATAATTTGCCTGGTAAGTTGGCACTCCTATGTGGTATCATAATTGCCAACAATTTCGTTACACCATATTCCTGGTATGGTAAGTCTGTTCTCATCCGCATGTGCTTGCTGTAGGAGGAGTACAAGCACAGGGACTCCCTTGGGAAGCTGAAATGTGGACATGATTTCCACGCGGGCTGCATCAAGAAGTGGCTGGAGGTGAAGAACGCCTGCCCGGTCTGTAAAGCCGACGCCGCAAATGAAACCACCTGAGGGACCAAGTAGTGCGCCCCTCCACATTTATCCTAGTTCAGGAATTTCAGTTATATCTGCTCATTGTGCTGCTCAAGTTGGCTGTGTAAATAATAATTAAAGTCCTAAAGTTAGGATTGTTTTGTGAACTCAAAACATCGTGCCCGATGTAAGTATGAATCTTTAAGCAAGTTATCGGTTAGTTATCCAAAGCCTCTAATACTCTCAAGATGTACATTTTTTTTCCTGTTGACATGTCGAGTTTCTTCTCATGATTGAGCAGCCGGCCGTTAGGAGGTTGTTGTCCTGCCAGCTTCGCCTCTGCTAGCAAACGGGAACGGTTGGGTGTTCGGGATCAGTGATATTACGTCCGAGCTCATCGGGTAGCTTGCTTCTAATTTCTTCATGCCTTGCATGGGTGATGGATGCACCACCCTCCTGACCCAGATGGTTGGGTCCGGTGTTAGCATCATCTGCAAGGTGGTGCACTCATGTGGTGATGGCCATGGCATGTGATCAGACGGCCCCAAAGGATGTCCTCACGTGAGAGCCGTGAGACAATTGCTCGCCTTACAGCTTCGGCCGAGTGCGATCTTCCAGCCAACGATGGATCGATCACCGTCCCAAGATAAGCAGTCGTTATGTCCCCTCAGGGATAATTCACCTCAATTATATATCCACGAGAAGCTGAAATCCCTACCCTTATTCTGAATCTTGCACACTCGGATTTTATTTTCAGGTTGAATCTTGCACGCTTTTCCGTGTGTTGATTACCATTAACTAACTAAAACTTACTCCATCTGTCTAAGGAGGTGAAGCTTGTTTGAGGGTATGCATGCTCTGCATCACGTTTTGCATGTTGTTTGGTCGTCTGCATTTACCTGTAGTGTAAATTGCACTATCCCAAACGGCCGATCTGAGAGTTTCTTAACAACTCAGATTTAACCCGTTAGAGCTTGGTTGTACGTGATGCAGCCTACCAAACATATCATGTGCTTTTATAATCTATATGCTGTAAAAATTGAGCACAAAAGTATACAAAAGCGGGTGAAGAAACACTAAAATAGTAAAAGACGGATGAAGCAAACGGGATTATGAGAACATTTTGCTAAAGCACATCTGGATGTGTCTTAAGTATTGCACATCTAAGTCATATATCATTATTTTTGCACAGAGATTTGTGCGGGTATATTTTTTTTCTTTTACATTTGATTGAGTCACTTTGATGTGTAATAAGTAGGGCATATCTAGATGTTCCCTCGACAGACCTGAGAATCCACCACACTTACAAGCCGAATTAGAAGGCGAGATGAAACAGATCAAACCTGACTTGTTTCCGATAGTATTGATTAGAAATTGCAAATCACACACTTTCAATATTACTGTGTACAGTTTTCAGTGACTGATAATTATGAATATTACATCAAAACGAAGATTAACAGACGGGTTAATCAAAACCCCATTAATTAATCAGCACTTAGCTGCCCCATGAAGCAACCTAGGCAATCCACCTGTTAATGTTCCATCCATTCCTGGATGGCTCGATCTACTTCCATCTCACCTTGCGTACAGCATCTCCATAACTAACCTGCGGATCCCACTTCCATTAATGACATCTCAATTGCACCACCATATATAGCGTAGCCAAGCACGCAGTAGCATCACACAAAGAACAAGCAGCAGCACAAAGCAGCAATGGAGGCGCATATGCGATCCATGACGGCCACCTTTCTCCTCGTGCTCTTCTCTCTGTCCGCAGCCGCCCCGTCGGCTCGTGGCCAGGCGGTGGCGGCCGCGCCGGCTCCAGCGGCGGCTGCCCCGAAGACGATCAAGGCGGTTCTGACCAAGGCCGGGCAGTTCACCAAGTTCCTCCAGCTGCTGCAGTCGACGCAGGAGGAGGAGCAGATCGACACCCAGCTCAAGGGCAAGGCCTCAACCGGCGCCGGCCTCACCGTCTTCGCGCCGCCCGACAACGCCTTCACCGCGCTCAAGTCCGGCACCCTCAACTCCCTCTCCGACCAACAGAAGACGTCGCTGGTGCAGTTCCACGTGGTCTCCCAGCTGCTCCCCATGGCGCAGTTCGACACGGTGAGCAACCCGCTGCGCACGCAGGCCGGCGACACCGGCAGGGGCAAGTACCCGCTCAACGTCACGTCGGACGGCGGCGGGAGGGTGAACATCTCCACCGGCGTCGTCAACGCCTCCGTCGACGGCACGCTCTACACCGGCGACAGGCTGGTGGTGTACCAGGTGGACAAGGTGCTGCTGCCGTGGGCGCTCTACGGGCCGCCCGTGCCCGCGCCCGCGCCGTCGCCGGCGGCGGACAAGGACAAGAAGAAGGCCGGGCCGGTGGCGGTGGCCGATGCGCCGGTGGCCGATACGGCCACGGCGTCCGCGGCGGCGCCCCGGGAGATGCGGGGCCTCGGCGGCGGTCTCTGCATGGTGGCCGTCGCCGTGGCGGCCGCGTGGTATGGCATGTGACGATCGAGGAAGAGTGGCGGACAGTCGGATGTTGCCATGCATTTGGATGTTTTGATTTTCCCTTTTCTTCGTGGAGACTCGAGAGACGAGAGGTGCTCGAATCGTTCGGTTTGTTTCGGTGTGTTGTTCTTCGTTTTGTTTATGTTTTTTTCAGGATGATCCTTGTATTTGCTGAAGCTTCGTAACGTTTCGGTCGGTATTTTCCTCTTGTAGCAAAGCAGCAATACTGAGTGCACGCTGGGCGCCACCCGGGTTCATTTTTTTTTTTTTTGAGAATCGGGTTCGATTAAACGATGAAACCACCAAATCCACGGTCTCAAACAGTTATATCAACCGTGTTACAAAAACAGTTACATCAACCAGCTACTTGATATAGAGAAAAACAGTTAAATCCACGGTTTTAAACATTTCTTAAGGCAACATGGGTTCTCAAACTTAGAGTGGAGTATCTTCTCCCAAGCTCAAATGCTTCCTATGAGCAGTAAATCAAAATAATAGTAAAAACTTGACAAATTCAGATTTTTTTGCGGTGAACTTGTACAAATGTTTTGTGTGTTGCAAACATTTAGCATGAAAGGACATTCCTGAAAGTCGTGGCCAAAAAAAAACAATGCTCCAAAAATGCTTTTTTTTACGTGAAACACCATGCATTCCATTAACTTGTGGGCCCGGCAATATCACCGGCCACGTCACCATTTACATCTTGGGGAAGATCAGTAAGACAAATACATTGGCGTCGATCATAGGCCTTGAACCACAACCAGCTAGTAGATGACCAGGGATATTACAAAGATGAGAAAAAACATAAAACTTATAATCTATCAAGTCATTTGTAGCTTGAACTTAGCTTCTCGAAAGAGGATGCCAAGAGGTGCACGGTCCCAGGTTACTAACTCCAACGCAAGCTTCAGCGAGAGGCAGTCCATGATGAAAGTAACTCGTCCCATACCAAACTCTTCAGCAAGCCTGATAACATTTATCATGGCCAAAGATTCTGCATGAAGGGCATCTGTGAGACATGCAAGTCTACCAGCAGCTACAAAAATGACTTCGCCTCCCTCGTCTCTAGCAGTACACCCCCATCCACCATCTCCACTGCACAAGAAAGCAACGTCAACGCAAATCTGCACCCATTCTATAGGTGGGGGTTTTTGCTTTGGTTCGACAGAGCATTTTGGAGTGTTGATTTGTTTTTTTGTTTGTTTTTGCCATGACTTCCACTAATGCCATTTCGTCATCAAATTTGTCAAGCAAATAAAACATTTGTCGAAACATATCACAGACTACATACACAAATAGAATTAAGAGTAGCATGTTTTTTGTTTGATCGTCAAATGAGTGAGGGCCGCCATTGACCGGGGCCTTTTTTGCTCGAGATCTCGAGCGAGTCATTCGTCGTGGATGCCATGCTTAAAAGCGGCAATCGCCTCCCCGTCCGGGTAGTCCACTATTTGTTTTTTCTTATGTAAGAACCGGTTACTGAATTGTCTGGCAGGCTCCCCTAGCCTTTGCACAATATGACTTAGGTCGTCGGGATCCGGATGTTGGGTGTAAATCCCCTTAAAGTTGGTTCGAAAAGCCTTTTCGAGGTCTTCCCAACTGTCAACCGAGTTCTCGGGCAAACTGTGCTACTTGTAAACCGCGTTGAGATTTTCCCGAAAGAGGAGGGAGATGCAGCACATTAGAGACAAGTATTTCCCTCAGTGAGAACCAAGGTTATCGAATCAAGCAGATGCCCCTAAGCAGCACCTACACACACAAAAATAAATATTTGCACCCAACGCGGGCAAGAGGGTTGTCAAGCCTCTTGAACTTGTTACTTGCAAGGATTAATATAGATAGACAGATAAATCAAAATAAAATAAAAGTAAATAAATTGCAACAAGGTATTTTTGTGTTTTTATATATGATAAAGGTAGACCTGAGGGCCATAGTTTTCACCAGAGGCTTCTCTCTCGAACACATAGCATATGGTGGGTAAAAAAAATATTATTGGACAAATATAGGAAAGCACATAGTTACGATGTTATTCATGGCAATGATCACACATAGAGGCATAACGTCCATGACAAGTAGACTGAACCCCGCATGCATCTACTACTATTACTCCACCAATCAACTGCTATCCAGCATGCATCTATGATATTAAGTTCATGACAAACATGGTAACGCATTAAGCAAAATGACATGATGTAGACAAAGTAAACCCAATCAATATGAATAAAACCTATCGTTTATCCTAAATGACAACAATACAAATACATGTCTTGTCCTCTTGTACCAGTGGGATATAGAGCACCACAAGCACGGGCGGAGCTATAGGGTGGACAGGGTGGACCGTGAGTTTTTGGCCGGCCTGCATGTCATAGGAAATTTGGGGATGGGCCGAAGGAAAAAAACACATCAACAACCCACTCATGCACAAGGAGCCATCGAGCCACCCGCGCGATCATGCCTCTCGCGGCAAAATTTCATGTTTTGACCCTTTTCCGATAGAAATTCAGGATCTGATCCCGGTTTGTATTTTTTCGGGATTTGACCCTTTTTCTTACCGCCACGGGCTCTGGCGGTAGGGTTAAGAAGCCTACTGCCAGAGCCCTTGGTGGTAGGGTACTTATACACGCCAGCACGCGGAGACGGCCGTTGTTCCCTTCCGTCGCACCGTACTGCCAGGGCACCTGGCGGTAGCTTGTCTAACCCTATCGCTAGGACCCCTGGCGGTAGGGTCTGGGCAGTTGTTTCTCCCGAGACCACATGCCCTTGCCCATCTCCCCACCCCTCACCCTCCCCCTGTCGGCAATTTCTCCTTTCTTTCTCCCCCAAGTCGCCCCTCTCTCCCTCTCTCATCTCCTCCACTCTCCCCCTCGGATATACACCGATTCTTCACCGTTTTTGCGGATCGAGATGGCCCTGAAGATAGAAACGTAAGCTCCTCCAATCCCTCAAATTAGTTTTTGCAAACTTGCTTCCGATTCGACACATTATTTGCTTGAAATCCCTCATATTTTTGAAATTAAGTTGGATTTTTTTCACCTAAGATTGTTTTAGTTTGATTGTAGTTCTACTTCTTAGTTATTTAGTGACTACTAGTGGTATTAAATATGAACTCTAATCAATAGTTCATATGTTAGTGTGAAGATGAACCTTAGTTCATAATTTTTTTTGTTAAATTTTTTTTGATGTAATGCTGATATGAGGATGAACCCTAGTTTGATGATGCATGTTGATATGATGATATGATGTAGTGTGAAGATGAACCCTAGTTTTATGATGCATGTTGATATGATGATATGAAGATGTTGTTGGAAAAAAATATTTAAAAATATGATGATATGATGTATGTTGGAGAATTTTTTTTGATGATATGATGATATGATGATATTTCATTGTTTATTTATGTATGTGGAAGTGCAAGTTATCGACTAGAGGGGGGGTGGTGAATAGGCCATTTTTACGAAAGTCTTCAAAGCATGAGGGTTTTGAAGACAAACGATAGAAATGAACCTATTGCTACATAGCGGAAGACATAACTAACATGGATCGAGATGGAAGATATAACTGAAGCTAAACAGACAGTGGTCTTCACACAGTGAAGACAAATAGAGCAGGCAGATGAGCAATGGCTTCACGAAGACAAACTGAAATGTAAAAGAGAATAGCAATAGAACCAGATGCTTGATAGAGACAGGTATTTGGTAGACCAGTTCCAGTTGCTGTCTCAACTGTACATCTGGTTAGGGCGGCTAAGTATTTAAACCTAAGGACACACAGTCCTCACCGTATTACCCTTGAGCTAAGGACACACAGTCCTCGCCCAATCACTCGGGTAAGTCTTCAAGGTAGACTTCGGAACCTTCACAGACTTCGTTCACTGGCAGTCCACAGTCACTCAAGGATGCTCTGAATGTGACGCCTAACCGGCTGGAGGAAGCACAGTCCTTAAGTGTAACAAGTCTTCAGGTCACACAGACAGAAAGACTTCAGTGATGCTTAACTCTCTTTGGCTTTGGGTGTTTTGGGTTTTGTCCTCAAAAGGATCTTCTCTCTCAAAGGATTCAGAGGTGGGTTGCTCTCAAACGACAAAAGCCGTGCACTAACTCTGAGCAGCCACCAATTTATGGTGTAGGGGGTGGGCTATTTATAGCCATGAGGCAACCCGACATGATATGTTCGAAATGACCCTTGGTCACTAAGGAACTGACACGTGTCCAACGGTCGGATTTTGAACACACGCGGCAACTTTACTTGAGCTCCAAGTAAAGCTGACTTATCCAGCTCTGGATAAGATTTGCTCTCATTTGTATTCGCTTGAAGACATAGATGTTTTGGTTGAGCATCACTTCAGTTATTCAACTGTGTTCACTTGGACCCCACTTAACAGTACGGTGGATCCTATGACTCAAGAAGGAATAAAAAGAACTACGAGAGAAACTATGTCTTCGCATTCTATAGTCTTCAGTGAATGTCTTCATAGGCCATTATCTTCACGTGAATGTCTTCACGTACCACCATTGATTTTAATGTCTTCACACATTTTTAGGGGTCATCTCTGGAAGTTAAACCGAATCTGTGAGGAACTATTACCTGTGTTATCCTGCAATTCTCACAAACACATTAGTCCCTCAACCTCGTTTGTCGTCAACACTCCAAAACCAACTAGGGGGCACTATATGCACTTACAATCTCCCCCCTTTTGGTGATTGATGGCAAACAGGTTGAAGTTTTCAACGGGGATAAAATATGTGACATTACGGATAACGCGAACAATGGCTTCATAAAGTTGAGGGCTCCCCCTGAAGATGTGCACATAGTAGTCTTGCATTTGAATGCAAAGGCACATGGCGGGTTTTGCTTTGTGGAGATCTCCTTCAATTTTATGAAGACAAACCATCATGCATACAAGGATGAAGTGAAGATAATGAGATGCATAATGGAAAATGGGCGTCTGCTGAATGACTTCGTGCGCATAAGATAGATATTTAACCAAGCAGAAGAAACAACAGCAAATGTAGCAGACGACCATCAAGTTTTAAGTGTTACAACTCAAGAGCCAAATGTTTCAAAATGAGAGTTGTAAGAACTTAGCAAAAATAAAGCACCCGACCCATATATGGACCCGCTTGAAGACTATCAACTCATATGTATGATTCTCCCCCTTTTGTCAGGAAGGACCAAAAAGGTTTGAAGACATAGAGTATCTATGCGTTCCCAGGCGTAGAAGATGCTGGGGCAGCCGGGTCGACGTTGGAGTTTGGTGGTGCAGAGGGGCCTGGCGCAGAATCATGATGCAGTGAAGCGATTGTTGGGGAAGTGGCGTCGTCTTCTTCATCGATGATTCGAGCAACAACAGTTGCAGCCGAAGATGAATACTCATAATCTTCAATGGACGAAGTTGGATGCCAAGTCACAGCTTGCGGAGGGCTGGAATCAAACTTGAAATGCTAAGTGAAACCATCTGCTTCAAGATCAGCTTCAGAGCATAGCAGGGTAAGGCTCTTCCAGGACCGCCAACATGCTTCATGTGCAACAAATGAATTCTTGGTTGCCAAGTTGCAAACGCGATTGACATCTGTGAGAAGACTTTGCATTTGGCGCTTCATCCAGTCATGATGCCTATCTTGCTTCTGGTGAAGTGAAACAAGAAGATCTCGGTCATTCAGGACACGAGTACGCTTTTTCGGCCGTTGAGCAATAGTGCTTCCAGTGGCATCAGTGTTGGCACGATGTGGGAGGCGTAGTTGTCCAACCAAATGATAAGTAGGCGCATTCGCATTTGGCACATACACAGTGTCATCCTGCTGGGTGAAGCTTTGGTGATCAGCATTGTGCAGGTGAAGTGGTTGCTTGGCTGGCTCAGCATAGATGGCTTCATAAGATGTATCAACCTCTGGCAAGAAGACAACATGGTTTCGTGCAGAGGCTTGATAGCTGACAGTAGAACGAAGCTTAATGAGCCTCATGATCCAAGGAGCATAGAGCTTGAGGCCAAACAGATCAGTTGCAGAGGCAGCCAGTTGGCAAATGAAGAAATCATGAGTGTTGAAGCGGTTGCCATTGAGAATGTGGAAGATCAAAGTCTTCATGACTCGAGTCAGTGCATCCTCAGATGAGTGTCCTTTGACAGGCCAAAGAGTACGCCTCAAAATATGGTATATTGTGCGAGGCAAGTACTCAAGGTCTTGGATGAAGAATTCTTTTGGAAGATCAGCATTTGGGGGGCAATGGCTTCATCATGCTCAGCATTTTGCTCATGTTGGGTTCAACTTTCTTGAACACGCTTTGAAGCTCTTTCTGATGCAAAGAACAGCCTGGTTTGTATAGCTCACCAGGAGTGGGCAGGGAAGTAAGCTCAAGCAGTGTCTGAGCATTAGCTTCATAGTGATTGTCACCCGACATCCACTCAAGGACCCATGTCTTCGGATCCCTGCTGTATCCTCTGATATGCAGAGTGGCATAAAACTGCAGCAGAAGCTCTTCATTCCAATGTTCCTTGGCAGTGACAAAGGGAAGCAGACCAACTTCTCTGAATCAATCAAGAGCTTCCTCAAGGCATGGCAGTCCAGTAATGGCGTCACAATCAAGACGTTGATGCGGAAAAATCCGGTCCCGATTGTACAGAATGCATGAGTAATAGCTTCATTGCTGAAAGCTCCAGAACCTATCAGAAGAAATCTTGGGCTTCTTGTATGGGTTCTTAGCAGAATCAAAGAACGTGTTGTTTGCCCTGAAGCTAAGCTGTAACACCCCATATATGATACCTTCCATATATGGCAATAAAGCATTTATCATTTGATCCTTGTCCTTTCCTTGGGGGTTCTTTTTTCAGTTATGCATTATTATTGTTATTGCATTGTCATGTTAATTTTCTTTTGCATTCATGCATTACTCATCATCATCATTGCATCATGATCTTCATGGCATCTTTCACTTGTCATTGTGTTGTTCATCCTTAGTATGCCAAGTGAGTGCACCTTTAATCTTGTTCTTGTGTTGGTGGTGATATCAAGACCATGGCCATGCTAACCTACCCCCCCCTTTTCTTCTTGCACCTCTTCTTCTCCTTCCTTCTTTTCTTTCCTTTCTTTAAGCTATTTTGCAAGTGACTTAGCCTCTTCCTAAAATGTTCATCTCCTCCCCACATCTTTGTAACTTTGACATGAGTCACATTGCAAAGCCTTGCCTCAATTTGGAATGATTTGGTTAGGTTCAAAAATGACAGAAGTTTGAACCATATTCAAACTTATTTTATTTTTCTACCTCTAAAAATGGCCAAGTCATTTTTATAAAATAGGGCATAAATCCAGGACCTTGGGGATATTTTATTTTTCCCCAAATTCCTTTTCTTTTAGCCTGTGCTTTTCCTTATGTTTTTTTTGTGAGGAAAAAAGAAATAGAAAAGGCAGCAGCAGCAGCAGCTAGCCGCAGCGCAGCCCAGCAGCCACCTGGGCTAGTTCTCCCCCTTGGCCCAGCGCTAGCAGCCCGTCTACAGCCCGCGCGCGTCCCTCTCTCCCTTTCTCACTCGCGCCCCCACTTACCCCCGCTGCTTCACGCCCACGTGGCCAGGCCGACCCCACATGTTAGCGACCGCGTCTCCTTTCTCACCCACCTTTTCTTCCTCCTCCAGCGCATGGCATGGGGACTGCGGGAGAGCACGCCGTCGTGCACCGTCGTCGCCATGGCCTCCCTTTTAACCCCTTGCCCTGTCCACCAAACCCCTAGGGTACACCTCTTCCTCCTCCCGCCGCCTGGGGAGCTGAGAGCCACCAGATCCGCCGTGCCGTCGCCGTCCCGAGCGCATTTGAGCGCACGGGCTCGTCGCCGACGAGCCCCTCGTCCTCCGCAGCCTCGCCAAGCCTGCCTTTCTCCTTCCTCGACGTCGACTACGTCGTCTGTGGCTACTACATGGAGGTGAAGGCCACGACGTTGACCTCTTCTTCCTCGACGTCGATTCCGGCCACCGCAACTGTTTGCTCGTCACCTCCGTCGACTCCGTCCACCTCTCGGCCAGCCGAACACTTCGCCGTGTTCGTGGTGAGCATCCACACCTCCCCGAGCCCTTTTCCCCTTCTTCCGTGTTGTCTAGCACCTAGTTTGCCGTGCACCCGAACGCGTCACTGTCGGGCCTCGTCTCCGGCGAGTGCCCCGACCATCGTAGCTCTTCTTCTGGTGTCCATCGCCTCCGCCGTGTCGAGTAGGGTCTGTTTGAGCTCTCGCCGCTCCGTTAGGGCCCGTGCTTTGCCGCGTCGTAGTTCGTTGCCGCCGCATCTGTTGCTTGTCGCCGGCATCGTTGTTGTCATCGTTAGGATCTGCAAGTTCACGTCACGGGTGCGGAACTCCCCCTGGAGCACACCGCACCACTCCGCCGCCTGAATTGGTCGCCGGAGCAGCTCCGACGAGCTACTCCGATGGGCTATGTTTCCCCCTTGCTTCCTGCTTCTTCAGTTAACACATAAGGCAACACGCCCCTTCTCTGTCAGATGCACGCTCGTATCCCAGTGGTGTGTCTCTTCGTCAGTTAGCCAGCGACCTGTGTTTGAATCACGCCGGGGGCAGTGGAATTATTCCCCCCATTCTGCGTCCCCTTTTTGCATTATCTGAGCCACTGACAGGCCGGCCCCACCTGTCATCCACCCAGTGCCACTCCTACCGACTCTGCCACCTTTGCGCCTCTGGACCCACGGGTCAGCGTCTCGAGCTAGATCCAGTTTGGGTCTGTTAGCCCCTTTTCTTTTGTTTTCTTTTCCATTTTTTTTCTTTTCTGCATTTTCTTTTGCATATTAATATCTATTAATATATGCATCTGATGGAAATGAGTTATATATGAAAACTGCCTAGTTTTCCATGTAGTATTTTAATATGCAGTTTGTTGCCATGTTTAAAACATTTAAAATGCTGTTTGAATTAATTTGTGTTTAAAATATGCTTGAACTTGTAAAAATCATAACTAAATAACCCTAACTCCAAATTTGACAAACTTTATATGTATTTGGGTTGGAAAAATGTGTAATTTAATGTGGTGTTGTTACTTTGCATTTTCAACATTGTTTAAATATGTCTTTCTCAGATATGTCTTAATAGTATTTATATGAATATGAGAGTTTCCGAAAAATGTTGTTTGTTCTTTCCGGCCCATTTAAAATGCTAGCATGTTGTTGTTGTTCCTAGTTGCACCCCTTGCCATGTTAAACAACTTATAAATCTTGTTGGGTACTTGTTTAAATAATCTACATAACCACTTGTGGCCATGCTAGTTTTGTTTCCCTTTTTGCTTGTGTTCCTACTTGCTTGTGATCTAGTCCATTGCCATGATGCTTGCGCACTCAACTTGTCACTAGGAGTTGCATAATATTCTACCCATGTTCATATGCATCATATTCATGCATCATGTGTTTGAGCATTGCATGATGATTGATCGTTGTTTCGGTGTTTGCATTGTGTGTTGGTTAGAGCCCGGTGACGATTCGGAGTTCGAGGTTCCATTCGAGGCTGAGTTTGAGGAGCAAGGTTACGATCCCTCCGTGGGCTCAACAGGCAAGATGACCATTCCCAGATATCACTCCTATCTTTGCCTATGCTAGATGTCTCGTTCTTTTAGATATGCCTCGGTGCTCATTCCTGGTTGTCAGCCCCCCTATTGTTGCCATGAAACACTCTAACCGCCTTCCTAGCAAACCGTTGTTTGGCTAAGTACACATCGCTCAGCCCCTCTTATAGCGTTGTTAGTTGCAGTTGAAGTTTTGAAGATTGCTCCGTGATGAAGTTGTTGTTGGGATAACACAATATGTATATAAATACCTGTTAAACTAATTCACCTATATATTGGTAATGGGTGGAAGGCTAAGTCTTTCTGCTTGGTGTTTTGTTCCACTCATGCCACCTTAGGAACCGATAAACTGGTGTTATGTTCCTTGATTTTGCGTTCTTAACACGGTTGGGGTTTATGGCCCCCCTTGATAATTCACTCTGTTTAAAGCTTTTCTAGAAAGGCCCAACATTGATTTTACATTTTCCTAATAACTAAAACTTTCATAGGGCGTTGCAAACCCGAGTTCTTAATTAACAACCCTGGCCAGTGCTCCTCATGAGTGTTGGTCCAAACTGGGCAACCTGTGGGGCCGCCTTGGGGAAACCTGAGGTATCTAGTATACACCCGTAGCTTGTCCCATCCGGTCATGGCCTGAGACGAGATACGTGCGGCTACTATCAGGGTGTCGGCACGCCGGGAGGTCTTGCTGGATTAGTTTTACCTTTGTCTAAATATCTTGGTCACAGGATTCCGAGAATACTCGGGTCTTCCCACTTTGGAGTTGTGACTCTGCAGATCGTGAGCTTCTGATGGGCTAAGTTGGGACACCCCTGCAGGGTTTGATCTTTCGAAAGCCATGCCCGCGGTTATGTGGCAGATGGGAATTTGTTAATACCCGGTTGTAGATAATTTGACACCTTATTCATACGAATACACTACCTGCGTGAGTAACCGTGACGGTCTCTTTCCGAAGGGCTTCGGGAAGTGAACACGGTGGGGTTATGTTTGATCGTGAGTAGTTAGGATTACTTCTTGATCAACTTGGCTATCGTTGGCACTTGTTCTCTCTCGCTCTAAACTCGTAAGCTAGAGCTTAGTGCTTGCTGCAACCTTTGTTTATAGCCTTTCCACACCTAAGGATTTGGTAGTTTTGATACCCGTGAACGGGATTGCTGAGTCCTCTGTGGCTCACAGATTTAACACACATCAGATGCAGGTACCGTTGAGAACAATGCAGGAGATGGTCCAGAACTTCAGTTGGAGTTCGATGAAGAGCGTGGCCGTTACTATGTTTCGTATCTCGACGATCAGTAGTGGTTCTTACTAGGAGGATCCAGGCTTGTGTTTTGGTATCTTTATCATTTGGATTTTCGTCTGTAGTCGGACCCTGTGTTCTTGGATGATGTATGCTATTGTATTCATTGTGTGACGTGGCGAGTGTAAGCCAACTATCTTTTACAATTTCATCCCTGAATTTTACATGAGATGTGCAAAGATACCATACTTGAGATCATTCTAGTATGCGCTTATGTCTTTAAGTCGTGCCTCGATACGTGGGAGACATAGTCGCATACTGGGCATAACAAGTTGGTATTCAGAGCCTTCTCCGACCTAGGAGCCTCCCTGATTGATCGAATCGCTGACGGTTGAGTCTAGGCACACACACAAAATGTTTTGAGTCCTATATATATATATATATATATATATATCAGAGAGTAGGATTTCTTTTTACTCCTCATCCCTTCATCACTCTGGTGAGGACTCCTGACGTTGTTCTATCTCCTCTACTCTCAAAATTTCACAAAAAAAAATTAGGTTCACGCGGGTATTGTTTGGATTGTTTCGATATCTTTGTGACGAAAACATTGTTCTCGATGCCTCCTGTCATTTAGGGGTTGTGGCAGTGTCCCGAGGAGTTGAGCTCCGAGGTGTTGTCGTCACAAATGTATCGTAGCGGTTCTAGAATACCAGAGGCGGCCGACATCGAAAACTCTTCTATGCATGTCTAGTGGTGAGATAACCCCGACGTCACCCAGTACTGGGGAGATAGTTCGGGAGTATTGCCACAGCTAGTATAGCGGATGCGTTTCGAAGGTCCGAGGTAAACTATTTTCGAGGATGACTGGTTATGTGTTGATGGATGGATACAATTGGATGTAGGTTTAGAGTTGAGTGCGCGATGCTTCCCCTGTATCCCAACGCCAGATTGCATAACCAGAAAGCTTCGGGAATTAATAGGTGGGTTTCAAGTAGCTCGTAGGTATTCTTCCAACGAGTGCATGCTATGAGGTTTGGGGTTCAACATCTAGTGAAGAGGTTTCATGGGCGTTGTTCCAATTGGGAGTTGCATCTTAAAGGGTCCTTGGCTATGCTGATCCGGGGATTGCAACACCCTTTGTAACACGTACCATGGGGCATTCAGCACGAACATGTGGGACGAAACTTCTATCATGTATTTGTTCCATCTGCACCTTGTTGTTTTTATTTTATCTTTTGTCTCCCAAGTGGCTTCTCGACAAGTTTGTTGAGCTGTGGAATTCATTCGTTCATTTTGTTTGAATGTTCATTGTGAAGACTTATGTTGCAAATTTCTAGCCGTTGATTCAGCTTACATGTTTTGCATCAATGGCTAACGGTTGTCATCATATTCAGGATGGCTCCTAAGAAGGTTCCCACCCCAAACCAAGAGGGTGAACAAGAGCGTCCTCCTTCCCCTCCTCCTCCGTCTGAGGCATGGAGAGCGATTATGCAAGCAACCAACCAGAACACTCAGATGCTCATGCAGATGATGCAGAATTTCCAAGCCAACCAAGCAAATCAAGGCAATCATGGGAACCAAGGCCAAGGGAATATGTTCAATCAACCTCACTTTGCGACACGGAACCAATTCCTGGCAAACCAACCAAAGTCGTTCAGTTACTGTGTGGACCCACTAGATGCTGAAGATTGGATCACAGACATCAAAAAGCACTTTGAATGCAGTAACGTGAGGCCCGAGGATTATGTCAAGTTTGCCACTTTCCAACTCAAAGATCAAGCTGCTGATTGGTGGCAGCAGTACAAAGACTCCAGAGGTGATCGTGAGATCTTGTGGTCTAACTTCTGCAAAGATTTCCGCTCTCGTCACATTCCAACCAGTGTCATTGAAGGCATGCGTGAGCAATTCTGCAACCTGAAGCAAGGCACCATGTCCGTCTATCATACAATGTCAAGTTCCAGAATCTTGTCCGTTATGCGAAGCAAGACATCCCCGATGCCAAGAGCAAGATATATCAGTTTCGAGGTGGTCTAAAAGATGAAGTCCAACTTGCTCTCACCTTGTTCGAGCCGGATGAATTTGACCAATTCTACAATATGGCTCTCAAGCAGGAGGCAGCTCAGCTCAAGTGTGAAGCTTCCAAAAAGAGGATAAGAGATGTTGTTCACTCCTCCTCTTCCTCTCAAGTGGTTGCCAAGCAGCAGAAGTTCTGGCTACCACCTCCTCCAGTGCTCCGTCCTCCAAGCAACAACAATCACTCAGGTGGTCGTGGATTCTCCCACTCACCCAACCCGAGCAACTAGTCCAAGCCTCAGTTCCAAGCTCCAAGACCAAGTGGTCCTTATCATCGGCCTCTTTCAGAAGTTACTTGCAACAAGTGTGGCCAGAAGGGTCACTATGCAAACAAGTGTACTCAGAAGCGTATTCCGGCTCCTCCACTTGTCAGCAATGCTATTGTCAAGCACAATCCCAAGGCAGCAAGAGTGAATCTGATGAATGCAGCTCAAGCAGAGAATTCTTCAGATGTGATACTTTGTAATCTTCCAGTTAACCTTAAACCTGCCAAAGTCTTGTTTGATTCTGGTGCATCACATTCCTTCATGTCATATCCATTTGCATCTAAGCATAATGTTCACACCGAAGCATTGCCAAGTGCCTTTGAGTGTTGTTTCTCCTGGTAAGAGATTGAGTTCTAGTATGGTGGCTCCATATATCACTATTCATATGGGTGATTACAGTTTTCTGGTTTCCTCGGTTATTCTCGGTAACTCGGACATTGATCTTATTCTTGGGATGGATTGGCTCTCGAAGCATGATGCACTTATTGATTGTGCAAATAAGGAGGTCAATCTAACTCATCCTTCCGAAGACGTGATTATCTTCGCTTCTCGAGATAACACAATCAGGCTATTCGCTCTCAATGACAAGGGCGAGATTAATGCCACTTCTCAGATTCCAGTGGTTTGTGAATATGAGGATGTATTCCCTGAAGAGCTTCCAGGTATGCCTCCCAACCATCCAGTTGAATTTGTCATTGAACTTGAACCCGGTACCGAGCCAGCATATCGGCGTTCGTACAAGCTTTCTCCCAAAGAGTTGAAGGAGCTGAAGAAACAACTCGATGAGCAAGAACGTATGGGTCTAATCAGACCAAGTACTTCTCCTTGGGGTTGTGGTGTTCTATTTGTCAAAAAGAAGGATGTCACGGAACGCCTTTGCGTTGATTACCGGCTATTGAACAAGAAGACAATAAAGAATAAGTACCCACTCCCCAATATCAATGAATTGTTCGAGCAGCTCAAAGGAGCAAAGGTTTTATCGAAGCTCGATCTCCGGATGGGTTACCATCAGATTCGTATCCGTGAAGAGGATATTCCCAAGACCGCATTCAGAACGAGTTATGGCTCATATGAATACATGGTCATGTCTTTTGGCCTTGCAAATGCTCCAACCACTTTCTCTCGGATGATGCACTTCATATTCAACCCCTACACCAACGAATTCGTGCTCATCTACCTCGATGATATCTTGGTATTCTCCAAGAATAAAGAAGACCATGCCAATCACCTCCGTTTGGTCCTTGACAGGCTTCGTGAGCACCGGTTCTATGCGAAGTTCTCCAAATGTGAATTATGGCTGGATAAAGTCCTCTATCTTGGCCATATTATCTCTGCCGAGGGCATTTCTATTAACCCCGAGAAGGTTGAAGCTATTGTCAACTGGGAACCTCCGCAGAACGTCAAGCAACTCCGAAGTTTCCTCAGTCTTGCAAGCTATTGCAGAAGGTTCGTTGAGAACTTCTCCAAGATTGCCAAGCCTCTTTCCAACCTGTTGCAGAAGAATGTCAAGTACCCGTGGACTCCTGATTGTGATGTGGCATTCAAGACACTCAAAGAGAAGCTCATTTCTGCTCCAGTTCTTACTCCTCAGGATGAGTCCAAGCCTTATGAAGTCTTTTGTGATGCTTCATTGCAAGGTCTTGGTGGTGTTTTCATGCAAGAAAAGAAGATTGTGGCATACACTTCTCGTCAGCTGAAACCAAATGAGAAGAATTACCAAACATATGATCTTGAGCTAGCAATAGTTTTTCATGCCTTGATCACGTGGAGACACCTTCTGTTGGGCAGAAAAGTGGACATCTTCACCGATCACAAGAGCTTGAAGTACATCTTCACTCAGCCAAACCTTAACCTTCGCCAGACTCGTTGGGTTGAGATGAGTCAAGAGTACAATCCAAGCATTGAGTATACTCCTGGCAAGGCCAATGTCATTGCAGATGCCTTGAGCAGAAAGGTGTATTGCAACAGTCTCCTTCTCAAACCGTTCCAACCTGAACTTTGTGAATCATTCAGGAAGCTCAACCTCCAAGTTGTTCCGCAAGGCTTTCTTGCAAACCTTCAAGTTGCTCCTACCTTGGAAGATCAAATCCGTGTGGCCCAACTCAGTGATGCTATGGTGCAGAAAGTGAAACATGGTATTGCTAAGGGTACTCCCAAGTACAAGTGCTATCGCATTGATGACAGAGACACTTTGTTCTTTGGGGATAGACTTGTGGTTCCCAAAGGTGATCTCAGGAAGCTCATAATGAACGAAGCACATGACTCACTCCTCTCGATACATCCACGAAGTTCCAAAATGTACCATGACCTCAAGCAATCATATTGGTGGACTCGCATGAAAAGGGATATTGCCCAATTCGTGAATGAATGTGATGTCTGCAGAAGAGTGAAGGCAAAGCATCAACGTCCAGCCAGACTCCTTCAACCTCTACCTATTCCCGAGTGGAAATTCGATCACATTGATATGGATTTTGTCACCGGTTTTCCCAAGTCCAAGAAAGTAAATGATGATATCTTTGTGGTGATTGACAAGCTAACGAAAGTGGCTCATTTTCTTCCCGTCAAAGAATCCATCAACGCAGCTCAGCTGGCAGAGCCGTACATCTCCAGAATTGTTTCTTTGCATGGCATTCCTCAAGTGATCTCCTCAGACCGTGGAAGCTTGTTCACTTCCATGTTCTGGGATTCCTTTTAGTCAGCCATGGGCACAAAGATTCGCTTCAGCACGGCGTTTCACCCTCAGACTAGTGTTCAAGTCGAAAGAGTGAACCAAATCCTTGAAGATATTCTAAGAGCTTGTGTCATCTCCTTCGGTATGAAATGGGAAGATTGTCTTCCATTTGCTGAATTCTCCTACAATAACAGCTTCCAAGCAAGTGCCGGCAAAGCTCCTTTTGAAATCCTCTATGGCAGAAAGTGCCGTACCCCTCTCAACTGGTCCAAGACTGGTGAACGTCATGTCCTTGGAAATGATTTGATCTCAGAAGCCGAAGAAATGTGCAAAGTCATACGTGAGAATCTCAAAGCCGCGCAATCGCGTCGAAAGAGCTACTATGACGGCAAGCATCGTGACTTGGCTTTCGACATTGGAGACCATGTCTATCTCTGTGTTTCTCCCATGAAAGGCACTGAGAGGTTCGGTATCAAGGGCAAGCTTGCTCCAAGATACATGGGCCCTTTCAAGATTCTTGGCAAGAGAGGCGATCTAGCCTACCAACTCGAGCTTCCTTCCAACTTTGTGAATGTGCATGATGTGTTTCACGTGTCTCAACTCCACAAGTGCTTTAAGACGCCTGAACGCACCATTCCGTTCGAAGAGATTGATCTTCAACAAGACTTGTCTTATCGTGAGCACCCCGTTGCTATTCTTGAAGAAACTGACTGTAAGACCCGCAACAAGTCCATCAAATTCTTGAAAGTGAAGTGGTCACACCATACCGACCGAGAAGCTACATGGAAACGAGAAGATCCTCTCCGTTCCGAGTATCCCGCCTTCTTTCAGTCCTAGATCTCGGGACGAGATCTTTTTGTAGTGGAGGAGACTTTGTAACACCCCATATGTGATACCTTCCATATATGGCAACAAAGCATTTATCATTTGATCCTTGTCCTTTCCTTGGGGGTTCTTTTTCAATTATGCATTATTATTGTTATTGCATTGTCATGTTAATTTTCTTTTGCATTCATGCATTACTCATCATCATCATTGCATCATGATCTTCATGGCATCTTTCACTTGTCATTGTGTTGTTCATCCTTAGTATGCCAAGTGAGTGCACCTTTGATCTTGTTCTTGTGTTGGTGGTGATAGCAAGACCATGGCCATGCTAACCTACCCACCCTTTTCTTCTTGCACCTCTTCTTCTCCTTCCTTCTTTTCTTTCCTTTCTTTAAGCTATTCTGCAAGTGACTTAGCCTCTTCCTAAAATGTTCATCTCCTCCCCACATCTTTGTTACTTTGACATGAGTCACATTGCAAAGCCTTGCCTCAATTTGAAATGAGTTGGTTAGGTTAAAAAATGACAGAAGTTTGAACCATATTCAAACTTATTTTATTTTTCTACCTCAAAAAATGCCCAAGTCATTTTTCTAAAATAGGGAATAAATCCAGGACCTTGGGGATATTTTATTTTTCCCCAAATTCCTTTTCTTTTAGCATGTGCTTTTCCTTTTGTTTTTCTGTCTGAGGAAAAAAGAAAAAGAAAAGGCATCAGCAGCAACAGCTAGCCGCAGCGCAGCCCAGTAGCCACCTGGGCCAGTTCTCCCCCTCGGCCGAGCGTCAGTAGCCCGTCTACAGCCTGCGCGCGTCCCTCTCTCCCTTTCTCACCCACGCCCCCACTTACCCCCGCTGCTTCGCGCCCACGTGGCCAGGCCGACCCCACATGCGAGCGACTGCGTCTCCCTTATCACCCACCTTTTCTTCCTCCTCCAGCGCACGCCATGGGGACTGCAGCAGAGCACGCCGTCGTTCACCGTCGTGGCCCTGGCCTCCCTTTTAACCCCTTGCCTTGTCCACTAAACCCCTAGGGTTCTCCTCTTCCTCCTCCCGCCGCCTGGGGAGCTGAGAGCCACCAGATCCGCCGCGTTGTCGCCGTCCCGAGCGCATCTGAGCGCACGGGCTCGTCGCCGACGAGCCCCTCGTCCTCCGCAGCCTCGCCAAGCCTGCCTTTCTCCTTCCTCGATGTCGACTACGTCATCTACGGCTACTACACGAAGCTGAAGGCCATGGCGTCGACCTCTTCTTCCTCGACGTCGACTCCGGCCACCGCAACTGTTTGCTCGTCGCCTCCGTCGACTCCGTCTACCTCTCGGCCAGCCGAACACTTCGCCGTGTTCGTGGTGAGCATCCGCACCTCCCCGAGCCCTTTTCCCCTTCTTCCACGCTGTCTAGCACCTAGTTCACCGTGCACCCGAACGTGTCGCCATCGGGCCTCATCTCCGGCGAGTGCCCCGACCACCGTAGCTCTTCTTCTGGTGTCCATCGCCTCCGCCGTGTCGAGTAGGGTCTGTTTGAGCTCTCGTCGCTCCATTAGGGCCCGTGCTTTGCCGCGCCGTAGTTCATCGCCGCCGCCTCTGTTGCTTGTCACCGGAATCGTTGTAGTCGTCGTTAGGATCTGCAAGTTCACGTCGCGGGTGCGGAACTCCCCCAGGAGCACACTACACCACTCCGCGGCCTGAATTGGTCGCCGGAGCAGCTCCGACGAGCTCTGTTTCCCCCCTGCTTCCTGCTTCTTCAGTTAACACATAAGGCAACACACCCCTTCTCTGTCAAATGCACGCTCGTAGCCCAGTGGTGTGTCTCTTCGTCAGTTAGCCAGCGAACTATGTTCGAATCACGCCGGGGGCAGTGGAATTATTCCCCCCATTCTGCATTGTGTGAGCCACTGACAGGCCGGCCCCACCTGTCATCCACCCAGCGCCACTCCTACCCACACACACACCCACTCTGCCACCTCAGCGCCTCTGGACCCACGGGTCAGCGTCTCGGGCTATATCCAGTCTGGGTCTGTTAGCCCCTTTTCTTTTGTTTTTCTTTTCCATTTTTGTTTTTGTTTTTCTTTTCTGCATTTTCTTTTGCATATTAATATCTATTAATATATGCATATGATGGAAATGAGTTATATATGAAAACTGCCTAGTTTTTCATGTAGTATTTTAATATGCAGTTTGTTGCCATGTTTAAAACTTTTAAAATGCTGTTTGAATTAATTTGTGTTTAAAATATGCTTAAACTTGTAAAAATCATAACTAAATAACCCTAACTCCAAATTTGACAAAATTTATATGTATTTGGGGTGGAAAAATGTGTAGTTTAATGTGGTGCTATTACTTTGCATGTTTAACATTGTTAAAATATGTCTTTCTCAGATCTGTCCTAATAGTATTTATATGAATATGGGAGTTTCCGGAAAATGTTGTTTGTTCTTTCCGGCCCATTTAAAATGCTAGCATGTTGTTGTTGTTCCTAGTTGCACCCCTTGCCATGCTAAACAACTTATAAATCTTGTTGGGTGCTCGTTTAAATAATCTACATAACCACTTGTGGCCATGCTAGTTTTGTTTCCCTTTTTGCTTGTGTTCCTACTTGCTTGTGATCTAGTCCATTGCCATGATGCTTGTGCACTCAACTTGTCACTAGGAGTTGCATCATATTCTACCCATGTTCATATGCATCATATTCATGCATCATGTGTCTGAGCATTGCATGATGATTGATCATTGTTCCGGTGTTTGCATTGTGTGTTGGTTAGAGCCCGGTGATGATTCGGAGTTCGAGGTTCCTTTCGAGGCTGAGTTTGAGGAGCAAGGTTACGATCCCTCCGTGGACTCAACATGCAAGATGACCATTCCCAGATATCACTCCTATCTTTGCCTATGCTAGATGTATCATTCTTTTAGATATGCCTCGATGCCTATTCCTGTTTGTGAGCCCCCTATTGTTGCCATGAAACACTCTAACTGCCTTCTTAGCAAACCATTGTTTGGTTAAGTACGCATCGCTCAGCCCCTCTTATAGCATTGTTAGTTGCAGGTGAAGTTTTGAAGATTGCTCCGTGATGAAGTTGTTGTTGGGATAACACAATATATAAATACCTGTTAAACTAATTCACCTATATATTGGTAATGGGTGGAAGGCTAAGCCTTTCTGCTTGGTGTTTTGTTCCACTCATGCCACCTTAGGAACCGATAAACCGGTGTTATGTTCCTTGATTTTGCGTTCCTAACACGGTTGGGGTTTATGGCCCCTCTTGATAATTCGCTCTGTTTAAAGCTTTTCCAGCAAGGCCCAACATTGGTTTTACATTTGCCTACTAACTAAAACTTGCATAGGGCGTTGCAAACCCGAGTTCTTAATTAACAACTCGGGCCAGTGCTCCTCATGAGTGTTGGTCCAAACTGGGCAACCTGCGGGGCCGCCTTGGGGAAACCCGAGGTATCTGGTATACACCAGTAGCTTGTCCCATCCGGTCGTGGCCTGAGACGAGATACGCGCGGCTACTATCAGGGTGTCGGCACGCCGGGAGGTCTTGCTGGATTAGTTTTACCTTTGTCAAAATATCTTGAGCACGGGCTTCCGAGAATACTCGGGTCTTCCCACTTGTGAGTTACAACTCGGCAGATCATGAGCTTGTGATGGGCTAAGTTGGGACACCCCTGCAGGGTTTGATCTTTCGAAAGCCGTGCCCGCGGTTATGTGGCAGATGGGAATTTGTTAATACCCGGTTGTAGATAACTTGACACCTTATTCATAAGAATACACTACCTTTGTGAGTAACTGTGACAGTCTCTTTCCTAAGGGCTTCGGGAAGTGAACACGGTGGGGTTATGTTTGATCGTGAGTAGTTAGGATCAGTTCTTGATCAACTTGGCGATCGTTGGCACTTGTTCTCTTCTTGCTCTAAACTCGTAAGCTAGAGCTTAGTGCTTACTGCAACCTTTGTTTATAGCCTTTCCACACCTAAGGCTTTGGTAGTTTTGATACCCGGGAACAGGGTTGCTGAGTCCTCTATGGCTGACAGATTCAACACACACCGGATGCAGGTACCGTTGAGAACAATGCAGGAGATGGTCCAGAACTTCAGTGGGAGTTCAATGAAGAGCGTGGCCGTTACTATATTTCGTATCCCGACGATCAGTAGTGGTTCTTACTAGGAGGATTCGGGCTTGTGTTTTGGTATCTTTCTCATTTGGATTTTCGTTCGTAGTCGGACCCTGTGTTCTTGGATGATGTATGCTATTGTATTCACTGTGTGATGTGGCGAGTGTAAGCCAACTATCTTTTACAATTTCATCCCTGAATTTTACATGAGATGTGCAAAGATACCATACTTGAGATCATTCTAGTATGCACTTATGTCCTTAAGTCGTGCCTCGACACGTGGGAGACATAGTCACATACTGGGCATAACATAAGCACACTAAATGACCCTTGTGTAGATGTGGTGCTGGGAAGTGGAGGCAATCTGGGCTTTGGCTTCAGAGTCTGAGGCCTTCGCGCCACATGATAATCATACTGTGGTCCTGGGGCAATGTGAAGCTTCAGAAGTGGGCACTTTATTGTGGCAAGCACATCATCTTTATTGAAGGCTTGGGCCATGGTGTAGGGCAAAGATGAAGTAGAAGGCACTTCAGGAGCAATGACTTCAGGGGCAACGACTTCAGGCACAGGCACTTCAGGAGTGGCAGTGACTTCTTGCTGCACAGAGGCTTCAGTCATGACAATCTCATGTGCTTCAACAGTCATAGATGTATCAGACACATTTGCTTCAGGTGCAGTGGCTTCAGGCTGAGTGCCCTCATGCATGACAGTTTCTTGGTGGACAGGTTCTTGCATGACGGACACTTCTTCTTGGGCAACAGAATCTTGCGGAGGGGAGTGACTTCACGAGTGTCTTCTTGTGCTTCACCGGCTGATGCAGCCGGAATGTCTTCAGCCATCTTGGCTTCAGTTTCATGAGCAGACTCTGAGGGAATGTCGTCAGGGAACACTTGACGCGCCATTGAGCTAGAGTTTTGCTCTCCATCTTCAGGAATGCTTGACATGGAGGCTTGAGGCCTGAGACCTTTGTGAAGCCTATGGAATTTTGGCGACACAATTGGTGAAGCATTTGCATTGATCTTCTCTATGTCATCTTCTGGTGTTGCTGTCGGAGTCTCAACTACCGGAGTGGTAGCTGGAGACGGTGGAGTGCGAGGAATAACTTCATGTAGGGGGGTGTTCGGATGTTGCTCTTCCTAGTATTCATCATGAGCCATTGGCGTCGTGGGACCGCCAATGCTTATGAGTTCATTGCTCGTGGGAGCAGGGAATTGAACAGGTTGGGGTTCAAGCTGAGGAAGAACTTCATCATCATGCACATTGTTATCATGACCAATGTCTTCAGCTGCAGATGAGTCTGCAGCTGGGATCTCTTCAGGCTGAGGAGCCTCTGTGGGGGCAGGCTCATGGACAACCAGACGTCTTTCTCGGTTGGAGGAAGCAGGAAGGGCAACATAGATGGGTTCGACCACCAATGGCTCTGTGGAGGAATGGTGAGGCCGCTGTGAAGCCTTTGAAGCCTTGAGCTTTTGCTTCTTCTTGGAGGGAGCAGCAGCAGAGGCATCATGATGCTTGCGTTTCTTGGCTTCAGCTTTAGCTTGCCTCGTCTTCTTTTGAGAAGAAGCCGCTGAAGGGACCTTTGGCTTCGCGCCAGTCATGCTGTCGGGGAAGACAATGCTTGGTCTTTCCTTCCTTGGAGGTTCAATGTCTTCAGCAGCAGGCTTCTTGTTCTTCTTGGGTTTCTTGGCAACCAGCTTGGGATTAATGCTAGGACGACCAAGAGCTTTTCTCTTTAGAGCTTCATTGTGGGCTTGGACGTATTTCTCAGCATAGTGCTTGAGACGGTCCCTTGAACCCTTTGCCAGTTCACGGCGCTTGGCAAATTCAGCCTTGAGGTCAGTCATCATGGTCTTGAATCCTTGAACTTCTTGAACGCTGAGACTTGCCATGTGCTTTTTGAACAGAGCCTTCTCATGATCAATTTTTTTATTTTACTCAATCACCTTCTGTGCAACAATCAGTTCTTGAGCAATGTACCCTTGAAAGGTCACATCAATGTCAATTGGAAGCTGAAGATCATCAAGTGAAACAGAGGTATCTTCAAGCCACTCATCAATGAAGTTGTTGATAATTTCAGCATCAAAGAGAGGCAGATCATTGAAGATCTCGACCTGCTGCTTGCTCTTAATCAGCATCTCCAAAGCATCATCAGCAAGATCTTCATCACTGGACAGATCTATGATGTCATCATCATTGCGCAGAATGCTTGCAGGTGTGAGTCCTTGGCCAGATGACTTCATGAGCTGCTTGGAGTGCTGAGAGATGCGAGAGTGATCTTCAGATTGAACACTGGATTCAGGAGGTACAATCTTCAGAGGCTTCACATTTGAAGCTTTTGCGGCAGCAGTAGATTTGGAAGCCTTTGATTTCTTCTTTGGCTTCGCAGACTCAGGAACAACTTCAGGTTCCATGTCTTTAGCTGCATCTTCCACAATTGCCCTTTGAGGAGCAATGTGGGAAAGCAATCCATCGAGGTCATTGAAGGGACCTACATGATTTTCATTGGCTTCGCGTGAGCCATCAGACCGTGGCCGAGATGGACCAGGATTGAACTTGATGCCCAGTTCTTTCCTGTTCTGAGTGGCAGAGTTCTTGGCAAATTTGTAGTTCTCTTGAAACAGTTCATCTTCACAACACCATCAAAGAGTGGATGCGTCAACATCTGAAGGCATAGGTCCTCTGACCATGCATGGGAAGAAGCTATTAGCAATGGCTTCAGACTTAGTCTTAGGCTGGAGCTTCTTGTAGACGATATCACCCCATGGAGGATGAATGGCATTCTTGGAAGCATACTCGGGGGTAACAAACCCGTACTGAAACCATTGCTCTGCCCAATATCTTCGAATCCATTGGATTCGAGACTTGTGTTCTCCGTAGGATTCTTCTGGGTCAGATTTGTACATTTTAAAAAGATCAGGAGGAAGATCTTTGGCGGTGTCAATACGCCTCTGCCTGCCACCCTTCTTGGATTGTTTCTTTGAAGCCATATGGTTAAGACCGAAAGGATTCACACTGCAATTTGTCTTCCTGCGACTAGTCAGACAAGAGCTGGCTTCAGGTGATTCAATGTGACGTTGTAGGAATTTTGCAAATGAATGTAGACTATGGGAACCAAGGGATTCCCCCACGGACATGTACCTGTGACAGAATTAGAGATGCGAGGGAAGGGGTAGAGGTCATATGCATTCTCAGAAGATTTTGAAGATTAAAGAGGATTGAAGACATTGACCTCATAATGCGAAGACATTCACTTATATGTGGAGAGTTGGTTCCAGATTTGTACGAATCCTTGAATAAGTACAAGTGAGGAATCTAACTCGTAGGGTCGCATAAGTGAATATGTTTGCATCATATGAGAGATGAATAGATAAAAACAGATCTCACAAGAATAGAAACCACTTGTGGTGAAGATTTACAGATTTGACGGATCAAAACAGCGGTAAAAATAGAGATCTATTCACCGCAATGAAGAACTGCTTGACGGGAAAAGTGGGATGCCGAGCAGATCGATCTCCCGTGCCCTAACTTGGCGGCAGAAGACACATATGGCGGCGGCGGAGAGACGAGGTCCATGGCCGGTGTGAAGACGACGCCGAAGAGGTCGCGGTTGCTAAGCACTTCGTCTCCGGCGTCGACTGGAGCTAGCGGAGGCGCTAGGGTTGAGCGAGATGGCGAGAGGTGGAAGAAGGAAATAATGACCGCGAGGGGTGGAATATTTATAAGGAGGGGCGACGGTGCAGTGCAATTACGCAGGTGCCCCTGGCGGTTCACATTTGGTCGACACGTAGCTGGCATGCATCTTATGGAGAGATGAGCCATGATCCCATGCGCGCCAGATATGTCGGATGGACGTTTCGGTTCCTCCGGATTTCAGGCAAAAAGACATAGCATTAAAAACATTTTAAATGTTTGTCTCTATATCTTCGGCTGACAAGGATACAGTAAAGAAATTCAACAAGTGTCAATAGAATTCATATGAAGAGATAGACAGAGTTGGAGAGATATAGCATAGAGAGGAACAGGGTCCAATCACATTCACTTAGATCAAAAGGTTAGAAGACATAGCTATAAGTGAATGCTATAGAGGACAAAACTCACA
>LR738709.1:133461235-133544078 GCA_902687465.1 Secale cereale
ATATATATATATATATATATATATATATATATATATATATATGTACATAGAAAATCAATTAAAACAACATTGAGAGGATGAGTTTTGAAGACAAACAATGTTGAAGACACACACGGTGTGAACAAAAAGTAGTTATGACGCCAAATGAAATCTTCAGAAAAGTTTGGTGGTGGCGTTACCCACCGTATAGGAAGTATTAGACCAGGACATAGCGCACAATTATCGTGGTGCTCCAGAGTCAATTTCCATCTTAATGTATTCACACGCAGAGTGTAAGTCTTCATGAATTGAAGGCATACGTTACTTAGTGTGTTGCACATCTAAGTCGTCAAAATGCATAAGTGTTAGGATGTGTGTCCAATCACATGACATTTGGGGATTCTAGGATATTTAGCTCACACCGCAACTTGCAAAACCTTTTCTCATCCAAGGGCTTAGTGAAGATATCTGCCAGTTGCTCTTCAGTGTTGACATGAATGATTTCAATATCCTTCTTGATCACATGATCTGTGAGAAAGTGCTGACAAATTTCAATGTGTTTTGTCTTCGAGTGCTGAACTGGATTGTGAGCAATCTTGATGGCGCTCTCATTATCGCAGTAGAGAGGCACCTTTTCCATGTTGAAGCCATAATCCTTGAGAGTTTGCTTCATCCAGAGGAGCTGAGCACAACAAGATCCAGCAGCAATGTATTCAGCTTCAGCTGTGGAAAGGGACACTGAGTTCTGCTTCTTTGAAGACCAAAAGACAAGAGATCATCCAAGAAAGTGTCATGTGCCTGAGGTGGACTTGCGATCAACTTTTTCACCAGCATAATCAGCATCTGAGAATCCGACTAGATCAAATATAGAGCCCTTGGGATACCATAATCCTAGTGTGGGGGTGTGAGCCAGATATCGAAGAATTCGCTTCACAGCAAGGTGATGCGATTCCTTTGGTGCCGCTTGGAATCAGGCAGACATGCAAACGCTAAGCATTATAACAGGCCTAGATGCACATAAATAGAGTAAAGAACCAATCATGGAGCGGTATACCTTTTGATCGAACTCTTTACCATTGTCGTTGGAGCCCAATTGTCCATTAGTTGGCATTGGCGTCGTGTACCCTTTGCAATCTTGCATTCCAAACTTCTTCAGGCAATCTTTGATGTATTTCTCTTGAGATATGAAGATGCCATTCTTCTGTTGGCGAATTTGGAGACCAAGGAAAAACTTCAGTTCACCCATCATAGACATCTGATATTGATCTTGTATCATGTATCCAAACTCATCGCTGTATCTTTTGTCAGTGCATCCAAAGATTATGTCATCCACATAAATCTGACATACGAACAGTTCTCCATCATATGTCTTCGTGAAGAGTGTGGGATCCAATGATCCAGGTTTGAAGCCTTTGCTCTTTAAGAAGTCTTTGAGTGTGTCAGACCATGCACGAGGAGCTTGTTTGAGTCCATACAGTGCCTTGTTTAGCTTGTAAACCATGTTAGGACGCTTTGGGTCTTCAAAGCCTGGAGGTTGTGCAACATACACTTCTTCTTCAATTTTCTCATTCAAGAATGCGCTCTTCACATCCATTTGGTATAGAAATATGTTATGATGGTTGGCGTATGCTAGCAGTATATGAACGGCTTCAAGTCTGGCAACAGGAGCAAAGGTTTCATCGAAGTCAATCCCTTCTACTTGAGTATAGCCTTGAGCAACTAGACGAGCCTTGTTTCTGACAACTTGACCATTTTCATCTTGTTTGTTGCGGTAGATCCATTTGGTGACAATAATGTTATGTTTCCGTGGATCAGGACACTTTACCAATTCCCAGACATTATTCAGCTCAAACTGTTGAAGCTCTTCTTGCATTGCTTGAATCCATTCAGATTCCTTAAAGGCTTCATCAACTTTCTTAGGTTTAAATATTGAGACAAATGCGGAGTGACCACAGAAGTTTGCTAGTTGAGTTGCTTTTGAGCGAGTGAGTGGACCAGTTGCATTGATGCCATCAAGAATCTTTTCAATTTGAACTTCATTTGCGACTCGTGGATGAGCTGGGCGAAGACTTTGCTCATTCTGTTGATTGTCTTCATGTTCAGTGTTGGCTTCAGGATCAACATAGTCTTCGGAATTGTTAGGTGGAGAGATGATGATTTCATCTTCAGTTGGTTCCTCGGTGGGTATGATTTCGCCTGTACCCATTTGTTTGATAGATTCACTTGGAGAGACTTCATCTAGCACATTTGACAGGTGCTCTCTTTGCGAGCCGTTAGTTTCATCGAACCGCACATCTACGGTTTCAACCACTTTATAGTGAAAGAGATTGAAGACCCGATAGGTGTGCGAGTCCTTTCCGTAAACAAGCATAAAACCTTCATGTGCTTTCGGTGCAAATTTGGAAGTGTGATGTGGATCCTTGATCCAACACTTAGCACCGAAGACTCTAAAATAACTTACGTTTGGCTTCTTATCAGTCGGTAGTTCATATGATGTTTTCTTGAAGAACTTGTGAAGATAAACTCTGTTGATGATATGACATGCAGTATCAATGGCTTTAGGCCAGAATCTTCTTGGTGTCTTGTATTCATCAAGCATAGTGCATGCCATCTCAATGAGAGTTCTGTTCTTGCGCTCGACGATGCCATTCTGCTGAGGCGTGTATGGGGCTGAGAACTCATGCGTAATGCCCAATGTATCAAGATAGGTGTCGAGCCCAGTGTTCCTGAATTCAGTTCCATTGTCACTTCTGATGTGCTTGATCTTGATGACATAGTTGTTCATGGCCCTATTTGCAAAGCGTCTGAAGACATCCTGGACTTCAGTCTTAAACAGGATTATGTGCACCCAAGTGTATCCAGAGTAGTCCTCAATGATCACGAAACCATATAAGAAAGCAGTAGTAGTGAGAGTAGAGTAGTGAGTGGGGCCAAATAGGTCCATGTGAAGAAGCTCGAAGTTTGGTTCACAGGCACCACATAGATGATCTTTCTTGAACTTGACGCCCTCAATGCCTATGACATGCTTCTTCTTGACGAGAGTGTGTAGGTTCCTCATGCCAGCGTGACCAAGCCTTCGATGCCAAAGCCAACATTCTGAAGCTTTTGCAAGAATACATACCGCAAGTTCTGGTCCTACAGAGAAATCTACCATATACAGATCACCTTTTCGATGTCCTTCGAAGACTAGAGATTTGTCAGCTTCCATAAGCACAAGGCAACGATATTTTCCAAATATCACAATCATATTTAGATCACACAACATGGAGACTGACATTAAGTTGTATCCAAGTGATTCAACAAGCATTACTTTGTCCATGTGTTGATCCTTTGAGATAGCAACTCTGCCAAGTCCCAGTACCTTGCTTTTACCAGTGTCAGCGAATGTGATGTGACTTTTGGGAGAAGGACGTAGAGTTGAGTCCATGAGAAGACGTCGATCACCAGTCATGTGGTTAGTGCATCCACTATCAATTATCCATTCAATGGCTTCCGAAGCAGTACCCTCAGATCAGTTAGCGACATAGTCTTCACAAAGAGAAGTGTGAAGCATAAACATTTGATGAACAAGTGGGTTATGGAAGTTTAGATCTTGGTCAGTCACGATAGGAAACTTGTCAAGAAACCATGGGACGAAATATATGGTTAAACCATTTGGACATTTGATCCTGCATCCCAAAAGATGTTTAAGTTCCCCAACATTGGCGTTGGAAGATGATTTTCGGCTGGAGACCCTTCCCTGCAAGAGAAGTTAATTTTTCTTAACCACCCACATCTTTAGGGGTGGCTTAGAAGCAATAAGTCTAAGTGCATCATCTGAGAATTTTGGCTTAGGAGCCCTAGCAAATAGCCTTGCATGAGGTGAATAATACTCATATGAGTAAGCAGAAAAGTTCTTAGTTTTATGAACATAGCGTTTTGATGAAACACACTCATTTTCATAGGTCTGAGTGTGATTTCCATGCAAAACATTGGCATTAGGGTGACTCTGTTGAGTCCTCGGTCTGTATGAAGCCTTTGGACCATATGAAGCCTTTGGTCTGGGGTTTGTCTTCTTCCCAGGTGGTGTCATGATGACATTCACAGGAAGATTCTCAAGACAACTTTTGGGCACCTAGATCATCTTCATTGGTGGCCCATTCCTGCAGTTAGTACCAATATACCTGGCAAACACTTCGCCATTCTGATTTTTAAACAGTTTATAGTTTGCATCAAATGATTCATCAATAATGATTGGGTTAGCACAAGTGAAGCCAGATAAAGTAGATGGATCTACTGGTGGACCTTTTGCAGCAGCCCATGTGGTTTTGGGATACTTCTCAAGCTTCCGGCAGGAACCATCAACATTCATTTTCCTTTCGAACCCAACACCCTCTTTCCTAGGGTTTCGGTTCAGAATCTGTTTCTTTAGGACATCGCAAAGTGTCTGATGCCCTTGAAGACTTTTGAACATTCCTGTTTCAAGCAATGTCTTCAACCTGGCATTCTCATCAGCAATAGTAGTGGTATCCTCCTTAGAGGGGTTAGTTACCACATCATCAGTTGAAGATATTGCGATAGTAGCAGCAGTAGAACATTCAGCAACAGAGTTAGCGTTATCACGCTCAAAGCATTTTAGACATGGTGGTTCAAATCCTTCCTGAGCGGGACTGATGTGTTGAGCATGAAGTGACTCGCTCTCTTTTTGAAGATCTTCAGGAGCCACTATCAATTTCTGAAGTTCTTGCTTCCTTTGAAGATAATCATAGGAAAGCTTTTCATGAGTAGTTGGGAGCGTTTCATGACGACTTTCAAGTTCTTTGTACTTAACACGAATATTTTTAATGTCTTCAATTAAGGACTAAGATCGGGCCATTTCCGCGTCCAACAAATCATCGCTTTTGTCTAAAAGTTTTTGAATATGTTCTATAGCTTTCTATTGTTTAGTTGCAATTTTAGCAAGTGTTTTGTAGCTAGGTTTGGATTCACAGTCAGAGTCATCTTCACTTGAGGTTTGAAAGTAAGAATCGCCTGAGTTTACCTTGGCACCATGTGCCATGAAGCAGAAAGTGGGAGTAAAGTCATCTTCATCCGTGGCATTTCTGTTGGTGACGAGGCCATGGTCTTTGGTGTTGAAGATAGACTTGGCAACATATGCTGAAGCCAGAGCTAGGCTTGCCACGCCTGAATCGGACTCCTCTTCGGACTCCACCTCTGCCTCCTCGAAAGTAGACTCCTCCTCTGAATCCATCTCTTTGCCAACAAAAGCACGAGCCTTGCCAGACGATCTCTTCTTGTGTGACGAAGACTTTGACGAAGACTTGGAAGAAGACTTTGAGAACTTATTTTTCTTCTTGTCATCAGAATCATATTCCTTGCTCTTCTTCTTCTTCTTCTTGCTTTCGTTGTCCCACTGTGGACACTCGGAGATGTAGTGACCAGGTTTCTTGCACTTGTGGAAAGTTCTCTTCTTGTAGTCACGAGAGGAAGCTTCATCATTTCTTGAGCTGGATCTTGAAGACTTTCCGAAGCTTTTCTTCCTTGAGAACCTTTGAAACTTCTTCACAAGCATCGCGAGTTCTCTGCCAATGTCTTCAAGATCGTCAGAACTACAGTCAAATTCTTCTTCAGATGAGGAAACAACCTTTGCCTTCAAGGCGCGAGTTCGGCCATAGTTGGGTCCATAGATGTCTCTTTTCTTAGATAGCTGAAACTCATGTGTGTTGAGCCTCTCAAGTATGTCAGACGGATCGAGAGTCTTGTAGTCAAGACGTTCTTGAATCATCAGGGCAAGGGTGTCAAATGAGCTGTCAAGTGATCTCAGGAGTGTCTTCACGATTTCATGCTTTGTGATTTCAGTGGTGCCGAGTGCATGAAGCTCATTGGTAATGTCAGTGAGGCGATCGAATGTGAGCTGTACGTTCTCATTGTCGTTTCTCTTGAAGCAGTTGAAGAGGTTGTGAAGAACACTGATCCTTGAGTTTCTTTGGGTTGAGACGCCTTCATTGACCTTGGAGAGCCAGTCCCAGACTAGCTTCAACGTTTCCAGAGCACTTACACGGCCATACTGTCCTTTGGTCAGATGACCACAGATGATATTCTTAGCAGTTGAATCCAGCTGAATGAACTTCTCGACATCAGCAGGAGTGACACCTTCACCAGCCTTGGGAACGCCATTCTTGACGACATACCAGAGGTCGACATCAATAGCTTCAAGATGCATGCGCATATTATTCTTCCAGTAGGGGTAATCAGTGCCATCGAAGACAGGACACGCAACGGAGACTTTGATTATCCCTGAAGTCGACATAGCTAAAACTCCACGTGGTTAAACCGAATCACACAAAACAAGGGAGCACCTTGCTCTGATACCAATTGAAAGTGCAAGTTATCGACTAGAGGGGGGGGGGGTGAATAGGCGATTTTTATGAAAGTCTTCAAAGCACGAGGGTTTTGAAGACAAATAATAGAAATGAACCTATTGCTACACAACGGAAGACAGAACTAACATGGATCGAGATGGAAGATATAACTGAAGCTAAACAGACAGCGGTCTTCACACAGTGAAGACAAATAGAGCAGGTAGATGAGCAATGGCTTCACGAAGACAAACTGAAATGTAAAAGAGAATAGCGATAGAACCAGATGCTTGATGGAGACAGGGATTTGGTAGACCAGTTCCAGTTGATGTCTCAAATGTACATCTAGTTAGGGCGGCTAGGTATTTAAACCCGAGGACACACAGTCCTCACCGTATTCCCCTTGAGCTAAGGACACACAGTCCTCGCCCAATCACTCGGGTAAGTCTTCAAGGTAGACTTCGGAACCTTCACAGACTTCGTTCACTGGCAGTCCACAGTCACTCTAGGACGCTCTGAACATGACGCCTAACCGGCTGGAGAAAGCACAGTCCTCAAGTGTAACAAGTCTTCAGGTCACACAGACAGAAAGACTTCAGTGATGCTTAACTCTCTTTGGCTTTGGGTGTATTGGGTTTTGTCCTCAAAAGGATCTTCTCTCTCAAAGGCTTCGAAGGTGGGTTGCTCTCAAACGACAAAAGTCGTGCACTAACTCTGAGTAGCCACCAATTTATGGTGTAGGGGGTGGGCTATTTATAGCCATGAGGCAACCCAACAGGATATGTCTGAAATGACCCTTGGTCACTAAGGAACTGACACGTGTCCAACGGTCGGATTTTGAACACATGCGGAAACTTTACTTGAGCTCCAAGTAAAGCTGACTTATCCAACTCTAGATAATATTTGCTCTCATTTGTCTTCGCTTGAAGACATAGGTGTTTTGGTTGAGCATCACTTCAGTTATTCAACTGTGTTCACTTGGACCTCACTTAACAGTACGGTGGATCCTATGACTCAAGAAGGAACAAAAAGAACTACGAGAGAAACTATGTCTTCTCATTCTATAGTCTTCAGTGAATGTCTTCATAGGCCATTATCTTCACGTGAATGTCTTCACGTACCACCATTTATTTCAATGTCTTCACACATTTTTAGGTGTCATCTATAGAAGTTAAACCGAATATGTGAGGAACTATTACCTGTGTTATCCTGCAATTCTCACAAACACATTAGTCCCTCAACCTCGTTTGTCGTCAATACTCCAAAACCAACTAGGGGGCACTAGATGCACTTACAATATGCTTATGCTTATGATGCTTTTGTTTATGAAATTCTATTAAGGCGGCCACCTCTTGCGGACAACATCGACCCACGGTACTCCATGCTGGACTGGGCATTCGACAAGGGTCATCGTGCCCGTTTCATAGAGAACGGAGAGGTAAGTGATATGAATGAAATATTGATCAAAGTTTTCGGATTGATGAAAATAATTTCCTAACTTTTGGCGTTCACTTTTTGACAGATGCTCTAGCCACCGCGCATGAGGGGTCACGGGGTATATGGGCATATGGACTACGACGAGCGCTACGCGCCGTTCTTCAAGAAAGCCTGTCTGTTGGGTTTTGTGTTGCAGTTCAAGCATCAGCTGCCGACGCTTGTCCACGCAGCTCTGACAGCGTTGATTGACTGGTGGCGACCGAAGACCCATTCTTTCCATCTGTCATGCGGGGAGATGACGGTGACCCTCAAGGATTGGGCGATGATTACTGCCATGCCGATCGAGGGTCATGCACTCATCGGGCGAGTGGAGAGGACCAACTGGCAGGAGAGGGTTGCGACCCTCATCGGCGACTGCCCCGTTGCTAAGGGTAACCGTACATACGGTGTGCCGTTGATCTGGCTCTCGGAGCACCGGCAAAAATGCCCCGAAGGCGCCGACGAGACGACTATGGAGTGGTACGCGAGGGCCTACCTGTGGTACATTCTCACGGAGGTCGTGTTTCCAGACAGCTCCGGGAACTCTGCCAACTAGTCGTATCTCTTCTTCCTAGCCGACTGGGAGGCATGGTACAGTTGGGGGACCGCATCTCACGCCTATCTATATCGTTCGGTAAGAGAGTATCTAATTGCCTACCTACCTACGAAAGTGTGTCCATGACATTTTGTTATATCTGATCCTTATTTGATGTTTTGCAGCTTGACGATGCAACGCAGAGGACGGGAGACAAGTCCAATATGGGTGGCTTTATATGGGCCTTCTCAATTTGGATGTGGGAGCGGCTGCCGGTGGGGCATCCGGAGAAGATGCGAAGACGCCCATGGGGTGCCTATAGCAAAGACGGCGACGAGACTCGACACCCCACCGTAGCTTACGAGTGGGACGTTGTCAAACTCTACACGGGCCTAAACAAGACTTCGTACAAGACCTACACCAACGAGTTGGACGCTTTGACGCATACGTGGGTATATGAACTCGCTCACGACCTTTCTCTTTGATTCCACTTTTGACCGAGAGTCGGAACTTACCAACGTATATGTAATAGGTAAACTGGTGTCCGTATGACCGAGAGTGGGACTTTGATCTGAACGTGATGTGCGATGCGGACCGTGGTCTCTGGCGGTGCATCGTGCCCATGATCTGTGTGTACGCCGTCGAGTGGCACTTGCCACACCGCGTGGCCACGCAGTTTGGGGTGCATCAGCATACCCCACCGGGCCAGCCCACCGATACCGGCGGCCAGGCGCTCCACCTGTGAGCGCTTTGTTCTCTATGCACATGATTTCATTGTGTGGCGACTTTATTATGATGTTTCTTGTGGCCTATGCCTTGTAGGATGAGCCGGCAGAAGAATCAGTCGATCACAGACTAGGGAGAGGAGCATAAAACTCATGTGACGGAGTGGAACGAACGGAAGTATCATAAAGATAGGGAGAGGAGAGTGACCGACTGGAATGATTACGAGGGCCGACACATGAGGTGGTACGATGATGGCCAGAAGCGCCATCTTCGTCTCAGGCCTCGGCGGACGGCGGAAGACATCGCAGAGCTGGAGAGGGATGACCCCGAGGAAGAGGCCTACTAGACCGGCATCAGAGACATGCACAGTGGATTTAGAGAGTTTGCACCCCTCATCAACAGAGTGGTAAGTTTGAACGAACAGTTGTATTTAAATTATTGTATTCGTCATCGTGACTGACTTATGCCGTTGCAGTCTGGTGAGCTGAACATATGCATCTTTGAAGCCTCAGATGCACTAGGTGATATCCCCGGGAGCGTACAATCTGAGAACAAAATGAGGGGTACGATGAAGGTACAATTTCAGCCTCCTTGGAACAGATGCATTTGGTTCACTTGCAATCATAAATCTGATACTTATTATGCCCTTGTTTCATTGTGAGTGCAGAAGCTCGTGGAGTGTTGTCGCAAGCTGGTAGGCCTGCTTGGGTGTGCTGGAGCTGGGTCAGTTGAAGCTTATCATCCCGCAGCCACACATGGTTACATCGGCTCATTGAGCCATGTTCCCTCGTCGTCTAGGTTGGTTGTGGAGGAGGATGAGGAGGAGGAGGAGGAGGAGGCCACATATGAAAAAGGGGAGGAGGAGGATGAGCGCAACGTGGAGGAGGAGTACGATGAAGATTATGGACCTCCACCAACTCAATCATCTCAACCACTTCAGCTGCCGAAGAGGAATTCAAAGAAGAAGGATTTGCTGAGTCTGCACCCTTTCCAGAGACCGATTAATCGACGGCCCAAGAAGAAGACTGAAGAGACTCGTTCAAAGAGTAACGAGGACCGTACCTCCAAGAGGGGAAGGAGCAACTGATTATGCTCTTCGATAGTTGGCTCTTGTAGTTGGGTTGTCTATGTGTTTGCTATTTGGTTGAACTTCGTTTGGTTGAACTTGTCTAGTTGTTGTGAAACTACGTGGAACTATGTGTTTGCTATTTGTGGATCTATGTGTTTGCTATTTGTGAAACTATGTGTAACTCCAATTACTAATTAGTTGAAGTTCGTTTGAAATGTTCTATGCACTTCAAGTTTTGTTAATGTGTATGTGATGCCCAAGTTCAATTGTTTAAGATCTGTGATATTGCTGTCATATTTGTGAAACTTGATGTGATATTGAATTTGAAAAGAAGCAAGCAAATGAACTTAAAACAATGAAACACAGGACCCTACCGCCAAGGACCCTGGCGGTAGGGTCACACAGCCTACCGCCGCCCCCCTGGCGGTAGGGTGAACCTACCGCCAGGCCCCCCGCATATTTCGTCGTAGAAGATTTCTACGGCAAAACCCAGCCACAGCCTACCGCCAGGGGCTCTGGCGGTAGGGTTAGATAGCCTACCGTGAGGGGGGCCGTGGTAGAGTACTTATCCACGTCAGCACAGGCAAACGGCCGCCGTCCCCCTCCGTCGCACCATACCGCCAGGGGCCCTGGCGGTAGGCTGTCTAACCCTACCGCCAGAGCCCGTGGCTGTAGCAAAAGGGTCAAATCCCGAAAAAGTTCAAACCGGGGTCAGATCCTGAAGTTCTATCGAAAAAGGGACAAAACACAAAATTTTGCCGCCTCTCGCTTCCCCGAGCAGATTCCCATGTGCTACTGTCCTCTACGGCTCTACGCATTCTGTCGCCACTCTCGCCTTGTCAAGACGATGTTGCTAGCCCCTCCCGGACTCCGCCAGCGCCAGGGCTACCGCGCCAGACCGGCAGTCCCCGTGTCTGACCAGCCGTCAGGCACCACCGCGCCAGACTAGTGCAGCACTACTCTTAGGTTTGCCCCTCCTGCTATTGGTATATGTCCGCTGTTAATCCCTGTGGAGAATCTATCTATCTAGGCTTCTAGAGTTAACTAGTATTATTAGTCGTACTTAGTGGAAATCGATGTATGGATGATGGACCGATGGTTAGTGTGTAGTTGTGATTCTATAAGAGATTGTTCCGTGGTGCTGCTTTTAACGTTTTGCCTGATCGATTTGAATATTAACGAAGCATTTATGCTAGATGTTGATTCTCTTGTGCTCTCGCAGTGCTTGATGGATATATGATGGCCATAGTTTTTGGATCGTGCTATTGTATCTAGTTTTGTTGTTTTGTGCCATTCCAAGTCAATTGTCCGAAAAATTAGTCAATAACTGAATCAAATATGCCTAGCTAGAGGGTTAGTGTTTATGTGCAGGTTGTAGCAATACACTTTCAGGTTGATATTTATGTGCTATAGTAGTTTTGAGGTGCATGATATCATGATACGAAGCCCGCCTTCTTGTTGAAGAGGAAGCTCAAGAACCAATGTCTATGTCAAACGCACACTTGATGCTTGTCATCCTCGGATATACACATGATTTGTCCGATTGTTTGCAAAGACATTCTTATTGGAATGGCCCAATAAGATATGTACTATGTAGATTTCTTTTCACTACTGCAGGATTCTGCTAACGCGACTGTTGGGGTATTTGGATCGACACCTATGGGATCACGAGAATCCCTACTATGGTTGCGGGGCACGGGGTTGAGGGAAGAGCGGATCCAACAGTTAGCACACGCTTCGTTTACCCAGGTTCGGGCCGCAAGGATGCGTAAAACCCTACTCCTGCTTTGGTGGATTGTATATACTAGTCGTCAACCCGTGCATGCGCACGGGCTAGCCTATTTTAGGTTGATATATGTACCTTAAACTTCTATTAACATTTTTCTGCATGCAATATTCATTACAAATTAGCTACTTCTCCATGTAGAGGGGATAATAGAGAACATGTAAATATAGGTTTCAAAATTACTCTTCGAAATAAATTATGGCCCATCCTAATTCATAGAGTATAGAGTATATAATTTTATATGTAAATACCAGGGTGACGAATTACGCCTACAATGGAGTCATAACCAATGATGAATGATCCACTGCCAACTACAAAACCTACAGCAGACATGAAAATATTTTGTAAGGTTAGGTGACCTTGTTTATGCTACTGTAAAGTGTGAAGCTTCGTTGAATTTTGAATTAATATATTTGGAAGGAATACACACCTGTAGAGTATTGTACATGACACATTTGTGTTTTATATTCCGTGTGACAATGTTAATGAAAGGAAACATAGTATACATGAAACCATGTTACTACGAAATTGAGAAAAAGAGACATGTCGATATTGCTCTCCTTTTGTATATTTCCAAACTGAGTCTCCTAGAGACGAAACTTATTCTTTGTGAAATAGTTATGTAACATAGCTTACTGTAAAAAAGGGTAAATAACTTTTCATTATAAATAAGAACTATCATTTCCTTTCATAAAAAGTGCGAGTCAAAATCTTGTTCGCTTGGAAAGTTCATGGCCTAAATGCCAGTGACAATAAATATTGTATGTAACGGCAACTGTGGATGTGCAGATTCTCAATTTCGGAAGATTTTTTTTAAATGTAGATGTCTGCAACATTAAAAATTTATACCTAATATATTTGTGTGTATGTTAACAAATATATGAAGGAGTGCATGTTTCATTTATTATTTCTAAATTACGACGCGCACATTAGTCCCATTTGTGTAACGGGAAAATCAAAGTATTCCATATTCAAACGCTAGTATAAATATTTGCATTAAAGGAAAAAAACTCAGGAATTTCTCAAATTTAAAGAGGGATTTGATTGATATTATTTAGTTGAATTTTTATGCTAAAAGAAGGCTGGAAGCAAAATGTTTGCACCTGATGTCGTCTTATTAGTATATTTCTAGGCAAGATAATGAAGACAAAATAACAAATGTATAGGTAGATATGTTTGATTTTTCTTATCACAAATATGTCCTACATACGTTTCCTATGCCTTAATAATACAATTTCATATTTTTGCATACACCTAATTGAATTGTAAATATGGAAAAACTGTTGCTCAAGCCTAACTTAATTATATGCAGTACAAATTATAGGATAAAACTGATGGCTTTCAGTAAATATGAATAACGTCAATTCCCAACCACAGCCTGTTCAAATGAACGCCTAACCCAATATGCTCTTTAAGGTACAGGGGGAGAGAAAATTTCCGTATACATTAGACATAGCAGAATAGCTCTGAGCTCAGTTCTAAAACTGGAAGTTGCTAGTGTATGTAGATTTACATTCTTATATTTTTCTCGTCTCTTCATGGGGAGATAACATGTACTCCCTCTGTTCTTAAATATAAGACCTTTTAGAGATTCCACTATGAATTAAATACGGGTGTATATAGACATACTTTAGAATCTAGATTAACTCATTTTGCTCCGTATGTAGTATATAGTGGAATCTCTAAAAAGTCTTATATTTAGGAACGGAGGGAGTACTCCCTCCGTCCGAAAATACTTGTCAATAAAATAGACAAAAGAGGATGTATCTAGAACTAAAATACATCTAGATACATCCTCTTTTATTCATTTTGATGACAAGTATTTCCGGACGGAGGGAGTATAATTTAGCATGTATATGTGCGGACATACCAATTGGTCATTTACAGGATGTTGATCGGAATACAATTGGAAACTCAGATTGCAACACATACTATACTTCAAGCCAATTATTCGTGTCTTCAAATCCTCTAGTCATGAAATCAACCAAATCATCAATCAATATTATAAGGGAAAGAAACTATGAAATCAAAGGATCTGGAAGATAATATCTTTTCAACAAAATAGCAGTGCAACACACCACCTGTACAGAAAAACTGTACGTAGCTATCATGCAAGCATATGATACATGATCCTTAATTTCATTATAATCCAGTTGAAGAGAGGAAAACATACATCTATATTGTTCAAGCAATATAAATTTAATCACGGTGCAACTCTAACTCATTTATTGATATGTTGCTACAGAGTCCCTGTGCACGGATTAAGTTCCGAAATAATGACAACTTCTTTCTAGTGTCTGGAACTAAGCAGCATCTTCCAAGCTTGAACATTGTCAAAGCAATATAATTTAATCACGGTGCAACTCTAGATATGTATAAGAGGCGGTGTCAAAATCCCAGCCACTAATTAGCAATTATGTGAAGCTCCAGTCTAGATGCCCCAAAGGCATGGACGTAGTGCAAACCTGTTCATAAATGTTCATTACGTTCGAGTGGAATCATCCCTGGAATCAGCTGGCCACCGGCGTTAGGTTGTGTTTCTCGATCTTCTCTGCACCACCGGTAGAGTAGCAATGGAGAGGGCGTGGGTGGATCTGCAGGGCATAAAGGCCAAACGCATATCAGCGAGGATCCTTATGATGGCATGGGAAAAAAGGAGATCAATCGCTCGAGCTGGCGAAGAAGAAGCCACAATAGATGGCGCCCAAAGACAGGCATGACGGCGGCATGAGGACGACAAAGCCGGCAGACTCGCATGGCCTCGACAGACTCGTTAGGGCTTTTGCTTTAGATGATCCATGATCTATGGGATTGCTCTTTACGAACGGTGATATTATGAAAAAGAAAAAAACAATGTGAAGAAGAAGGCATAAGCCTTGCCGGCGTGGAGCGGCAGAGAATCCTCGGGAGAGGGCGAGATATTAGGAGTTCTATTTTTCTACCATACTTTATCAAGCTTGTTACGGCAAGGCAGGAATTGCAAATTGTATTTGCCTAGCTACGTGACCAGATTAGACTTGCCTTTTAAAAAAACTATATTGGACTTGTTGCCCGTATAGCAGGTAACTTTTTTTAAATGGTAATAGCACATACCTTTAGCATTACGTGCAATGTTTTATGGATCAATCCGGAGGCTTGTAAAAAAAGACTATTTGATTGATTTCTAGGATTGATCTACACCGTACTAACTCGACCCCACCAGATTAACGGCTCATAATTTTTAATTAACGTGGGAATTTCTAGGGAGTCTCTAATTCTTTACCTAATAATAAAAAAAGTTGGGTTTCAGCCCGTCCGTCATGCCACTTTGCAGAAAAGCCCCTCTGTTTTCTGTAAATTAACCCGCATTACACGTTTAAGTCATACCGAACCGTTATTTGGCATTTTCGCATAAAAACCCCTCAGGTTTCATGTAATCAACCCGCCATCCATATTTAAGTCAGCCGAATCGTTTTTTTGTGTTTTAACAGAAAAACCCCTAACCGTTTGGTTAATTAATCTGCAGTTTATCTAAAACAAAAATATTCTTATCTTTTAAACCGTAACTCCGATTTTAACATATTATATATGAAATTTGATTAGAAAAATGTGTAGAATCTAAATAAACTGTTACTTTTAGCTGTTAAATATTTCTAAACTATTAATTTGGGTGCAAACTTAATCTATAGTGCACGGTCCATTTGATAAACAAAAATATCCTTATCTTTTAAACTGTAACTCCGATTTTAACATATTATATATGAAATTTGATTAGAAAAATGTGTAGAATCTAAATAAACTGTTACTTTTAGCTGTTAAATATTTTTAAACTATTAATTTGGGTGCAAACTTAATCTATAGTGCACGGTCCATTTTTCTTTCGCACTGGTGGCGATCCAAATTGCAAATAAACACACATTAAAACCAGATTGAGAGGAAAAAAACATTGATAACCACGCACGCACAACTCTGAAAAACCTCACGGAAAAAAATAACATATTTCTCATCTTATTCTGAGCGATTGTGTGCGTGCGAGCGCGCGTACGTGTGTGTGAGAGAGAGACGCCTTAGGACTGACCATATTCAAATACGTTTGAGACCACCATCGGGAACACAAATGTGATGCCATTTTAAAATAAAGAACATCTACCTACCAGGGTCTCGAGTCGTGGTTATTGGGTTAAGAACGTGTGTTTTTTTCTATCCCGTTGCAACGCACGGGCTCTTTTGCTAGTAGTATAAGTATAGATATAGATATAGATGTGTTCTTCAGCTAGCTATAGGGCGTGAGGAGCTCCAAAAAGCCGACTCCTGAGTAGTTCTAAAAAGCCGAATCCTTCTCCTGGTAGCCTCGGGCCTCCTTTTATAGGGAAAAAGGGGTTGCCACAGTGGCACACAGGAGGTGGAAAGGGTACAGTGATGCGAGGTTATCCCTCGCATTACATGACAAGGCGCATTTAATGCGTCTTGCTTAGGTGTCCTTGCTTTATCGGGGACGGGGGAGACATCCGTCTTGTCCGTCGCCGCCCCTTCTTGCGTTGACACGTGCCCTGGCCAGCGATGCCTGAGATGCCATGTAGGCAGGCAGGCAGCTGAGGTGGCGCAATGGTGGGTCTTCCACGAAGGTCTGCATGTCGCCACGCAGGTGCCTGCCCAGCTGGTTGGGTCGGCAGCTGCATGGGGCGGTGGAAGCTTAGTTGGTGTTGGCCTGATGGTGGCCCTACGGACGTCCTCGGCAAGGGCCTTGCCGGGGCCCCGGCAAGGGTCTTGCCGCGGCGCCTGCTGTCATCCCCGGCAAGGTGCTTGCCGGGGGTCTTGTGGTCCTCCTTGGCTGGGATCCCGCCAAGGGTCATCGTCTTCTTAGTGCGTGTATCCGATCTTGAATGTCTTCACAAAGATATGCATGCCACTACGGGGATGCCTCCCGAATCCTTGCCCCATGGGGGCAGTGGACTCAAGGGTGATCCGCTCCGTAGGCGTGGGGCGAATTGCCGCGACAAGGGTCTTGTCGGGGCTGCTAAAGCTGCCCCCGGCAAGGATCTTCCCGGGGGAATCCGCTTCGTCCCTTTGCTCTTTGTGGTCTTGGCTTTGGACTTCAATTCCATCGAGCTTCGATCTTACCCTGGCTCACCTCCCTTGCCGTGCTTGGTGTGGTGGTGCCCGTGACTCAGACTGCCCGTGCACAGTCATAGGGGTACAAAAAGTGTACCCCTCTTTTTGTACGCCGACAGGAGCCCCCGGGCCTGGGCCACACATAAGCGCGACGCGTTGTTGGGCTAGGCCCAAAACGGTGCGTGGGCAGGCGGTACGGTTTTTACCGAGGTAAGATTTTCCGTGCGCTGCGCCACCCACGACCCGCGCGCATGGCGCGGGGTGGAGGGGTGAGCGTGACGTGGGCGGCATGCGCGGGGCGGTTTCCGCAGGCATGCGTCACGTCGTAGTAAATAGGCGGCTTTGCGCCTTCCCCATAACTGGGGGGAGGCGTGGAGACGCGGCCCATTTACTGAATGGGGCCGAGGCGCGGTCCTCAAGGCGTCCACTCCCCACGATCACGGGGTGGAGAGAGGTCGCCTCACCCGTCCCCTCGGTTCTGCACGTCTGCCACGTGCTTCCCATGCGCTTGGGGTGGCGAACGGTGGAGGCGGGAAACCGGGCCATCGCTGGTTGGAGCGGCGGGTCGGTCCCGGCTCCCTGCGCCCTCCGTGTCTTGATTGGCCGAGCGGGGCGGTCGAGCCCCAGCCTCGCCCCTTTATAAAGAGCGGGAGGGGAGGGACGGCGCCCCGCCCTGTTCCATCTTCTTTCTCCTTCAGCTTCTGCTCCTCTCTTCCGTTCGCCATGGAGAGAGGAAATCCCGGCCCTTCAACGGTGGCGGCGAGGGTCGCCGCTCGACAACGCGTCCCTCCTTCTCCTGCACCCGCGGTGGCAGAGCCAGCCGCGAGGGGAAGGGGGAGGGGGCGAGGCCGTGGGCGAGGCCGGGGCGCTCGGGGAAGAGGAGGATGGGGCGTCCCGCCGGCCTCGCCCCCGCCAGCAGCTCCTCCTCCAGTGGAAAGCCATGTTGGGGATGACCCTTGCGAGTTCTTCGTCAGGTTGCGGCGGCCGCCGCGCCATCGCCTTCTTCTCCCGACTCCATTTGCACGGGAGATGGAGTTGGATCCGCCGGAGTCGCTGCGGCTGCACATGAGGGGCTGCGGGATCAGTGGCACGCGGGTCCGCGTCGACTTTCCTGCTCCTCACGTGATGTATCTTCGTCAGGGATGGAAGACGTTCGCTCGTATCCACAGCTTGACGGATGGTCTCACTCTCCATTTCAAGCTGATGGAGGACGGCCATCTCTCCGTCAAGGTCTTCGGGCACTTTGGGACTCGTGCAAGGTGCTGTGTGGAGAGCTCCTCCGATGACGAAGACTCCTCCTCGAACGAGGGTGACGAGGAGGACAGCGGCAGCGACGATGAGGGCGGTAGGCGACGGGATGACGGGTCCGACTAGGTGTCGGGTGCCGCTTCTGTTGGCACCGGCGACCCCATCATCCGTGTCGCCGGCTCCTTGAACTTCTCGGGGCCGTCCCCTTGGCGGCTGGCGTAGGGAGGCTGCGGAAGAGGGAGAGGAAGAGGGCGGGCGACAAGGTCGTCATGTCAGAGTACGCGGGCACCGACGCCTTCGACGCGTACTGACGTCCTGCCGCCTCGTCTTCGAGCTCTGCTTCCGGCGCCACTGTGACGCCCGAGACCGACGTCCCAGAAGATTCCAGAAGATTCCCGAAGATTCCAGATGTTCCGGGTTGCCCGTGTGTTTCTTTTGAGCTTGTGTTATTTTATTTTCGCATTGCATCATGTCATCATGGCATCATCTCATTAATTTTTTGCAACTAAATAAATTGTGTGGACCTTCGGTCCATTTAAATCGAGGGAAGATGTCTTCTCTTTATAACATATAAAAGCCTCCTAATATTTAGGGAGCTATATTTATTAAATATTCCATTTGTTGGAAATCACCGTAACACACTTGCAATATTTCTCCATGTATTTCTATCTCAATTCTTGCCTCAAATCTTGCCGGTAATTTATTTCCGTTGTTTCGAGGCTCCTCCAAAAATCTAAACTCCTTTTAGTTGCAAGCTAAATGTTTTAGTTTGCACTTCCTTTGTGTTGGAACTATTTTGTGAGGTTGGAATTAAGCCGTAAAGCCTTACAAAAATGTCCATCATTTTATTCTTTTCCTTGCCTCTTTTCTTTTTATTTTTTTGGCTCTCTCCTTTTTGTTTTTCTGTCTAAGAGTTAAAAAAACAGAGGCAGCCAGCCTCTTGGGCCTCCTCTTCCCCTCACCAGCCCCGCTTGGGTCCCTCCCTAGGCCCATCGGCCCAACTCTCTCAGGCCTCGGCCTAACCTAGCGCTACCGACAGCTCCCGCATCGCTCGCTCTCTTCCCCGCCGCCAAGTCCCGATCCCCTCTCTCGCTCACCCCGCACGACCCCGTTCCCTTCTCCTCTGCCGCCCCTTCTCCAGCCCTCTTCTCGCCTGGAGTCCGCGGCCTCCTTCCATCGCCGGCCCTTGAGCCCAGGCAGGCCAGCCAGGCCGCATCCTCCAGCCTCGGCCGAACCCCGCGGCTTCCCCTCTCCAGCCCCTTCGCGCGGCATGGCGCCCCGCTTCCTTCTCCACCGAGCGCCGCGGCCAGGCCCTTCTTCCCTCCGCCGGCCAGGAGCTCTGCTCCGTCGCCAGCAAGAAGCAGGTCGCCCGCTCCCCCGAGCGCACCCCAGCGCAGCGCGAGCCCGGCGCCCCTCCTGCTTTCTCCTCGCCGCGCCCAAGGCCAGCCAGCAGCGCCGGGCCTCTCCCTCCGCCGGGCGTCCGTCCTCGCCTCTACCTGGCCTCGTCCAGCCCGGCGCCCCCCCCCGAGCATCCTCTCTGGCCGCCTCCAGCATTTCAGCGCCGGAGCCGCTGCTCCTCCCTGAGCAGCCCGAGCTCCATCTCCTGCGAGCCGACGCCGAGCCCCTTCTCCTCCAGCAGCACTTCGGGTGCCTCGTCTCCAGCCCCGAGCGGCGCCCGGCTCGTCCGTCCTCCAGGGCGCAGCCACTGCGTCTCCTCGCCGCCTAGCCTTGCTGCTGCCCTTGCCCCTTGCTGCCTTTTTTTTTCTTTGTTTGTTTTGTTGCTGCTGTATGTCTCCAGGTTGACATGTACAGCTACGGGATCGATAAAACGGCAAGTTCGACAAGTACCTCTTCGGAGACAAGAACAACTACGAACGGAAACGCCCCGTGTACGACTACCGGCGACCCGACCAAGTACCTCTACACGTGATGTTGAACGGCTACGAGCTCGAGAACGAATACATGAACGGGAACCCCCAAGTACCACTACTTCCACTACCGTCGCAAACGGGAACCCCCAAGTACCACTACGAACGCCGACGCGACAAGTACCCCGACATCGACGACCCGAACGACTACCGTCGCCGTGTACCTCTACCGTCGCCCGAACGGCTACCGTCGACATGTACTTCTACGACTCGAGACGAGACCGGCAAGACCGAACGGAACGAGTACATCTACCGTCGTCGAGTACCACTACTTCCTCTACCGTCGCCCGAGTACAACTACCGCCACGTGAACGACTACTTCCTCGACGCTCTCGAACCGCCCCGTGAACGTTTGTTCTGAAGGTATAACCGCCGAGCCGATGACCCGTGTGTTGCTTGTGTTGTATGAAATGTTTCCCGTGTGAGCACCGTGTCCGTTTCGTCCCTTTTGTTGTTCCTCGGTTGCCTCGTCACCGACTCGTGGGAACCCGGTAACGGGATCGCCCACCTTTCATCTCGTTCACTCCACCTTTTGTTTTGCACCGGACTCTCAACGAGTTGCCGGAACCGAATTGTTGCGTTGCATCATTTCGGATCGTTGCCGTGGCACCCTTCTTCCACCACGGTGACAAATGCTTCATATCTTGTTAATTGACAACCTTTTAATAAAAAAATGCATAAACTTGATCATGTCATCCGCATCATGTTAACAACCTTGAATGTTTAATTGTTGTTTGCTTATAATTTTTAAACATGCTCATGGGGATTTTCCGGATATGTTGTTGTTATTTTTCCGGCCTCATTTAAAATGCCTTAATAGTGTAGTTTTCTTATGCTTCACCTCTTGCCATGTTAATCAACATTAATCTTGTCTTGTAATTAAATGTGAGTCAACTAAATAATTAAATGTGGTGTTTCGTCAATATGCAACTCGTTGCATATTGAGCTCCACTTAACTTGTAGTATTTGTTTGTGCACCTGCCATGCCTTGCATATTTAAACCGGACATGCATCATACTTGTTTGCGCATCTTATGCCATGTTGATGCTTGTATGTTTACCGTGTTGTTTGTTTCTTTCCGGTTGCTTCTCTTGTTAGCTTCGGTTCCGTTCCGGAGTTGTGAGGATCCGCTCGTTTGTTGCTCCGTCTTCTTCGTGGACCCGTTCTTCTCCCTTGTGGAATCCCAGGCAAGATGACCGAACCCGGATACCATTACTATTTTTGCCTATTGCTAGTAGTTCCGCTCTATAGTTTTGCCTCGATGCCCATGTCTTTCTTGTCAGCCTCCTACTTGTAACCATTGCCTTGTTTAACCACCCTACCTACGCAAACCGTTGCTTGGCTAAGTACGCTTCGCTCAGCCCTCTTATAGCATTGTTAGTTGCAGGTGAAGATTGAAGATGCTTGCTTCATGTTGAAGTTTGGTTGGGTTATATCACACTATATAAATGCTAAATGAAATCATCTATATACTGGCAGGGTGGAAGGCTAAGCCTTTTGCTTGGTGTTTTGTTCCACTCATGCCGTTAGGAACCGTATAAACCGGTGTTATGTTCCTTGATTATGCGTTCCTAACACGGTTGGGGTGTATGGGACCCCCTTGATAAACCGCTAAGTGCTAAGTCTTTTCCAGCAAGTCCCAAAATTGGTACTATTTGCCTCATAATAACAACTTAATTAATTAATTAAATTTGCATAGAGGGTCGCTCCCTCGAGGATCCTTTATTTCTACATAGCAGGGGGGGCCAGTGCTGATGGTGTTGGTCCCAAACTAGAGCCACTTGCGGATACCACCCAGTTCGCTGGGATCTTCGGTATCTGTACGTACTGCTCATCCGGACGTGGCCTGAGACGAGATACGCGCGGCTACTATCAGGGTGTCGGCACGCCGGGAGGATTTGCTGGATTAGCCTTACCTTAGTTCGGTTTAACTTGAGCACGGGATTCCGAGAATACTCGGGTCTTCCCAACTATGGAGTTGCGACTCCGCGGATCGTGGGCTTGTGATGGGCCAAGTTGGAACACCCCTGCAGGGTTTGAACTTTCGAAAGCCGTGCCCGCGGTTATGTGGCAGATGGGAGCTTGTTAATTCCGGTTGTAGATAACTTGACACAATGTTTCCAATACACTACCAGCGTGTGTACCGTGACTGTCAATTTCCGATTAGGGATTCGGGAGTTGAACACGGTGGGGTTATGTTTGACCGGCTTTAGTTAGGATCACTTCGTGATCATCTTTCGACCGATGCTCTTCTCTTCTCGCTCTCTTTTACGTAAGTTAGTGCTAGTTGCTGCTGCAGACTCTTGTTTGTTCCTTCACCTCTCGTTCTTTCTTCAGCCTTGTCCTCACCCAATGCTTAAATAGTCTTGTTACCCGGGAACGGGATTGCTGAGTCCTCTGTGGCTCACAGTTACTTCACCACACCAGATGCAGGTTCAGCCGAGCTCGATGCAGGAGCTGGTTCAGTGCTTCACCAGGAGCTCGTTGAAGCTTGTGGCCGTTTGCTTGTGACGTTTCGACGATCAGTAGTGGTTTCTACTAGGATTCGATCCTGACCTGTGGCTTTATGTTGTTTTGGTATCTTTCTTTTAGTTCTTCACCCGTAGTCGGGTTGTGATGTTTTGTATGATGATTGTTTATGTATTGTATTGTGTGAAGTGGCGAGTGTAAGCCAACTATCTCCTTTTGCATTTTAATCCCTCTTTTACATGAGTTGTGCAAAGATACCAAACTTGAGAACATTCTAGGATGGGCTTATACCTTTAAGTCGTGCCTCGACACGTAGGAGGTATAGTCCCATCCTGGGCATTACAAGTTGGTATCAGAGCCTTCTCCGACCTAGAAGCCCCCACTGATTGATCGAATCGTTGACGGTTGAGTCTAGGCACACACTGAAAACTTTTTGAGTCCTATATTATATCGGAGAGTAGGATTTCTTTGCTTCTCATCCCCTTTCTCTCTGGTGAGGACTCCTGACGATTACTCTTACCTCTTCTACTTTCAAAAATTGCACCAAATTTTTTTTTAGGATCCCGCGAGTATTCTGGGATTGTTTCGATGTTCTTGTGACAAGGATATTGTTCTCGATGCCTCCTGTTACCGAGGAGTTGAGCTTCGGGGTATCATTGACACAAGCATATCGCGGCAGTACTAAATACTTAAGACGGCCGACATCGAAAATCTCTCCTATACGGCCAGTGGCAAGATAACCCCGACATCACCTAGTACTGGGGAGGTAGTTCGAGAGTATTGCCATAGCTTGTTATAGTGGATGCTTTTCGAAGGTCCGAGGTAAACAGTTTCCGAGAAAGACTGGTTATGTGTTGAAGGATGGATACACCTGGATGTAGGTTTAGAGTTGATTGCGCGGTGCTTCCCGTGTATCCCCAACACCTGATTGCATAACTGGAAACTTTCGGAAATCTATAGGTGGGTTCATCTAGTAGTTCTAGGCATTCTTCCAACGGATGCTCGATATGAAGTTTGGGGTTCTGCATTGAGTGAAGTGGTTTTATGGACTTGTTCTGATCGGGAGTTGCATCTTAAAGGGTCCTTGGCTATGCTGATCCGGGGATTGCAAAACCCTTTTGTAACACGTTCCATGAGCTTTCAGCACAAAGATGTCGAACGAAACTTCTATCTCGTATTTGTTCTATCTGATCCTTGTTCCTTTTTAATTACTTTTGTTCCCCGAGTGGCTTCTCGTCGAGTCGATGTACCTGTGGAATTCATTCGTTCAAGTCTCTGTTCGGATGATATTATGAAGATCATGTTGCATATCTATCCTTTGTTCTTATTTTGAGTCTGGTATTCGAGTTGCTTCGATGTCAAATGTTGTTTCCAGACCTTTCCTAATCGGTGTTCTCATATGCCTATGGGAGTGCTAATTCTTCTTGATCATCAAGATCTTCATGTTAATCCTTTTTCAACCGGTGTGCCTTCTCTTCAAGTTATTCCATATGGACGTCGTTGAGAAATCTGACGATTTGTCTGTTTCATTCATCACAAGTTGTCTTTGTTTTCACCACCCTCCCACCCTTCTTCTTCTTGGAGAAGAAATTCTCAAATGAAGTATCCATTTTATTCATGTGATGTTTCTTCATTCTTTTCCTTCAATGTTCTTATCCGGTGCTTATCAGGAAGATGCTCAAGAGCTTCTAGTTCATCATTCTTCGGGTCTTCCCACCTATGGAGTTGCGACTTCGCGGATCGTGGGCATGTGATGGGCCAAGTTGGAACACCCCTGCAGGGTTTGAACTTTCGAAAGCCGTGCCCGCGGTTATGTGGCAGATGGGAGCTTGTTAATTCCGGTTGTAGATAACTTGACACAATGTTTCAATACACTACCAGCGTGTGTACCGTGACTGTCAATTTCCGAATAGGGATTCGGGAGTTGAACACGGTGGGGTTATGTTTGACCGGCTTTAGTTAGGATCACTTCATGATCATCTTTCGACCGATGCTATTCTCTTCTCGCTCTCTTTTGCGTAAGTTAGTGCTAGTTGCTTCTGCAGACTCTTGTTGTTCCTTCACCTCTCGTTCTTTCTTCAGCCTTGTTCTCACCCAAGGCTTAAATAGTCGTGTTACCCGGGAACGGGATTGCTGAGTCCTCTGTGGCTCACAGTTACTTCACCACACCAGATGCAGGTTCAGCCGAGTTTGAAGCAGGAGCTGGTTCAGTTCTTCACCCGGGAGTCCGTTGAAGCTTGTGGCCGTTTGCTTGTGACGTTTCGACGATCAGTAGTGGTTTCTACTAGGATTCGATCTTGGCCTGTGGCTTTATGTTGTTTTGGTATCTTTCTTTTGGTTCTTCACCCGTAGTCGGGTTGTGATGTTTTGAATGATGATTGTTTATGTAATGTATTGTGTGAAGTGGCGAGTGTAAGCCAACTATCTCCTTTTGCATTTTAATCCCTCTTTTACATGAGTCGTGCAAAGATACCAAACTTGAGATCATTCTAGGATGGGCTTATACCTTTAAGTCGTGCCTCGACACGTAGGAGGTATAGTCCCATCCTGGGCATTACAAGTTGGTATCAGAGCCTTCTCCGACCTAGAAGCCCCCACTGATTGATCGAATCGTTGACGGTTGAGTCTAGGCACACACTGAAAATGTTTTGAGTCCTATATATTATATCGGAGAGTAGGATTTCTTTGCTTCTCATCCCCTTTCTCTCTGGTGAGGACTCCTGACGATTACTCTTGACTCTTCTACTTTCAAAAATTGCACCAAATTTTTTTAGGATCCCGCGAGTATTCTGGGATTGTTTCGATGTTCTTGTGACAAGGATATTGTTCTCGATGCCTCCTGTTACCGAGGAGTTGAGCTTCGAGGTATCATTGTAACAAGCATATCGCGGCAGTACTAAATACTTAAGACGGCCGACATCGAAAATCTCTCCTATACGGCCAGTGGCAAGATAACCCCGACATCACCCAGTACTGGGGAGGTAGTTCGAGAGTATTGCCATAGCTTGTTATAGTGGATGCTTTTCGAAGGTCCGAGGTAAACAGTTTCCGAGAAAGACTGGTTATGTGTTGAAGGATGGATACACCTGGATGTAGGTTTAGAGTTGATTGCGCGGTGCTTCCCGTGTATCCCCAACACCTGATTGCATAACTGGAAACTTTCGGAAATCTATAGGTGGGTTCATCTAGTAGTTCTAGGCATTCTTCCAACGGATGCTCGATATGAAGTTTGGGGTTCTACATTGAGTGAAGTGGTTTTATGGACTTGTTCTGATCGGGAGTTGCATCTTAAAGGGTCCTTGGCTATGCTGATCCGGGGATTGCAAAACCCTTTTGTAACACGTTCCATGAGCTTTCAGCACGAAGATGTCGAACGAAGCTTCTATCTTGTTTTTGTTCTATCTGATCCTTATTCCTTTTTATTTTATCTTTTGTTCTCCAAGTGGCTTCTCGTCGAGTTGATGTACCTGCGGAATTCATTCGTTCAATTCTCTGTTCGGTTGATATTGTGAAGATTAGGCTGTTGCACATCTACCCTTTGTTCTTGTTTTGATTCTGGTATTCGAGTTGCTTCGATGTCAAATGTTGATTCCATACCTTTCTTAATTGGTGTTCTCATATTTCTAAGGGAATGCAGGTCCTTCTTGATCATCAAGATGGTCATGTTAAATTCTTTTCAACCGGTGTGCCTTCTCTTCAAGTTATTCCATACAGACGCCGTTGAGAAATCTGACGGTGTATGTTCTTTCATCCCAAGTTGTCTTTATTTTTCCCACCCTCCCACCCTTTTTTTTCTTCTCGGAGCAAGAATTCTGATGAAGTATCCATTTTATTCATGTGTTAATTCTTCATTCTTTTCCTTCAATGTTCTTATCCGGTGATTTATCATGAAGATGCTCAAGAGCTTCAAGTTCATCATTCTTTTGTTCTCTAATTCTGCCGGTGGATGTAATTCAAGATTTCAGTGTTGATCTTATCCTTTTCCTCATTTCACAATGCTTTCTTATTCCGGTGCACCAATTAATCATTCCCCTCTTGTTATTCTTATCCGGAGTGCTCAAGATTCATAATTCCATTCTTAATCCTTTCAAATTATTTTTGAGCATTGTCTTCTTATTCAAGCCTTTTTAATTCAACCGGTGCAATATCTCTTAAGCAATCTTTTCCAACGGTGATTTCTTTGAGTGGGCCCTAACCCATAGGTCTTTTTCCAGGATCTTACCTGACCCTTCTTTTCCGGAGTTATACTCAAATTCTTTCCAAAGTGTGACATAAGAATGATTCCCATCAGTCACATGCCTTCTCCAAGATCGTTTTCAAATTCTTTTTCATCATTGTTTCAACCTTTTAATTCTTCATTCCGGAGTGCTCAACAATTCTTATGACATTTCTCGTCTTAATTCTCAGCTTTTGAAGATCGGAGAAGTGTTTCTCTTAAATCTTGGCCCGTTCTTCTTGAAGATTCGTGGTTCTAGCTTCACGCCATCCTCATTATCGTTTTGATTGTGAGGAACCCTTTTATGCCATCCGGAGCTTTTTCATGAATTCTTTTCTTTGTGACCCTCCGAAGGCCATCATTTCAGAAGATTTCTTCGTTCTCAGTTTTCAACTTCGCCCTCCCAAATATTCTTCATTGATGCCTCTTCGTTCGTCTCCATATTTTTACGGTGGTTCATTCAAATTTACTCTTCCTTGTTATCATATCAATTCATTTGTTCTTTCATAATCCTACCGGTGCTTTGTTGAAGTTTATCCAAGCTTGTGCCAGATCTCTCTTTAATTCCTTGCAACGAGAATAAGTAGTATGCCAAATCCTTTGGTTGTCATCAATTAAATTGGTGAAGGAGATGCATAACATAATTCTTATTCTTACTCCTTCAAGGTGATTTAATTCTTTTGTCTGGAGCTTGTTCATCATATCATATTCTCGGTTCCAAGTTTCTTCATCTTGTTTTCCGGAGATTCAAGCTATTTCAATTATATCATTTCAAGCTCCATCTAATTCATCACAGGCCTTGAATCTTATTCTTTTCATCTTTCACTTCTCATGCTTTCTTTACCGGAGTTCTTCATGGTGGTTCATCATCATTTAATTCATCCTCGAAGTCTTCATCAAGATTCTTGTTGGAGCTCAAGCATTCTTCATCATGCTTTCCAATTGCAATCCTTTCTACCTTATCTTTCAGATGGTGTTGTGTCATTCTTGACAATTCCTTCATGTTTCATGATTCACGAGTTATCAAGAATGAGATATTTAAACCCATCATTGTCCTTGTTCAGGAGATCTTTTCAACCCTTCAATTTATTCGTTGGAGTTATCTTGGGTTGTATTTCACTTAAAAGCTTTCCCTAAGGATTGTTGCTATTATGGTGCTTATAAATGACCCAACTTCTTCATTTATCATTCCGGTGAATAAGTTTATCGTCTCCTTGTTGATCTCAATCAATCAATTGTTTAAGTTAGTGGCCGGTTGTCACCTCTTAATTTTGAGATGTTTTCCATAAGCCCACATGAAGCTTATTCTTTTGCTGTTGAGTTTCCAACAACTCCGTTCAGCCCTTCTTCGTAAGGATGTTTTTCATATTCATTCATGGGAGAAGTTGTCATTTTTCTTCTCCATTCATTTCTTTCGTTGATCTATATTCTATTCTTTCATTCCGGAGGCTTTGTAATGTTGCTCTCTCCAAACCATCATCTCGTTTTTATCGAGATCATGTTCTTTCCCTTGCTTATCAATTAACTGGAATGTTGTCACCTACATTCTAGTTCCCTCATCTTATCTAGTTTTGCATATCTTTTTAACCGGAGTGCTGTCTAAAGCCTTTCTTACCCCTTGTGCCATTCTTTTAATTGTTCCGGAGGCTATGTGTTGTTGTTTTCATCAAGTATCTTCTCAACTTGCCAAGTTCTTGTTAATTCCTTCCATTTTCAGACGGAGTGCTGTCCAAATTCTGTCATTCTTATTCCTTGGCTATACCATTGCGGTTTCATATTCTTTTGGTTCGTAACCTCTTGCTTTCATGTCTTTCAACCTTCAAGGTTCTTGTAATGTTCCTCCTGCTTACCGGAGTGCTCTTAACTTCGTTCATCTCCGTTGCATTCTTTCTTTCAACTTGTTCAACCTCTCAAGGTTCCCTGGTTTCACTCGTCTGTCAAAGAAGCAACTTTGTTTTACCTCCTCCTTTTTCGTTTTTACCCGGTGATATCTCTAGGATCTCGGGTCGAGATCCTCTGTTAGTGTGGGAGAGTTGTGACGCCCGAGACCGACGTCCCAGAAGATTCCAGAAGATTCCCGAAGATTCCAGATGTTCCGGGTTGCCCGTGTGTTTCTTTTGAGCTTGTGTTATTTTATTTTCGCATTGCATCATGTCATCATGTCATCATGGCATCATCTCATTAATTTTTTGCAACTAAATAAATTGTGTGGACCTTCGGTCCATTTAAATCGAGGGAAGATGTCTTCTCTTTATAACATATAAAAGCCTCCTAATATTTAGGGAGCTATATTTATTAAATATTCCATTTGTTGGAAATCACCGTAACACACTTGCAATATTTCTCCATGTATTTCTATCTCAATTCTTGCCTCAAATCTTGCCGGTAATTTATTTCCGTTGTTTCGAGGCTCCTCCAAAAATCTAAACTCCTTTTAGTTGCAAGCTAAATGTTTTAGTTTGCACTTCCTTTGTGTTGGAACTATTTTGTGAGGTTGGAATTAAGCCGTAAAGCCTTACAAAAATGTCCATCATTTTATTCTTTTCCTTGCCTCTTTTCTTTTTATTTTTTTGGCTCTCTCCTTTTTGTTTTTCTGTCTAAGAGTTAAAAAAACAGAGGCAGCCAGCCTCTTGGGCCTCCTCTTCCCCTCACCAGCCCCGCTTGGGTCCCTCCCTAGGCCCATCGGCCCAACTCTCTCAGGCCTCGGCCTAACCTAGCGCTACCGACAGCTCCCGCATCGCTCGCTCTCTTCCCCGCCGCCAAGTCCCGATCCCCTCTCTCGCTCACCCCGCACGACCCCGTTCCCTTCTCCTCTGCCGCCCCTTCTCCAGCCCTCTTCTCGCCTGGAGTCCGCGGCCTCCTTCCATCGCCGGCCCTTGAGCCCAGGCAGGCCAGCCAGGCCGCATCCTCCAGCCTCGGCCGAACCCCGCGGCTTCCCCTCTCCAGCCCCTTCGCGCGGCATGGCGCCCCGCTTCCTTCTCCACCGAGCGCCGCGGCCAGGCCCTTCTTCCCTCCGCCGGCCAGGAGCTCTGCTCCGTCGCCAGCAAGAAGCAGGTCGCCTGCTCCCCCGATCGCACCCCAGCGCAGCGCGAGCCCGGCGCCCCTCCTGCTTCCTCCTCGCCGCGCCCAAGGCCAGCCAGCAGCGCCGGGCCTCTCCCTCCGCCGGGCGTCCGTCCTCGCCTCTACCTGGCCTCGTCCAGCCCGGCGCCCCCCCCCCCGAGCATCCTCTCTGGCCGCCTCCAGCATTTCAGCGCCGGAGCCGCTGCTCCTCCCTGAGCAGCCCGAGCTCCATCTCCTGCGAGCCGACGCCGAGCCCCTTCTCCTCCAGCAGCACTTCGGGTGCCTCGTCTCCAGCCCCGAGCGGCGCCCGGCTCGTCCGTCCTCCAGGGCGCAGCCACCGCGTCTCCTCGCCGCCTAGCCTTGCTGCTGCCCTTGCCCCTTGCTGCCTTTTTTTTTTCTTTGTTTGTTTTGTTGCTGCTGTATGTCTCCAGGTTGACATGTACAGCTACGGGATCGATAAAACGGCAAGTTCGACAAGTACCTCTTCGGAGACAAGAACAACTACGAACGGAAACGCCCCGTGTACGACTACCGGCGACCCGACCAAGTACCTCTACACGTGATGTTGAACGGCTACGAGCTCGAGAACGAATACATGAACGGGAACCCCCAAGTACCACTACTTCCACTACCGTCGCAAACGGGAACCCCCAAGTACCACTACGAACGCCGACGCGACAAGTACCCCGACATCGACGACCCGAACGACTACCGTCGCCGTGTACCTCTACCGTCGCCCGAACGGCTACCGTCGACATGTACTTCTACGACTCGAGACGAGACCGGCAAGACCGAACGGAACGAGTACATCTACCGTCGTCGAGTACCACTACTTCCTCTACCGTCGCCCGAGTACAACTACCGCCACGTGAACGACTACTTCCTCGACGCTCTCGAACCGCCCCGTGAACGTTTGTTCCGAAGGTATAACCGCCGAGCCGATGACCCGTGTGTTGCTTGTGTTGTATGAAATGTTTCCCGTGTGAGCACCGTGTCCGTTTCGTCCCTTTTGTTGTTCCTCGGTTGCCTCGTCACCGACTCGTGGGAACCCGGTAACGGGATCGCCCACCTTTCATCTCGTTCACTCCACCTTTTGTTTTGCACCGGACTCTCAACGAGTTGCCGGAACCGAATTGTTGCGTTGCATCATTTCGGATCGTTGCCGTGGCACCCTTCTTCCACCACGGTGACAAATGCTTCATATCTTGTTAATTGACAACCTTTTAATAAAAAATTGCATAAACTTGATCATGTCATCCGCATCATGTTAACAACCTTGAATGTTTAATTGTTGTTTGCTTATAATTTTTAAACATGCTCATGGGGATTTTCCGGATATGTTGTTGTTATTTTTCCGGCCTCATTTAAAATGCCTTAATAGTGTAGTTTTCTTATGCTTCACCTCTTGCCATGTTAATCAACATTAATCTTGTCTTGTAATTAAATGTGAGTCAACTAAATAATTAAATGTGGTGTTTCGTCAATATGCAACTCGTTGCATATTGAGCTCCACTTAACTTGTAGTATTTGTTTGTGCACCTGCCATGCCTTGCATATTTAAACCGGACATGCATCATACTTGTTTGCGCATCTTATGCCATGTTGATGCTTGTATGTTTACCGTGTTGTTTGTTTCTTTCCGGTTGCTTCTCTTGTTAGCTTCGGTTCCGTTCCGGAGTTGTGAGGATCCGCTCGTTTGTTGCTCCGTCTTCTTCGTGGACCCGTTCTTCTCCCTTGTGGAATCCCAGGCAAGATGACCGAACCCGGATACCATTACTATTTTTGCCTATTGCTAGTAGTTCCGCTCTATAGTTTTGCCTCGATGCCCATGTCTTTCTTGTCAGCCTCCTACTTGTAACCATTGCCTTGTTTAACCACCCTACCTACGCAAACCGTTGCTTGGCTAAGTACGCTTCGCTCAGCCCTCTTATAGCATTGTTAGTTGCAGGTGAAGATTGAAGATGCTTGCTTCATGTTGAAGTTTAGTTGGGTTATATCACACTATATAAATGCTAAATGAAATCATCTATATACTGGCAGGGTGGAAGGCTAAGCTTTTTGCTTGGTGTTTTGTTCCACTCATGCCGTTAGGAACCGTATAAACTGGTGTTATGTTACTTGATTATGCGTTCCTAACACGGTTGGGGTGTATGGGACCCCCTTGATAAACCGCTAAGTGCTAAGTCTTTTCCAGCAAGTCCCAACATTGGTACTATTTGCCTCATAATAACAACTTAATTAATTAATTAAATTTGCATAGAGGGTCGCTCCCTCGAGGATCCTTTATTTCTACATAGCAGGGGGGGCCAGTGCTGATGGTGTTGGTCCCAAACTAGAGCCACTTGCGGATACCACCCAGTTCGCTGGGATCTTCGGTATCTGTACGTACTGCTCATCCGGACGTGGCCTGAGACGAGATACGCGCGGCTACTATCAGGGTGTCGGCACGCCGGGAGGATTTGCTGGATTAGCCTTACCTTAGTTCGGTTTAACTTGAGCACGGGATTCCGAGAATACTCGGGTCTTCCCAACTATGGAGTTGCGACTCCGCGGATCGTGGGCTTGTGATGGGCCAAGTTGGAACACCCCTGCAGGGTTTGAACTTTCGAAAGCCGTGCCCGCGGTTATGTGGCAGATGGGAGCTTGTTAATTCCGGTTGTAGATAACTTGACACAATGTTTCCAATACACTACCAGCGTGTGTACCGTGACTGTCAATTTCCGATTAGGGATTCGGGAGTTGAACACGGTGGGGTTATGTTTGACCGGCTTTAGTTAGGATCACTTCGTGATCATCTTTCGACCGATGCTCTTCTCTTCTCGCTCTCTTTTACGTAAGTTAGTGCTAGTTGCTGCTGCAGACTCTTGTTTGTTCCTTCACCTCTCGTTCTTTCTTCAGCCTTGTCCTCACCCAAGGCTTAAATAGTCTTGTTACCCGGGAACGGGATTGCTGAGTCCTCTGTGGCTCACAGTTACTTCACCACACCAGATGCAGGTTCAGCCGAGCTCGATGCAGGAGCTGGTTCAGTGCTTCACCAGGAGCTCGTTGAAGCTTGTGGCCGTTTGCTTGTGACGTTTCGACGATCAGTAGTGGTTTCTACTAGGATTCGATCCTGACCTGTGGCTTTATGTTGTTTTGGTATCTTTCTTTTGGTTCTTCACCCGTAGTCGGGTTGTGATGTTTTGTATGATGATTGTTTATGTATTGTATTGTGTGAAGTGGCGAGTGTAAGCCAACTATCTCCTTTTGCATTTTAATCCCTCTTTTACATGAGTTGTGCAAAGATACCAAACTTGAGAACATTCTAGGATGGGCTTATACCTTTAAGTCGTGCCTCGACACGTAGGAGGTATAGTCCCATCCTGGGCATTACAGCCACCATCACCATCCAGCCTTTGGGCGGCCACCGAGATGTCCTCTTGGTGTCTTCTGCCACCTGTAGCTCGCCTAGGCGCTCCTTTTGCCCTTCTCGCCTCCTTGACCTACCTCCTGAGGAGAGGGACAAGAAAGGCATTACGGGCATCTTATCTCTTTTTAGTTTGTAAGCCTTCGGGCATCTGTTAAATTTAAAACTTGTAATCTCCCTGTTCATGTTTTTCATTCCCTATGGACTGTACCTGAATGGAATGTTTTTAATGAAAAAGGAATGTTTGCCGGGTCATTTGTTCGCAGGTAGAACCCACAACAGGGAACGAATCCCTGATATCTCTAAGATAAACATTTTCTCGCCCGGCAACAGGCCTTGCCGTCTCCCTACTTCGCTCGACCTTTCTCACGCCTTTGGCGGAGGCAGGGATGAAGTGGGCTTAGGCTCCTCGTTTCATCCTTTTGCTGCCGCGACTACGACCAAACTTAGTCCCAGGAACGAGCCCTAGGGCCTAGAGTTATGGGAGCATGGTAGCTTAAGGAAAAGAACGAGGTTTCACATACCTCGGTCCATAATGGAATGCATGACAAGGGATGAAGAACTTATCTGAAGCTGCAGCTTTGCTCTTGTAGCCCCCTGCAACACTGGCTTGCCAGGGCCTAGGTGCTAGTCTGTTCCTCTTTCTTCTCCCCAAGTGGCTTCGGCAAGGATATATGTGCGTCCTGTGAACCAAAGAAGATAGAGGAAAGACAAAGAGATGCAAACTCGACCTCTAAGCTAGGGGTTAGCCGCCGCTAAGCACTATCAACCCTAACCAAGGACGAGACTCGACTCAGCATGCATGCTATAACTTAGGGCGCCAGCTCTTCATTTATTTATGCTCAGGGTCTGTGCCTGGCTTTGTACAAAGGGTTACATGCATTGCCGGCAAGGCTCGTACAAAAGGGTGGCTTGCCGGGGGGCCCGGCAAGCCACACCTTATGGGTAGAACTTGCGAAGATGCTCAATATTCCAGGAATTGCTCACCGGAATGGCATTTTTGGTCTCCACGCGGACTGCGCCAGGCCTGGTGACTCGTACTAGCCGATAAGGGCCTTCCCACTTTGGCGTCAACTTGTTTGTATTCTTGGCCGATTGAACGCGCCGAAGAACAAGGTCGCCTTCCTCAAAGCTTCGGGCATGGACCTTGCGGCTATGGTAGCGGCGCAAGGCTTGCTGGTAGCGTGCTGCTCTCACAGCCGTCCGAAGACGATCTTCCTCAAGGAGCAATGTGTCATCTTGCCGCAGTTGCTCTTGCTCAAGCTCATCATAAGCGAGCTCTCGAGGTGACCCGTATATGAGTTCAGTGGGGAGAACTGCTTCTGCCCCGTATATCAGGGCAAAGGGCGTCTGGCCGGTGGCTCGATTTGGCATCGTTTTGATCGACCAAAGAACCACCGGCAACTCATCAATCCAGCGCCTTCCACTCTTGTGCAGCCTGTCAAAGGTCTTTGTCCTTAGGCCTCGTAGCACTTCAGCGTTTGCCCTCTCAGCTTGACCATTGCTTCGGGGGTGAGCAACGGAAGCGAAACAGACCTAGCTGCCGAGGTCTTGGGTATATTTCATGAAGGTGTGGCTTGTGAACTGCGTGCCGTTGTCGGTGATGACCCTGTCGGGTACTCCAAAACGGCAAATTAGTCCCTTGAAGAACTTGACGGCTGACAGAGCTGTGACCTTCCTCACTGCCTCCACCTCCGGCCACTTTGTGAACTTGTCGATTGCAACGTACAAGTACCCAAAGCCCCCGACAGCGCGGGGGAAAGGGCCCAGTATGTCGAGCCCCCAAACCGAGAAGGGCAGGAGAGAGGAATGGTTTGAAGGGCTTGAGCTGGTTGATGAAGTTTCTTCGAATGAAACTGGCACGCTTCACACCTGGTGACCAGCGCCGTCGCATCCTGGAGGGCTGTGGGCCGGAAGAAGCCTTGCCGGAATGCCTTGCCGGCAAGGGCTCTTGACCCTATGTGGGATCCACATATGCCTCCATGTATCTCCGCCAACAGCCCCAGTCCTTCCTCTCGAGGGATGCACTTCAATTTCACGCTGTTCGGTCTCTTTCTGTACAGGACGTCATCGACGAACTGGTACATAGCAGATCGACGGGCTACTTTCTCCGCTTCTTCCTGTTCCTCAGGAAGTTCCCTAGTCTGGAGGAATCGGACGGTATGTTGTGCCCACGCTGGAGCCTGGGGCTCGACGGCGAGGACTAAAGGCATTTCCTCCGCCAGCGGTTGTCTCGACGGCAAGAGCCTGACGCTCCGCCGGAGCTGGCCGTCCCGCGGCGGGCTCAGTGTCCCCGGCAACATCCTTGTCGGCGGCTCCGGGGAGCTCGGCGGGAAAGTACTTGCCGGGTCCTGATTTCCTCCTCTTGTTCTGCTCTGTTGATGGATCAACGGATGGCTGAGAAAGCTAAAGCACAAAGGTACCTGGTTCCACAGGTAGCTTGAGGGCAGCGTGCTTCGACAGGTAATCGGCGATGTCGTTCTCCGCTCGGGGAACGTGCTCTGCCTGTATACCATCAAAGCGCTCTTCCAGCTTTCTCACGTCATCGACGTAGGCCTTCATCAACGGGCTCTGGTAATCTTTGTTGACTTGCTTGACGACAAGCTGCGAATCGCCCCTGGCGATGAGTTTCTTAATTCCAAGGTCTGCCGCGATCCTAAGACCAGCAAGCAACCCCTCATACTCAGCAGTATTTTTCGTTGATACCTCCCTGGGGAAGTGCATCTGGACCACGTACTTGAGGTGCTCTCCAATGGGCGCGACCAGCAGTACGCCTGCCCCGGCGCCCTGTAAGGAGAAAGCTCCTTCAAAGTACATGATCCAGTTGCAACTCGCCTCTTTGCCGTGGAGAGCAGTTTCCTGGACTTCTTCATCAGGCGTCGCGGTCCATTCTGCAATGAACTCCGTGAGGACTCGGCTTTGCATCGTCGATGTACTTTCAAACTTGAGGCCAAAGCTGGACAGCTCCAGTGCCCACTCTACAATTCTTCCCGTTGCATCTGGATTGTGCAGTATCCGTTGTAGAGGGAGGCGAGTGACGACAGTGATCTCGTGCGCCTGGAAGTAGTGACGCAGCTTCCTCGAGGCCATAAGAAGGCCGAAGAGCAATTTCTGCACACCGGAGTACCTGGATCTAACCCCCTGCAAGAGGGAGCTAACAAAGTAGACCGGGTGCTGCATCATTTTCTTCCTTGGCTGCACTCCAACCGGCCGTGTCATCTCTGCACCAGTGGCATCAGGCACTGTCGCTGCTATCACCTCATCATCAATTTCTCTCTGCGCCACTAGTGCGGCACTGACCACCTAGTTCGTTGCCGCTAAGTATAGCAGCAACGGTTCTTGTGGCCTAGGCGCGACTAGTACTGGCATGGAGGAAAGATACCTCTTCAAGTCTTGTAATGCTGCTTCAGCTTCTGGCGTTCACTCCATCGGGCCTGCCTATTTCAAAATCTTGAAAAAGGGAAGGGCGCGCTCGGCAGACTTGGAAATGAATCTGCTCATGGCGGCGACGCAGCCAGCAAGCTGACGCACATCCTTGACCCGTTTAGGTGCTTCAATCTGCTCTATAGCTTTGATCTTGTCCGGATTGGCCTCTATCCCACGCTGCGACACAAAGAACCCGAGAAGCTTGCCGGACGGGACGCCGAAGACGCACTTCTCAGGGTTCAGCTTGAGGTTGATCTTGCGTAGGTCTACAAACGTTTCTTGTAAATCCGGTATAAGGGTTGCCCTGTTCTTGGTTTTGAACACTATATCATCCATATAAGCCTCCATATTTCTATGGAGCTGGGGTTCAAAACCCATCTGGACTGCCCTTGCAAACGTCGAGCCAGCACTCTTCAACCGAAAGGCATTCGTACGAAACAGTACGTACCACATGGGGTGATGAATGCTGTCTTCTCTTCGTCTTCTCTTGCCATGAAGATCTGATGGTAGCCGGAGTAGGCATCGAGGAATGACAGCAGGTCACACCCAGCCATGGAGTCAACAATCTGGTCGATGCGCGGCAACGGGAAGGGATCTTTAGGACAAGCCTTATTGATATCTGTGTAATCAATACACAGCCTCCACTTCCCATTTGCCTTGCGCACTACCACTGGATTGGCCAACCATGTTGGATGGAGCACTCCTCTTACCAAACCCGCAGCTTCCAATTTCCGGATCTCCTCTGTGATGAACTCTTGTCATTCCAAAGCTTGCTTCCTGACCTTCTGCTTGACGGGCCGCGCGTGAGGACAGACTGCAAGGTGGTGCTCAATCACCTCCCCGGGAACGCCGGGGATGTCAGATGCTTGCCATGCAAACACGTCGACATTCGCCCGCAGGAAGGTGACGAGCGCGTCTTCCTATTTGTCGTCAATGGTGGAGCTTATGGTGAAAGCCCCTCCTGTGCCGTTCTCCTTGACGGAAACCTTCTTGGTTCCCGGCGGCGTGGCCCTGGACCTCTTGTTTCTGCCGATGGAGCTCTCTGGCACGTCCTCGACGGGAGTGTGACACTCCCGTGGCTCACCGGTCTTCTTCTTCTTCCCTCCCGTGGCTCCAGTGGCAGGAGCAAGTGCCCTCATGGCGGCAGCTGCTGCAACTGCCTGCTGGTATAGTTGGTCAGCGCAAATCAGCGCATCTTTCTTATCGTAGGGGATGGTGATGATCGTCACAGGTCCTGGCATCTTCAGGGTGTTGTAGGCGTAGTGTGACGCTGCCATGAACTTGGCCAGCGCTGGGTGGCCAAGGATCCCGTTGTAAGGCAAGGGGATCTTGGCAACATCAAACACGATCCTCTCCATCCTGTAGTTCAGATCACTTCCAAAAGTCACTGGCAGCGTGACCTTCCCCTTTGGTTGGCTTCTCCCCGGGTTGACCCCTTGAAACGTGCCCGTCTCTTCGAGGTCTCCGTCAGGAATCTGTAGCTTCTGGACCACGGTGGGCGAGAGCAAATTCAGATTGGCCCCGCCATCGACTAGCATCTTTGTCACCTTGAGGTTGCGTATTGTCGGTGAAACCAACAATGGCAAGCACCCGACCGCAGTGGTGCGATCAGGGTGATCCTCAGTGTCAAAAATGATAGGCGTGCTGGACCATTTCAGCGGCTTTTGGGCACCGGACGACGGCTCCGTGGCTGTAATCTCACGCGCCCACTGTTTAAGTTGGCGGTGGGAAGTATGTAGCGAGGCACCGCCATCGACGCACATGGCCTCTGTGGCTTTCTGTAACTCTTGATCGCCGGACTCGTCGTCCCCTTCGTGATCGTCGTCTTCTGGCCTTCTGTCACGGCCCCGGGCGGTCCTCTCCTGCTGTTTATCCTTGCCGCGACGGCCTGCTTGGCCGTCACGCTTCTTGCCGGACCCCTCAGCACCGTCCTGGCCCTTCTCCTTGTCCCGCCTCTCGTATTCAGCCCTTTGCTTCTCAGCGAGGAGCTCAACCTGGTGGCAGTCTTGGAGATCGTGGCCTTTGGTGCGATGGATCTTGCAGTATCGTTTGCCGGAGTTTCCTGGCTTCTCGGCAGCCGCCAAGGCCCGACAGGCGACGCACCCGGCAATCTCCTTGCCGGGGTCACCCGCCCTAGTTTTCTAGGCGGAGCCGGCGTCATCAGATCCCTCGACGGCAAGTACGGCTTTACCCTTGCGTTTCCTGCTGCGGTGCCGGCCTTTCTTCGTCAGGGTGGCAGTATCCTCATCTGAAGAGTCGGTTTCCGCGCCGGCGTCTTCGCCGGGGTACTTCCTTCCCTCTTCAGCCCGGGCACATCTGTCAGCAAGAACATAGAGATCCGCCACATCTTTCACCTTGGTCATCGCCAGTTCTTCACGCATCTTGCGGTTACGCACGTTCTGATGGAACGCGCTGATGATGGCGGTAGGGTGAACATCAGGGATGTTGTACTGCACCCGGCTGAACCTCTGTATATACTTGCGCAGACTCTCGCCTTCCTTCTGGGGTATGACGTGCAAGTCACTCGCTTGGCCATGGGCCTGGTGGCCTCCGGTAAAGGCGCCAACAAACTCATGGCACAAGTCCGACCAGGAGGAAATAGAGTCTACCGGCAAGTGCATCAACCACGACATGGCGTTAGGTTTAAGAGCCAACGAAAAGTAATTCGCAAGCACCTTATTGTCGTGGGCTCCGGCAGCTTGCATCGCGATGGTGTAGATGCTGAGGAACTCCGACGGGTGGGTCTTGCCGTTGTACTTCTCGCCAACGTCAGGCTTGAAGGTGCGATGAGTGGGCCACTGGAACTGTCGCAGCTCACGGGTAAAAGCCGGACAGCCTACCTCGTAAGGTAGACTTCCAGGGCTCTCCGGTGCTGGGCGATCCACAGCAGGCCCCGCTCGCCTGTCCGACTGGTGGCGCACTCCGCGCCGGCGCTCGATGGTGGTTCGAGCGTCTTCATGAGCTCGCTCGTGAAGAACTTGACGCTGGTCGCCGTGGGTCCGTGGGTCGGACGACGCTATGGAAATGGCGTCACCCGCGACGTCTCGACGAGTCGACACACGCGGTACCGGGCGAGGAGGAGGCGAATGCACCGTGGCCACGGCGCTGCCGGTCCTCCCGCCACCGGTGCGTGGGACCCCATCGGTACGTCGAGCTAGGAGCTCCGCTGGACTTGGTTCATCCTTGTTGGCGGCTGCGACAAGGCTTCGGATGGTGGCTCTCCATTCATCGAGTTTCCCCGTAATCGGAGGAAAGTCGAGGAGCAACTGCGCACGCGCCAGGGCTTCGGCCGGGGTTAGCGGTAGCGAGACCTGCACGGACCGTGACGCGCTTCAACCCCTGACCATGTCAGGAGGAGCTCCATCACAATCCCGCGGTCGCATGCCATTTCCACCAGTGCTTCAGCGGGCGGGCAGGTCTTCTACGTCCCGGGAGTGGCGCTCAGGGCTCTTCCCGTGGCGCCGCCCGGGATCTTCGACGTGACGACGCCGTTCGTCGCGCGCTGCTTGGGAAGAGCGCGCTGTTGGCGCCGGCGTGGGAGTCCTGGAGGGCCTTGCGTCGCCTTCGGGTGATGTGGCAGCGACCCTGGAGGGCCCCGCGCCACCCACGGAGGTCCTGGCTCCGTCATTGGATGTGGCGGTGTGCGGCCCGTTGCCAGGCGCACAAACATCGCCACCTCCCAAACTCCGGCTGCTGGGACAGCGTTGGTGTTCACGAGCAGCACCCTGGGTCCTTTCCGCGACCGGTCCGCTGCTCGCCCGCGTAGGGGCGGGTTGTCCGGCTTCCGACTTGTGGCGCCACTGTCATCTTCTTCTTGGGCGCCATGATGATGAAGAAGCGTCGAACTAACTGCTAAAGCCGATTCTCACAACTGCGCCTCCTACCTGGCGCGCCAAAGATGTCGGGGTATTTGGATCGACACCTATGGGATCACGAGAATCCCTACTACGGTTGCGGGGCACGGGGTTGAGGGAAGAGCGGATCCAACAGTTAGCACACGCTTTGTTTACCCAGGTTCGGGCCGCAAGGATGCATAAAACCCTACTCATGCTTTGGTGGATTGTATATATGTGTTCTTCAGCTAGCTATGGGGTGTGAGGAGCTCCAAAAAGCCGACTCGTGAGGAGTTCTAAAAAGCCGAATCCTTCTCCTGGTAGCCTCGGGCCTCCTTTTATAGGGAAAAAGGGGTTGCCACGGTGGCACACAGGAGGTGGAAAGGGTACAGTGATGCGAGGTTATCCCTCGGATTACATGACAAGGCGCATTTAATGCGTCTTGCTTAGGTGTCCTTGCTTTATCGGGGACGGGAGAGACATCCGTCTTGTCCGTCGCTGCCCCTTCTTGCGTTGACACGTGCCCTGGCCAGCGATGCCTGAGATGCCATGTAGGCAGGCAGGCAGCTGAGGTGGCGCAATGGTGGGTCTTCCACGAAGGTCTGCATGTCGCCACGCAGGTGCCTGCCCAGCTGGTTGGGTCGGCAGCTGCATGGGGCAGTGGAAGCTTAGTTGGCGTTGGCCTGATGGTGGCCCTGCGGACGTCCTCGGCAAGGGCCTTGCCGGGGCCCCGGCAAGGGTCTTGCCGCGGCGCCTGCTGTCATCCCCGGCAAGGTGCTTGCCGGGGGTCTTGTGGTCCTCCTTGGCTGGGATCCCGCCAAGGGTCGTCGTCTTCTTAGTGCGTGTATCCGATCTTGAATGTCTTCACAAAGATCTGCATGCCACTACGGGGATGCCTCCCGAATCCTTGCCCCATGGGGGCAGTGGACTCAAGGGTGATCCGCTCCGTAGGCGTGGGGCGAATTACTGCGGCAAGGGTCTTGCCGGGGCTGCTAAAGCCGGCCCCGGCAAGGATCTTGCCGGGGGAATCTGCTTCGTCCCTTTGCTCTTTGTGGTCTTGGCTTTGGGCTTCAATTCCATCGAGCTTTGGTCTTGCCCTGGCTCACCTCCCTTGCCATGCTTGGTGTGGTGGTGCCCGTGGCTCAGACTGCCCGTGCACAGTCATAGGGGTACAAAAAGTGTACCCCTCTGTTTGTACGCCGACAGCGACACTACAATCAGAGACGCTTTGACGAAACTATGTGCGATGCATTAATCAGAAACGAAGATGTAAAAAAACGTCAAAAAAATGCAAAATGTTTGCGATGCAGAGCCATCAAACACGGTTCAGATTATAGTCGCGTGTGAGATGAGTGACATGCGGTTCACTCCAATGAACTGTTTGTGATGAGGCAGACCAATAGAAATGGGCAGCCAGATGAAGGTGTGTGTGCGATATATGGCATACAGTCCACTCGGATAAACTGTTTGTGATGAGGCAGAATGACAGAAACGGGCAACCATATGAAGGCGTGTGCGATATATGGCATACAGTTCACTCGGATGAACTGTTTGTGATTAGGCAACACAAAAGAAACGGTTCAACTTAACAAGATGTGTGTGATACGCGGGAAAGAAGTCAGTAATCAGAAATGTGTGGGAAGACTGATAACAACACATATGATTCATGTTAACAAGTTGTTTGTGTTGTGAGCAAACGATTGCTGGTATACAACTGTGAGTGATTGATGAAATCATCACCGACGGGTTCCGTTGTTTAGTCCGTGTGCGATGTGATCCACTCTGTCCGTACAACATATATGCTCTTTCTATAGAGCATCACCATATATACTTAAAAAACAACATTGCATAACCAAATTAAGCATACAATTACATAATTGACTACACACATAACATTTCCACACACCAAAGTAAGCAATTACATGCATACTAAACTAGGAGAAACGAGCATCTAATCATCTACATGTTGTCGTGACGACGCTCGCCATTGATCTGTTTCCGGCTGGATCCCTGGCCATTTTGGGGGAGGAGGCACCTCCTCATGTCAACGATCTGCATGTACATCTCGTAGCTAGTGTACGCCTCCTCGGCCGCGTACATGACGTGAGCTTTGTCGAGTTTCTCCATCCAGGCCGAGTGCCACGCACACTTGTCCTTGTCGCAGGAATCCTTCATGTCTGTAGTAGGGGTCGACGATGGCCTTGGCGAGGTGAACCAGTGAGTCCTTCTCATGCTTCTTGCTGCCCTAGATCTTGTATTGGCCCTGGATGTCGACAAGATTCTGGCAGGCGATGCCCGAATTCTTGAGCACCTTTACATCGTTGGTGATGTTCATCGTAGTGAACATGTAGTGGGGCTGTTGACAAACCTGGCAAAACGCTCGCAAGGCCTTGTGGTCAGGCATTAGTGCTAGACAAGGACGAGATTTTGCACGCACATCTGGGCGATGGCGACCTTGGGACGAGACCCGGCACAAGCACGGGTGTACTCGAGGTCGAACCCGACCACCTTGTACTTCTCCTCAGCAAGCAACAACTCCATGAAGTGGATGGAGTGCTTCACCCAGACCGGGTTGTTAGTGTACACCACTGAGTGCTCTGTGAACCTTTGTGGGTGTCCACTGAAACATCCATTTTGCATCATGCTTTTATATCAATATTTATTGCATTATGGGCTGTTATTACACATTATGTCACAATACCTATGCCTTTTCTCTCTTACTTTACAAGGTTTACATGAAGAGGGAGAATGCCGGCAGCTGGAATTCTGGGTTGGAAAAGGAGCCAATATTAGAGACCTATTCCGCACAACTCCAAAAGTCCTGAAACTCCACGAAAGTCAGTTTTGGAATATATTAAAAATATTGGGCGAAGAAAGCACGAGAGGGGGGCCACCCACCGTCCACGAGGGTGGAGGGCACGCCTTACCCCCTGGGCGCGCCCCTGCCTCGTGGGCCACCTGGAAGCCCCCCGATGCCCATCTTCTGGTATAAGTTGTCTTTTGTCTTGGAAAAAATCAGAAGGAAGCTTTCGAGAACAAGAGCCGCCGTCTCGAGGCGGAACCTTGGAGGAACCAATCTAGGGCTTCGGCGGAGCTGTTCTGCCGGGGAAACATCCCTCCGAGAGGGGGAAATCGTCACCATTGTCATCACCATCGATCCTCTCATCGGGATGGGGTCAATCTCCATAAACATCTTCACCATCACCATCTCCTCTCAAACCCTAGTTCATCTCTTGTATCCGATCTTTGTCACAAAACCTCAGATTGGTACCTGTGGGTTGCTAGTAGTGTTGATTACTCCTTGTAGTTGATGCTAGTTGATTTATTCGGTGGAAGATTATATGTTCAGATCCTTTATGCACATTAATACCCCTTTGATTATGAACATGAATATGATTTGTGAGTAGTTACGTTTGTTCCTGAGGACATGGGAGAAATCTTGCTATAAGTAATCATGTGAATTTGGTATTCGTTCGATATTTTGATGAGATGTATTTTGATGAGATGTATGTTGTATTTCCTCTAGTGGTGTTATGTGAATGTCGACTACATGACACTTCACCATTGTTTGGGCCTAGGAGAAGGCATTGGGAAGTAATAAGTAGATGATGGGTTGCTAGAGTGACAGAAGCTTAAACCCTAGTTTATGTGTTGCTTCGTAAGGGGCTGTTTTGGATCCATATGTTTCATGCTATGGTTAGGTTTACCTTAATTCTTCTTTCATAGTTGCGGATGCTTGCGAGGGGGGTTAGTCATAAGTGTGATGCTTGTCCAAGGAAGGGAAGTACCCAAGCACCGGTCCACCCACATATCAAATTATCGAAGTAACGAACGCGAATCATATGAGCATGATGAAAACTAGCTTGACGATAATTCCCATGTGTCCTCGGGAGCACTGTCCTTTATATAAGAGTTTGTCCAGGCTTGTCCTTTGCTACAAAAAGGATTGAGCCACCTTGCTGCACCTTGTTCACTTTTGTTACTTGTTACCCGTTACGAATTACCTTATCACAAAACTATCTGTTACCGATAATTTCAGTGCTTGCAGAGAATACCTTACTGAAAACCGCTTGTCATTTCCTTCTGCTCCTCATTGGGTTCGACACTCTTACTTATCAAAAGGACTACGATAGAACCCCTATACTTGTGGGTCATCATCCACCACAGCATGCATGGTGAACCACTACTCGTCGTCGTCTGCCGCTCGGAGCGCCATTGGAGCCGCGCAGGATACCCTCTAAGAATTTGTCGTGGTGGGTGTGCTTCTTGCAATACTGGGGCGCGATCGAAGAAGAGTCACAAGGGTTGAATGTCCGTTGTAATCATCACGTCTTGTCACAACGTTCATAGCGGAGGATTCCACTGCATGCTTGAGCACCCCACACGCGTTTTGTTTGACCACGCGTGGGCTTGAAGATGCACCAAATGTATCGTTGGTGAGCCTGTTCCCACGCAACCGCGCAGTTTACCGCGCAAGCTTCCTGCCCGACTAGTTTGGCCACGCGTCGGCTAGAAGAGGGGCAAATCGTGGGCATTTATAGGAAATAAGTTTTGTAAAAATGAAGTGTGTGGAATGACTTCGGTCATAAGTTTACCCGTGGGTGATGAGGTCAAAGTTACACATAAGGGTGATGATGGACACTCGAGTACGATAATTAATTTTGCGATCTACATGGCACACGGTTGAAGAAACCAACTGTGTGCAATAATGCTGAAGATTGTCGTCAAGTTAGTTATACAGATCGTGTGCTATGAGATCAACAAGGGAAACGCATTCGAGAATGGTTAATAAAATCTAAGTCCATTGCATATTAAGGTCAAAATAGTACTACCAATATACGAGTCTCATACGATGGCATTTCAACGATTGTACCGCAAAAGCCCCAAATATTACAAGGTTAAATTCTAGAGTTATATGGCTCAAATTCGAAGATTCCAAGGTTCAAACTGATATTAGAAATGAAATTCAGCTCATTCAGCTACAAACGCCCCCGCTGATCAGCTGAACATGGATATAAGAGAGGTTCAAACTAATATTACCACTAGTAAGGCTGGTTTTGAAACTTCAACATTTATGCAAACGGATCAGCCACTGAAAAGTCATGTATGGGGTTGACACAATGACTTCCGATTACTCTGTCATGTGAAGTTCCAAAATGAAATTCAGCTTTCTCGGAGCATTTTCCATTCTGCCGCAGTCGCCGGCGCTGATCAACAAACCATTCATTTTTGCGAAATAAATCTAGGGCAACCCTCATTACCTTCAGCACCCTTGCTCTGACAACAAAGAACCCGACGAATATAATCTCCGGTAAAGTCCCTCGGTAGGAATTCAAAGTAATTTCTGAGAGATGCAGATCTAGGCATTCGATGTGATTGTTATATTGTATCACATTATCCACCACTGGGCCCAATCTTACCTACAAAATAAGAAAATGTGTTAGTGCCCACATGCAGTTTTGAACACTACTACAGGCCTATTTGTTTTGCAGGATTTGTAAAATGCACTAACGTGCCATCTTCGATCCGACATGGTTAATATGGGCATTTGATTACAATCTAGAAAATGTAGCCTTCTTCACAACAGGTTGGAGTGGATGAAAAAATCCTTAAGAAAACTAGTACATCCGGTTCTTCCTCTCAACAACTCCATTTTGTTGAGGCGTGTACATAGCCGAGAACTCATGTGAAATCCCTTCTTCGTCAAGAAAGGTATCCACATTTGCATTCTTGAACTCTGTTCCATTGTCGCTGCGAGCCTTCTTGATCTTCACTTCAAATTGATTTTGGGCCTTCCTAGCGAAGTTTTTGTAGATCTTTTGAACCTGCGATTTATCATCAAGAAAGAACATCCATGTAAATCTTGAAAAATCATCAACAATGACTAATCCAAAAGAGTTATCACCGAGGCTTTTGTAAGCATTGGGACCAAAAAGATCCATATGAAGTAGCTCAAGTGGTCTTCTCGTACTCATGATGTTCTTCACGAGATGACTTCCTCCAACTTGGTTTCCTGCTTGACAAGCACTACAAAATCTATCCTTGTCAAATATAACATCGTTAACACCAAGGATATGATCACCTTTAATTAGCTTATCAAGATTTCTCATGCCAACATGACCTAATGTAATGCCCAGGATGGGACTATACCTCCTACGTGTCGAGGCACGACTTAAAGGTATAAGCCCATCCTAGAATGATCTCAAGTTTGGTATCTTTGCACAACTCATGTAAAAGAGGGATTAAATTGCAAAAGGAGATAGTTGGCTTACACTCGCCACTTCACACAATACATTACATAAGCAAAACATCATTCAAAACATCACAACCCGAATTACGGGTGAAGATCCAAAGAAAGATACCAAAACAACATAAAGCCACAGGTCAGGATCGAATCCTAGTAGAAAACACTACTGATCGTCGAAAACGTCACAAGCATACGGCCACTCTCTTCATCGAGCTCCCCGTGAAGAACTGAACCAGCTCCTGCTTCAAACTCGGCTGAACCTGCATCTGGTGTGGTGAAGTAACTGTGAGCCACAGAGGACTCAGCAATCCCGTTCCCGGGTAACATGACTATTTAAGCCTTGGGTGAGGACAAGGCTGAAGAAAGAACAAGAGGTAAAGGAACAACAAGAGTCTGCAGCAGCAACTAGCACTAACTTACATAAAAGAGAGCGAGAAGAGAAGGCGCATCGGTCGAGAGATGATCATGAAGTGATCCTAACTAAAGCCGGTCAAACATAACCCCACAGTGTTCAACTCCCGAATCCCTATTCGGAAATTGACAGTCACGGTACACACGCAGGTAGTGTATTAGAACAATGTGTCAAGTTATCTACAACCGGATATTAACAAGCTCCCATCTGCCACATAACCGCGGGCACGGCTTTCGAAAGTTCAAACCCTGCAGGGGTGTTCCAACTTGACCCATTACAAGCCCACGATCCGCGGAGTCGCAACTCCAAAGTGGGAAGACCCGAGTATTCTCGGAATCCCGTGCTCAAGTTAAACCGAACTAAGGTAAGGCTAATCCAGCAAATCCTCCCGGCGTGTCGACACTCTGATAGGTAGCCGCGCGTATCTAGTCTCAGGACACGACCGGATGGGCGATTCTACAGGTTTTTACCAAACCTCGAGTTTCCTCGTGGTGGCCCCGCAGACTCCCCGTTTCGGACCAACACTCATGTGGAGCACTGGCCCGGGGTTGTTGAATTAAGAATAAAAGAGGGTTTGCAAGACCCTATGCAAGTTTTATTAGTTATTAGTCTAATAGTACCAAATGTTGGGACTTGCTGGAAAAGACTTAGCACTTAGCGGTTTATCAAGGGGGTCCCATACACCCCAACCGTGTTAGGAATGCATAATCAAGGAACATAACACCGGTTTATACGGTTCCTAACGGCATGAGTCGAACAAATCACCAAGCAAAAGGCTTAGCCTTCCACCCTTGCCAAAATATAGATGATTTCATTTAAGCATTTATATAGTGTGATATAACCCAACAAACTTCAACATGAAGCGAGCATCTTCAATCTTCACCTGCAACTAACAATGCTATAAGAAGGGCCGAGCGAAGCGTACTTAGCCAAGCAACGGTTTGCGTAGGTAGGGTGGTTAAACATGGAAATGGTTACAAGTAGGAGGCTGACAGGAAGAACATGGGCATCGAGGCAAAGCTATAGATCGAGACTACTAGCAATAGGCAAAGATAGTAATGTTATCGAGGTTCGGTCATCTTGCCTGGGATTGCACAAGGGAGAAGAACGGATCCATGAAGTAGACGGAGCAACATAGACGAGAGAATCCTCACAACTCCGGAACGAAACCGAAGCTAACAAGAGAAGCAACCAGAAAGAAGCCAACAACACGGTAAACACACAAGCATAAACATGGCATACGATGCACATCCAAGTATGATGCATGTCCGGTTTAAATATGCATGGCATGGCAAAGTGCACAAACAAGTACTACAAGTTAAGTGGAGCTCAATATGCAACGAGTTGCATATTGACGAAACACCACATTTATTTATTTAGTGATTTGTTTAATTACAAGACAAGATTAATTTTTTTTAACATAGCAAGAGGTGAAGCATAATAAACTACACTATTTAGGCATTTTAAATGAGGCCGGAAGAATAACAACAACATATCCGGAAAATCCCCATGAGCATGTTTAGTAATTATAAAGCAAACACAATTAAACATTATAAAGTTGTTAACATGATGCGGATGACATGATCAAGTTTAATGCACTTTTTATTAAAAGGTTAACATGAAGGTGATAAGGAGCATCGTCACCGTGGTGGAAGGAAAGGGTGCCACGGCAACGATCCGAAATGATGCAAAGGCAACAACTCGGTTCCGGTAACTCGTGAGAGACCGGTGCAAAAGGTGACGGAGACGTGAGCGAGACAAACGAGATGAAAGGTGGGGCAATCCCGTCACCGGGTTCCCACGGGTCGGCGACGAGGCAACCGAGGAACACGACAAAGATCGAAACGGGCACGGCGGGCACGGTGCACACAAGGAAACATTTCATACAACACAAGCATCACACGGGTCATCGGCTCGGCGGTTATACCTTCGGGACAATGTTTCAGAGCGGTTCGAGTTCGTAGAGGGACGTAGTGGTACTCGCGGTCGTAGAGGAAGTAGTTGTTCACGTTTCCGAAGAGGAAGAAGTCGTTCACATGGCGGTAGTGGAAGTAGTGGTACTTGGCGTTCGTCATGTAGTTGTTCCCGTCCGTAGTTGTACTTGCATCGGAGGGGTACTTGTCGCGTAGTCGAACTTGACATATCCGAAGGGTTACTTGGTCGGGTCGCCTTGTACTCGTTCATGTAGTCGTTCACTAAAAAGGCCATGTAGCAGCTCGGGTCCGGACCTAGTGGTTCTTGGCACTCCTGGTACTTGAGATAAACAAAAAAAACAGCAACAACAAAAAAAAACAGGAAAAGGGCTGCGGGGGTGCGGCGCTGCTGGTCACTGAAGGACGGCAGGGCGACCATGGCGTCGGGGAGGACGGGGCCGAGGGAGCTCCTGGCGAGGCGGGGCCAGAGGCGATGGAGGAAGGCGCGGGGCGCCAGGCGAGGAGGGAGCTGCTGGACGAGGGGGCGCTGCCTTGGGCGGAGGAGGCGCTGGACGGCCTCGACGGGAGGAGGGCTCGGGGCGCCGGGCTGCTGGAGGCGAGGGCCTGGCCGGCGGGAGGAACGAGGCCGGGCGCGGCGGGGCTCGCCGGCGCGGCTCGACGCTGGGGAGGCGGCGGCCGGCGCAGAGGAGGCCACGCGCGGGCTGGAGGGGCGCGGGGACGAGGACGTCCATGGCGAGGCGCGGGGAGGGACGACGGCCACCTGGCAATGCGGGCGCGGAGGGGCTCGGCCTTCCTGGAGATCGAAGGGAGCTTGGGGCGCGGAGGCGATGGAGAAAAGGAAGCGAGGGGATCGGGTCGGGAGCGAGAGAAAAGGGTTCGATGGGATGAGGGTTGCGGCGGCTGAGAGGGGAGGAAGGAGCGATCGGGGCGAGGGATTCAGTCGCTAGGTTAGGCCGCTGGTCGGGCCAGGAGTGAGATGGGCCTTGAGGCCTGGAGGCTGGGAGGGAGGCTGAGGAGGCTTGGGCCAAAAGGAAGGATGGGCCGGTGCGCTGCTGTAGAAGGCTGCGACTGGGCTCTCTTCTCTTATCTGTTTTTTTTAAAACAGAAAAGAAAGAAGAAGAAAAGGGAAGAAAAGAAAAGGTTAGGGAAGAAATTTAAACACGGAGTTAAATCTCTGGACTCATACAAAATGTACGGAATTTAATTAAAATAGAAGGAGGGTTTTTGGAAGAACCCCGATACGACGGAAAATAAACATTGACAAGGTTTGAGGCAAGGAATGCGAAAGAGAAGGCATGGGGAAATTGTGCAAGTGTGTTACGGTGAATTCCAACGAATGGAATATTTATTAATATAGCTCCATAATTATTAGGAGGCTTTTATATGTTATAAAGAGAAGTCACCTTCCCTCGATTTAAATGGACCGAAGGCCCACACGATCTATTTAAGTTGAGATGCAAAAAATTAATGACATGATGGCATGATGACATGATGCAATGCAAAAATAAATAACACAAGCAAAATAAAACACACGGGAGAACCCGGAACATCTGGAATCTTCTGGGACGTCGGTCTTCGGGCGTCACAACTCTCCCACACTAACAGAGGATATCGACCCGAGATCCTAGAGATATCACCGGGTAAAAACGGAAGAGGAAGAGGTAAAACAAAGTTGCTTCTTTGACAAACGAGTGAAACCACGAACCTTGAGAGGTTGAACAAGATGAAAGAAGAATACAACAGAGATGAACGAAGATGAAAACACTCCTTAGAAAAGAGAAACAAGGAGCATTAAGAGAACCTTGTAGGTTGAAAGACATGAATAAGGAGCTTACGAACCGAAAGAATATGAAACTGCAACGGTATAGCCAAGGAAAAAGAATGACAGAATTCGGACAGCACTCCGTCTGAAAATGGAAGGAATTAACAAGAACTTGGCAAGTTGAGATGATACTTGATGAAAAGAACACCATATTGTCTCCGGAACAATTAAAAGAATGACACAAGGGGTAAAAAGATTTCAGATAGCACTCCGGTTGAAAGATAGGCAAAACTAGATAAGATGAGAGAACTTGAATGAAGAATACAACACTCCGGTTTATATGATAACCAAGGGAAAGAACATGATCTTGACAAAACGAGATGATGGTTAAAGAGAGAGCAACATCACAATGCCTCCGGAATGAAAGAATATAAGCTAGATCGTTGGGAAGAAAGAACGGAGAAGAAAATGACAACATCTCTCAAAATTGAATTTGAAAGAGCATCCTTACGAAGAGGGGTTGAACGGAGTTGATGGAAAAATCAACAACGAAAAGAATAAGCTCGTTGTGGGCTTATGGAAAACATCTCAAAATTATGAGGTGACAATTCTGCCACTAACTTAAACAATTGATTGGATTGAGGTCAACAAGGAGACGAAAAACTTATCTCGCCGGAAGGATAAATGAAGAACTTGGGTCATTTATAAGCACCACAATAACAACAATCCTTAGGGAAAGCTTTTAGGTGAAATACAACCCAAGATAACTCCAACGAATAAATTGAAGGGTTGAAAACATCTCCTGAACAAAGAAAAAGTGATGGGTTTAAATATTTCATTCTTGATAACTCGTGAATCATAAAACATGAAGGAATTGTCAAGAATGACATAACACCATCTGAAAAGATAAGATAGAAAGAATTGCAATTGGAAAGCATGATGAAGAATGCTTGAGCTCCAACAAGAATCTTGATGAAGACTTGAAGGATGAAATAAATCATGATGAACCACCATGAGAACTCCGGTAATGAAAGCATGAGAAGTGAAAGATGAAAAGAATAAGATTCAAGGCTTGCGATGAATTAGATGGAGCTTTGAAATGATAATAGAAATAACTTGGAACTCCGGAGAACAAGATGAACAACTTGAAGCCTAGAATTTATTCGTCATGAATAAACTCTAAACAAAGGAATTAATCCACTTGGAAGGAACAAGAATAAGAATTATGTCATGCATCTCCTTCACCAATTTAAATTGATGACAACCAAAGGATTTGGCATACTACTTATTCTCGTAGGAAAGAATTAAGAGAGATCTCGCATAAGCTTGAGAAAAGTCTTCAACGACCCACCGGTAGGATTATGAAAAGAACAAATGAATTAAAACGATAACAATGAAAGGGTAAACTTGAATGAACCACCGTAAGAATAGGAAGACGAACGAAGAGGCATCAATGAAGAATAGTTGGAGGACGAAGTTGCAAACAGAGAACGAAGAAATATTCTGAAATGATGGCCTTCGGAGGATCACAAAGAAAAGAATTCATGAAATGCTTCGGATGGTTATAAAAGAATTCCTCACAGTCGAAACAATAATAAGGATGTCATGAAGCTAGAATCACAACTCATCAGGAGAATGGCCAAGATTTAAGATATCTCTTCTTCGGTCTTCAATTGTTGAGAATGAAGACGAGAAAAGCCATAAGAATTGTTGAGCACTCCGGAATGACGAATTAAAAGGTTGAAACAATGATGAAAGAATTGAACGCGATCTTGGGGAGGGCATGTGACTGATGGGAATCATTCTTACGTCACACTTGAAAAGAATTTCGGAACCTCCGGGAATATGAGAAGAGTCAGGTAAGATCCTGGGAAAAGACCTGTGGATTAGGGCCCACTCAAAGAAATCACCGTTGAAAAAGATTGCTTAAGAGATATTGCACCGGTTGAATTAAATGGCTTGAATAAGTTAACAATCCTCAAAAATAGCTTGACAGGATTAAGAGTGTAATTATGAATCTTCAGCACTCCGGATATGAATAGCAAGAGGAGAATGATTAATTGGTTCACCGGAATAAGAAGGCATTGTGAAATGAGGAAAAGGATAAGATCAACACCGAAATCTTGAATTACATCCACCGACAGAATTTGAGAACAAAGAATGATGAACTTGAAGCTCTTGAGCATCTTCACGATAAATCACCGGATAAGAACATTGAAGGAAAAGAATGAAGAAATATCACATGAATAAAATGGATACTTCATTTAAGAATTTCTGGCTCCAAGAAGAAGAAGGGTGGGAGGGTGGGGAAAACAAAGACAACTTGGGATGAATGAAACAGACAGATCGTCAGATTTCTCAACGGCGTCTGTATGGAATAACTTGAAGAGAAGGCACACCGGTTGAAAGGAATTAACATGAAAATCTTGATGGTCAAGAAGAATTAGCACTCCCATAGGAATATGAGAACACCGATTAGGAAGGTATGGAATCAACATTTGACATCGAAGCAACTCGAATACCAGAATCAAAACAAGAACAAGGATAGATAAGTCGCAGCATCATCTTCACAATATCATCCGAGCAAAGAATGAACGAATGAATTCCGCAGGTACATCAACTTGACGAGAAGCCACTTGGAGAGCAAAATGAAAATAAAAAGGAACATGGAACAGATAGAACAAATACAAGATAGAAGCTTCGTTCGACATCTTCGTGCTGAAAGCTCATGGAATGTGTTACAAAAGGGTTTTGCAATCCCCGGATCAACATAGCCAAGGACCCTTTAAGATGCAACTCCTGATCAGAACGAGTCCATAAAACCCCTTCACTCAATGTAGAACCCCGAACTTCATATCGTGCATCCGTTGGAAGAATGCCTAGAACTACTGGATGAACCCACCTATTAATTTCCGAAAGATTCCAGTTATGCAATCAGGTGTTGGGGATACACGGGAAGCACGCGCAATCAACTCTAAACCTACATCCAGGCGTATCCATCCTTCAACACATAACCAGTCTTTCTCGGAAACCGTTTACCTCGGACCTTCGAAACGCATCCACTATACAAGCTATGGCAATACTCTCGAACTACCTCCCCAGTACTAGGTGATGTCGGGGTTATCTTGCCACTAACCGCATAGGAGAGTTTTCGATGTCGGCCGTCTTAAGTATTCTAGTACTGCTGCGATGGATTTGTGACGACAACACCTCGGAGCTCAACTCCCCGGGACACTGCCACAACCCCTAATGACAGGAGGCATCGAGAACAATGTTCTCGTCACAAAGACATCAGAACAATCCAAACAATACTCTTGAGATCCTAAAAAAAATTGGTGCAATTTTTGAGAGTAGAAGAGGCAAGAGTAATCGTCAGGAGTCCTCACCAGAATGAAAAGGGATGAGGAGCAAAGAAATCCTACTCTCCGATATAAATATAGGACTCAAAACATTTTCAAGTGTGTGCCTAGACTCAACCGTCAACGATTCGATCAATCAGTGGGGGCTTCTAGGTCGGAGAAGGCTCTGAATACCAACTTGTAATGCCCAGGATGGGACTATACCTCCTACGTGTCGAGGCACGACTTAAAGGTATAAGCCCATCCTAGAATGATCTCAAGTTTGGTATCTTTGCACAACTCATGTAAAAGAGGGATTAAATTGCAAAAGGAGATAGTTGGCTTACACTCGCCACTTCACACAATACATTGCATAAGCAAAACATCATTCAAAACATCACAACCCGACTACGGGTGAAGATCCAAAGAAAGATACCAAAACAACATAAAGCCACAGCTCAGGATCGAATCCTAGTAGAAAACACTACTGATCGTCGAAAACGTCACAAGCATACGGCCACTCTCTTCATCGAGCTCCCCGTGAAGAACTGAACCAGCTCCTGCTTCAAACTCGGCTGAACCTGCATCTGGTGTGGTGAAGTAACTGTGAGCCACAGAGGACTCAGCAATCCCGTTCCCGGGTAACATGACTATTTAAGCCTTGGGTGAGGACAAGGCTGAAGAAAGAACAAGAGGTGAAGGAACAACAAGAGTCTGCAGCAGCAACTAGCACTAACTTACGTAAAAGAGAGCGAGAAGAGAAGGCGCATCGGTCGAGAGATGATCACGAAGTGATCCTAACTAAAGCCGGTCAAACATAACCCCACCGTGTTCAACTCCCGAATCCCTATTCGGAAATTGACAGTCACGGTACACACGCAGGTAGTGTATTAAAACAATGTGTCAAGTTATCTACAACCGGATATTAACAAGCTCCCATCTGCCACATAACCGTGGGCACGGCTTTCGAAAGTTCAAACCCTGCAGGGGTGTTCCAACTTGACCCATTACAAGCCCACGATCCGCGGAGTCGCAACTCCAAAGTGGGAAGACCCGAGTATTCTCGGAATCCCGTGCTCAAGTTAAACCGAACTAAGGTAAGGCTAATCCAGCAAATCCTCCCGGCGTGTCGACACCCTGATAGGTAGCCGCGCGTATCTAGTCTCAGGACACGACCGGATGGGCGATTCTACAGGTTTTTACCAAACCTCGAGTTTCCTTGTGGTGGCCCCGCAGACTCCCCGTTTCGGACCAACACTCATGTCGAGCACTGGCCCGGGGTTGTTGAATTAAGAATAAAAGAGGGTTTGCAAGACCCTATGCAAGTTTTATTAGTTATTAGGCGAATAGTACCAAATGTTGGGACTTGCTGGAAAAGACTTAGCACTTAGCGGTTTATCAAGGGGGTCCCATACACCCCAACCGTGTTAGGAACGCATAATCAAGGAACATAACACCGGTTTATACGGTTCCTAACGGCATGAGTGGAACAAATCACCAAGCAAAAGGCTTAGCCTTCCACCCTTGCCAATATATAGATGATTTCATTTAAGCATTTATATAGTGTGATATAACCCAACAAACTTCAACATGAAGCGAGCATCTTCAATCTTCACCTGCAACTAACAATGCTATAAGAAGGGCTGAGCGAAGCGTACTTAGCCAAGCAACGGTTTGCGGAGGTAGGGTGGTTAAACATGGCAATGGTTACAAGTAGGAGGCTGACAGGAAGAACATGGGCATCGAGGCAAAGCTATAGATCGAGACTACTAGCAATAGGCAAAGATAGTAATGTTATCGAGGTTCGGTCATCTTGCCTGGGATTCCACAAGGGAGAAGAACGGATCCATGAAGTAGACGGAGCAACATAGACGAGAGAATCCTCACAACTCCGGAACGAAACCGAAGCTAACAAGAGAAGCAACCGGAAAGAAGCCAACAACACGGTAAACACACAAGCATAAACATGGCATACGATGCACATCCAAGTATGATGCATGTCCGGTTTAAATATGCATGGCATGGCAAAGTGCACAAACAAGTACTACAAGTTAAGTGGAGCTCAATATGCAACGAGTTGCATATTGATGAAACACCACATTTATTTATTTAGTAATTTGTTTAATTACAAGACAAGATTAAATGTTATTAACATAGCAAGAGGTGAAGCATAATAAACTACACTATTTAGGCATTTTAAATGAGGCCGGAAGAATAACAACAACATATCCGGAAAATCCCCATGATCATGTTTAGTAATTATAAAGCAAACACAATTAAACATTATAAAGTTGTTAACATGATGCGGATGACATGATCAAGTTTAATGCACTTTTTATTAAAAGGTTAACATGAAGGTGATAAGGAGCATCGTCACCGTGGTGGAAGGAAAGGGTGCCACGGCAACGATCCGAAATGATGCAAAGGCAACAACTCGGTTTCGGTAACTCGTGAGAGACCGGTGCAAAAGGTGACGGAGACGTGAGCGAGACAAACGAGATGAAAGGTGGGGCGATCCCGTCACCGGGTTCCCACGGGTCGGGTCGGCGACGAGGCAACCGAGGAACACGACAAAGATCGAAACGGGCACGGCGGGCACGGTGCACACAAGGAAACATTTCATACAACACAAGCATCACACGGGTCATCGGCTCGGCAGTTATACCTTTGGGACAACGTTTCGGAGCGGTTCGAGTTCATAGAGGGACGTAGTGGTACTCGCGGTCGTAGAGGAAGTAGTTGTTCACGTTTCCGAAGAGGAAGAAGTCGTTCACATGGCGGTAGTGGAAGTAGTGGTACTTGGCGTTCGTCATGTAGTTGTTCCCGTCCGTAGTTGTACTTGCATCGGAGGGGTACTTGTCGCGTAGTCGAACTTGACATATCCGAAGGGGTACTTGGTCGGGTCGCCTTGTACTCGTTCATGTAGTCGTTCACGAAAATGGCCATGTAGCTGCTCGGGTCCGGACCTAGTGGTTCTTGGCGCTCCTGGTACTTGAGATAAACAAAAAAAACAGCAACAAAAAAAAAACAGGAAAAGGGCTGCGGGGGTGCGGCGCTGCTGGTCACTGAAGGACAGCAGGGCGACCATGGCGTCGGGGAGGACGGGGCCGAGGGAGCTCCTGGCGAGGCGGGGCCAGAGGCGATGGAGGAAGGCGCGGGGCGCCAGGCAAGGAGGGAGCTGCTGGACGAGGGGGCGCTGCCTTGGGCGGAGGAGGCGCTGGACGGCCTCGACGGGAGGAGGGCTCGGGGCGCCGGGCTGCTGGAGGCGAGGGCCTGGCCGGCGGGAGGAACGAGGTCGGGCGCGGCGGGGCTCGCCGGCGCGGCTCGACGCTGGGGAGGCGGCGGCCGGCGCAGAGGAGGCCACGCGCGGGCTGGAGGGGCGCGGGGACGAGGACGTCCATGGCGAGGCACGGGGAGGGACGACGGCCACCTGGCGATGTGGGCGCGGAGGGGCTCGGCCTTCCTAGAGATCGAAGGGAGCTTGGGGCGCGGAGGCGAGGGAGAAAAGGAAGCGAGGGAATCGGGTCGGGAGCGAGAGAAAAGGGTTCGATGGGATGAGGGTTGCGGCGGCTGAGAGGGGAGGAAGGAGCGATCGGGGCGAGGGATTCAGTCGCTAGGTTAGGCCGTTGGTCGGGCCAGGAGTGAGATGGGCCTTGAGGCCTGGAGGCTGGGAGGGAGGCTGAGGAGGCTTGGGCCAAAAGGAAGGATGGGCCGGTGCGCTGCTGTAGAAGGCTGCGGCTGGGCTCTCTTCTCTTATCTATTTTTTTAAAAACAGAAAAGAAAGAAGAAGAAAAGGGAAGAAAAGAAAAGGTTAGGGAAGAGATTTAAACACGGAGTTAAATCTCTGGACTCATACAAAATGTACGGAATTTAATTAAAATAGAAGGAGGGTTTTTGGAAGAACCCCGATACGACGGAAAATAAACATTGACAAGGTTTGAGGCAAGGAATGCGAAAGAGAAGGCATGGGGAAATTGTGCAAGTGTGTTACGGTGAATTCCAACGAATGGAATATTTATTAATATAGCTCCATAATTATTAGGAGGCTTTTATATGTTATAAAGAGAAGTCACCTTCCCTCGATTTAAATGGACCGAAGGCCCACACGATTTATTTAAGTTGAGATGCAAAAAATTAATGACATGATGGCATGATGACATGATGCAATGCAAAAATAAATAACACAAGCAAAATAAAACACACGGGAGAACCCGGAACATCTGGAATCTTCTGGGACGTCGGTCTTCGGGCGTCACACCTAACCTTCTATGCCACAACCAACCTGTAGAGGATTTAGCAATAAAGCAAGTGCGAGGTTGGGCTTCTTAGTGAAGTCAACAATGTATAGGTCAGCTCTACAAATGCCGGTAAAGACCATATTATGATTATCTCTATGAAAGACTTGGCAATCAACATGAGTGAATAGCATATTTAAACCAAAATCAGCTAATCTAGACACAGAGAGAAGATTATATCCGAGAGATTCTACAAGCATGTCATTCTTAATTGAGCTATCATTGGATATGGCCACCTTACCAAGGCCAACAACTTTACCCTTAGAGTTGTCACCAAAGGTAACATACTTTTGTGGACCATCGTTTCTAGCAAGCTGATAAAAAACGTCCTTATCTCCGGTCATGTGATCCGTGCACCCACTATCAAGCACCCATTCCTTTCCTCCGGCTGCATAACCACGAAGATTTGCCATAAGACCAAAATTTCTCATTTGTTTCATCAAGGTCAAAGCCACTATCATCATCCTCATCATAGTATCCATGTTCCACATCGTCTTGTGATTGATCGACACCTAGAGAGAGTAACTCATTAGAAGTATGACCGTAACAATGTTCATCTCTATGAATTCTAATGACTTCGGAAATGATATTGCTAATAATGCCAACATCTCCTTTGGCACACATGAGATCACGAAGCTCAAATAAGCAATCACTAAACTTAGGATCACTAGTACTCATCCTATTCGAGGCAATAGACTTATGGAGAATCTCATCGAGATTTTCAAGGAATAATTTGGGAATCATTCCTCTAGGAATCTCCATATAGTATAAGCACATTCATAAGTTGGCAAACATACAAGCAAGTTTCTAGGCAATCCTCTAGTGATAAGATTAACAGTTCTAAGATTTTGAACCATGTCAAGTTTCTCATTGAAAGTAGGATTCGAAGCATCAATGGGGGACATACAAGGATTATCAATATACTTGTTCAAGTGATATTCATTGAAGATCTCAAGCATCTCATTTTTCATTCATGAAAGTACTCTCCATCAAGCATATGCACTCTACGTCTAATACTCCCCAATGTAGACTCACCATCTTCCTCCAATGGTGATTAAACCAAAGCAATGGAGACCAAAGCTCTGATACCAATTGAAAGGATCAAGAAGAGTATGTCTAGAGGGGGGGTGAATAGACTCCTAGCTAGAAAAGTGGCAGCTTTTAGATTACTTGAAGTTGAAGTGGAGTTTAGCACATGTTTAAACATTCACAATACCTAACAAGCATGCATAAGAAGAGTATATAGGTATTGCGAAGTAAAGCATGCAACTTTGACTACTTGACAAAAATAAAACCTAGCCTTTTCCCAATTTTAAGTCATGGCAGATTTTAGCAATTTAAGCACAAGTCAAGCAATCAACCTACACATGAAATTCTAAGAGTATAGCAGCGGAATGTAAAGCAATTGCATATGAAGGTAAAGGGAGGAGTTTGGAGAATGCAAACGCAAGTGAAGACACAAATGTTTTTGTCGTGGTTCCGATAGGTGGTGCTATCGTACATCCATGTTGATGGAGACTTCAACCCACGAAGGGTAACGGCTGCGCGAGTCCACGAAGGGCTCAACCCATGAAGGGTCCACGAAGAAGCAAACTTGTCTATCCCACCATGTGTTGGAGAACGTAGCATAATTCAAAAAATTTCTACGCCTTCACCAAGATCCAACTATGGAGACATCTAGCAACGAGCAAATAAGAGTGCATCTACATACCGTTATGTAGATCGCGTGCGGAAGCTTTCAACGAAGTGTGGATGAAGTAGTCGTACTCTTCACGTTCTTCGTCACCGATGATCTAGCGCCGAACGGACGGCACCTCCGCGTTCAACACACGTACGGTGCAGCAACGTCACCTCCTTCTTGATCCAGCAAGGGGGGAGGAGAAGTCGTCAGAGATCCGGCAGCACGACGGCGTGATGACGGATGTAGTGGAGATCGCAGCAGGGCTTCGCCGGGCGCCCTGCGTTGGGAGTATGGAGGTGTGACGGGAGGGGGAGAGGCACCAGGGCTTGGGTGCGGCTGCCCTCTCCCTCCCCACTTATATATAGGGGCCAGGGGGTGCGCCTGGACCCCCTGCAGATCCAATCTGCAAGGGGGCGGCGGCCAGAGGGGGTTCCTTGCCCCCCAAGGCAAGTGGAGCCCCCCTCCCCCTTAGGGTTTAAACCCTAGGCGCATGGGGAGGTGGGCCCCTTAGTGGTGCGCCAGCCCTGAGGGCTGGACACTTCCCCTTGCGGCCTAGGGGCCCCACCGGGATGGGTGGCCCCACCCGGTGGACCCCCGGGGCCCCTCCGGTGGTCCCGGGACGCTCCCGGTGACCCCCGGAGATCACTCGTTGGCCGAAACTGGACTTCCTATATATCAATCTTTACCTCCGGACCATTCCGGAACTCCTCGTGACGTCCGGGATCTCATCCGGGACTCCGAACAACTTCCAGGTTTCCACGTGCATGTTGGAAATATGCCCTAGAGGCAATAATAAAAGAGTTATTATTATATTTCCTTGTTCATGATAATCGTTTATTATCCATGCTATAATTGTATTGATTGGAAACTTAAATACATGTGTGGATAAATAGACAAACTTTGTGTCCCTAGTAAGCCTCTTCAGGACTAGCTCGTTGATCAAAGATGACCGCGGTTTCCAGGTCATAGACATGAGTTGTCATTTGATAACGGGATCACATCATTAGGAGAATAATGTGATGGACGAGACCCAAACGTTAAACATAGCTTTTGATCGTATCAGTTATCGCTATAGTTTTCTGCATGTCAAGTATAAGTTCCTATGACCATGAGATCATGTAACTCACTGACACCGTAGGAGTGCCTTGTGTGTGCCAAACGTCGCAACGTAACTGGGTGACTATAAAGGTACTCTACAGGTATCTCCGAAGGTGTCTATTGAGTTGACATGGATCGAGACTGGGATTTGTCACTCCGTGTGACGGAGAGGTATCTCCGGGCCCACTCGGTAATACGTCATCTCAATGTGCTCAAAGTGACTAAGTAGTTAGTCACGGGATTATGTATTACGAAACGAGTAAAGAGACTTGCCGGTAACGAGATTGAACTAGGTATAGAGATACCGACGATCGAATCTCGGGCAAGTAACATACCGACGAGACAAAGGGAACTGTATACGGGATTGCCTGAATCCTTGACATCGTGGTTCATCCGATGAGATCATCGAGGAACGTGTGGGAACCAATATGGGTATCCAGATCCCGCTATTGGTTATTGACCTGGGAGTGTCTCGGTCATGTCTGCATAGTTTCCGAACCCGCAGGGTCTACACACTTAAGGTTCGATGACGCTAGGGTTGTTAGTGAGAACAGTGCATGGTAACCGAAGGTTGTTCGGAGTCCCGGATGAGATCCCGGACGTGACGAGGGTCTCCGGAATGGTCCGGGGACGAAGATTGATATATAGGATGAGAGTGATCGGAGTCCGGAAGTGTTCCGGGGAGCACCGGGGAGTCGTCGGATGACCGAAAGGAGTTTCGGGGGTCCCGGCAAGTGTTGCGGGCCCTATGGGCCATAAGTGGGAGACGCAACAGCCCTCATGGGGCTGTGCGCCCCCCCCTTGGGCCCTCTCCACCTGCGCATGGGGGCTGGCCCCCCCTAGGGCAGCCGCACCCCCTTGGCTTGGGGGGCAAGGCGCCTGGGGGGGGAAACCCTAGCCCTGACCGCCGCCCCCCCCTTGGCCGGCCCCATCTGCCTTGGCCGCCGCCCCCTAGGGGGAACCCTAGGGGCGCCCCCTCCCCTCTCTCCCCCTATATAAAGAGAGGCAGAGGGAGGGCAGCAACACAAGTTCGTGCCTCGGCGCTGCCCTCCCTCTCCCACGAATATCTTCGTCTATTTCGCAGTGCTTGGCGAAGCCCTGCTGGAATTCCTCCACCACCATCTCCATCACGCCGTCGTGCTGCTGGGTTTCTCCGTCAACTTCTCCTTCCCCCTTGCTGGATCAAGAAGGAGGAGACGTCCCCGAGCTGTACGTGTGAAGAACGCGGAGGCACCGTCCGTTCGGTGCTAGGATCTTCGGCGATCTGAATCGCGGCGAGTACGACTCCATCAACCGCGTTCTTGAATGCTTCCGCTTAGCGATCTACAAGGGTATGTGGATCCAACTCTCCCCTCGTAGATGCATCTCCTAGATTGATCTTGGTGAGCGTAGGAAATTTTTTGTTTCCCATGCAACGTTCCCCAACAGTGGCATCATGAGCTAGGTTCTTGCGTAGATGCTTTCACGAGTAGAACACAAAGGGGTTTTGTGGGCGTTGATGTTTAGATTGCTTTCCTCCTTGGTCTTTCTTGATTCAGCGGTATTATGGGATGAAGCGGCCCGGACCAACTTTACATGTCCACGTACATGAGACCGGTTCCATCGACAGACATGCGACTTTTGTTGCATAAGATGGCTGGCGGGTGTCTGTCTCTCCTATCTTAGTTGAATCGGAATAGACAAAGGCGGTCCTTGTAGAAGGTTAAATATCAACTTAAATATCACCGTTGTGGCTTTGCGTAGGTAAGAAGCGTTCTTGCTAGATACCCATAGCAGCCACGTGAAACATGCAACAACAAATTAGAGGACGTCTAACTTGTTTTTGCAGGGTATGTATGTGATATGATATGGCCAATGACATGATGAGATATATTTGATGTATGAGATGATCATGTTGTAATAGTTAATATCGACTTGCATGTCGATGTATACGGCAACCGGCAGGAGCCATAGGGTTGTCTTTAATTTTTGTATGACCTGCGTGTCAATCATTAAGCGCTATGTAATGCTTTACTTTATCACTAAACGGTAGCAATAGTAGTAAGAGCATGGTGGGCGCGCGACAACCCCGATGGCGACACGATGATGGAGATCATGATGATGGGGATCATGGTGTTGCGCCGGTGACGATGGAGATCATGCCGGTGCTTTGGAGATGGAGATCAAAAGCACGAGTTGATGGCCATATCATGTCACTTATGATTTGCATGTGATGTTAATCCTTTTATGCATCTTATTTTGCTTAGGACGACGGTAGCATTATAAGATGATCCCTCACTAAAATTTCAAGATAAAATTGTGTTCCCCCCGAGTGTGCGCCGTTGCGAAGGTTCGTCGTTTCGAAGCACCACGTGATGATCGGGTGTGATAGACTCTACGTTCGCATACAACGGGTGCAAGCCAGTTTTGCACATGCAGAACACTCGGGTTAGACTTGACGAGCCTAGCATGTACAGACATGGCCTCGGAACACGGAAGACCGAAAGGTCGAGCATGAGTCATATAGTAGATATGATCAACATGAAGATGTTCACCATTAACACCACCTCATCTCACGTGATGATCGGACTTGGGTTGGTGGATTTGGATCATGTCACGCTCAGATGACCAGAGGGATGTCAATTTGAGTGGGAGTTATAAGTAATTGTTGGAAATATGCCCTAGAGGCAATAATAAAAGAGTTATTATTATATTTCCTTGTTCATGATAATCGTTTATTATCCATGCTATAATTGTATTGATTGGAAACTCAGATACACGTGTGGATGAATAGACAGACTTTGTGTCCCTAGTGAGCCTCTACAGGACTAGCTCGTTGATCAAAGATGACCGCAGTTTCCAGGTCATAGACATGAGTTGTCATTTGATAACGGGATCACATCATTAGGAGAATGATGTGATGGACGAGACCCAAACGTTAACATAGCTTTTGATCGTGTCAGTTATCGCTATAGTTTTCTGCATGTCAAGTATAAGTTCCTATGACCATGAGATCATGTAACTCACTGACACCGTAGGAGTGCTTTGTGTGTACCAAACGTCACAACGTAACTGGGTGACTATAAAGGTACTCTACAGGTATCTCCGAGGGTGTCTGTTGAGTTGACATGGATCAAGATTGGGATTTGTCACTCCGTGTGACGGAGAGGTATCTCCGGGCCCACTCGGTAATACGTCATCTCAATGAGCTCAAAGTGACTAAGTAGTTGGTCACGGGATTATGTATTACGGTAACGAGTAAAGAGACTTGCCGGTAACGAGATTGAACTAGGTATAGAGATACCGACGATCGAATCTCGGGCAAGTAACATACCGACTAGACAAAGGGAACTGTATACGGGATTGCCTGAATCCTTGACATCGTGGTTCATCCGATGAGATCATCGAGAAACATGTAGGAACCAATATGGGTATCCAGATCCCGCTATTGGTTATTGACCTGGGAGTGTCTCGGTCATGTCTACATGGTTTCCGAACCCGCAGGGTCTACACACTTAACGTTCGGTGACGCTAGGGTTGTTAGTGAGAAAAGTGCATGGTTACCGAAGGTTGTTCGGAGTCCCGGATGAGATCCCGGACATGACGAGGGTCTCCGGAATGGTCCGGAGACGAAGATTGATATATAGGATGAAAGGTTTCGGAGTACCGGAAGTGTTCCGGGGAGCATCGGGAAATCGGCGGAGTACCGGAAAGGTTTTCGGGGGTCCGGAAGAAGTTCTGGGCCTAGTGGGCCACAAGGGGGAACACCACAGCCCTCAGGGGGCTGTGCGCCCCCCCTGGGCGCCCTCACCTCTCCACCCCCCCTATATATAGTGAGGTAAAGGGAGGGCAGCAAACACAAGTTCGTGCCTCGGTGCTGCCCTCCCTCTCCCGTCATATCTTCTTCTCCCGCGGAGCTTAGGCGAAGCCCTGCTGGAGTTCTTCTCCACCATCACCACCACGCCGTCGTGCTGCCGGTTCTCCATCAACCTCTCCTCCACCCCTTGCTGGATCAAGAAGGAGGAGACGTCCCCGAGCCGTACGTGTGAAGAACGCGGAGGCACCGTTGCTTCGGTGCTAGGATCTTCGGCGATCTGAATCGCGGCGAGTACGACTCCATCATCCGCGTTCATAACGCTTCCGCTTAGCGATCTACAAGGGTACGTAGATCACACTCCCCCCTCGTAGTTGCATCTACTAGATTGATCTTGGTGAACGGTAGGAAAATTTTTTGTTTCCCATGCAACGTTCCCCAACAGTGGCATCATGAGCTAGGATCTTGCGTAGATGCTTTCTCGAGTAGAACACAAAAGGGTTTGTGGCGTTGATGTTTAAATTGCTGCCCTCCTTAGTCTTTCTTGATTCAACGGTATTATAGGATGAAGCGGCCCGGACCAACTTTACATGTCCACGTACATGAGACCGGTTCCATCGACAGACATGTGACTTTTGTTGCATAAGATGGCTGGCGGGTGTCTGTCTCTCCTATCTTAGTTGAATCGGAATAGAACAAGGCGGTCCTTGTAGAAGGTTAAATAGCAACTTGAATATCACCGTTGTGGTTTTGCGTAGGTAAGAAGCGTTCTTGCTAGATACCCATAGCAGCCACGTAAAACATGCAACAACAAATTAGAGGACGTCTAACTTGTTTTTGCAGGGTATGTATGTGATATGATATGGCCAATGACATGATGAAATATATTTTGATGTATGAGATGATCATGTTGTAATAGTTAACATCGACTTGCATGACGATGCATACGGCAACCGGCAGGAGCCATAGGGTTGTCTTTATTTTTTGTATGACCTGCGTGTCAATCATTAAGCGCTTTTGTAATGCTTTACTTTATCGCTAAACGGTAGCAATAGTAGTAATAGCATGGTGGGGCGCCGACAACCCCGATGGCAACACGATGATGGAGATCATGATGATGGAGATCATGGTGTGGCGCCGGTGACGATGGAGATCATGCCGGTGCTTTGGAGATGGAGATCAAAAGCACGAGTTGATGGCCATATCATGTCACTTATGATTTGCATGTGATGTTAATCCTTTTATGCATCTTATTTTGCTTAGGACGACGGTAGCATTATAAGATGATCCTTCACTAAAATTTCAAGATAAAATTGTGTTCCCCCCGAGTGTGCGCCGTTGCGAAGGTTCGTCGTTTCGAAGCACCACGTGATGATCGGGTGTGATAGACTCTGCGTTCGCATACAACGGGTGCAAGCCAGTTTTGCACATGCAGAACACTCGGGTTAGACTTGACGAGCCTAGCATGTACAGACATGGCCTCGGAACACGGAAGACCGAAAGGTCGAGCATGAGTCATATAGTAGATATGATCAACATGAAGATGTTCACCATTGACACCACCTCATCTCACGTGATGATCGGACTTGGGTTGGTGGATTTGGATCATGCCACGCTCGAATGACCAGAGGGATGTCAATTTGAGTGGGAGTTATAAGTAATTTGATTAGTTAAAACTCACTTATCATGAACAATAGTCTAAGATGTCTTTGCAAATCTTTTGATGTAGATGGCTCCCGCAGTAGCTCCCCTGAATTTTAATGCGTTCCTAGAGAAAACTAAGCTGAAAGATGATGTGAGCAACTTTGTGGACTGGCTCCGCAATCTGAGGATCATCCTCACAGCTGCCCAAAAGGTTTATGTCCTAAATGCACCGCTAGGTGAACCCCCCGCTCCGGCCTCTGTGGACGTTATGAACGCCTGGCAGTCGCGTGCGGATGACTACTCAGTAGTGCAGTGTGCCATGTTGTATAGCTTGGAAGGAGGACTTCAAAGGCGTTTTGAACGTCATGGAGCATATGAGATGTTCCAGGAGTTGAAGTTCATCTTTGAAAAGAATGCCAAGATCGAGAGGTATGAGACCACCGATAAATTCTTTGCTTGCAAGATGGAGGAGAATTCGTCTGTCAGTGAGCACTTACTGAAGATGTCTGGGTACTATACCCGCATAGCTGATCTGGGACTTGTGTTCTCGGAGGAGGCTATCATTGACAGAATTCTCCAGTCACTCCCACCTAGCTACAAGAGCTTCGTGTAGCAGTATAACATGCAAGGGATGAACAAATCCATCGCCGAGCTGTTTGCAATGCTGAAAGTCGCTGAGGCAGACATCCAGAAGGAGTATCAAGTGTTGATGGTCAATAAAACTACCAGTTTCAAGAAAAATGGCAAGGTCAAGAAGGGTAACTCTAGGAAGGGTGGCAAGGCAGTTGCTCATCCAGTGAAGAAACCCAAGGCTGGGCCCAAGCCAGAGACTGAGTGTTTCTATTGCAAGGGGAACGGCCACTGGAAGCGGAACTGCCCCAAGTATCTGGCAGACAAGAAGGGGGCCAACAACAACAACAAGTAAGGTATATGTGATATACATGTTATTGATGTGTACCTTACCAACTCTCGTTGTAGTGCCTGGGTATTTGATACCCGTTCGGTTGCTCACATTTGCAACTCTAAACAGGAACTACGGAATAAACGGAGGCTGGCAAAGGACGAAGTGACGATGCGCGTGGGGAATGGTTCCAAGGTTGATGTGATCGCCGTCGGCACGCTCGCTCTTCGATTACCATCGGGATTAGTTATGAACCTGAATAATTGTTATTTAGTGCGTGCGTTGAGCATGAACATTATATCTGGATCTTGTTTAATGCGAGACGGTTACTCATTTAAATCAGAGAATAAAGGTTGTTCTATTTATATGGGTAATATCTTTTATGGTCATGCACCCGAAGTAGGGGGTTTATTCTTATTGAATCTCGATAGTGATGATACACATGTTCATAACATTGATGCCAAAAGATGTAGAGTTGATAACAATAGTACCACTTTCTTGTGGCACTGCCGTCTGGGTCATATCGGCGTGAAACGCATGAGGAAGCTCCATGCTGATGGACTTTTGGAGTCTCTTGATTTTGAATCACTTGACACATGCGAGCCGTGCCTCATGGGCAAGATGACTAAGACCCCGTTTTCAGGAACAATGGAACGGGCAAGTGACTTATTGGAAATCATACATACTGATGTGTGTGGCCCGATGAGTGTCACGGCGCGCGGTGGATATCGTTATTTTCTCACCTTCACTGACGACTTAAGTAGATATGGGTATATTTACTTGATGAAGCATAAGTCTGAAACGTTTGAAAAGTTCAAACAATTTCAGAGTGAAGTTGAGAATCATCGTAACAAGAAGATCAAGTTCCTACGATCTGATCGAGGGGGAGAGTATCTGAGTTATGAGTTTGGCAATCACTTAAGAAAATGTGGAATTGTTTCACAGTTGACGCCACCTGGAACACCACAGCGTAATGGTGTGTCCGAACGTCGTAATCGAACCCTATTAGATATGGTACGTTCTATGATGTCTCTTGCCGATTTGCCACTATCGTTTTGGGGATATGCGTTAGAGACAGCTGCATTCACTTTAAATAGGGCTCCATCTAAGTCCGTCGAGACAACACCGTATGAACTGTGGTTTGGTAAGAAACCTAAGTTGTCTTTTCTCAAAGTTTGGGGTTGCGATGCTTATGTCAAAAGGCTTCAGCCAGAAAAGCTCGAACCCAAAGCGGACAAATGTGTCTTCATAGGATACCCAAAAGAAACTGTTGGGTACACCTTCTATCTCAGATCCGAGGGCAAAGTGTTTGTCGCTAAGAATGGGTCCTTTCTCGAGAAAGAGTTTCTCTCGAAAGAATTGAGTGGGAGGAAGGTAGAACTTGATGAGGTTATTGAACCTCTGCTTCAACCAGAGAGTAGCGCAGCACAGAAAGATGTTTTTGTGGAGCCTGCAGCGGTTGAAGAGGAAGCCAATGATGATGATCAAGAAGCTTCTGATCAAGTTACTACCGAACCTCGTAGGTCGACAAGGGTACGCACTGCACCTGAGTGGTATGGTAACCCTGTCTTGGAGGTCATGTTGTTGGACAACAGTGAACCTACGAGCTATGGAGAAGCGATGGTGGGCCCGGATTCCGACAAATGGTTAGAGGCCATGAAATCAGAGATGGGATCCATGTATGAAAACAAAGTATGGACTTTGGAAGTATTACCTGAAGGGCGGAAGGCCATTCAGAATAAATGGATTTTTAAGAGGAAGACGGACGCTGACGGCAATGTCACCGTGTATAAAGCTCGACTTGTGGCAAAGGGTTTTTCACAAGTTCAAGGAGTTGACTACGATGAGACTTTCTCACCCGTAGCGATGCTTAAATCCGTCCGAATCATGTTAGCAATAGCTGCGTATTTCGATTATGAAATTTGGCAGATGGATGTCAAAACAGCGTTCCTTAACGGTTTTCTTAAGGAAGAGTTGTATATGATACAACCGGAAGGTTTTGTCGATCCAGAGAATGCTGACAAAGTTTGCAAACTCCAGCGTTCCATTTATGGGCTGGTGCAAGCGTCTCGGAGTTGGAATCTTCGCTTTGATGAGGTGATCAAAGCGTTTGGGTTTGTACAAGTTTACGGAGAAGCTTGTATTTACAAGAAAGTGAGTGGGAGCTCTATAGCGTTTCTAATATAATATAAAGTTTTGAAGAAGTTCAAAATGGATCAATCCAAGAAGGGGTTCTTGCCGGTATTGCAAGGTACAAAGTTGAGTAAGACTCAATGCCCAGTGATTGCGGAAGATAGAGAAAAGATGAGTGTCATCCCCTATGCTTCAGCCATAGGCTCTATCATGTATGCAATGCTGTGCACAAGACCAGATGTCAGCCTTGCCATAAGTATGGCCGGAAGGTTTCAAAGTAATCCTGGTATGGATCACTGGACAGCGGTCAAGAATATCCTAAAGTACCTGAAAAGGACTAAGGAGATGTTTCTCGTTTATGGAGGTGATCAAGAGCTCGTCGTAAAGGGTTACGTCGATGCAAGCTTTGACACTGATCCGGATGACTCTAAGTCTCAAACCGGATACGTATATATTCTCAACGGGGGAGCGGAAAGCTGGTGCAGTTCCAAGCAAAGCGTGGTAGCCGATTCTACATGCGAAGCGGAGTACATAGCTGCCTCGGAGGCGGCAAAGGAAGGTGTCTGGATGAAGGAGTTCATGACAGATCTTGGAGTTGTGCCAAGTGCATTGAACCCAATGACTCTGTTTTGTGACAACACTGGTGCCATTGCTCTAGCCAAGGAACCAAGGTTTCACAAGAGGACCAGACACATAAAGCGACGCTTCAATTCCATCCGCGATTCAGTCAAGGAGGAGGACATAAGCATTTGCAAAGTACACACGGATTTGAATGTTGCAGATCCGTTGACTAAGCCTCTTCCACGGGCTAAGCATGATCAACACCAAGACTCTATGGGTGTTAGATTCATTACCTTGTAATGCTAGATTATTGACTCTAGTGCAAGTGGGAGACTGTTGGAAATATGCCCTAGAGGCAATAATAAAAGAGTTATTATTATATTTCCTTGTTCATGATAATCGTTTATTATCCATGCTATAACTATATTGATTGGAAACTCAAATACATGTGTGGATAAATAAGACAAACTTTGTGTCCCTAGTAAGCCTCTTCAGGACTAGCTCGTTGATCAAAGATGACCGCGGTTTCCAGGTCATAGACATGAGTTGTCATTTGATAACGGGATCACATCATTAGGAGAATGATGTGATGGACGAGACCCAAACGTTAAACATAGCTTTTGATCGTATCAGTTATCGCTATAGTTTTCTGCATGTCAAGTATAAGTTCCTATGACCATGAGATCATGTAACTCACTGACACCGTAGGAGTGCCTTGTGTGTGCCAAACGTCGCAACGTAACTGGGTGACTATAAAGGTACTCTACAGGTATCTCCGAAGGTGTCTGTTGAGTTGACATGGATCGAGACTGGGATTTGTCACTCCGTGTGACGGAGAGGTATCTCCGGGCCCACTCGGTAATACGTCATCTCAATGAGCTCAAAGTGACTGAGTAGTTAGTCACGGGATTATGTATTACGGAACGAGTAAAGAGACTTGCCGGTAACGAGATTGAACTAGGTATAGAGATACCGACGATCGAATCTCGGGCAAGTAACATACCGACGAGACAAAGGGAACTGTATACGGGATTACCTGAATCCTTGACATTGTGGTTCATCCGATGAGATCATCGAGGAACGTGTGGGAACCAATATGGGTATCCAGATCCCGCTATTGGTTATTGACCTGGGAGTATCTCGGTCATGTCTGCATAGTTTCCGAACCCGCAGGGTCTACACACTTAAGGTTCGGTGACGCTAGGGTTGTTAGTGAGAATAGTGCATGGTAACCGAAGGTTGTTCGGAGTCCCGGATGAGATCCCGGACGTGACGAGGGTCTCCGGAATGGTCCGGGGACGAAGATTGATATATGGGATGAGAGTAAACGGAGTCCGGAATTGTTCTGGGGAACATCGGGAAGGAATCGGAGAACCGAAAGGTGTTTCGGGGGCCACGGTAAATGTTACGGGCCCTATGGGCCATAAGTGGGGAGACGCAACAGCCCACACAAGGGCTGTGCGCCCCCCCCCTAGGCTCCTCCACCTGCGCCTAAGGGGCTGGGCCCCCCTAGGGCAGCCGCACCCCTAGGACTTGGGGGGCAAGGCGCCTGGGGGGGGAACCCTAACCCTGGCCGCAGCCCCTCCCCTTGGCCGCCACCCCCTAGGGGGAACCCTAGGGGCGCCCCCTCCTCTCTCTCCCCCCTATATAAAGAGAGGTAGAGGGAGGGCAGCAATACAAGTTCGTGCCTCGGCATTGCCCTCCCTCTCCACGAATATCTTCGTCTAGTTTGCAGTGCTTGGCGAAGCCCTGCTGAAATTCCTTCACCACCATCTCCACCACGCCGTCGTGCTGCTGGGTTTCTCCGTCAACTTCTCCTTCCCCCTTGCTGGATCAAGAAGGAGGAGACGTCCCCGAGCTGCACGTGTGTTGAACGCGGAGGCACCGTCCGTTCGGTGTTGGGATCTTCGGCGATTTGAATCGCGGCGAGTACGACTCCATCAACCGCGTTCTTGAACGCTTCCGCTTAGTGATCTACAAGGGTATGTGGATCCGACTCTTCTCTCGTAGATGCATCTCCTAGATTGATCTTGGTGAGCGTAGGAAAATTTTTGTTTCCCATGCAACGTTCCCCAACAGTGACATGCTATTAACCATATAAGGACTTTTCATAGTCACATGACAAAAGCTTACTGAGACAATGAATCTGTAGTAATTAAGTTGCCAGTTTCAAGAAGAATGGCAAGGGCAAGAAGGGTAACTCTAAGAAGGGTGGCAAGGCAGTTGCTCATCCAGTGAAGAAACCCAAGGCTGGGCCCAAGCCAGAGACTGAGTGTTTCTATTGCAAGGGAAACGGCCACTGGAAGCGGAACTGCCCCAAGTATCTGGCAGACAAGAAGGGGGCCAACAACAACAACAAGCAAGGTATATGTGATATACATGTTATTGATGTGTACCTTACCAACTCTCGTTGTAGTGCCTGGGTATTTGATACCGGTTCGGTTGCTCACATTTGCAACTGTAAACAGGAACTACGGAATAGACGGAGGCTGGCGAAGGACGAAGTGACGATGCGCGTGGGGAATGGTTCCAAGGTTGATGTGATCGCCGTCGGCACGCTCGCTCTTCGATTACCATCGGGATTAGTTATGAACCTGAATAATTGTTATTTAGTGCCTGCGTTGAGCATGAACATTATATCTGGATCTTGTTTAATGCGAGACGGTTACTCATTTAAATCAGAGAATAAAGGTTGTTCTATTTATATGGGTAATATCTTTTATGGTCATGCACCCGAAGTAGGGGGTTTATTCTTATTGAATCTCGATAGTGATGATACACATGTTCATAACATTGATGCCAAAAGATGTAGAGTTGATAACAATAGTACCACTTTCTTGTGGCACTGCCGTCTGGGTCATATCGGCGTGAAACGCATGAGGAAGCTCCATGCTGATGGACTTTTGGAGTCTCTTGATTTTGAATCACTTGACACATGCGAGCCGTGCCTCATGGGCAAGATGACTAAGACCCCGTTTTCAGGAACAATGGAACGGGCAAGTGACTTATTGGAAATCATACATACTGATGTGTGTGGCCCGATGAGTGTCAAGAGCTCGTCGTAAAGGGTTACGTCGATGCAAGCTTTGACACTGATCCGGATGACTCTAAGTCTCAAACCGGATACGTATATATTCTCAACGGGGGAGCGGTAAGCTGGTGCAGTTCCAAGCAAAGCGTGGTAGCCGATTCTACATGCGAAGCGGAGTACATAGCTGCCTCGGAGGCGGCGAAGGAAGGTGTCTGGATGAAGGAGTTCATGACAGATCTTGGAGTTGTGCCTAGTGCATTGAACCCAATGACTCTGTTTTGTGACAACACTGGTGCCATTGCTCTAGCCAAGGAACCAAGGTTTCACAAGAGGACCAGACACATAAAGCGACGCTTCAATTCCATCCGCGATTCAGTCAAGGAGGAGGACATAAGCATTTGCAAAGTACACACGGATTTGAATGTTGCAGATCCGTTGACTAAGCCTCTTCCACGGGCTAAGCATGATCAACACCAAGATTCTATGGGTGTTAGATTCATTACCTTGTAATGCTAGATTATTGACTCTAGTGCAAGTGGGAGACTGTTGGAAATATGCCCTAGAGGCAATAATAAAAGAGTTATTATTATATTTCCTTGTTCATGATAATCGTTTATTATCCATGCTATAATTGTATTGATTGGAAACTTAAATACATGTGTGGATAAATAGACAAACTTTGTGTCCCTAGTAAGCCTCTTCAGGACTAGCTCGTTGATCAAAGATGACCGCGGTTTCCAGGTCATAGACATGAGTTGTCATTTGATAACGGGATCACATCATTAGGAGAATAATGTGATGGACGAGACCCAAACGTTAAACATAGCTTTTGATCGTATCAGTTATCGCTATAGTTTTCTGCATGTCAAGTATAAGTTCCTATGACCATGAGATCATGTAACTCACTGACACCGTAGGAGTGCCTTGTGTGTGCCAAACGTCGCAATGTAACTGGGTGACTATAAAGGTACTCTACAGGTATCTCCGAAGGTGTCTGTTGAGTTGACATGGATCGAGACTGGGATTTGTCACTCCGTGTGACGGAGAGGTATCTCCGGGCCCACTCGGTAATACGTCATCTCAATGAGGTCAAAGTGACTAAGTAGTTATTCACGGGATTATGTATTACGGAACGAGTAAAGAGACTTGCCGGTAACGAGATTGAACTAGGTATAGAGATACCGACGATCGAATCTCGGGCAAGTAACATACCGACGAGACAAAGGGAACTGTATACGGGATTGCCTGAATCCTTGACATCGTGGTTCATCCGATGAGATCATCGAGGAACGTGTGGGAACCAATATGGGTATCCAGATCCCGCTATTGGTTATTGACCTGGGAGTGTCTCGGTCATGTCTGCATAGTTTCCGAACCCGCAGGGTCTACACACTTAAGGTTCGGTGACGCTAGGGTTGTTAGTGAGAACAGTGCATGGTAACCGAAGGTTGTTCGGAGTCCCGGATGAGATCCCGGACGTGACGAGGGTCTCCGGAATGGTCCGGGGACGAAGATTGATATATAGGATGAGAGTGATCGGAGTCCGGAAGTGTTCCGGGGAGCACCGGGGAGTCGTCGGATGACCGAAAGGAGTTTCGGGGGTCCCGGCAAGTGTTGCGGGCCCTATGGGCCATAAGTGGGAGACGCAACAGCCCTCATGGGGCTGTGCGCCCCCCCCCTTGGGCCCTCTCCACCTGCGCATGGGGGCTGGCCCCCCCTAGGGCAGCCGCACCCCCTTGGCTTGGGGGGCAAGGCGCCTGGGGGGGGGGAAACCCTAGCCCTGGCCGCCGCCCCCCCTTGGCCGGCCCCATCTGCCTTGGCCGCCGCCCCCTAGGGGGAACCCTAGGGGCGCCCCCTCCCCTCTCTCCCCCCTATATAAAGAGAGGCAGAGGGAGGGCAGCAACACAAGTTCGTGCCTCGGCGCTGCCCTCCCTCTCCCACGAATATCTTCGTCTATTTCGCAGTGCTTGGCGAAGCCCTGCTGGAATTCCTCCACCACCATCTCCACCACGCCGTCGTGCTGCTGGGTTTCTCCGTCAACTTCTCCTTCCCCCTTGCTGGATCAAGAAGGAGGAGACGTCCCCGAGCTGTACGTGTGAAGAACGCGGAGGCACCGTCCGTTCGGTGCTAGGATCTTCGGCGATCTGAATCGCGGCGAGTACGACTCCATCAACCGCGTTCTTGAACGCTTCCGCTTAGCGATCTACAAGGGTATGTGGATCCAACTCTCCCCTCGTAGATGCATCTCCTAGATTGATCTTGGTGAGCGTAGGAAATTTTTTGTTTCCCATGCAACGTTCCCCAACAGTGCATTTATCTCTACGACCCTAGCGTTACCGAACCTTAAGTGTGTAGACCCTACGGGTTCGGGAGACACGTAGACATGACCGAGACGACTCTCCGGTCAATAACCAACAGCGGGATCTGGATACCCATGTTGGTTCCCACGTGTTCCTCGATGATCTTCATCGGATGAACCACTGTGTCAAGGATTTACTCAATCCCGTATGTTATTCCCTTTGTCCATCGGTACGGTACTAGCCCGAGATTCCATCGTCGGTATTCCCGATACTTTGTTCAATCTCGTTATGGCAAGTCTCTTTACTCGATCCGTAATCCATCATCCCGTGACTAACTACTTAGTCACATTGAGCTCATTATGATGATGTCTTACCGAGTGGGCCCAGAGGTACCTCTCCGTCATATGGAGTGACAACATCCCAGTCTCCGTTCGTACCAACTCAACAGACACTTTCGGAGATACCCGATGCGTACCTTTATAGCCACCCAGTTACGTTGTGACGGTTGGCACACCCAAAGTACTCCTACGGTGTCCGGGAGTTGTACAACCTCATGGTTTAAGGAATAAATACTTGACACCGAAAAGCTTATGCATTACGAACTATACGATCTCGTGTTATGCTCTAGTTTGGGTCTTGTCCATCACATCATTCTCCTAATGATGTGACCCTGTTATCACTGACATCTCATGTCCATGGTCAGGAAACCATGACCATCTGTTGATCAACGAGCTGGTAACTAGAGGCCTACCAGGGACTCATTGTGGTCTGTGTATTCACACATGTATCGCTGTTTCCGTACAATACAATTCAAGCATGAATAACAGACAATTATCATGAACAGGGAGATATAATAATAATGATTTTATTATTGCCTCTAGGGCATATCTCCAACAGCCTCCCACTTGCACTAGAGTCAATAATCTAGTTACATTGTGATGAATCGAACACCCATAGAGTTCTGGTGTTGATCATGTTTTGCTCGTGAAAGAGGTTTAGTTAACGGGTCTGCGACATTCAGATCCGTATGCACTTTACAAATATCTATGTCTCCATCCTGAACATAATTCCGGATGGAGTTGAAACGGCGCTTGATGTGCTTGGTCTTCTTGTGAAACCTGGGCTCCTTGGTAATAGCAATAGCACCAGTGTTGTCACAAAAGAGAGTCATCGGGCTTGACGCGCTTGGAATGACTCCTAGGTCGGTGATGAACTCCTTCATCCAGACTCCTTCCTGCGCTGCTTCAGAAGCAGCTATGTACTCCGCTTCACATGTAGATGCTGCCACCACGCTTTGCTTGCAACTGCACCAGCTGACTGCCCCTCCATTCAAAATATACACGTATCCGGTTTGTGACTTAGAGTCATCCAGATCTGTGTCGAAGCTAGCATCGACGTAACCCTTTACGACGAGCTCTTCGTCACCTCCATAAACGAGAAACATATCCTTAGTCCTATTCAGGTACTTTAGGATGTTCTTGACCACTGTCCAGTGTTCCGTACCGGGATCACTTTGGTACCTCCCTACCAAACTTATGGCAAGGTTCACATCAGGTCTGGTACACAGCATGGCATACATGATAGAACCTATGGCCGAGGCATAGGGAATGACACTCATCTTTTCTCTATCTTCTGCCGTGGTCGGCGACTGAGCTTTGCTCAATCTCATACCTTGCAAAACAGGCAAGAACCCTTTCTTTGACTGATCCATATTGAACTTTTTCAATATTTTGTCAAGGTATGTACTTTGTGAAAGACCAATGAGGCGTCTCGATCTATCTCTATAGATTTTGATGCCTAATATGTAAGCAGCTTCTCCAAGGTCCTTCATTGAAAAACTTTTATTCAAGTAGGCCTTTACATTTTCCAAGAATTCTATATCATTTCCCATCAGCAATATGTCATCCACATATAATATGAGAAATGCCACAGAGCTCCCACTCACTTTCTTGTAAATACAGGCTTCTCCATAAGTCTGTATAAAGCCAAACGCTTTGATCACCTCATCAAAGCGAATATTCCAACTCCGAGATGCTTGCACCAGCCCGTAAATCAAGCGCTGGAGCTTGCATACCTTGTTAGCGTTCTCTGGATTGACAAAACCTTCCGGTTGCATCATATACAACTCTTCCTTGAGGAAGCCATTAAGGAATGCTGTTTTGACGTCCATTTGCCATATCTCATAATCATAGAATGCGGCAATAGCTAACATGATTCTGACTGACTTCAGCATCGCTACGGGAGAAAAAGTCTCATCGTAGTCAATCCCTTGAACTTGTCGATAACCCTTAGCGACAAGCCGAGCCTTATAGATGGTCACATTACCATCCGCGTCTGTCTTCTTCTTAAATATCCAGTTGTTTTCTATGGCGTGCCTGTCATCAGGCAAGTCCACCAAAGTCCATACTTTGTTTTCATACATGGAATCTATCTCGGATTTCATGGCTCCAAGCCATTTATTGGAATCTGGGCCCGCCATCGCTTCTTCATAGCTTGAAGGTTCACCATTGTCTAACAACATGATTTCCAGGACAGGGTTGCCGTACCACTCTGGTGCGGAACATGCCCTTGTGGACTTTCGAAGTTCAGTAGTAACTTGATCTGTTTCTTCATGATCATTATCATCAACTTCCTCCCTTGTCGGTGCAGGCACCTCAGGAACAGTTTCCTGCGCTGCGCTACTTTCCGGTCCAGGAGGGGTGACTGTCACCTCATCAAGTTCTACTTTCCTCGCACTCACTTCTTTCGAGAGAAACTCTTTCTCCAGAAAGCATCCATTCTTGGCAACAAAGAATTTGCCTTCGGATCTGTGGTAGAAGGTGTACCCAATTGTTTCCTTTGGGTATCCTATGAAGACGCATTTTTCCGATTTGGGTTCGAGCTTTTCAGGTTGAAGTTTCTTGACATAAGCATCACAACCCCAAACTTTTAGAAACGACAGCTTCGGTTTCTTGCCAAACCAAAGTTCATACGGAGTCGTCTCAACGGATTTCGACGGAGCCCTATTTAAAGTGAATGCGGCGGTCTCTAAAGCATAACCCCAAAAAGATAGCGGTAAATCGGTGAGGGACATCATAGATCGCACCATGTCCAACAGAGTACGATTTCGACGTTCCGACACACCGTTACGTTGAGGTGTTCCGGGCGGTGTGAATTGTGAAACAATTCCACAGCTCCTAAGGTGTGTGCCAAATTCATGACTTAAATATTCACCCCCACGATCCGATCGCAAGAACTTTATTTTTCTGTCGCGTTGATTCTCAACCTCATTCTGAAATTCCTTGAACTTTTCAAAGGTCTCAGACTTGTGTTTCATCAAATAGATATACCGGTATCTACTCAAGTCATCCGTGAGGGTGAGAACATAACGGTAGCCTCCGCGAGCCTCAACACTCATTGGACCGCACACATCGGTATGTATGATTTCCAACAGGTTGGTTGCTCGCTCCATTGTTCCGGAGAACGGAGTCTTGGTCATCTTGCCCAAGAGGCATGGTTCGCACGTGTCAAATGATTCATAATCAAGAGACTCTAGAAGTCCATCTGAATGGAGCTTCTACATACGTTTGACACCAATATGACCAAGTCGGCTATGCCACAAGTATGTGGGACTATCATTATCAACTTCACATATTTTGGCATCTACACTATGAATATGTGTATCACTACGTTCGAGATTCATCAAAAATAAACCATTGACCAGTGGGGCATGACCATAAAACATATCTCTCAAATAAATAGAACAACCATTATTCTCCGATTTGAAAGAGTAGCCATCTCGCATAAGACGAGATCCAGAAACAATGTTCATGCTCAAAGCTGGTACTAAATAACAATTATTCAGGTTTAAAACTAATCCCGAGGGTAGATGTAGAGGCAGCGTGCCGACAGCGATCACATCGACCTTGGAACCATTCCCGACGCGCATCGTCACCTCATCCTTCGCCAGTCTCCGCTTATTCCGCAGCTCCTGTTTGGAGTTACAAATGTGAGCAACTGCACCGGTATCAAATACCCAGGAGCTACTACGAGCGCTGGTAAGGTACACATCAATAACAAGTATATCAAATATACCTTTGACGTTGCCGGCCTTCTTGTCTGCTAAATATTTGGGGCAGTTCCGCTTCCAATGCCCCGTTCCCTTGCAATGAAAACACTCAGTCTCAGGCTTGGGTCCATACTTTGGCTTCTTCCCGGCAACTGGCTTACCGGGCGCGGCAACTCCTTTGCCGTCCTTCTTGAAGTTCTTCTTACCCTTGCCTTCCTTGAACTTAGTGGTTTTATTGACCATCAACACTTGATGTTCTTTCTTGATATCCACCTCCGCTGATTTCAACATCGAATACACCTCGGGAATGGACCTCTCCATCCCCTGCATATTGAAGTTCAACACGAAGCTCTTGAAGCTTGGTGGGAGCGACTGGAGGATTCTGTCAACGACCGCTTCATCTGGGAGATTCATTCCCAGCTGTGACAAGCGGTTGTGCAATCCTGAAATCTTGAGGATGTGCTCACTGACAGAACTATTTTCCTCCATCTTACAGCTATAGAATGCATCGGAGACATCATATCTCTCGACTCGGGCATGAGCTTGGAAAACCATTTCCAGCTCTTGGAACATCTCATATGCCCCGTGGTGCTCAAAACGCTTTTGGAGACCCGATTCTAAACTGTAAAGCATGGCGCACTGAACCAGGGAGTAATCATCACAACGCGACTGCCAGGCGTTCATAACATCTTGGGTCGCTGGGAGAACGGGTGCATCACCTAGCGGTGCTTCTAGGACATATGATCTCTTAGCAGCTATGAGGATAATCTTCAGGTTACGGACCCAATCCGTATAGTTGCTACCATCGTCTTTCAGCTTGGTTTTCTCTAGGAACGCGTTGAAGTTGAGGGAAACTGGAGCGTGGGCCATTTGATCTACAAGAGATATTGTAAAGAATTTAGACTAAGTTCATGAAAATTAAGTTCATCTTAATCAAATTTTAATGAACTCCCACTCAGAATGACATCTCTCTAGTCATCTAAGTGATACACGATCCGAATCGAGTACTCCGTGTCCGATCATCACGTGAGACGGACTAGTCATCAACGGTGAACATCTTCATGTTGATCGTATCTTCTATACGACTCGTGTTCGACCTTTCGGTCTTCCGTGTTCCGAGGCCATGTCTGTACATGCTAGGCTCGTCAAGTGAACCCTAAGTGTATCGCGTGTGTAAATCTGTCTTACACCCGTTGTATGCGAACGTTAGAACCTATCACACCCGATCATCACGTGGTGCTTCGGAGCAACGAACTTTAGCAACGGTGCACAGTTAGGGGAAACACAATACTTGAAATTTTAGTGAGAGATCATCTTATTTACTACCGTCGTTCTAAGTAAACAAGATGCATAAACATGATAAACATAACATGCAATCAATTAAAGTGACATGATATGGCCAATATCATCTTGCTCCTTGGATCTCCATCTTCGGGGCACCATGATCATCTTGTCACCGGCTCGACACCATGATCTTCATCATCATGATCTCCATCATCGTGTCTTGAAGAAGTCGTCACGCCAACTATTACTTCTACTACTATAGCTAACGTTTAGCAATGAAGTAAAGTAATTACATGGCGTTATTCAGTGACACGCAGGTCATACAATAATTAAGACAACTCCTATGGCTCCTGCCGGTTGTCAAGTTCATCGACATGCAAGTCGTGATTCCCTATTACAAAAACATGATCAATCTCATACATCACATATATCATTCATCACATTTTCGTTCTTGGCCATACCACGTCACATAGCACATGCTGCAAAAACAAGTTAGACGTCCTCTAATTGTTGTTGCAAGTTTTACGTGGCTTCTATAGGATTTCTAGCAAGAACGTTTCTTACCTACGCCAAAACCACAACGTGATTTGTCAACTTCTATTTACCCTTCATAAGGACCCTTTTCATCGAATCCGATCCGACTAAAGTAGGAGAGACAAACACCCGCCAGCCACCTTATGCATCTAGTGCATGTCTGTCGGTGGAACCAGTCTCACGTAAGCGTACATGTAAGGTTGGTCCGGGCCGCTTCATCCCACAATACCGCCGAATCAAGATTGACTAGTAACAGTAAGAAAGTTGAACAAGATCATACGCCCACAACTGCTTTGTGTTCTACTCGTGCAAGATGCTACGCATAAAACCTAGGCTCAGATGCCACTGTTGGGGAACGTAGCATAATTCAAAAAATATCTACGCCTTCACCAAGATCCAACTATGGAGACATCTAGCAACGAGCAAGTAAGAGTGCATCTACATACCGTTATGTAGATTGCGAGCGGAAGCTTTCAACGAAGTGTGGATGAAGTAGTCGTACTCTTCACGTTCTTCGTCACCGATGATCTAGGGCCGAACGGACGGCACCTCCGCGTTCAACACACGTACGGTGCAGCAACGTCACCTCCTTCTTGATCCAGCAAGGGGGGAGGAGAAGTCGTCAGAGATCCGGCAGCACGACGGCGTGATGACGGATGCAGTGGAGATCGCAGCAGGGCTTCGCCGGGCGCCCTGCGTTGGGAGTATGGAGGTGTGACGGGAGGGGGAGAGGTGCCAGGGCTTGGGTGCGGCTGCCCTCTCCCTCCCCACATATATATAGGGGCCAGGGGGGTGCGCCTGGACCCCCTGCAGATCCAATTTGCAAGGGGGCGGCGGCCAGAGGTGGTTCCTTACCCCCCAAGGCAAGTGGAGCCCCCCTCCCCCTTAGGGTTTTAACCCTAGGCGCATGGGGAGGTGGGCCCTTAGTGGTGCGCCAGCCCTGAGGGCTGGACACTTCCCCTTGCGGCCTAGGGGCCCCACCGGGATGGGTGGCCCCACCCGGTGGACCCCGGGGCCCCTCCGGTGGTCCCGGGACGCTCCCGGTGACCCCCGGAGATCACCCGTTGGCCGAAACTGGACTTCCTATATATCAATCTTTACCTCCGGACCATTCCGGAACTCCTCGTGACGTCCGGGATCTCATCCGGGACTCCGAACAACTTTCGGGTTTCCACGTGCATTTATCTCTACGACCCTAGCGTTACCGAACCTTAAGTGTGTAGACCCTACGGGTTCGGGAGACACGTAGACATGACCGAGC